>OY754304.1:15924900-17176422 GCA_963573255.1 Chironomus tentans
ACGTTTTTTGGATTTTACTCTTAATAATAATTTTTAGATTCTAAAAACGTTTTTTTAAAAATAAATATTTTGAAAAAATTGTTCGGAGTGAGAATCGAATCTATGACCTTTGGGTTAGTAGTCCAGTGCTCTTACAACTACGCCACCGAAGCATGTTTAAAAATATGGCAATTCTTAAATATATATGTTTTTAAAATTTAAAAACAAAATTTTAGATTTTAAAAATAGTTTTTAGATTGGTTCTTAAAAACATTTTAAAAACAGATTTTTAGAATTATTTTTAAATTTTGTTACACATCATTCTAGACTACTTATATAGAATTACATGAAATTTTCCAGTTCTTAAATTTTCTTTAAAATAAGTCTAGATTTATCCAAAAATAATGAGTTGATAAGATTTTCAGAAATTGAATTTAATGATGCTTATTTTTATGCTAAATTTTCAGTACGTGCTCATTAAAAGTTCAAAAAAATCCTTCAATTTTCTGAGAACTTAGAAATCAATTTGAAAAACATAAAATAAAGCTAAGATGATTTTCAAGAATTCTAAGCGACTTAAATATAAATAAATTTTGTGAGCAATTCATTTTCATTTATAGGATTTTGGCTGAATTTAAGTAGCTTTATGTATTTTCCTCAAAAGACTGATTTTATTCAATAAAAGAGAAATAAAAGTCTCAAATGATTCTATCCAATCAAGTTAATTCAACGACCTTCAAATTTCCATTTCATGGTCAAATTTAGAATCTCTCATATTTTTTTGGTTATTCCATAAAATAAGTATTCATTTCTCATAAAAACAAATGTCAATCTCACAATGAAAGCTCTACGTGATATTCATGTTGTTGTGTCTTTTTTCCCCAGCACTTTATGGTCTAATACTCTATCTCTCATTCTTACTCGCACTTTTCATTCTTCTTTCATTGTTTAACATCATTTGTCAATTTCAAAATAATTTTTTCTTATTTTCACGTTACACAAAATTTCTTACTTTCGACATTATTTTCTGAGTTTTAAATGAGACATGAAAATAAAGCGGTGTATATTACATCGATCGTCACATTTATAATATTCAGGAGAGATATCGCTTACAACTATCACTATTATTGAAATTTTAATGAACTGTTCAGAACACACGATACATATTTATGTATAAAGCAATGTCGAAGATCTTTTTTGCTTGAATCTAGCTTGAAATTTTGAAAACACTAAAACTTTTTTAAAATTACAATATTTTTTCATTTTTTAAATCTCAGTTTGAAAAAAATCGATTTTCCTTAAATTTTCTAGTTTTTCTAAATGATTATATAAATTAAATATAAATTATTTGAAAATTTAAAAATATTTTAAATTTTAAAATTTTTTTTAAATTAAAAAATATATCAAAATTTAAAAAAAATTCAAAATTTAAAAAAAATTTCAAAATTTAAAAAAATTTCAAAATTTAAAAATATTTCAAAATATAAAAATATTTTAAAGTTTAAAATTATTTCGAAGTTTAAAAATATTTCAAAATTTAAAAATATTTCAAAATTTAAAAATATTTCGAAATTTAAAAATATTTCAAAATTTAAAAATATTTCAAATTTTTAAAATATTTAATTTTTGTAGAAATTTAAAATGTTTTAAATTTTAGAAATTTAAAAAAATTAAAATTTTAGAAACTTAAAAATGTTTATAAAAAAAAGTTAGTTCAAAACTTTCAAGTTTAAAGCAAACTTCAACTAAAAGTAACTCAAACACTAATAACGCTAGAACACTTGTAAAAAAATTCCATTTCAATAAATACTGCATGTTCGCAAGTAATATTTTATGCATGTTGTATCAAAACTATTCATATTCCTTTTTGCATAATATTTATTTTGTATTCTACATATTCACTGTTCAACCCAAATAATTGTGTTTGTTTACAGCACAAAAATTTATATTAATCCTCTTTCGTTATACATATTGATGATGCTTTGTATGTAAATATTTGTAAATAATTCATAATTTCTGTGATTTTCATTTTTTTTACGTTCTTCTAGGAATGAAAAATGTTTGGTATATAAAGATTTTTTACTTGTAGGGTAACTTTTTTCAGTTCGAAATGTCAAAGAAAATTGAAAGAGAAATTATTAATAAGCAGGGTTGGGGAATTTTGGGTGACAGAAACTGGTGTAAGGGGTCATTCGTATATTAGGGGTCGTCCGTAAATTACGTCACGCTAAAAAACGACTTTTTCGAACCCCCCTCCCCCCTTGTCACAAATTTTCCAAAGAAAAAAAATCTTTTGTATGGACTGTCACAAATTCTTTGACCCCCCCTCCCCCCTAAAAGCGTGACCTAATTTGCGAACGACCCCTTACGTGACATATAACCATTTTTGAACCTACTTAGAGCTACTTAGAGAGCTTATTCTTACCCCTCTCTAAGGTATGTCTTCTCAAAAGTGACCCAGCCCCAGGGGCGTAGTCTGGGAAGGGTCCAAGGGGGTCTGGACCCCCCTTCAAAAAATGAAAATTTTTCCGAAGTTCTACTTTAGAATTTATCATTCTCGAATTAAAGAACGAAAAAAATTTTTGAAACCCCTTAATTTTTTCTGGCGACGGCACTGTCCAACCCAATGGATATTTCTTCTTCAAAAATAATGAAATTAATTTCAAATTTTAATCAAAAATTCTCAAATAAATTTCAAATAAATAAGAAAACATCCGATCCTTAACCCTCCAACCCTGAAAATAACGATCAATAAACTTAAAGAAGCGAAGAAAGTCTCTATTTGCCAAACATCTTACAAATTTTTTCAGTATATGTTATTGTTTAAGTTGATAATTCAAAATTCGCATTTCTCTTTACCATCTTTTTCTTGCTTTATTGCAGTGTCATTTAGCGAGCGTTGTCACATCAACAGCATCTGTGAGTATTTTTTATTATTAATTTAATATCTGCAAACACAGTAGAAATGTTTATTTGCTCTTTGTATCAGCGAGTTTACATATCATAATTTTATGTCATTATTCATATAAAATAGAGCTGCAGTGTATGCGATGGAACACAAATGAGAACAACACGATTGAGAAGCTGCTCCAAATTGCGACACAACCTGCATAATAACTGTTGTCACAATCATCATCATCATTATCACAGACGTAATCGAGTGATAAAGCAAAATAAACGATGTACATTTGCAACAACAACCACTGAAATACCAAATCCAAATGAGCTTATAAGTGAGGAGAATCAGCATATGTCATTTAAAAGCCAAAGTTCGAATTCAAGCAATGCATCATCCATTAGGATTATTGAGTAGACATGACATGTGGTGTAGAAAATAAATCGATATATATTTTTTTCCAATAGAATCAAAATCAAGACACAATCTTTTTCCGTGACTGATTATTTACGTTATATTATCTGGATCATTGACTACAATCATGACTTTTTTTATTTAATATGCTCACTGTACTTCATAGATGATACGTAGGATGGGATATTAATATGTAATAAGTAGTGTTGTTAATTATTATAATAGGGCGAATTATAAGTCTTAATTTTTATTCACAAAATTTTTTTATTGCTTTCACGAATATTTCTGCTGCATGATAATAACAGAATGAATTGCATTGAAAATCATTGAGCTACAAAAAAATTGATTTTTTTTGTTTTATGTGGTTGTTTATTTATGATGTCAAACATTTAAGGGGATACTAGAGATATTGAGGATCAGACTTAGTGACAGAAAATGTGATTTTTTCTGAATGTCAGATGTAGGATCACTTATGGAAAGGATTTGCTTCGAGATGTGGATTACTGATTTACACTATCTGAGATAGATGAGAAAAATTAGATTTATTGCTCTTTAACCACCAATACTATATATCTTGTGTTAGGAACCGAAGCAGCACAGATGGACATGTTAATGTTCATGATACAAAAAAAAATACAGTGGCATGCTAAATTATATTGACGTTTAAGGTCAAACTTGAAATTTTTGCCCCTAAAATCATTTTTGAATGACTGATTAATCAATATTAAAATGTGACGCCTGGAAATGTCACTGCTGCTCTTGCTAAAAAACCATAACTGATTCTTTCTGGGGTCGGTTTCTAAAGCTACATGGGGTAACCTACCCTACCCTACCTTACTAGGGTTACCCTACCCTACCCTGCCCCTGGGTAGCCCTAGAAACAGGCACCTGATTCAATCATTAAGCATAAAACTTTAAGCAAACAAAAACTCAAAAACGGCAATCGAAAATTCAAAAATCTTAAAAAAATTCTCGCGATACCTAACAATCTTAAAAGATTACTCTAACAAATAATCATCAAAAATTCTCGAAGCATTAAAATCCCCAGAATTTTACTTAACAAATCCTTCAAAGCCTCTTTACACTTCATTTTATTTTTCTTTCTCGCTTCGATTTTCTTAAACCATTCTTTAACGACGATAAAAACATAAGCAGATCATTGAAATGACAGTAATAAGTTTATTTTAACAAAGTATAAATTGTTGTTTCTTAAAGGCATTAATCTATTACGACTTCCAATCGTTCACGATCTTTATCAATTTAAATTTCCTTCAATCTTCTTCTTTCGTGCTCTTTTTCCACTCGAAGTCTTGTTCACTTTTTCTTTTCTGTTCCATTCTTTGTGGAGAATGATAGATAATGTTCATAATGTTCAGAAGAAAAGCCACATAAACCCAAATAATCTGCACTGAGAGAAATTATTTGGAGGTTTTGAAGAAAAATAATTAAAATTCTAAACTTTTCAACAGTTTGTTCATGTTTTTCCATAATAAAATCAACCCAAGTGGCTCAAGATCCCACGGAGGGTAAAATCTGGCCTCAAGCAAGCGTTATACCAGTTTGGTGCCAGTTTTACGTCGAACACTAGCCTGGGGTCTGTCTGGACCGGATTATTTTCATTTGTGTTTTCCGGGTTGAGTGCTGACCTGGTACGTAGCCAAGTTGGAAAAATTTTCTTCAATTCACTGGGTTTGTTTAGAAAAAAATCTCAAAAAGCCTTTCGACGTACCTTTTGAACATCGATCAAGTGGTCTTAAGACATCTAAAACTATTAACTACTTTCTTCAAGCCTGCCACTTGAAATTTTCTTGACGCTTGTCATATTTTTAGGAGATCACCTTCAACTTCTGTCTACGAAAACAATCAACGGCAATCAACATCTAAAAATACTCGTCAGCTTAAATTACTAATGTTTTGTTTTCATGCCACACATGTACTCGTGTATCCATGTGAACGACTCATTACGATAATTTATTTGACGTAAATATCAGTAATTAACAAATTTTGTTCTGAGAATGTGTTTATTGTTTACAAGATAAACAATATTAGACATTATAGCTCGTTAGAATGATTAATTTAAAAGATTGATTTCATGTTGACGAGGATAAAGATTGTTTGCTTAACTTTTATCCTTTATTTTAGGGCTAGAACTTCAAAATCCTTTGTTAGCTACTAATGAACGAGTATTTAAATTTTTGGCATTTTAAGGACATATTCTTAGTTAGTAAAATTATATTTTCTAGAGAATTATTTTCTTTTCTTATTGTGGCTACTCCAGAATGAAAGAATTAAATCACTTAATATGAAAGAATTAAAGTTTTATGATTTAAGAAATAAAATAAAATTAAAAATTTGTATTAAATTTTGATCTCGAGGAGGGTGCCTGCCATCTAAGGACCACCCCCTAGCTACTCTCCTGAAGTAGGGTATACCCTAGGGTTTCCCTATCTACCCTATTCCTTTCCTCAACCTAGGGTACCCTAGGGTAGGATATGTAGGATAACTTAGAGTGGGATAGTTTGGATATCCTAGGGTATCAGGTGTATGGCAGGGTATCCCAGGTAATCCTAGAAACCAGTCCCAGATTTTTAGGAACAAAAAGAAATTCTCTTGGAATTTTAAGTCTCGATTCAAAATCACTTTATAAAAAAATTCTTCTAAATTGTCATGTGGGTATATATTTTCATCAAATTACCAGAATATATCCTAATAAAGAGCTCATTTTTCGATAGAATCACGAAGAAAATTTTTGTTTTTCTCGTTTGAGTGTAAATATGGAAATTAGGTTGAACAAGAAATCGATGGAAATTTGAGTTAAAAAGAAGAGAGAAAGAAATATTTAAAAATAAAATGCTTGAATGATATGAAAGAAGGCAGGAAGTGAAGCACAGATGAGATAAATTTACCTTTGAAAAATAAAAATGAGTTGAAAATAGTAGAAATTTTTGTTTGTATATCATGAATGAGGAATAAATACAAGAATCCATACAACCCATCCCTACGTATTTAAGTATTTAAATAAAATGTAAAAGAAAGTATATATTTAACTGAATACGGGTAAAAAATGAAATTTTGTTGTGAGATTTGTTAACTTTAAAGAAAAAAAAATATATGAAAATTTAAACTGTCTTCTTATTACTCTTCTATCCTTTTTATCTATTTATTCTAGTCATACCCATCATTAATCTTAAGCTGGATAAAAAGAAATGTGGATGATGAATTTTATTTTATAAGGAGAAAAAATTCTTATAAACAATATGAAATAATTTATACACACACTTAGAATGTATGAATGAATGTTAAAAATGAAAGATTATATTTTTATATAATGGAAAAGTTGTTGCATTGCAAGGCGTGTACACTAAATTGCTTTATAGTTCTTTTAAAATTGATTTATTATGTCATAAACATTTAATTTAGGATTTTAGTGATATAAAACTCAACTTAAGTTGAAATAAATCAGTCTCACATTATTTTCATTTCAAAAAAATAAATTTGAAATTTTCACGAATTCATTCAAAATTTCTAAATTGAACTCTCAAAAAGTCGATTTGATGGAAAATTTCAACAAATTTTAATTTGCTCAAACCATTTTAATATTAAATAAGCAATAATTTAAGATAAATTTTGACCTCAAGAATTTTAAAATGGCGACATGCTCATATAAATTCAATTTATAATACAAAATCATTAAATTAAGAACTTTACAGTCTTATTTTTATCAAAATGTTGTTAAATTTATTTTTGCTCACTTGTAGTCAGTAAAATTTTATTATTAAACTAAAAAATAAGCAATAAAAAAGGTTTGAATTTTCGTGGTAAAATCTTTAATTTACACATAAATTCAAAATGGAGGAAATTTTATCGACTGATTTATTCCTCAATAACTTTTAAACTATTTAATGTCAACAATGAGAAACTGATTGGTACCTGTTGCTGACATTTATCTCAATTTGTATTTTAGTGTAGTCAAGGATTCTTTTAGGAGGTGGGGGGTCAGGGGTGTAGCAAGAGTTTCTATCGTCTGGGGTCAAATCAAAAGTTTGCGTCCATAAATCAAATTTGACACCCTTAAAATAATTTAGGATTCTTTTCCTCAAAAAACCTTAGAAAATCCAAAATATCTTTCTGGATACGAGAGGGGCGGGTTGCTTTTTGCATGAACGGAAAAAATTATGAAATTTTCTGTCAATTGCAGAGAACCCCGTGATTATACCCCTGAGTAGCATAATCGATCATTGGTTGAGTAAAGTCAAACATGACAGAACTATAATTGAACATTTTCAAGTGTACATTCTTTGTTACAATGCATATACTGATCTTGATATTTTCCCGTTCTTGACACCTCAGAAAAATAAGAGTAAATAGATATTAAACCAATCATCCAACATATAACATTTTACCTTCCATCTCCATTGCTCATTCATCTCCTCGGCATTCATGTGAGAACATAATCCTTTAGGAAAAGCAAACTTTACTATTACTTGAATTATGGATGAGTTATTATTGTTGCTGCTTCATTTATGCAATTTTATCTTCACTTTCGTTGTATACACTTAGATTTTCCTCATACAATAATGGAGAGAAACTTTTTTTTCCTATCTACCTTTGCATTTGAAATTGGCTCTCAACTGCAACGATAGATATGAGGAATGAAAAAATCGTGTGAGATGTGAAAAATATATCTGCACACATTGTATGTGAAAAAAACTAAGTTTAAAGGATGTGAAAAATTTGCAAGAAAAAATAAGTTTAAAATTGCACAAACGAAGCCTGAGTATACGTGATGAGAATGCAATAAATGCAATTTTTGTGAATAATGAAAGATGTAGCATACCAAATAAATTTGTAAATATAGAGAAAAAATATTTTTATCTGTTAAAAATTGAGGATGGAAAAAATTATTAGAAATGGAAAGATTAAAAAAATGTTTTTATTAGAATTTGCTGATAAAAAAATTATTTCATAGCTAAAGGTTGTAAATTTTTATGAGTAAAAAGGTGTGAATAAAAGTTAAGTTATATTTAGCTAAAGAAACCCTGAAGTTGCAGTTTTTATTTCAATTTGTGTAATTCATTTAATTAACAATCTTTATCTTATTTTCCAGTTTGTTTTTCAGGTACAAGGTGTTTTGCAGAATTAATCTTCAACAAAATTGTTCTGGTTTTGTAAAGGAAGATATAGAAGTTTTAATTGGAGCAAATTTTAAGCACAAACATAAACATTTAAATACAGTCAAATATCAACGGTTCTCAAAAATTTAAATTTTAATGTTTTTCAAAAATTCAAATTTTAACGGTTTTCAAAAATTCAAATTAATTTTTTTCCAAATATTCAAATGTTAACGGTTTTCAAAAATTCAAATTAATTTTTTACCAAATATTCAAATGTTAACGGTTTCCAAAAATTCAAATATTAACGTATTTCAAACATTCAAATTTTAATCTTTTTCTTTATTTAAATTTTAACGTATTTCAAAAATTCAAATTTTAACGATTTTAAAAAGTTCAAATTTAAATGTTTTTCTTTTATCTTTTAATTTTAACGGTTCTTGAATTTAAATTTTACCAATTTTCAAAATTTCAATTAAGCTACTATTATTAAAAATTCAGTAATTCAAAAATTATTTTTTAAAAAATTCAAAATTTAAGAAGGTTTGCAAAAATTCAAATTTAACCGATTTTTTTTAAAAAAAAAACTTTAAATTTTAACTGTTTTCATCAATATCATTCAAATATCATCACTCACTTTTAAGATTGACGAAAAACTACTCTTGTTTACAAGATTTTTCTTTCTATCAAAATAATTTTTCTCCAGACATAAATTTTAATTAAAGTCAAAGAATAAAGCTGGCACACTTTATTTTTTATATTCCCTAGAGATAAAACATAAAAGGAAAAAAAATTAAACTTTTCTTTTACATTGCCGCAATGTGTATCGCCATCTGAATGCGTAAAAGCTACACTGGCTTTCTTTTGTGTCCAGCTTTGTGTTTTTAATTAACATTTTTATCTATTAGATGTGCCTTTCATGGCACTCATCATTCTCCCCCAAGTATTCACAATTCTTTTATGCTGGTTTTTTATTTTTAAAGTTGGCAATAAGAAAAAACTTCTTCTTTCTCGCTTCTCATTTGAATACGAAATTACTGTTATGATAAACTTTTTCTACTAACATTCAACTCTTTAAACTTGTAGCAGCAGCAGGGATTGTTTGTTTGTTGCAACTAAAATAACATATGAAAGTAAACAGAGAACTCACGTCAGCATATGCAAGTTGTAGCAGTTGTCGTATTTACTTCATGACTTTTTAAATATTTCTCTCATTTCTTGTGTATTTTTCACTTAAATGCGTCTTTTTAATGGTTGTGTATTTATTCTTCCTTTTTAGAATTTGTCATGTGAATTGAAATGAACTTTCATTGTTGTCTACTAGTCAAGTTACATGTGGAAATGTAAAGTGTCAATAGTTTGACAGTATTATAAATGAAATGTAATATTGTGTTGTATGACATTAAGAATTAGTTTTATTGATATTTTTTAAATAAATTTTTTGGGTTTTTACTAAATTTCTTTTAATTTGGGACCAATTTCTAGGGCTACCAGGGGTACCCGTCCCTACCCTAGGGTAAGTGGGGGTATCCTAGTGTAGATAAAGGGAACCCCTAGGGTAGGGTTGTTTTAAGTATTTCTTTTATTTTTTATAATTTTTCATTTTATCAAGTTTTAAAAATATTAGATAATAGATGGCAATAATTGCCAATTAATGTTTAAATAAGTTTTTACCGTTTATTAATAGTGATTTTGATGATTTCATCATAGATGACATTATCACCAAAGTCCATTTCATAATGTTTAGATTTAAGCATAATGCATGATGACACATTCTGTGATTCATCTTAAAGTTATTTAATTTACATGATATAAATAGAGCAAACAATGAAGAATAAAATCAGTATCTTTTATACTATCTAACAGTGAACAGTGTCTTTAATTGAAATATTCTATGATATTTTAATTACAGATAAGTTTATTAACAATTTGTATTCATCTGAAGTCAATAAAGTATTCAGAGGGAATATATCAAAAACATTTGGTCCTTCGATAAATTGAATCAAACCTAAAAATTTTTGACGGTAAAGTAAGTTCTCGCGGCCGGAGGATTTACTGAAGAGCTGTCTACATTTATCCCGAAAAAGTTAGCAAAGTTGCAGCAGACGAATTGAAGTTTCATCATGACAGAACAATTTACCAAGCAAAAAGAATTAATGGACTACCAACAGTCACTCATCCAAGAATTTGAGGTTCAATACCTGAAGTTAAGCTCGGAAAAGAAGGAAAAGAAAGGCAAGGTTGAAGTATTGAGACATTTTGAAAGAAATAGGCGAGCTTCGTGGAACCGAATCGTGAAGAATCATGAAAAGCTAGCGAAATTTCCTGATTTACCGCAAGTTTACACGGATTCTTTTACGGCATTGAGAAAAACTAATGAAGACTTCAAAAATCGACTAATGGCATATGCTAGGGAAAACTCATTAAATTTGGAAGTTAATGAAGATGAAAACTTTGACACATCGGAAGAAGAAGGTGAGGAAGAACTTATTGAAAGTGAGGACGACAAATCGATCCACATCTATAACCCCTCGACTTCTGACGATAAATCAAAAATTGCTTCCAAGAAAGGTGAACCGCTGTCACCATCCGATCAAAAAGGGGAAAATGTATCACGTCCGGATAATAAAAGTGAACAAAAACCCGCAAAAAAGACTGCAACTAATCAGCAGCAACCCTATGTTCCAGAAAATTCTGTGAACTTGGATCAAAATCAAGATGTTCCGGCAACTTCCGGTAACTATACTCGAAATCAAAATGCGCGTTTAACAATCCATGGATCATCAAGCGAATCAAGCTTAAATCAATCTTATGTTCCAGTAAATACTGGCAACTTCAATCAAGGAGAAAATAATAGTCTACGTGACAATCGAAGCAGCAACCTAGGAATCTCAACTCAACAGATTCCAGTGGATCCTGGCACCTTTAATCAAGAAGCTCATGGTAGCCAAGCCGCTAATGCTCAACCATTAAATTCAACTAATAATCCACCAGCAGCAGAAGCTGGCATTGGAGATGCGATGAGTGCAATTGTTCAGCTTGTCAGCAAGCAGTTCCAATTGATACAAAACCAGACTGAAAATCAAGTCAGTCAAAGTTCCATAATACAGGAACAATTTCAGGCTTTTCAGAAACAAATTGCAAGCAATAATGCCGAGAAAAGCTCATTGAAACCTCAGCATCTGGAAATCCCAACATTTAGTGGAGAGATTTTAGAATATAAATCATTCAAAGAGATTTTCCACAAAGCGATCTCTAAGGTAAATTGGAGTGATTTGGAGAAATTGTTGCTATTACAAAGCAAACTATCGGGCAGAGCTCTTGAACGAGTTAAGCATTTGGCAACTGAAGGGCAAAATTACAAAGAGATGTGGGACATTCTGGATCGAGAGTTCCTGATAACCAGAGCGCTAGTGCAACATAACGTGACCAAGCTCCTGCAAATTCAGCCAGTAAAAGCTAATGACGTCCCAACATTGAGACAATTTTATTCAACATTAAATACTGTGATAACAAATCTAACACAGCTCACAGATGTGCAGCCAGCTGAATGGCTCTTTGAAATTGGATACATGCAACTTGACAGTTACCACAAAACTCGTTATGAAGACTTTTTAATAGCTAAAGGATTACGAGCAAACGTTGAGACAATTACCGACTTTTTAATGGCTGAATGTAATCGCGTGGAGAGACAAAATGCCATTAAGATAGCAGCTATTCCTAAATCTAAAGATACTGTCAATGACTACAGCAACAACAATAAAAATAAACAAAACAAGTCAACGCGCGCTCACGTTACAGTAAACAATGAGAATGCCGTGCCTCCAAATAACATTGACCTAGAGAAAAAATGTTTCATTTGCAAATTAAATCATTATGTGAACATGTGTCCAACTTTATTATCAAGTGACAACAGAGAAAAATTGTTACGTCATTATAGACTATGCATTTATTGCTTGAAGCATAAATTCAACTATAGAAATCCATGCCGCTCTAAAGATACGGTAAGGTGTGAAAAATGTGCTCAAAATCATCATACCGTCTTGCATCCAATCGATAATAATTCATCAAATGCGTTTGTGACTAATCATCAAGAATGTCGAGAATTCAGCCACATAGAACAACGAGCTACAAATGGATTTGTGACAAAGAATGAAGAAACTTGCACCATTTTGCCGACGGCAATTGTGAATATATTGGATAAAAATGGTTTGGAGATTCCAATTTCGTCGCTAATTGATAATTGTGCAGAAAAAAGCTATATTTCGGAACACATGGTTCAGCAGCTGGGACTTCGCAAGTATAAAACGCATATTACTATTAAAGGGATCAATGATATCCTTGATACTGCAAAATCTTATGTTAATTTGAGCATAAAGCTGGATGATCCAAAAATTGGAATCATAACAACCCAGGCTTTAGTGGTAAATAAAATTGCTAGCAACATTCCTACCATGGAAGTTGATATGAATATGTTTGGTGATAAGAAAATGGCGAACCCATTTTTGGGCAAATCATGCACAGTCGGAATCCTATTGGGTAGTGACATACTGCCACAAATTTTCAAGGCCGGTGGGAAGACAGAGATAACGAAAAACGGCTTATTACTTTGGGACACTCATTTAGGATGGATAGTAAGCGGAAAAAATTCCAAACCTCAGAATATTGTGAGTTCATTTGTAACTTACAATGAATCTGCCTTAAAAAGCTTGAATGATGACGACTTAAATGAAAAAATCCTAAAATTCTTCGAGATTCCTGAGGAAATTGAGGAATGTGACGAAAATGAGGCAAAATATTGTGAAGAATTGTTCGAAAAGAAGCATTATAGGACAGATGATGGAAGATACGTTGTACCAATGATTTGGAAGCCAAATCCAGAACCTTTGGGCCATTCTTATCGCAAAACATTGAGATTTTTCTTATGGCAAGAGCAAAAATGGAACAAAGATCCTGAACACAACAAATTAAATGCTGCATTTATGAAAGAATATTTGGCAATGAACCATATGACGGAGATTAAGACAGAAAATCATGCAGATGAGACTGGAAACTGTTATTACATCCCATACCTGTCCATTTTTCGACCAAATGCACTCTCAACACGACTAAGAAATGTTTTTAACGCATCTTCAGCATCAAGCAATGGAAAGAGCCTCAATGATCAACTGTGCTCAGGTCCAAAGCTGCAAAACTCAATAATTGAAATATTAACAAAAGCAAGGACGTTCCGTTACATTGTGACAGCTGACATAGCAAAAATGTTCAGACAAATCTTATTGTTACCTGAAGATTGCAAAAAATTAAGAATTATTTGGAGAGAAGATCAAAATAAGGAATTACGGGAATTTCAGTTAGAAACGGTAACTTATGGCACCGAATGTGCACCCTATCAAAGCTTACGTACAATTCAACAATGTGCAGTCGATAATGCACCATCAGAAAATATTGCGAACATAATCAAAGAAGCATTTTATGTGGATGATTTTGTCTACGGCGCTGACACTGTGGATGATTGTAAGAATTTAGTTGCACAAGTCAGTCAAACTATGGCAAAAGGACAATTTCCTTTGACAAAATTCATGTCCAATGACCCAGAAATTTTAAGTGATTTACCAGAAGAAAAGAAAATTACCTCATACGTAAAGGAACACACCGAAAAATTCAAAACTTTGGGGCTCAATTATGATCCAATTAAAGATGAAATAAGCTTAAATATCCAATCCACAAAAGACGTGGTTTACACCAAACGTGGGGTCTCGAGTGTGGTGGCAAAGAATTTTGATCCCCTTGGCTACCTGCTCCCGTACACTATGTTATTAAGGATTTTTTTGCAAAAACTTTGGGCCACGAAGATCGATTGGGATGAAGAACTTGATGATGATTGGAAGAGAAAATTCGATGAAGTAATGCAAAACATGCATAAATTGGCGAGCATCAAAATTACCAGGTGGTTAGGCACAGTCAGCAACAACCTATTGGAGCTTATTGGATTCAGTGATGCCAGTGGTCTAGGAAAAGCAGCTGTGATCTATTCTAGATCAAAAAATAAAGATAAGTTCAACACTCATCTCATAATTTCAAAAGGAAACGTCAATAAACTCAAAAACGCAGCCGTAATTGCATCAGCACAGGAAACAATACCAAAGTTGGAGCTTCAGGCATTACTAATGTTAGCTGAGTTATACCAGCAAATTAAGAATTGTTTTGTGCATCTCAACATGACATTTAGAGCATATGTAGACTCCAAGATTGTTATCTATTGGATACGAAGTAAGACGGTTAACAAGAACAAATTCGTGCAGAGACGAGTGGAAAAAATTCGCAAAATTTTGGATCCATACTCAATTCATTATGTTAATACAAAAATGAACCCTTCTGACATTCCAAGTCGTTCAAGATCCGTGGATGAACTCCTGGAGGATACCCAGTGGTGGGAAGGTCCTGATTTCTTAAAAAACGACGAACTTCCAACTACAACTGATGAAGATTTAAATAACTCAATTGCATCAGTATTTGTTACAAAAAATGAAGAAAAAGAAGCAGATATGTTTGCAAAATTCTCAAATTTCACCAGATTATTGAGAAGTGTGGCTTACATGCGTCGTTGGATGCAGTATAAAAGATCAAAAAAGGCAAGTCACACAGAGTTTAATGCAGATGAAATCACAAAGGCAAGAAAAAGCATCATAAAATACTATCAACAAAGAGAAATGACAGATGCTATGGAAAAAATCAAAAATCAACAAATCGTAGCAAAGGGACATTTTTTAAGAAGGTTATCACCATTTATTGATAATGATGGTCTAGTAAGAGTAGGAGGAAGGCTACAAAATGCAAAGTTTCTATCTATAAACCGGATTCAACCGATAATTATTCCAAAATCACATCTGTTGACGTTGTTAGTGGAATATATACACCGTATAAATTTCCATGCACAATATTCGCTTATGCAAAGATTAATAATCGAAAATTACTGGATACCTGCTTTGAAATCCAACATCCATAGAGTAATTTCACAATGTCCATCATGCACGAGATGGCTGTCAAAACCGATTCAACCAGAAATGGCTCAGTTACCGGAAGTGCGTCTCAAACCAGCAAACGTATTTGAAAATACCGGAACAGATTTATGTGGATATTTCAACATTCGCGCATCACCTTTAAAATTCGACCGAACAATGAAAGCATATATTGTAGTATTTATTTGTATGCTGACTAAGGCGATTCATCTCGAAGTTATAAAATCTTTGTCATCAGAGGAGTTCCTGTACGCGTTCTCGAGATTTTCGTCCAGAAGATCGACACCAAAACGTCTTTTTTCTGACAATGGATCGAACTACATAGGATGTAACAGGCTACTCAAAGATACATGGAAGGCCGTTCAGGACAAGGCAAAGGATAATTTGGCATTACAAGAGGTAGACTGGACATATATTCCAAGGTTTGCGGCTCACATGGGTGGGTTGTGGGAATCTGGGGTCTGTGCCCTAAAGAAATTTCTAAAACGGATGGAAACTATCAAAAACCTGACAATCGATGAGTTCCAGACAATAGTGTGTAAAATAGAGTATTATTTAAATTCACGTCCACTTTACTCACTCGGCCATAAAGATTTAAATAACTTAAGTCTTACACCATTCCATTTTATCCTACAAAGAACAGGTTCCATACATCCAATCGAAACAATTGACTCCAGGATTCCATTGACAACTAAATGGACACAAATTGTGCAACTGCAGAAGGAATTTTGGATAGATTTTATTCAAGAATACTTAATTACGTTACAAAAGAAAGTCAAATGGACCAAACAGGCCAAAAATTTGCAAGTAGATGATGTTGTCATCGTTAAAGAACCAAATTTAATGCCAGGTCAATTCAAATTAGCAAGAATTACGCAAACTTTTCCTGATCCAAATGGTGTGGTTAGAACAGTGCAAATAGAAGATGCACAAAAAACCAAATTCACACATGCAGTTAATCAGCTTATTCCATTACAACGGGAATTCATTCATGGAATTAGTCAAGGACAAGCTAATCAACTTACTAAGCAGCCACAACCTAACACCGGAAAACTAAATTGTGACTTAGTTCCGCTGAAAAATAGACTACGAAGTCAGCGAAAAATCACAGTCACACAAGTGCTATTAACGTGGCTTGCATTAATGCCAGTTGTTAATGCACAAATAACACATTTACAACCTGGAGTTCACACTATCAAATTAGGAAATGCACAAATATTATCATCTTCAATTTCCGTGAATGTATTAACTGGCATTAATGTGTGGAAGGACAAAACGTTCATACAAAGCAAAATTGACAACTTTACACATACATGCAACCATACAGACCGAGAAATACATGACTATTGTAATCAGTGGAATAAAATGCTACAATTGGAAGCTGAACATTCTTTTAAGATTTTTGAAACTGGATTTTCAACACGCAAAAAACGTAGTTGGGGCTGGTCAGCAGCCAAAGGTATAGGCATTATAGCACCCCATTTACTTACAGCAACAGTAATGACTTATCAAGAAATAAAGATGAACACATTGAGTGCTGACCTGATAAATGCTCAAAATAAACTGCAAAAAGCCACAAATATCGTCACCAATATAACCAACGAAGCAACAATAATGTCTAATGAAAAAATATCAGAAGTAACAAAGATTCAGACTAAAATTGCCATCACAAATCAAATTCATAGTGATGTTCGACAAATTTCCGAAACAATTGCTTTAGTAACATCAAAATATCTCGATCTGGCGAACTTGCAACCATTGGATGAAGTTAGAAGGCTCCTAAAAAAGCATAAAGATGTCGAGAATCTAGAAATACCATATTTGTCTAACCCAATGGAGTTATTTAGCATATCTACTAAAGAAAAACTCTTGCAGCAAGGAGAAATTGTCATAAAATACAGTATTCCAATGGTCTCATCCACAAAATATAGAAAAATTGCAATAATCTCTATTCCATCATCAAACAGAGACATTATAAAAATCAGTAAACACAGTGCAATATGTCATAAAATCATCATTGATGAGAAAAATTCAACATTTGGGATGATCGATGAACTGACAAATTTTTATGAGGATATTTATGAAGATAATAAATTGCAGGAAGTTACGGACTGCATAAAAAATCTAATGAAGGAAAATACTACAGCTTGTGACATAACAAAGGTGAAGGAACTTCAAGATGAAATATTCAAGCTGGGGGAAGAGATGCTGGTAGTAAATGAAAAAAATTACACTAGTATCACTTGTTTAATCAATAATGGCAACAAAACAATGAATAATCAACAATTGTCGGCACATCTGATCAAATTACCAGCAGCATGTACGATCAAAACTCAGCGACACACGTTTTCGCATCCACAAGAAGAATCCATTTCAATAGCATCAAATATCTCATTGGATCTTAGCAACATAAAAATTGAGTATCCAAAGATCATACTCAAAAATAACTTCAGCGCAATTGAAAAACAATATTATAAGGTCAAATCAACATTAACACAACAATTAGACTCAATTATGTCACACGATCAAGTACACGAAGTTGGAAACATCTTCGGCACACAACCATGGATTATGTATGCAATAGTGATAGCACTAATAATTACACTAATTATTATCGGGTTATGCTATAAAATGTGTCAACCGAAACAAACAACAACAAATGCCGATTCCTTTATTAAATGGTCAGACCTATGGCTCACTAATCATTCGACAGGCATTAATCCGGCAAGTAGCAATTAAAAATAGATTAACATTAAAATTAAATTGCTTAATAGTTAAAAATTAAAAATCATAAGTTAAAAAAAAAAAAAATCAACTATCAGCATCGGTACCAAATGCAGTAACCATGCAAATTGCAGCAACATCATCAAGTGCTACGGCCATACAAATGGCAGGAACTTCTGCAATCGCTCAACAACAAGTTTCAGTTCAACAACAAGTTTCAGCTCAACAACAAGCTTCAGCTCAACAACAAGCTTCAGCTCAACAACAAGTTGCAGCAGCATCTGTAAAATCGTCTCCTGCACCATCAGGATCTACAATCGTTTCAACGGATGTTATGGTGATCGATTAACAACTTAAGGACTTTTTTCGGCCGGGAAACTGTTTTAAGTATTTCTTTTATTTTTTATAATTTTTCATTTTATCAAGTTTTAAAAATATTAGATAATAGATGGCAATAATTGCCAATTAATGTTTAAATAAGTTTTTACCGTTTATTAATAGTGATTTTGATGATTTCATCATAGATGACATTATCACCAAAGTCCATTTCATAATGTTTAGATTTAAGCATAATGCATGATGACACATTCTGTGATTCATCTTAAAGTTATTTAATTTACATGATATAAATAGAGCAAACAATGAAGAATAAAATCAGTATCTTTTATACTATCTAACAGTGAACAGTGTCTTTAATTGAAATATTCTATGATATTTTAATTACAGATAAGTTTATTAACAATTTGTATTCATCTGAAGTCAATAAAGTATTCAGAGGGAATATATCAAAAACAAGGGTAGATGCCTCCCTAGGGCTACCCTATCCTACCCTTAAGGGTAGGTCATGAGTACACTACCCTACCCTAAATTACCCCTACCTACCCTAGGGTAGAGTACCCACTATGGGAAAAAATAGGAAAAAAGCGGCCATCCACTTTTTTTTGGGAATGATTCAAATATCCATTCCAAAGTGATTTATTCTTGTAGAGGACATAAAAGTAGACTTGTATGCCAAATTTCAGGTCATTTGGTGCTGTTTTCGCGATTCTAGGGCTGTTTGAAGTTGAAAAGGGGTCAAAAATCCAATTTTTTTTACACGATATTCAAACTGGGAAATCTCAGCGATGGTTAAAGATATTGAAAAACAGGTTTCAGTTCCTGATAGTGGTATATAAGAGCTTTATTTTGACGTACAACAAAGTTTATAATTTTGTAGTTTTGGTACCAGTGTGCTAGGTAATGTATAAAAATCATAGGAAAAATACCTTTGGACATGCCGCAACCACCTTAGATGGCCAGGTCGTGGGTAGTAAAAGTACACTCGCATATAGCCCTTGACTTCTAGTTTACAAAACTGTATAAACATTGGAAACGGTTCACACTCAAAAAAAAGTTATGGCGATTTTAATGAGTCGATCTATATTTGACCAAAAACTAACTTTTCTTAGAAAAAAATGAGAAGTAAGAAAATAAATATGTTTTTTGATGTTTTTGAATGATATTTAATGTTCTAAGACAAATTGTGAAGAAATTTTTTCAAAAAGTTTAAAATTTACCGAGATATGGGGTGCATGTGCTCTCTGACGACTTGACCCCTTTTCGCCTCACTTAAACTGCTGTAACTTTTACAGGTTGTAATATTTTTTAAACTTGTTTTCTGTTTATTGTAGCCTTTATCAGTACCTTTCTAATGATGTATAATACTTGATGGTTGAGTATGGTCTTGGTCATGAACTCGGTCCTTGTTTGTGACCGACCCCAAACTAGTGAAAATCTCAAACACATCATTTCTTGATATAGCATTTACGAACATAATTAAATATTGTATTTAGGTTTTTATGTTTAGTTATGATAATAATGACCATTTAAACTCAAATTTTGTGTTTTCGAATTTTTTCACAGGCTGTGCATAGTCTCTTGGTAGCCTCCTAATATGTATCCTAGTAGTCTCTATTTGGTCAACTAATCTTACAACTAAACTTATTTTATTGACTTTTATTGATTGATTTATAATATTTATGCATCTTCAAGTTAAAATACATCTACTTTTGGTACTTTTTATCAAGAAAATGACATTTTTGATAATTTTGTTTGAGATTGGCTTGCGTTGGTCATATTCAATACACTACCATCGAAGCAAGGACTACGATATATCCAAGTATTATACATTTTTGTAAAGGTTATAACATCAGCTATCAAACACAGAAAACAGAAATAAAAAATATTTCTCATGGAAAAAGTTATAACCATCTAAGTAGTCTCAAAAAGCACCAAGTCGGCAACCAGCTTAGACAAAATTACAAAAAACCAAATTTCGAAGAAATTTTAGACTTGTTTTGCCTTTTTTAAGTTTGTTTATGATTAAAAATTAGTTTTGGACGAAATCCTCTCAAAATTTCTTCAAAATTTGGTTTTTTTGTAATTTCGTCTAAGCTGGTTGCCGACTTGGTGCTTTTTGAGACTACTTAGATGGTTATAACTTTTTTCATGAGAAATATTTTTTATTTCTGTTTTCTGTGTTTGATAGCTAATGTTATAACCTTTACAAAAATGTATAATACTTGGATATATCGTAGTCCTTGCTTCGATGGTAGTGTATTGAATATGACCAACGCAAGCCAATCTCAAACAAAATTATCAAAAATGTCATTTTCTTGATAAAAAGTACCAAAAGTAATCACTAAAAGTCAATAAAATAAGTTTAGTTGTAAGATTAGTTGACCAAATAGAGACTACTAGGATACATATTAGGAGGCTACCAAGAGACTATGCACAGCCTGTGAAAAAATTCGAAAACACAAAATTTGAGTTTAAATGGTCATTATTATCATAACTAAACATAAAAACCTAAATACAATATTTAATTATGTTCGTAAATGCTATATCAAGAAATGATGTGTTTGAGATTTTCACTAGTTTGGGGTCGGTCACAAACAAGGACCGAGTTCATGACCAAGACCATACTCAACCATCAAGTATTATACATCATTAGAAAGGTACTGATAAAGGCTACAATAAACAGAAAACAAGTTTAAAAAATATTACAACCTGTAAAAGTTACAGCAGTTTAAGTGAGGCGAAAAGGGGTCAAGTCGTCAGAGAGCACATGCACCCCATATCTCGGTAAATTTTAAACTTTTTGAAAAAATTTCTTCACAATTTGTCTTAAAACATTAAATATCATTCAAAAACATCAAAAAACATATTTATTTTCTTACTTCTCATTTTTTTCTAAGAAAAGTTAGTTTTTGGTCAAATATAGATCGACTCATTAAAATCGCCATAACTTTTTTTTGAGTGTGAACCGTTTCCAATGTTTATACAGTTTTGTAAACTAGAAGTCAAGGGCTATATGCGAGTGTACTTTTACTACCCACGACCTGGCCATCTAAGGTGGTTGCGGCATGTCCAAAGGTATTTTTCCTATGATTTTTATACATTACCTAGCACACCGGTACCAAAACTACAAAATTATAAACTTTGTTGTACGTCAAAATAAAGCTCTTATATACCACTATCAGGAACTGAAACCTGTTTTTCAATATCTTTAACCATCGCTGAGATTTTTCAGTTTGAATATGGTGTGAAAAAATTGGATTTTTGACCCCTTTTCAACTTCAAACAGCCCTAGAATCGCGAAAACAGCACCAAATGACCTGAAATTTGGCATACAAGTCTACTTTTATGTCCTCTACAAGAATAAATCACTTTGGAATGGATATTTGAAACATTCCCAAAAAAAAGTGGATGGCCGCTTTTTTCCTATTTTTTCCCATAGTGGTACCCTAGAAACCGGCCCCAGATGTAATTTTATTTTTATTTGCTGATTTTAAGCTGTTAAAATGTTTGTTATCATCAAGCAAAACTCAGTTACTACTCTCAAAACAATACAAATGCTTTGATTTGTTTCAAAACTATACAAATTTTTTTTATTAACTTCAAAAACGCTTTAATTTTAATAACCATACAAATTCTTTTGTAAAAATTTGAAACCCATACAAATTTTTTTAAAATAAAAATATAAAAATTCTTCCAATTTTATTAAAGTTCAATTTAATATTAAAATTTTCCTAACACAATTGAGTCTCAAAATAGTTAATTAAAATAACAATAATAATTGCTTTTCCCACAATTAAATACAAAAACTGCCTTAATAAGTAGGATTATAATCCATGATTGATCAAATTTTAATTACTATTTCCATACCTATAATTAAAGTGCTATTTATAATTAATCATTAATATCATGACACTTTTCATTTCTTTTTTCATCATAGTTTATGTATTATTGATTAATTACATAATTGTAGATCAAAATACGAGGACAAACTTTCAATTTATTATGAAAGTAGAGCGAAAAAAAAATTCATTTATGAGTTGTAAAAATATTCATATTTTCCATTTACTCAATTAATGCTGAGTAAAGTGCTTCCGAAAATGTGATAATGAATATTCATTGACCTCTTGTCCAAAAATATGAATAATAAATAAATGTATTTAAATAAATTTATAGCATCAATATAATAAAATATTCTGATTAATTTGCTCATGCATTATTTAATTTATTTTTAGACCAAAGAGAGTCATTAAATTATAGATAAATATTCGGCAAACCAAATTTGATTGATGACAATCACATGAGAAAAATTTTTTTTTTGCTGATGAAAAAATTTTCCATTTCGTTAGCATTGCTGCCGATTAATTAGAGCGTGAAAATTGATTAATTGAATTTGAAATTCCATTATAGGCAGGTAGAAGCTTTTCCGTACATGAATGCGCTTCACCAGACTCAAAAGAATTTTCACAACTTTTCGATAATTTTCCTCAAATTGTCACCCAAAAAAACTTTTTTTGTTCCTTAATTTTACAACACGATAAACTTTGTTTTTTTATTCTTTTGTCAAATGTCCTCCGCCTTACGCAATAAAGTCAGCAACATTTCAGTCCCAATAAATGAAATCTTTGTCTAAAGGTTTTTCAGCTCACTTTAACGATTTTTTATTGCAAAAGTTTCTCATTATCTTCCTCTGTGGCCTTACGAAAAGGCTTTTAAAACAATTTATTTTCTGAGAAATTGCTCAACATGCTGAGGATGCTTCTTGTTCCTGACAATGTACTTGATAAGGAATGGAGCTAATCTAAAATATTCAGTTGAAAATAATTCTTTTGTTTTTGGGAAATTTTTTTGTTGTACAATTTTATTTAAATTTATTCAAAAGATTTTATTAACAAGTTTTAGCTAAACAAGAAGGTTCATTACTTATGATTATGATAATTATGGAATTAAGTCTTAAATAAATTTAATTGATATGGAACTTTAATTTTGTTAGTATATCTAGTATTTTGATTTGAAGCTTTAAATATTTTTAAAGTACAAAATGTGAATTTTCTCATGAAACTATAGCTTATCATCAATTTTTTTTAAAAAAAAGTTCAATGACATTTTAACAGCAAATTTAGAAGAATTTAAAGAGCAATTTTTTTTAAATTAATCAGACAACTTTTCCACACAAAAATGAAATTTTGAGACTTTTCATTTATGTTCAATAGTTCAAATCAGTTCAATTAAATCCAATTCAGTTAAATATTTATTCAATTCACTTCAGTTCATTTCGAATCAGTTCAATTAAGCTATATTTAACATAATTCATTTCAGTTCATTTCAAATCAGCTCAATTAAGTTATATTTAACATAATTCATTTCAGTTCAGTTCAGTTCAAATTTTGTTCAATTCAATTCAGTTCAATTCAATTCAGTTCATTTCGAATCAGTTCAATTAAGTTATATTTTACATAATTCATTTCAGTTCAGTTCAAATTTTGTTCAATTCAGTTTAGTTCATTTCGAACCAGTTCAATTAAGTTATATTTAACATAATTTATTTCAGTTCAGTTCAGTTCATATTTTCAAACTAAATCATTTCAAAAAAATTAAATAAAAAAAATATATTTTTGATATCAAACACGTAGCCAGGGGTTTGGGGGGATAAATCCCCTCCTCGCCAAAAAATTCTTCAATTTGCTAGAGTTTTTGAGGGAAAAAATTCATACATTTGAAAATCCTCCCTCGAAAAATTTCTGGTTTCACCCCTGTCTGACATGAGATATCAAAAATTCCAACGGATCTTGATATTATATGACGAAAAAGTGAAGAAGACCTAAAACAGTTTTTGGCATTAACAAATTGATTTCAATATAATTTATTTAAAAATTTTTTTTAAAAAAATAACCACAAAATATATTTTTTACAAAAAATGAATGTCAAAATCTCCTGGCTACGCTCCTGGTCCCACCCCTTCCTTCTAAAACGATAGCCGCAGATAAAGTCTAAATGTATTTGGGCGTTATGAAGTCAAAGATTACAATTCTAAATCTATTTTTGAAACTTTTTGTTTGTGTGAAATTCTCGGGAATATTTCGTTTCTATAAATTTTAATTTATCAAAATTTACAAAACTCGACTTACTTCATTTTAAAAAAAATCAAAAGCTCCGTATATTTACTGCCTCAAAAAATTTACTAGCACTTTAATGCTTACGGCCAATTTTCCCTAAAAATCTTTTAAATTCATCCTCCACACAGTTCATAAATACGGAGAATCTTGGCTTATGAATAATTTATTTATGGATTTATAGTACACATTTATACCTCTATTAATTTCGACTGACCTACCGTTAAACGAATAAATCTTTTAATAATTTATAAGTAACTTTTTCTTTAATGAAGAGATAATCATGTGCGCATGGAGCTTAAGTGCTATTCAAAGCTTTTAGAGCGAATTCAGTGAGTTGAAGCAAATTTGAAATTAAGCTCTTTTTGAAAAAAAAAAAACGAATTCACATGCAGTAAAACTGAAAAATAAACTTTGTTGAACTGAAAAGTTTATGTTTATTTTTTTCTAGCAAAGAGGTCAGCTGTAAACAATCATAAACCAAGTGTCTGGTTTTATTACCTCAGACATGAGAAATCCATCTCGTTTATCTTCATGAGCTTTTTAATGCAGAATTTTTCAAATGATGTTGATGAGGAAAAATTTAACCTGTCAAAAATTGCTTACTTTTGTGGAAAAAAGAGATAAAATATTTTATTCTATTTTGAAAGTATTTTTCTGTTTTATTAAACCAGTTGGATTTAATTTTTGATGTATTCTTTTTTCTCATATTTTTTTAAATTTAAACGTAAAATTAGAAATTAACTTCAAATCCCCAATTTTCTAATAAAAACTCCAAAAGCTCTTAAATATTGTTCATAAATGACGTCCAACATTTCAATTACAAGGCGTATGTAATGTTAACAGCATAAGAAAATCCCAAACAGCTTCCTTCCAAATTGGACATCACAACATGAGTCTCACAAGCTCGTTTTTCAGGTTCCATGATTTTTACATTCTGTTCTTTGAAATTCCATCCACAAAAAAAAATTACCCAATTAGGTCCAAGACCTTATCAAAAGTTAATAATAAGTTCTTAAAAATGAAAATATATTTCCAAAAAAAGCAAATTTCTCAATTTTATTTTTTAAAAATGTTATTTTAATTTAATAAAAATATTTACAGCAACAAGAAAATTGAAACGCAAAAAGAGCACACGAACAAAAAAAAAACATTTTTTGATCTTATCAAATTTATATTCAATAATTCCACTGTTGACAGACAACATTACACGCAAAAAACCAGATGTGTAAGTGCATGAAGCAAAAGAAAAAAAAACATTTTTTTATGTTGATGTCGATATACAAAAATTAATATGTAAGAAAGCCAGCCGAGCCAGTGGCTGACCATATTAAAAAAAATTTTTTTTTTGAGACATTGCAGCAACCAGCACAACTACCTATTTATCTCTCGCTGAGCTTTTTTACACTCTCATTAACATTTCTGCTTCTCAACATTTTTTTTTCATTTCCAACTCAGTCACTCGAGATGAGTTAAATGTGCTACAACATAAAAATGTCGAATCGTACGTGATTTATTTTTTATTATTTTAAAAAAATAATTTAATTTGGTAATTACGAATTCTTTAAAGTGCACAAAATATATTTGTATAGATATCGGGAAGTGCTGAATATTGAAAAAATAAAATAAAATAAAAAAATTAGAAACAGAGCTGAAAAAAAAATTAAAACGCAATACGTGCAATGAATTTTATTTACAAAAAAATCTCATTACTGAAGATGAAAATGGCAGTAGAGTTATTGAGTTTGTGTATATATTGCAGTGATTTACGATTTCGAAATAATTAATAGTTTTTAATTCTCGTCTTCTTTGTTTTATTTTTGATACTTTGCTGATGAAATTAAAGTGAACAAAAATATTACAAAAGTTCAGAATAAATTTTCTTAGAGCTTATAAATATTTATTTTTTATTTTGTTATTGAAGCATGATATTTCGACCTTACATAATGTTGCCAAAAATAATTTAAAAAAAAAGTGTGCGAGAGAAAAATTTAATTGTTAACGAAAAAAAAAACAAAATTGTGGAATTAAAACTATTTATTAAAGATTTCAATATTAAGTTAAAGATGTACAATAAATAAATAAATGTTACATGAAATACACAGACATCAGTAACAGAGCATGCATACACCTGTGTATATGTACACAATTCCATTCAGACGAAACAAAAAGGCAGCAAGCAGCACAAGAGAAGAAAAAAATAATAACAAAAAGTTCGTGCCTGTGTGTTGAGTTTTGTAGTTTTTAGCACATTTTCTCTCAAATCGTGTGCATTAATTTTTACGGTATGGCTATGTAAATTGAGAGTAAAAGTGTGATAAAATATCGTGTGATCGATTGATTTACTTTTTCTTAACGTTTGGACTAGAAAACTCGATGTGGAAAATGTGTTATAATACTTTCTATGAAATTTTATATCAACTAATGGATTTATTGCTTAATGTAAAAATTTGACATACTTAGAAACTTATTTGCAGATTTATTAGAATGCATTTTGATGCTAGAAGCTTCATATTTTCTCATTTTACAGTAATTAAGTATGAAACGTTATTAAAATTCTATTCAATCTTTAAGATTTTAGAATATTTTCAAATTTTGAGAATTTACTTTTTAACGGATATTAGAAATTCAAAAATTAATTTTTAAGCCATACGTAGGGGGAAAACTACTTGGTTGAAATCAAATTTATCAAATATTTGATGCTAGAATGTGTAAAACTTTAAATAAAAGAACTTCTGATCATTTTCCCACTAGAAAATAAATGTAAATTTGGAATTATATGTTAAAAAGTACCTGGTGAATTTTTTTGACAGAAAATGATTTTTTTCACTAAATAGTTTTCTCTCTGACTATACAAATTAAATTTAAGGATTCTTAAGCATCTAAGGACCTCTGCTCGTTAGTAGGGGCGTAATGATAGCATAAGCATGTAGCCAGGGGGTTAGCGGGATAAATCACAAATAACTTTATTAAAAATACCTAAAAAAAACCCTTATTAACCTCTGTTGACTCACTTTTTTAACACTTTTCTGCTTTTTAGCCATGAAATGAGCAGTTTTGAGTCCTCGTTTATTTTATTACCTAACGGGTTTTAAATAGTTAATAGAAAAATATATCACAAATGAACAAAATTAAAATTTTAGATAATAAAACTTAAGAACGCCCCTAAAAACCTATCTCAAGTAACCAAAACCGTTAGTCACAGCTAGATCAAAACTAACTTGTTACTAGCTTTTAATCACATTAACTTTAAATTGTACTAAAACACAGAAACATTCCAAAAAATATCTTTCGAATTCAAATTTTTATGTAACGGAAATTCTACAAAATTAAATTCGATTCTATTTTCAGAAGGGGTGTTTGAAACCATGCCCTCTTTGAATGCGTCTCTGCTAGAACATAAAATTTTAATTTCTTTAAATTTTGATGAACATTTTGTTAGGAATTCAAATAAATTTTTCCAAATAAGAATGTAAATAAAGTAAAAACATCATTAAAATTTTAAAAATGCAACAATCAACTAATCAGGCATTCAGAAGAGTACACGAAAGTTATTCAGTCGTATCATTTTCAATAAAAAAAACTCACTTGAAAACATTTTCATCTTCATGTTGTCCATTCAGCTGCAAAAAAATTCATGTTAACTTTTTTAAAAAATGCGCGCAATATACAATATACTAACTTAAACAATCACACTTATACAAGTTTTATTTTATTTTTTCCGTTTTTTGAAGACTGTGTGTATATTTTTATGATGGGAACAACAACCATGGTTTAAAGAGCTAATTGTAAAAAAAATTTGAACAATTATTCAAAGTCATTCAAGTTTGAAATGTGCAGTTTTTAAAATACGAAGAGAAAAAAAAGCTACTCGAATAGCCCAAAATGTAAATCATCATTTTTATAGCAACAAAAATCATCAGAAAAAGTTTAATTCGATAATAAAAAAAGTAAAAGTGAAAAGTAGCATGAGTGAAGTAAAATGGGATTATTTAAAACAAAACACATCGTGATTATCACCATTTATATATCTGTATGGATTATTGCTCTTCCATCGACTTATGGTGAAAATGAAAATACCAACAAGACGTCGCTTGTGTACAGGAACATCACAAGTCGAGATAGATCTGCTGCTAAATTTTTCTCGGAGAGGCTTAAAGGTAAATTATTGTATTTTTCTTATTAAATTCAATTAAAGTTTTTTTCTTACATCCGCAAAGTTATTATTGACAAAATTATTTCTGGCTTTGTAATTTTATTTGTTTTTGAGACCTTTGGAACTTTATGGGGATATTTGATAGATACGCTTTTAATGTGAATTGTTTTTGAGTAGTTAAAACAGCTCTTTTTTAGATTTTAATTGGTAGTAAAGCACACAGTGTATCCATACTACGGCTATCTGAAGTGGAAATCTTCGATTCGCGTTGTTGAGGTTTCTAAATTCAATTATACTAAGTAAATTGAAAGAGTCTATCGAGTATTCTAGAAAAAAATAAAATTGAAGATAATTGAGTTGTTTAATGAACAAATAAAGCTCAGAATTTGATTAAAAATTTTTATACTGAGTTTTTAAACCTGAAAAATGTTGGGTGATTTTAAGGAATTTTTTCTTAACTTCTTGGTAATCTGTTTTTATTTATTGACACTCAACGTCCGGAATTCATAAAAAATATTTCAATGAGAGGGATCCCCCCTGGTTATGCGCCTGCTTCAGACTAATTTCAATTAAATGTTTTTTATGTCAATTCTGTTTTTAAAAAAAAACATTTTCATATCAACAAACTCTTTTTGGACTGATTCAAATTTAAAGAGGGGTTGGTCCTCTTTTTTGAACAAGATTATACCTCAAGATCTTATTTTTGAATAAATATAATAATAGTTACTTAAGTGTAGTCGATATAAAAGAATCGTTAGTTTTTCACATAGGCTCCATTTGTACTAAGTTTCAAAATCTGGACCCCCCTCTGGGTACTCATATGAAAACTAGTATTAATATTAAAGAACCACGAACTAGGCTTCAATAGTAGATTAGCAAAGATAAAGAAGACTTTAGTGTATGTAATACGCGCATAATTCTTTATAAAATGGTACAAAATTTCATATAATGCAAGCTGGGTGCTTTACTCTTGTGTTCAAAGAATAATCTTTAAATAACATCACGCAAAAAACGACCTATTCCAAAAAAATCCCTCCTTCCTATTCTGTCACAAAATGTTCATACAAAAAATTTTTGGTTTGAAAGTGTCACAGCCTCAGACCCCCTTCCCATTAAAAATTTGACGTCAATGACCCCTCACTAAGCTGCTTGAAAAGTTCAGTTAAGCTTTTACAGAAACGGGAAATTTTAAGCTCATATTAATATTTAATGGACATTGACACCCAAGCATACTTTAATTCAGCTACAATAATTATTGCTGAGATTTTTCGTTCAAAAAGCTGGGATTTTCCACAAAAAAGTGCACAGATGGACATAGCCTAAATCAATAGATGAACGCAATATTATAACAAAAATATAAACAAATTTTCAACTATTTTTTCTCAATTGCCACACTATGGACCACATTCTGAATACTAAAATATGCTTACAGATCTGCAAAGTCAATTTACATTAAAGCGTTTATTGCTATATAAGATTTAAAATCCATATAGTAACGAGTATGTAATTACTCACGAAGTTTTGATCACTTCTTTACCTTATTTGTATCTCAACTGGTGTTCAACTGAAAGACCTTAAAAAGTACTTGAATAAGTGCTGTCTTGTATACTCAGCAACTTCCTGGTTATCTATTACGAATGATAAGCATCTTTATTGTAAAAGTTTGTAGAATAGAAGTGAAATCTGAGGAACATTATCGTATCATCGAGCATTACAAATAAAATCTTTCTTATACTTTATGTCTTGGTCATCGGAAATCAAATGAATGTCTCCAAGTTCCCATAAATTTCACTTCATCTCCACTTCCTTCCTTACATTAAAGCACTGCATTATCGAAAGAATCTTTACTGTCATAATAAAATTTTATTATTTTCATAAAGTTATTATTGTTGAAAAACGATCTCAGCAGAATTCATCTTAAACTGAGCTTGAACACACTTCTTTAATGGCAGGGTAGCCACATGGGAATTACACTCGTGAGAATATAATAAAAGTTGTTAAACGATCAAATAGCAATTATGACTGTAAATTTGAATTAATATCTGAAAATGTAAAAATTATATTGTTTTTTAATAATGGGAAGTGAAAATTTGAGAAACAAAGTTGAAAAACACGCAACAGACTTTTGCTTATAATCGTCAAGGCGATGAAGCTGCTTTGATATGACTTTATGAAGGTTTGATAAGTTTTATTGAAGTTTTAATGAGAATTTAATGGATTTTTAGCGATTATTAAAATGCTTTATTTTAATAAAATAAATTAATCAATTAAGTCATTTAAAATGGAACTAGTGCACCAAAATTGCATTTCACTTCCTGCCATAAAATATTTTAGTCATTCTCGAATTTTTCATACAAATTAAGTACAAAAATATAAAAATATGCTTCAAAATAATAATAAAATTAATAATTTTGCAGTTAGAATGTAGATGAATTTTAAAAAAAAAATAATAAAACCTGCATTTTATTTGAAAAATTATACAATCTGCTTTTTATCTGCATTTTAAAGATATCTAGTATGAGGTTAATGAATTTTTTTTTTAAATATTGCTATACACTTAAGTGCCGCGTCACAATTTTGGAAAATAGTGCACCCGTGTGTAGCGGCGTATAGTTTGAGATCCACTTCCATAAAAAATATTTTTTTCTCCAAAGTTGACTTCCAAAATTCCTTGGATACATCCCTATGCAGTATATCCAGTTCATCGCAAAGCTGAGCTTTATCGCATTAACATAAAAATTTCAAATCTGTCGCCAGGTCATCGCACTAAGTGTATCAAAAAAATTCATATTTTGTAAATTTTAGATAGATTAAAATTGCTATAAAGTGGATAATTTTCAATTGTTTTGAAACATGCTCACAAATTATAATCCTTTTTTTAAATAAAAGATAATTTCAACAAGGCTTGAATCTTTCACGGATTTAATCTTAATACTAATCTTCAATTTAAATTTAATTATCGAATAAGACGTTAAATGCAGAAAAACAGACATAATCTGAAGAGAAAAATATTCAAATAAGAAGCTTGATCATAATTAAAAATTATTAAATCTAATTTAACAAAACAAAACTCTTCATACATGGTCACAGCGAACTAATCACATAAATAAAAATAATTTAATCCCTTAATCAATCAAAAAATATGAAAATCCAAACGAATTATAAAAATTTTCAATATTAAAGCGTGCAATTATAGGAAATAACATTGAGGTGTTAAAAATCGGTGAATGACTTACCAATCGTGCAAAATAAAGAAAAAAACAAAGCATACAAAAAATATAATTCACATTAGTCTTTTTACTAAATTTATTTACTTTTTTTCGTGAATTAACTAGACCCGATGGGGGGGGGACTTGGGCTGTCGAGAAATGAAATAATTATTGTTTCTATAAAAATCGTGATTAATTATTTTTATGAACGATAGGGAAGCTTGATTCTGCCAGCTCATAACTCAATATCAAAAATTTCTTGATTGATGTGATCATGCTTAGTGTGTCGTGTAAGCTTACTGGTGTTTAATGAATGTTTGTATCGGAATCTTTTATGACTTTTCTGACTGCTTTCAGTCAGTGAGAGACGTTGGGGTTCCGCAATTTTGAAGATAAAGTTAAAATAGGATGAAGAGTTGAATTTGGAAGTGGAAAATGTTTTAGAATTACTAACTAAACCACTTTCAGCTCACAATTGATAACTGGCTTATCTTTAAGTATGCATGATGAGAAAAATATGGAAAAAATATTATATCGGTCTTCTATGGGATTAAAGGGTCCTAATGGGTGGGGTTTATTTGAAGTTTATATTCTTACCTACTCGAGGAAGCTTAGAGTTCGACTCTTGAATCCACTGGGATCACTGGACCTCATTAGGTCGTTGTTGCAGCTTGAGAGTATCTAAGTACTACTTTACTGTCCCACCATCTTAATCCAGCTTAAAAATATCCAGTCAATAAAGTTAACCTTAATGTATTTTTAAGAATCTGGGAAGATTTATTAATAGAACCTTGGACAATCAATTGCATGCATAAAAACGTGAATCTTACAAAACAATACTTTATTTATTAAAAATTCTAATCGCTAACTACCTTAGACTCATGAGAAAACCCCAAATCAATAGAAAATCCCAAGGGAACTGTGTCTAGAATAGAATTACATCGCCCACCACAGAAATTTTAATTAAAAATATTCTCAATTAATAATTTCAATTATAAGCATTCAATCAGCTCAAAAAACCACATCATACACATGCGATTATCTTAATTCCATACAATTTTCTCAAGTCACATTCAACTGTGACTCAAATACGGATTATTTTGCTTTTAACTCCGATAATTACCATACATAATTGCAATTTAATCCACTACAATACGAATGTGCAGTCTTAATACTTTTCTCAATATAACATTACATGGATTTTAACCACTGGGTGCAATACTTATAAGTTAAATTTCTCTTTTTGTTCAACTTTCTCTTTCATAAAAAAAACTTGCTTCGCAAAAGTACATTCATATTTTTTATATTTTATTTTTTTTCTTCTTTCTGCGGATCCATTGTATGTGAAAAAAAATATCTCATACATGAGTATAGTAATTACATACTGTTGAGCGAGCTACTGTGTAGAGTAATTCATTTTCCCATGTTTCAGTTAGATTCATACAATAGTTTTAAGCAAAGTAAGGTGTGGACACTTGAATTTGCCAATATTAATCTATAATTGACTGTAATAAATGAAAATTTAGTTAAGGAGACATTCAATTGTGATGTCCATCAAAAATGGGATTTTTAGACCCCCTTTACCCTTTTCTCACAAAATTTTTATTAAAAAAACTTTTATTTGATGGTGACACACAGCAGGGTCGGTATCTAGTGCTGCCTAGGGTATACCCTACACTACTTCAAAAGAAAAAGTTTCAAAATTTCGTCCGTATACCTTAGGTTACCCTACCTACCTAGAGTATCTTAGGATGCCCTGAGGTTGGGTAGATAGGACACCCTGGTAGCTCTGGACCCTGCCTTCTAACTGTTGGACGTCATAATTAAACGATCCTTAGTATGAGATATTCAATTATGATGTGTTTCAATTTTTGGTACAGGGAGGGTCCAAAAGTTAAATTCTAGGGTATTTAGTATACAATAGCTGGGGTATACCATACAAACCAGCCACTTGAGTTGTGTAACACTCCACAGAAATTTAAAAATGATATTTTTAATGACATCATTTATGAACAGTCCATAACATATTCATGGAAATATAGAGATCATGTCCATAATTTATAAGCAAGAATAATAGCCAGGCTTACCATTCTAAATGTCGAAAATTATGACGAATATGACTTTGCGGCTGTAAGTCAATCGACTCTCGACTAATATGCATATAATATGAGATTAATAATATTTACTCAATTATCATTATATTCAATTATAGTGTCACAAATTAGGGATGAAAAGCAGAACAAATCGTGGCCATCAGTGACTCCACAACAAAGCAACCGACGAGCAATACTTAATAATAGATTAAAATTAACAGATGAATGTGAGCGGAATTGTAGGCGTATTGATAATGAAGACAATTGTAAACTAAAATGTGATTATGAATTTAAGCTAAGCAATAATACCACAACAAAATTGGAACTTAGTAATGTTAATAATAGCAAAACGAGCACAACTGACTCTAACCTTGTATCACAATCGGAAGATGGCAAAGATGAGATATTGGAAAGTGAAGAGTCCGTTCTCATAGCTGATTCAATTAGCAATAATGACAGTGGCTATCGTACCAAAGAGCTCTCTAAGAACAAAAATGACAAAATGGAAAAATATTTAAAGAATATGATTTTATTAAAAAGTAGAACGACAACAAAGATTGCCAAGAGAAAAACAACAAGCACAACATCGCCGAGATCTAGACCAACGATTTATCGTGGACGAGTTAAATATTCTCCAAGTAGTTCTCGGATACGTGAGGAGAGTTTAATTCCGTATGGCAGCACAATTCGATATTCTAATTTTAGTCGAATTTATACACAAGGTTATACACCGACATCATCAAGGACGAAGGAAAAGGATTTAGAAATTATGGATGTGTCAGATCCTAGGCAGTCATCAACCGAAAAAATGAGATTCCTTAAATCTCGAAATATTGTTGCAATTAACAACTATGTTAAGAGGCTCAATACACGATTATCAAGCATTCCAAAGCTAATCAAAAATGCAACAGAAAGTGTTATTAATTCCACAATAGCTATAACATCAGGAACTGAATTAACTTCAACTGAAAGTCCAATTCTAGAGAAAGTTTACAATACAACAGATATTCCTGTTCCAAACATAGATAATGACATATCGACTATAAGAGAAGAATTCCTACAATCAACAGCCATTCCAATAGCAATTAAAAGACAAGTTACAGAAACTGTTATTGAACTTTCTACAAAAATTCCAGACACAACGGTTGAGACAACTACTGCATCGACCACCAAGAAATCATCAACAACATCACTTCCAATATCATCATCAACAATTCCAATAACAGAGGCAAGAACAACAAAACGATTTTACACATCCATACCACGACGAAAACAACTTACGACGTACTCAACAACACCTAAGGCTATAATTTCAACAATTCCATCCATACTCAATAATACAGTTGTACAAAGTCAAAATTCTACATACCTAAAAATACCAATGATATCCACAACAAAAGCAACAACACCACCTTATATAATAAATGACCATAATGCAATAACGGAAGTTCCTATCGAAGTCGAAGTTCTACCATCAATGACATCAGATGCTTATACAACAACCTCACATCGACCACAAGTTATGTACGAGTCTATATCAACGACAAGTGTAAATGATATAGCCCATGTTGAGGCTCAAAATGTGAACGTCACAGCTTACGCATTAGGTGGCTTTTGTTTTCTTCCTGTCGTTTTAGTTGCTTTGTATTTTGTTAAATCATACATGATGAGACATAAATCAAGTGAAGATTATCATGCAGATAATGACATTCAACCCATTAGTCCGGTGGTTACCTTAAATAATTCCGATGATTCCATCGTTTATTTCGACGAGAATGAGGAATCGCTTGGAACTTTTAATCGTAATAAATTAAGATTTAAGAGCTTATTGGGCGAGGGTAATTTTGGGCAAGTATGGAAGGCAGAAATCGATGATATTAATGGAAGTACGAAAATTGTTGCTGTTAAGACCGAGCGCATTAACAATGGACAAAGTGGATTAAAGTCAGAGTGTGAAATTATGCAGAAATTAGGATCCCATCTAAATGTTGTGACTTTGATTGCGGCATGTGTAGAACAAGGTAGGAATTGCTTAATAAATTAGTGATAATAAATTCATGTCTCGCCCAGATAATGTAATTTCCTCTGTTGAGTCAGACGAGCTGTTGCCCATATATATATTTTAAAAAAAATCCAGTCAGCAATGTCGAACATAAAAGGCCAAAGATCCATTCATTATTCTGTAATTGCACTAAATTTAATTAAAAATCTTCATAACCGCTAATTTAATGGAACGTCTAAATTATAAAGTTTCATAAGAAAATGCTTTTATTTCTCTCTCTCTCGTTTGCAATTAGAACCGCATTTGCTGATTATGGAGTTTGCTATGCGTGGAAGATTGCTCTCATTATTGCGTACTGCCCGAAGTGTCTCAAATGGATTACATCATAATACACAAAATCGTCAACCAATTATGCCACTTTCACCACGACGACTTACTGGCTTTGCGCACGACATTGCGAAGGGAATGGAATATATAGCAAATAAAAGAGTAAGTAGGACAGAAAGAAACATCTCTTTTGACATAATAATTACTACAATTAAATAATAATAATTTGATGTCCATTAAATAATTTCAGATTGTACATTGTGACCTAGCTGCGAGGAATATCTTGCTTGATCACAATGGCATTTGTAAGATTTGTGATTTTGGCATGTCAATAGACTTAGATAAGATGGAATCTAGAGATAAATCAAGTCAAATGAAAATTCCACGAGTCTCAACACATCAAAAGAAATTCAAGTTTGACATGACATCACGAGTCTTTGATGGCATCAAGAACTATGCATCAAGACAAACAAAAAGCAATTGTGATATTAAGAATCGTCCGGCGATGCCTGTCAGATGGATGGCTCCAGAATCATTGCAATATCACATCTACTCAATTGAAACTGATGTATTTGCCTTCGGCATATTGTTGTGGGAAATTGTTACATTAGGTATGTGTGTGGATGTCAATTATTGGTGATGAATTGCTTTAAAATTGTATTGAGTAGTTGGACAGCGGTCTAGGAATAAATTTGGTGATTTGTCATCAATTTTGTTCTTACATGTGACCACCTTATGAATATTCAGGGGTCATTCGTAAATTACGTCAAACTTTATGGAAGAGGGGGTTAAAGAATTTGTGACGTCATTTACGAATGACCCCTAACTTAAAAAGGGCGTCCATCGACCATATGGTCTATAAATATCCACTCAGTATGGACGACAAACGTCCTTACCTTCCCACCAAAAATAATCAATAATTTAATAAATAATTCAATAATTACAGGTATAACTCCTTATCCAACATTATCAGGAAGAGAAGTCATAAGAGGCGTATTGAATGGTGTACGACCAGAAATTCCAATCAACTGTAAGCAGGAACTGTCAGATATAATGACACATTGTTGGCACAAAAGTCCAAGTCATCGTCCTTCATTCTTTGACATTAAAAAGGCACTTGCGAATGCACTTTTACATTGGCAAGAAGAGCCAACTTCAGCACATACTGAATATTTAGATGTAAGCGGATTTAGTGAAGACTATGAAAATGGAATGATTTATTTTAATCGACGAATTTCCGAATTTGAATGTGAAATTTAAAATGTTTTTTTGCTGCTATTTTTATAATTATTTACTTAATAGACATATAAATTTCACTTCTCACCAAAGTTTTTAATCCTTTTAATCAGTATTCAGGTTTTCTGAATAGCTTGTTATGAAAAAAATTTTTTATATCATTGTTAATAAAAAAATATAATTAATATAGTTGAAATGATAAAATGTTTTTTTTTCGACCGGAAAAGGAGAAATTTTTTGATGTCCAATTTCACTGATTTATGCAGACGATAGCTGTGGTGTCTGAGCAGAGTTGAATCTGGGGTGTTGAACCATATGTAGGTGAATTTGTGAATGTGAAAGTAAGGTCTCTGTAGCCGAGGAGTTAGGTAACATACTGGATATATGTAACTCTCTTTTATGAGGACTTGGGTTCAATTCTCACCAGAAGCTGATATATCAATCATTACAAAAAGTTTTTTCAATATGGCAAGGAATGTGATATTAAAGGAACTACTGACATGAGTGTGTCCTTGAAAGAACCAATCACCCTATAAAAAAATTTCAAATGGAAATTTTTTCTAAAGCTAAAAATAATTAAAAAAATTATAAGACCCCCTCCCCAAAAAAAGCTTTCCTGGATACGCCTCTGCCTACTGAAAAGTAAAACCAACTTTAGTTTCAATGGCTTAATAAAATTAAATGACAATTACGTATAATGGTACAAAGCTATATAATGTTTCTGGTGGGATTACCTAAACACTCATCCACAGCTGTTTAACACTAGCACTTGCAGATTCGTCAAAATATGACTCGATATCCGAGATTTCACTCTACTCAGGCACCACACCCCCAAATAATAGACGCCATAAGATAATAACCCCCTTAAACACTTCAATGAAACACAAAAGCTACAAAATTATCAAGAAACCCATCAACACTTCTATTATTAAACTACATAACAAGGAGTTAGTTAATACTATTTTGGCTTACTTCCATTATTCAATCCACAAACATCATTAGGTGTGATTTTATAAACAAAAAGAGCCCAAATCACATTCAATCCACACAAAAAATTAAGCTTGTTACAAAAGCAGTTCATTAGAAAATTGTTTGATTTAATTGCAATTTGAAAAGAAGAAGATTAGCAGAGAGAAATGAAAGCTCAAAAATATTAGTGAAGTCGTTTGTTATGTACATTGAATGACTGTTTTGTTAATTATAGTTGCAAAAAAAAAATATATTGGGAAATGATTTGAAAGTGTTTTGAATAAGAGTTGAAAGTACGCAGAAGAAAAAGATGAAAGGTCATGAAACATGCTTATTAAGCAAACAAAAGTCAGCTGGCATCTTTTGAGTTCATCAAAAATTGCTGAAATTGGCAGTTCAATATTTGATGGAGTCGCTTTTGTTGGCTTCCCCTGTTACTTAAGCTTTTCAAAAATTCAATATTATCTAATGGAAAATATGTAGATGGCTAATTATAGCCTGTATTATGGTGATTGTTATATTACTGTCTGAGTGACACATCAAGTGAGGCTTTTAAAAGCACGAATCTATTGCTTTGTATATTATTGTATTTATTTTCAATTTGAATGATTTAATTCTTTTGAAAATGGAGTTAAGTTCTAATTTCCAAGTAACGGATTTTTTAAATTTAAATTTTACAAAAATATCCATCAAGTCATAGTTAACTTCCCTTTAAAGAAAAAAAATTAACAAAATTCAATTTTACATCAGCAATCAATTAAAACAGCCAATTTAAGAATTGTGTAAAGCATTTATAACCTTAAATGCTTCCAGTGAATCATTTAAATCTTAAATAACATCAAAAACTTCAATAAAAGGCAAGTAGTTAATATGAAATCGTTAATTGTATTGTAAATGGATGTTAGAAGATTTTGAGGTTATGTCCCAAGCAGAGACTTTCCGTCTCCTTCTAAATTTCTGGATTTGCCACTGGATCTGACGATTAAGTGATCAAAAAAGCACAAAAAGAACCATAGTCCATCCTCATTCAAAACAAATTCTACAGAGTTAAACGTCAAAACTTGGTCAAAACAAAAAAAGTCTCCAGCTACACTAATGGGATCATAATCACAGATAATAACAGATTTAATTAATACTCAACAGATATGACAGCAGCACTCGCTACAAAATGTCATGTCATCATAGAAACAGAAAGAGCAGGAAAACAGAACCAATTACATTTTGTCTCAAGAGAGTGTAAAAAGCAGAACTAGCCATTGTTTCTAATTGAAAAAAATAAATCATGAGAAAATTATTTTTTTCCTAACAAGCTCTGAACAGAAACTTCAATTTGAACGATTTTCATGCTTTCTACTATTTTTGTTTAACTACATCTGCACTCTTCTTTTATGGGTTCATCGAAAGTTTTGTTTACTTTCCGCATTACACACATGTTATGATTCTGAATCATCTTTGAGGGTTTTTGTTATTTCACTTAGTATTATTAGCTGTTGCTCTTTAAGGATTATTTGAATTTGCTATTTTTTCTTGTCCATTTGTAGGGTAAACACTTTTGAAATTTGCACACTTTTGCACATGAAAACTTCATTTGCTTAAAACTTTTCATCCGATTATTGTTAAGACTCGCCAGTGGTCTTGAATTGTTGGAAATTGTGGAAATTTTCATTCCCAACTACTTGTTGGAAGTAATAATGTGTCTGAACGGAGATATCCGTCTTTTAATTTTAACTTTTGAAATTTGCGCAGAAACTTTTAAAATTTGCGCAAAAAACTTTTGAAATTTGCACACTTTTTTGATAGCAACCCTTGACATTTTTGAAGCAAAAATTATGTAAACAAACAATTTGTTTACAATTTTTGGTAAAAACAAATAATGTTTTCTGTGAATAAATCCATCGGCATCAATTTCAAGCACAACGTTTCATACTTTTTAAACATTTTCCGAAAAAATTAAGACACAAAAAAGTCAAGAATCAAGAAAATAAATCAAGAATAATCTATTTCAAGAAAATGGATCCAGGAGATTTCCACAAAAGAAAAATGAAGCTCTTGGAATAAAGATTCAGATTCTACGTTATTTATCCTGTTCAAAAAACATCCTTCTAATAAAAATAAAGCAATTTCTGAATTTTAAGTTATGCATTTTTATTTTATTTTGTTCTATAAATTAAAGCGCATATCTCCTAGAAAATTAAGACAAGCATAAATCTTAGGTGAAGAGCAAAGTCTTGCAGTTTTCAAATCTTGATGATCTTGATTTATACAGTTCTTGCTTTTTTGGGCCTTGATTTTTCTTCTGTTTTCAACGGAAAATTTTGTTTTATAATACATTTTGAATTTCCGGAACCTTGATTCTACTATGTTCTTGATTCTTCTTTATTTCAGGCTTAAAACTTTCCACATTCAAATGTAAACAATTTATTTTATAAACAAATTTTTCAATGTTTCCTAAGACAAAAAAGTGTGCAAATTTCAAAAGTTTTGGAAAAATTTTGCGCAAATTTTAAAAGTGAAAAACAAGCATTTTTGAAATCGATATTTAAAGCACTTCCTATTATCTTTTTACAAAATGAATATTTTGATAATTTTAAAGAACATAAGATATGCATTTTTTGATTCCAAAATGTTAAATAAAGCTGTCGGTTATGCCTTAAAACTTAATCTTAAAAAAATCTTCGTTTTGTATGGGATTTTGTTTTTTGGACATTTCAAGCTTCTTGAAGCCTCAATCTCATTCAAAATGATGCAAAAAGATGTGCGCCACAGTTTTTCATAGATCTAGCTTCAGTTCATTTATTATTAATAAGGATTATGAATAAAATTTTAGAAAATTCATTTTCATTTGAGTGTGCAAATTTCAAAAGTGTGCAAATTTCAAAAGTGTTTACCCTACAACATTTAAGTAGAGCATAAATATTTTTACATCCTTCCCACAGTTAAGATAATATTGAACCTTCTTTTGTGAAAATTTAGTTGATTATTATCTAGGCGTTCTCTTAATTTCTGTTTATCATGTTAATGACTGATTTGAAACAACACTTTAGGTGATTTAAAACAATTGAAAGTATATCCTGCATTACTATTCATGCGCGAAAAGGTGTCTTGGATGAAACATCAGAATGTCTGTAGGAAGTTTCGAGTAGATTTTCAAAATGTACTTAAATCTTTTCCTATGTGGGTTTTCCATGGCTCCTGAGAATTTAACAAGTAAGTGTTCGATAAACCTAATTCTTACACGTCATACCACATGATGACATAAATTTAATGCTAGTTTTGTTGTCTTCAAAATCGAGCTATTTTTTAGTGTACATGAATTGAAGAACTGTCAAGTATGAGCCGCAGCAAGAAACAACAGCACCACTGAACTACAATAGCGTAGCAAGGGAACAAAACAAAAATTTGCACTCACTTGTATGGGATTTTATGTCGCTTTTTATGTAACGGTCACCCATCCATGCTACTTCACTCCTAAGAACGGTGAAAACTACTTGATATAAATTTTTTTTACCAAAATCAAATAAATGAATCACTGGTGGAAATTGCTAAGCTATTTCACCAGGGGCATATCCAGAAATTTTTCGAGGGAAAATTTAGTGGGGGTTTTGGGATTTTTTTCTTGAAACCCCCTAGCAAATTAAAAAATTTTCTAAAAACGGGGAGAAGGGGGTTGGACGTGGATAACGTTGACGTAGTAGTACCTTAATGACCACGTTGTACCGCTCGGGTAAGTTATTTAAATATTATTTTCATACACTGCATGACTCTAGTTCTCCATAATCATATTTTGGTGAAATCAGAAATTCAATTCCAATACAGAAAACTCTGCAATTTATTCATCAAATTTGACCAGAAATTTTACTTCATGAAAATTTTATACACTTACCACAAAAGGTTGTGACAAAAAGGCAAACATCACCATCACATTGCAAAAAATACAATTTAGACATTCATTGTATCCGAACAGTCCAAATATACAATTTTTGAGGCACACTACAAGCACCCTTCTCTTTAAAACTGCCATTTGAATATGAGAGCGCGTCTAAATAATTTTCATCTTTTTTTTTCTCGGCATGCTCAACAGTGAAATGTCACTCATGTATATGCGTGCGGTTTTTGTGTTATGATTTATTTTCCATAAATACAGAAAAGGCAATTTTTAAGATAAATCAATTTTTTTATGTCAAAAATTTGTCAAACACAAATGCTGTTTGCTTTAGGTTGTGCTTCCAAATATCATATGATAACTGCTTCCAATCCATTTTTTATTGTTTTTATGACAGTCGTTTAACAATCTGTAATATATACGACAAAAGGGATTAATATTAAACGGATGTAAGAAGACTAAAAAAAATGGTACGATAATGCATGAATATTTACAGTTTATGCTTCTCGGTAAGAAAATTTATGTGGGAATGTTAAAGTTCTCTCGAGCAGAGCATTTTAAAATAATAATTCATGTTCATGCTCACCTCAAATGCATGTTCTATAACCATTTTTAACTCTTGACTTTTGAAAATATCGACCATGGAAACGACATTGTCCATACTTTTGACTGCATCCTCAAATTGCTTTTGCAAGATGTCTGCACGAGATATCGTAAGTTTCCCAAGGAAAAGCCACAAATGACTTACGCCTTCTGCTTCCTCGACCATTTGTTCACCAAACTCTCTCGCCTCGTCTGGACGTAATTGCTCCAAATTTGCTCTTGCCATTTCATACAGCAAGTGACATCGTTCAATTTTCAACATTGGCTTTTGAGATAATCGACGCTCGAGACGAACAACTTTATTACGAAATTTCATGTATGATGTATTCGGCTGTTCAGGATCTCGATAAGTGCTTTGGTCTCCAAACACGTAAGGCTTGAAAATATTCTTAGTTTCCCAATGAATACGAAGAAGCCTCTTCAATAAATCATCATCTTTATAGTCATGAGAATTAACCAGCGACGATGACTTAATGATATCATCAAAATGTGCCAAAGCAATGTAATTGCAAATTTCCACGATAAATTCATTCCGACGTGGCATTAAATACGATGGATGGATGCGATATCGAACACCTAATTCACCCTCAGCAATTTTGATTAAATCCTCTAATCGTTGTTCAACGTAGCATGCTTGAATTTCTTCTAATGCAGTAAACATTTCACGACGAATTTTATATTGCATGCGGAATTTTGTGGTCTTGTCCCACTTCTCTGACCGTACATTATTTCTCTTGGTGTACAGTGGACAACGGGCATGCAGTTGTTTCTGTAGAAAATTCAATAATTTATGACAGTGAAAAAAGACAACATGTAACTGCCTTTAGGAAATGATTTACAAATTATCGGAAACATAATTGAATTTTTGAAATTGGATGAACGTTCATTAATCTACATGCTGTGTGGAATATAAAATTATTTCAATTTAAATTTATAAAGTATAAACTTAAATTGCTGCATTAACTAGACGAACATGTGTGTGCTAATGATACGACTCGTTCAGCAAAAAGGATATCGAGGTCTAAATGTCATTTGATTCAGATGCCCTTTGGATATAAAAGGATTTGACATTATTTCTGTTATAAAATGAGGTTGTCAGCCGGATTTCCATTACATATAGATTAGAAAAGCTTCAAGTTGATGCTTTGTCGAGTATCAAACTTATTTAAAATGAAGATTCACCATTGGGGGAGGGGGGGCGGTGGTTTGTAGCCCCTTGAAAATACATTATTGAACTTAAGTTCCTGACTGATGTAAGATTGAAGAAATGTGTCTTAATGACCTACTTATATCATAAACATGAGAAGCTTCCGACTAAAAATAAATTACAGCTATGAAACTTTAATCGCTTCTCCGTCAAGGTCAGGTGGATAGCCAGACACTTAATTTAAAAATTTTAAATCAAAAAACGGGCGGAAAAATTACTTGGTAAAAAAGAATATTTTTCCGCTACGCACTATTTGAGCTATAATTCCAAGTTTACATATATTTCTATGCGAATAAGGGGTCAAAAGTTCCTATAAGTTTATATTTTTTTAGCAAAAATTTGATTTTTAGACCACTTATTCAGCAAGTAGTTTACCCCCTGTCGGAAAATATATTTTGTTTACGAAAATTAAAAAAATTAGGTCCCCAATTTTGAAAATATTGTCTATGCTCCTTGTTTAAAATGTCAGTTTAGTAACCCTGAACTCAATAATTCTCAAATTGTAAATATTTTTTAAATAATTCTATAATTACTCTCGTTTTAATGTCATATTCAGTCAAGTACAAGTCTAGCTTTGGTAGTCGACCAAACAAACGCTTCATTTAATCATGAACTTTGACAACATTTAATATTTTTATCCACCAAAAAAACACACAAAAGTATTGTAGGTTGGTCTACATCTGACGCAGAAAAAATTTGAGAAAACACTCAAAAGGTACTTCCCAGAAAAGAAAATAGCTTTGACTATCCAATAAAAATAATTCACCAAAATTCAAAAATCAACATCTTCCGAGTATATTTTTAAACCCTACAAAAATAAATTGATGGATGTTAAAAAAATATTAAATTACAATCAACTTCCAGTTCTTCTCAATGCATTCGTCAATAGTATTGTGGATATTTTGATATCTTTCGGCATTTTGCTTGGACTTGACTAAAATTTTGTTTGTTTTTAAATCATTTATAAATACAAAGTCCTTCCATGCTGTCTGCATGTAGCTTTGGGTGAAAAATCTTTTTGTCCTTTCCGACTGATATTCCTGCTTAACCGTCTTTGGTATCACAATTTTCTCTTTGTGTGATGAAAAGTCGCAAGGATCTCCTTTGTCGATGAGCACTAATGGTCCGATATTTTTATGTATTTTTGGAGGCCTCCAAGTGAGAAGAATTTTATCAAACAAATGTCGTTGATTGTACACACAATTGCCTGCATTTTTCCCCAATGTATCCTCATAGCTTGTACGGATCTGAGAAATAATTTGCATGGTCATTTAAATTCTTAATTTAACGGATTTTTGAAATTCATAATTTTTCCTGCATTTTTCAAAAATAACGATTTTTCATCTAAATTTACAGCACTTAACCCTTACCATTTCAAACCTTTTATTAAGCTGCATCAATTTCGGACCAATCTCTTTCGCATCATTTAATTTTTGTAATTTCAGATCACTACAATGTGGAACTTCCAACGCAACATCCTTGAGTGTAGTCTTTTTGCTGTTTATAGCCAATATGCTCTTCTCGAAATCATTTCTCTCATAAAAGCAATCACATTCTTGTAAATTGCATTTGAAATGGTCCTTGTAATTGTCTGTGGAAACATAAACTTTAGTCATTCAACTTGATTTTTTAATGAATTTTTTAATTGTGACACAAATAAGAGTAAACATGCTGCGTGGGGCTAGGGTTTCTGAAAAACGGCATTTTTGAAAACGGCCGTTTTCCGTTATTGTTTTCTCAAAAACGGGCCGTTAACGGGCTATTTCCGTTTTTTTTCAATGTATGAAACTTGCTAGAAATTTCAAAGATAATGATAATTTTTTGAATAAATTGAAACGTGTTGATGATTTCTGAGGATTACAATATAATTCTAAACCAATTTAAAAACATTTTTAGATTCTATTTAAATATATTTTAGATTCAAGAAATATTATTATCTTGCTTATTTAATAAAATATCAGAAGCCGGTTTCGTATTGCAAGGGTATACCCAAGAAACCGACCCCAGTATTTTAGCATTCTTATTTCTTAAGTAAATGCTTCTTCCAATTTTTTTTTATCAAATTTTATTTGAAAAAAAAGTAAAAATAATTGTAAAAGTTTAAAATTTTTGACAGCCATGTTAAGACCAGATAAAACCCAAAAAATTTCACAAAAAAAAAGAAAACGAAACTGTGAGTTTTATGAATTTAGTAAATTTTAAATGGTTTTGATCAAATCGTATTTAAAAATTCCAAAAAAATTGATCCTTAAACTAATAAAAATTTGATTTTTTTAAAAATTTATAAATTTTGAAAAAAGTTTAATATGGGATAAAGAGGGATAAAAAAACGGAAAACGGAAGGTAAAAACGGCCGTTTTCCGTTTTTACATTTTTGACCCGTTAACAGCTGTTTTTCCGTTTTTCGTTAACGGCTTCAGAAACCCCACGGTGGGGCAGTTCATGTTATTAGGGTTTGCAAAAGCTATGTTAAATAAGATCTTCAAGTCAGATTTTTTGGATGGCAATAGATAACGTGGGTGGCTGAAAAACTCATAGAAGGAAGCTGTTCATAGAAAAAGTATTGAAATTTGGCAGATGGTAGCTAACGATAGAGTCAGTAATAAAGCACATCGACCAACGAAGGCCTATAGGCTAGCAATAAATTTTTCGAGAGAGGCGTCCAACATTCTCGAAAGAGGTTCTGATTTTTTTGTCGTAGAATCTTGAGAGAATGGGTCTTGGTGCACCTAAACCCCCCTGGCTACATCCCTGATACAAAAAAATTATTAGAGTTAATGATCAAAAAGAATGTTAGCATTAAAATTTGTTTACAAATTTGTGGGTTTCCAAAATTTTCCGGGGGTTGAAATATAACATAATTGCCATAATTGCTTACTTCGTTTTTCATTCAAAATTCATGAGGAGGAAGCAACATAAATTATGAAATGAATGAAAGCCATTAAAGCTATTATATTGGCAAACATGGAAGTAAATTTTTTCCAAGTATGAAAGTAGTATGACATAATCGAAAAAGTATCCAACCAAGACATAAACAATCGGAAAAAATTATGGATTTTTGGGAGAGTACATCTCTGTATACACCTCTGAATCCAGAAATGTATCGAAGGGAAATTTTACTTTTTTTCTCAAAAGATCCTAGAAGTTGAAAAAAATTTCCAAAAGAGGGCGTAGCCAGGAGGGTCTGGCCACAAAAAAGTTTTGAACCGCAGCAAGAGCACGGCTCAAAATTTTTAAGTGGGGTGCCCAGACCCTCCTGGCTACGCTCTTGCAAACCACCCCTGGAAAGGAGGAATAACCCATCTCTTTTTTGTGACTGTAGGGAGAGAATATCCAAGCATACTTGGATTTGACATTTAAAAATGTATCATTTTACACAGAATTTTACAAACAATCTCTAAATCACCATCATTAAGAATATAAAAATCTACCCTATGACTCCAAAGACCCAAAACAAGATAAGAGCATATCCACTTGAAAAAAATAAGAAATATTGTTTATGATATCATTGAAAAGTTTCACAATATTCTTCTTCTTGAAACTTATTCGCAATCAGAGAATAGCTTCAAGTTTCAATTTTCTACAAAATTTTTTAACAATGCTTTTATTTTGTTGCCAAAGCTGCTTCAATGATGACGAAAAATGTTTGAAAATCAGCTCTAAAATTTTTGTTAAATTGAATCTCTTTCCAACATTTCTCGTCGTTAAAAATCTCACCTAGCAAAGACTTTTTCTTTAAGTTTTTAAGTGCTTCGTCGAGTTTTCCATCCAAAGTTTGAACTGCAGCAAGTCGATAAGCAGAATCTAACTTTTCAGGTTGCTGTTCCAATGATTTTTGGTAGTTGGTCCTTGCCTTTTTGTATTCTTGATGACGAACGTAATGATTCCCAAAATCCTTCATTACTTGTGCCCAGAGCTCATCAGAGAGCTTCGAGTCCATTTCCAATTTAGATTTGTCCATTTTTGATTATTATCACAAATACTTTTGAACTGGATGTACAACAATAACAACAAAAAAAGAAAAATGAAAGTTTTACTTTTCAAAAGACGAAAAAAAATCAATTTTCAAGAAAAAAATTCTCAAAGCACCTTTGATTGCAAAAAAAAGTAAGATTTTTTTTGCTTCCTTCTGATTTTTGTTTCGCGTTTTTATTCCCTAAAGTCAATCAAAGTACAATCCTGCAAGTTGCTTGGTGTGAGTTCACTTTCCTATGAATTTTTTTGCCTCCTTGACGTTTATTTATTTACATTTTTTTCTTGCGTTTAGCATCACAAGAGAAACTTTTTGATCTTGTTAACGTGAAATAAGGCAGAAGAGAAAGAAAACCATGACAAGCTTCACTCACGCACTAGCCTAATGTAGATTTCGCTTTCTTTCTCTGTTGAATGTCAAAAAAGTTGTCACATATAAATTCATACGATAAAAATTTTATTTATTTTGTTGATTACGACGGAGAACAGAAGAATGATTAGCAAACACTAAAAGTATATAGTTAACTTGATGTACGGAAAAATTCTTGCTATAAAATTAGAATCAAATTGAATGCCGTGAGGAATAAGCGTATAGAAGGGGGACAAAAATGAGATGTCGTTAGATTCACGAAACTGCTCCACATCAATCATTTTTTGATAATGTTGTGTGTATAGGAGCAAAAAAATCTGAAATAAATTGAAACAAAATGATTTTGCCTCCTTTTCAAATTTCATGACTATAACGCGAGATCATCTCAATTGAGTAAAGGAAAGAAAATGTTGTTGTTATAAAATAATATTGGTTCTTTTCCTTTCAATATGTAAATTCCATGACATGAAAGGTAGTAAGGTGTTTTAAAATATATTCACACTTTAGAATGAGTTTTGTAATTAAACATTGTCTTTTTAGGTTTTATTCAAACTGACCTCATCCTTTGAAGCTCTAAATTGAAACTAATCTCGTCAAATGAAGCTCATATCAAACTAATCTTGTCCTTTGAAGCTTAAATCAAACTGACCTCATCCTTTGAAGCTTTAATGAAACTAATCTCGTCAAATGAAGTTCATATCAAAATAATCTTGTCCTTTGAAGCTTAAATCAAACTGAACTCATCCTTGGAAGCTTAAATCAAACTGAACTCATCCTTTGAAGCTCATATCAAACTAATCTTATCCTTTGAATCCAAAATCAAACTAATCATGTCCTTTGAAGTTCTAATGCAACTAATATCGTCTTTTACAGATTTAACCCAACTAATCTCGTCCTTTATAGCTTAAATCAAGCTAATCATGACCTGTAAAGCTCAAATGCAACTGATCTCGTCCTTTGACTATAAAATGAAACTAATTATGTCATTTAAAGTTCTAATTCAACTAATCGTGTCCTTTGTAGTTCTAATTCATCTAATCGTGTCCTTTGTACTTCTAGTTCAACTATTCTCGTCCTTTACAGTTTAAATCAAACTAATTATGACCTGTAAAGCTCAAATGCAACTGAACTCGTCCTTTGACTATAAAATCAAACTAATTAAGTCCTTTAAGGTTCTAATTCAACTAATTGTGTCCTCTATAGTTCTAATTCAACTATTCTTGTTCTTTACAATTTAAATCAAACTAATCATGTCTTTTAAATCTCAAATGCAACTGATCTCGTCCATTGTAGATCTAACTAATCTTGTCCTTAAAATCTTTTTTCGTACTTTTTGGCTCAACACAAACTAGTATTATTCTTTTACTCAAAAGCTATTTAGTATATATTCAGTGTGAATCAGGGTGTGAATATGAAAAAGAGAAAATCAAAAAGTGAGAGAAAATTTGTAATCAAATCTACTAAACATTTACATTGAAAGCGTGACTAAAAAATATTAAAATTTATTTCCTTTTTTGTTTACCACCTGTTGTCATACTATGAACAAAAAAATATCGAATTTTTCTTTCTATTATATAAGAGTAATTTGAATTACAATAAATTTGACGAATGACAGGAGAGTACAAGAGAGTCAAATTTCTATTCTATTGTTAAGGCAGCTGGCTTTTTTTCTTATTTTAATTTTTGATGACAAAAATCTTTGTTGAAAATCTGAATTTTTCATCTCATTCAGATGTAAATATTTCATTGGGGACATAAAACATTCATTATTTATAATAAAATGTAGAAAAGATCATTACTTTTTATTCTAGTTACTAAATTATTCATTTATTGTCAGTGGTTCTTCGTTGCTGTAAATTAAATTCAAATTTTACAAAATATTTACATTAAGTCCATTTTTTACCATTATTCGCACTATTTATTTTCTATCATACCCAAGCATATCCAACAGCCTTTATGCATATAAAAATAGGTTTTTATATATAAATTCTATCAATCTACAAATTTAATTTTCTTCTCAATAGTTTATTTCTTCAACTTGTTTTGATACAGTGGCGTAACCAGGGTGGGGGTAAAATCTTGCAAGCAAGTCATAAATCTAGGAGTATTCAAATACACAGCTCAAAAATTTTGAATTTCAAAAAACCGTTAAATTTTTTTTTACTTATTTCTAATAAAAACTGCTATTTTTCCTTATTTTCAAGTTTTTTGGTTTGTAGAATTTTCGAAACTTTGGCATTTAAGTTCGATTTTTGTATGGCAGACCGACAATTAAACAATTTTTACAATTTTATTAGGAAACTTTAACGGACACAATTTTTAAAATTCTCCCCATTGGATGTTCAAAGTGCCAAAATTTTATTGTTATTATTAAAAACTTGAACTAAAAGTTATTAAAGAGATCCATTTTTAGCACTGAAGTTCCTCGTTACGCCACTGTTTTGATACAACTAGAAATATTGACGCATGAATCTGTGACGTGTGGAGAGGAAAATTTGCAATTCATACTGCAGATTGGATGTTGGCTGGAATGGGGTACAAAAAAAACTGAATTAGATTTATGAAAATGATCAGCAAGCTTAAAATAGACATTCATCATCAGCTACATACATGCACATGTGCGAGAATTTAAAGGTATATGAGAAATTTCATACGGTATATCCAACATACTTACTATTAAATACAAATCCACACCATAACAGAAAAAATAGGATTTCAGTTCAATGAGTTTTACTCAAAAGAAATTAAATTACTGATAATATTGATTCTACATATATTCCTTATTCTCCCCTCTTATATAGTCGAGCTATATGTATCTTTGATGACTAATTGAGCGAATCATCGGTATAGGACAAAAGCTCTTTCAATATTAACGGTATTTTGAGCTTTAAAGGCTTCATCGACTAAATATTTCATTATGTGTGTATTTTTAGGTTTACATAAAAGGTACCTTTGGATTTAATTTGCTCATTTAACTATGATGAATGAGTAAATATGTATGAGAACAAAAAAGAAGAAACAATTTTTTATGCTATTTATATCGTCCATGTGAGGAGAGCTCATGATATTTTAAGATCAATAATCTAAATAAATTTCGGAACAAAAATTAACTGATTTTGAATGAAGCGTTTTCATCCAGCAGACTACAATGTTATAATATTATAGTAGTGTAGATATGGTTACTTACGACTAATGAAAGTGATAAATGGAATTAGAGATGAAATTCAAATTCAGTGACCAAAGAAATTCTAGAAAATAACTGTCATGAAAATATTTGAAAAATAACGGTTAAAAAATATTTGAAAAATAACGATCAAAAGATATTTGAAAAATAACGGTTAAGAAACCACATCTCTTAAATTTACACTACAAAAAGCAAAGGAACGAAGTTAAGATACATTAAGACAAAGTGTAGACAATAATGTATTTTCCTTTTGTGTAAATACACGAAAACGAAAGGACTAAGGTACCCATCTCAGTCCTAAAATGTCAATTTTCATTATTTTTCGTTATAATTTTGGTTGTGTTTTGATTAGATGTAAAATAATGTGCTTCAGGGTAAATCTCGTTTAATTTTTCAAATTATCCTAACAAGATATTTTCTAGGAAACATTACCTCCTATCCGTATCACACTGTGAATCATTCCGCAAATTGATTAAAATTTAATGTCATACGAATTTAAAGATTTTAAAACTTTTCGTGTTTAAAGGAATAAAAATTTAATCTTTCCTGATTTATTTTAATTATTTATAATGTGCTTCGAAGTATAAAAGCTCTCATTTCCTATTTCCAGCATAATGCATATTGTCTGTTTGGAACTTTTTTAATTAAATTATATGAAGTGCGATGATGAAAGATGAAATGAAATTACTTAGCAGTTCATCCTGCTTATGATGTCTCTTACATTGGAAAAGCTCTTAATATGTCCATATATTAATATATATACAAAATATGAGTGAAGCATGTCAGTAAATATGCAAGTCAAGGTGTTTGTTTGGAACATAAATCTTCATATTTTTATTATCATCATGTGGAAATAAGTGAGTATGTGCTGAGTATTTAGTAATGGCGCATTTAATGACGAAAAGTGTTAAAAATCTGATTGAGGGAATAATGGTTTTTGTAGTGTGACGATTAAGGCTCTTAATGTGACCATGGTCACGTAATAGTGTTAAAATATCTCCCAAATATTTCCTAATTTCTTTTTAAGGAACTGATTAAGGATCACTTACTTACGATATCCCCCAACTACTCTAGAGACGTAACGGTTTTCCTTATTTTAGTACAAATTTGAAATAAGGAATCTAAAAATTCCTACAAAATTTAGGGAAATTGCAAATTTAAGTACTTTCTGGACAATTTACAAGCTCAAAACAAGTTAAACACATAACTTTGTGATGTAAACTAGCAAAAGATCAATAACATGATAAGAAATTATGTCCAGGAAGAGTAAATTTTGGAAAACAAAAACTTTTAAGCTTGTAAACAAAGATTTGAATTTTGGAAATATAAACTTTTTTTTAAAGCGCTTCTAACGGAAAAAATTGCTATTCAGAGTATGGGATATCCCATCCTTATGACTTTTCAGTCCATGTTCCCAAAAAGTAGTGAATTTAAACCTTTTATTTATTTTTTAGGTTGCAACTAAAGATTTTTAACACTTTTTCATATCCTTGTCATACTAAAGGCAATAGCTAGGGTATACCGAGAATTCTGTCCCTTATTCTGTCGCTGCAATTACTATCTAACAGAATTTGCTGCGCAAGTAGTCACCTGTATACTAATTAAATTGACGTTACTAAGGAATATCATAGAATACAAATGAATGATTTCTGTCAATATAAATGCGCTGTGTCATGTTCCTTTTGGAGCTTCAAATTTCTCATAAACATATATCTGCTGGCAAATGTTCTAGTTGCTCTGTTTAGAAATTGAATCCCAGACAAAACGTGCATATCAGCATTCCTTGTCCCATTCGAAGATGCAATAAAAAATATTTAGTGAGAAGAAGAAGATAAGCTGCAACTGCAATAAGAGGATAGATAAAGAGAAAGAGAAGAAAAATTAAACAACGAACGACAAAGTTAAATTGCATTTCAAATATAAATAAATTTATTATCAACGTGCTAATATTAAAATACGACAAGAACAGATGAAACTGCATTTAATTCATTTATTTATTTATGCTGTGAAGCATTTATTTGCCTTAAATATTGAAAACAAACTACATGTCGGAAATTATATTCCTTTCAAGAGTAAGATGATGATGTAATTCCAGCTTATGAGATAAACAGCATGAATTAACTTATTGATTATAATTTCCTGTGTTAGTCAATATTTTAATGATGAAAAGTAGAAGAAAGTTGAAGATTTTTGTAATAGAAGAAGTTAATGAGCACTTGATTGTCATATAACCATTTTAAATAATATCATCTTACACTTGATATACATGCTCTTGCCTACAGCTTATTTTGTGATATGAAAATTTATTGTTACATCTCTCAAAGTTAATCATCATAAGCCTTCTGCCTACACATCAATGACATGAAAAATTTACTTCCAAAATCACCCGTAAGCATGTCAAAATCTTCATTATGATAATAATCTTTTGATGAGACAACTTACTTGACTGTTTTATTAAGAAATAAATTATAGACCCAATGTGTGCATTCAGAAAGGTTATGTAAATATTCGAAAACAAATTCAAATTTTCTGAAAGTGCGGGAAAACTTATTTTGCTGAAAACTGTTCAATTCTCTATTCTAATAGCTTGTTTTCAATGAATTATCCAATAGAATTTTCATTATAATCAATTAACACCATATCCATTGAGTATTAAAGTGTATTTAATGATTTCGAAAATTTGTAACGGAAAAAATAAGATCCATTAATTTCGAATTTCGAAAAATAAGATCCATGTTTGCACACATTGGTTATAGACATAACAACATCTTCATCATCAGCATGTAGACGTGCCAGAACGAGACAAGAAGGATGAAACTTGAACAAATGAAATTAATTTTTGAGGATTTATTTTGAAATACGAAAAGCTTTGGGTTTACCAATGATTGAAATAATCTGAATTTAATTGATGTGCTGGTTAACCTACTGTTTGTAGATCTAATAAATAGCTGGTAAAGGGAGATTATTTATTATTATTAGCAATGTGTATTTTGAGGAGGATGGAATGAGATTAATTTTGTTGGAAATCTATTGATTCAGAAGTTTTGGATCGTAAAGCCAATGCTTTGCTTCTTTAATGATTGATGTTATTCCTGTCATAACGTATATTTCTAATTCAAATTGTATTTTATAATTACATAGTTGTTTGCCCCTTCATGTAAATCCAATGAGGGAAATTCAAGTTCGCCAGACTTTTCGAAAGTCTAGGGGTATTAAAATATACAACTCAAAAATTTTGAATTTCAAAAAGCCGTTGAACTTTTTTACTCTTTTTCTTAATGTTTTTATCGATTACACAAAGCATTTAGCTTTGTTATTGCTACAAATGATTAATTAAATTACCTTTTCCTTGAAATTTCCTATAAAAACTGCTATTTTCAAGTATTTTGATTTTTCGACTTTTCGAAACTGGGGTATTTAAGTTCGATTTTTGTATGGCAGACAGACAAATAAGCAATTTTTACAAATTTATTAGGAAACTTTAACGGTCACAATTCTTAAATTTCCCCCATTGGATGTAAATATTCAGTCTGTTATCAAACTCCGCACAATAAACATCGTATATTTATAGTCCGTGACGGAATAATTGTTTTATTTTAAATACCTACGATAAATACAATTACAAAAATTCCAGTGTATATTTTTCGAGAAATTGTATTTTAAAATTTAGGAGCAACCGGATCATAGTCAGCCACTTTTTCGAACAATTTTTCAAATTTAAACTCACAAAAATAAAAAGAAATTGACAAAAATTTAATTTTTATTCAGTTCTTCTTCTCATAGTTTTCTGTGCAACAGCAGTAAACAAGTAAATAAATAATCAGGAAGGGAATAATTTAAAGACATGAAAGAAAACATGCAATAAGAGTGCAAATAAATTGCAGAATTTGCTATACCATATACGTCAAGTAGAACAGCAATAAGTTTAAATTTATGAGACACGTGTGTAATGTAATTTAGAGGAAGCGAATGAAAACATTATTTGACATGCTCCTTCGCTCATTGAAATTAATATCCTTATTCGATTTTATATTGCTTGATTATCTGTTCATAAAATCGCTTATAAGCATGTATCGAGTGATTAAATGAATCATTAGAAAATTTTCTTGATTCTTCTCCTTTCAGTTCCTCTTCCTTTCACTCATTTAAGGAAGTATCATTAACAGCACTTACGTTTCAAGAGCTATTATTGACACATTCTGCTTCTATTTCAAATAATAGATAGTCCCTCATCATCAAAGTAATTTCACCTTCCTTTTGTTACTTTAAAATGTTTCCGGTAATTTGTCATTTGAGACACCTACTCACAAGTAGACATAAATGTGCTGTAATCGGAAATAAGAAACGTAAAAAGTAAGTGATAAAACCTATCTAAATTATATATGATATCTTTTCACTGCTCAGGGTTGATGTCTTAGAAATTATTCCTAAGCTCCATTTGGAAGCAACAAGAAGTTCAGATTCCTAGTAGTAAACCATGAAATTTCATATGGTTGCCTTTGCCTGTTTTGTGTCGCTTGGGATAGAAGGAATCTAAGACAAGGACAAAATCCAATTTGTCATCATACAGTCAAATCACAGGAACTGACTAATTTTTTAGCTAATACACAAGCAGGACTTTTAACAGGTTCTGATTATTTGAAGTATAAGTGTGACTCATGAGAAACCTGCCTGCGACCAGGTAACATCTGTGTTAGACAGTAGCGTAGTCAGGTCCAGTGGTCATTCACTCTCCCCATTGAGGGTCGTTCACTTATTATGTTACGCAAAAAAAACGAAAAAACGTCAAAACGTTGTATTTTCTTGATTTTGGTATTTAAGAAACCAGACTCGCAGTCTGATTTTGAGCTGTAAGATGAAGATAATCTTTAGGAAGTCCAATATTTTATTTTTGGACGATTTTGGTTATATATGACACAGGCAGCTACTTAACAACTCTGTTTTATAAAAAAAGTTGTGGTTTTTTTGTGTAGGTTGAAGAACTGTTTTATTTCTAGATCGCATTTAAGTGGATAATGTCAAATGACTGTGAAAAATATTAAGGAGATAATCTAATGTCCTTTAATGTTTCTACGTTGGTGTCATCATTATATTCTCATAATAGGTTTTTACATTACTTTTTTTACGCGCTTATTTGTAGAAAGAAACAATTTCTTGACATTTTCATAATTACTCACGTTTCAAGGTTCTGCGTTGAAAATATGTGCTGGAAAATTTTTTTTAATCCGTTTCAATAAAAATCAATCAAAGAGTTTTTTCTCATACATTTCTAATTTTTATGAGTTCAAAAAAAATCCCAAACAAATTGCCATTTCAAGGGATTCCACACCCCTTCGAACTCCTCCCTGGCTACGCCTCTATAACAAAATTAGAGAAATACTGCTATGGATGATCAAAATAGCCAAAGAAAATGCTTGAACTTGCTGGTTCATTCGAATTTTTCCGATAAATACCCTACAGAATTACAACGTATTCATTTGATACCACAAAAACCCCTTAAAGAAGTTGGAAAAACATCTATTAAAACCTTATTTTACGATACTAATTTTATAACTTCATTGCCACCTTTTATTGCCATTTCATTAACACAGTTTCTCTTAGTACTTTTAGTTCTATTAAAGTTGTATTAAAAGTAAATAAACTTTTCATAAACATTTTTATTTCTTCATTAAATAAATTATTTAATGGTGATTTTTTTTCATATTTTTACAGGAATTTTAAAAAAAATTTCGAAGGGGGAGGGGGGGGGGGGTCTAAGACTCCATATACTATTTGTAAACGTCAGTCCTACCAATTTCAATTTAATTTCTTTTTGACAATTTTAACTAGATGCATGCTTTGCATTAGTGCCGTCACGTCGGTAAAAATAAAAAAAATCACATTTAATATTGAATGGCGCATCCATTTTCACAGCAGGATTATTCACATTCATTTTATTATTATCGTCAATTGATTTTATTTTATTGAATGGTATTTGCATAGAGAACCTTAATTGAATTCATAAATCCTGACATAACTTTGACACATAGAAAAGAGAATCTTTTATATAAAAAAAGGAATAATCAATTTAGTTCAATTCACACCTCACTTCTCTTCCATCTGTGCATGACAAATTCAGTTAATATGGACTATTCTGATATCCTCTTTGTTTCTCATTTTGTCCATTCGTGGGAAATCTAACCCATGGAGTTTATGATGTACAAAAAAAGTTAATCGATTATCGACAACGTAAGTAAATTTCACGCTCCATAATAAAATGAATAATACACTTGCTTGCTTTTCATTTCAACTTACGTTACAAATGAATACAATCTAGGATTACAATAAGCTTTCTAACAAATATGAAAGCATGTACGAATCAGCAGAAAAATTTCTATCCCTTTTTTCCTTATCGCTTTTTGTTGGTTTTCAAATTTAAGTTCAGTTTGTTTTTCTATGAGCACTTTGACTGCTCATTAGAAATTTAGTGTTGAAGTAATATTGATTTTTAATGTTGTTATTTAAATTAGCATAAAACTCTGAATGAAACTTTAAAGGAAATTTATTGAAAAATAACGGTCAAATTTATTTTAAATTTTCGAGTTCCAACTTTGATTGACCGTTATTTTAAAATTTGAAAATTATATGACCGTTATTTAAAATTTTTAAAAAAGCGTTATTTTAAAAATTTTCATCAATAGAGTCATGAATTTCATCACCTTTGATCAATCACAGCACATACAGGCACTAGAAAGAAAACTTTTTCCAATAAACTTTATCAAATAATTCATGAGAAAATGCGCAAATCACAGAATTATTCATAAAACTTTTCTCACTCATAAATGATTCTCTCATTTTATTCTATTTATATTTGATGTTATTATTAACATAAAAACGCATACTATATCTGAATACACATGTATGTATTAAAGTAAAGTACTGAAGAAAATAGAGTACAGAATTGAATTTGAAAGGAATTTTGTACTATTGACTTTTGAAGAAATTTAATATTCGACGTAGTTGATGTGTTTGCAGTCAAAGACTTTTCCAAAAATTACCTAATATAAATTGGAAAATTGCCTTGAATAAGTAATTCTTGTCTGCAAACTCACCTCTTGTGTCATAAGAAAAGGTTTCGTGCAAAAATGATGATACAAAGAAAAAAGGATCAAAATCATGACTTGAATGGAAATCAAAACTTATTAGTCTTCTGATGAGACTCTAAGTTGTTAGAGACTTTTGGTCTGAAAGTTTGTTTCAAGAAGATTTGCCGTAAATTGTGTATGAAAGACGCATTTTTCTGGGAGATTTAAGTTTTCGAAACTTATTAACTGTAGAATCAACTTTTGTATTGACTGCCTTATGTTTATTTTAATCAGATTTTAAGATATACTCGGAAAAATTTAAAATTTGATATTTCAATATTTTTAAACGTTACGAATTACTTTTTGCTTCTTTCAAAATTAACTTTTGCTTCTTTGAAAATTATTTTTGCTTCTTTCAAAATTATTTTTTTTTGTTTTGGGAAATTATTTTTGCTTCTTTCGAAATTAACTTTTGCTCCTTTCGAAATTATTTTTTGCTTCTTTCGAAATTAACTTTTGCTCCTTTCGAAATTATTTTTTGCTTCTTTCAAAAATATTTTTTGCTTCTTTCAAAATTATCTTTTGCTTCTTTCGAAATTATTTTTGCTTCTTTTGAAAATAACTTTGCTTCTTTCGAAAATATTTTTTGCTTCTTTCGAAAATATTTTTTGCTTCTTTCGAAATTAACTTTTGCTTATTTCAAACCTTACAAATTGTTTTTTAACCTCTAGAACCGTACAATTTCTGGTTATATCTTCTAAAACCATTCAATGTTTTTTCCATCTTTGAATTCAAATATTAAAAGTTCATTGAACTCTATAAATGGACCTAAAAATTTGTAAACAAAAATGTTATTCAGCAATATAGAAATCATGAAGCACAAGATTACAAAACATCAAGCCCAATCAGAATCAAATTGATTAATTCCTGCCTTAAACTTTTACTTCAAGTATCACTTTTCTCATCAAATAAATTGAAAACATGAGCTTTAACGGAATGAAAGCAAAATAACAAAACTGTCAAAGCAACATGCTTTCAAAAAGGATTGCTTTTTGTTTTGGGACGAGTGTACAAATTGGAAAAAGGACAAAAAGATTGGATCATAATTTTCCAAAGGAAGAGAATGGAAAAGGCAGAATTTTTCTTTGCATGTAAAGCTTTCTCGTTAAAGTATCAACCCGACTTGTTGGGAATGGCTTTATGCTAAGCAATAAGAATGGAAAAAATCTGAATTTCTCGGAAGATTAAATTGAAATGTTTAGATCAATGAATTATAAATGAAGTGTTTTTACCTCTTTGAATTATATTTTTTAACTTCATTGAGCTATCTTGCTTAATAAAGAGTTAGATTAGTTCGCCTCACTGGTTTTTGAAGTACTTTGATGCCAACAGCTTTATTCAAGCGTTTTGATTTAGAGTAGAAATCTTAAATTTGAAGAATCAATTCTGAACAGGTGCGTATCCAAGGGGGGGGGGTGGTATTTGGAGGACAAATTTTATTCAAAAAATTATTCAATTTGCTATGGTTTTTGAGGTGAATTAACCAGCACTTTCCCAATTCTGTTTAAAAACAAACATCCTCCATCATTTGTTTCAGTTTACAGACAGACAGGGCAAGGCTCCTGCTAAATTCATGAAGACACAATCAACTCAGAAAGAAAAAACCTTTTCTCAAAGAGGTGAAGCGATGACAAAGAAGAATCAAGAAGAAAATTAAATTTCGCACTGAATTAATTGCTTAAAATATATAAAAGAAATAAACCAGTCGACAAATAACCTAAAGATAAACTTTTACCAATGCTAACAGTTACTCAAATAAACTTTTTGAAAGAAATTCAAAGAAGGAAACTTTTTCTTCACACAAACAATGGTTCAAGATAAAATCAATGAGGGTGTAAGGAGGAGAAAGAAGTATCTAGAAATTGAATATGCTTCTGCTGACTGTTTTAGAGAGCAATGGATGAAGAAAAGTTCGAGAATTGCTATTGCTTAATGAAACTTTTAATTGCGGAAAATTTAATCTTTTAATTTTTAATCTTCAGCAAGGATTAAACTCATCTCAAAATGAAGTTATAGTTAAATTTTAAATGCACAACTTGAAGCTATTCAACAATATTAAAGACTTGTCATTTACATTCAAGGTTCTTCATTAAATGTCGCACAATAAGAGACAAGTCCCTTTTGCTGATGACAGATAACATTAACAATTAAAAAAAGTGGAACTTTAAGCTTTTAAGTTTCAGGAAAGTTTTTCCTTTTATTTAAAAAATACTGAGAATTGTCGCTTTTTCAGTGAAAAAAGCCGATTGATGTCCTTGACAAAGCCTTGACGTAGACAACTGACTACATTAAAATCGATTTTCCATTTCTGTTCCTTTCTTTATATCCTGATAAAATGTACACAAAACAATAAAAATGAATAAAAAAATCAAACAATAATTTCTCATTTAAATAGTTTTTCAATAAATATTGAAGTTTTTTGATCGGTATCATCATGAATTGGGGACTTTGTAGTTGGTCACTTATTTCTGCTTCTGCCATTCAAAATGTCTAGGCAAGATGTTGATCTTAGACAACTACGAAGATAATTTCTCACTTAGACAACATCTGGCAAAGACTATGTGTAATTAACAGTAGATAAGTGGTTTAGTATGTCATAAAACAAGAAATACGGACGTAGTTCCTTGTGACTGACTAAAATGTGCATTTTCAAAAATTAACGATTTGAAAAATAACGGTCAAAAAATATTTGAAAAATAACTGTCAAAATTTTTTAAATAATTTTTTCCAATTCAAGAAAAGTGACCGTTAAAGTTTCCTAGTAAACTTGCAAAAATTGTCAACTTGTCTGTCTGCTATGCAAAATTCGAAATTTGAAACCCCTTTTTCCAAAACCCAAAAAAGTTTAAAACTTAAAAAAGTAATGATTGCATGAATATTTGAAGAAGTTACTATATAATTTGCTATTTGTGATGATAACAAAGCTGAATGCTTGATATTATTGATGCAAATACTTTAAAAATGAAGAAAAAAAAATACAACGGTTTTTGAAGATTTGAATTTTCAAGTGTGCATACTTCAACACCCCTAGACTTTCGGAAAGTCTGTCAAAATTGAATTTCCCCCATTGGAATTTTTTGAATATTTTGTGCTGATGTCTAAGGAAGGGGTCGTTCACAAATTATGTCACGCACGGTTAAATGTGTTCCTCAATTTAAAGCACATTTTCCCATTTTCTCCTTTAGACCTGCGACTCTTTAATATCCTTACTTTCAAAATATCACTCTGCTCAATTTTATTTTTATTCTCACGCAAACAAAAACACAACGAAGCCACAATGAGAAATGCAAATAAATTGCACTTCACTCTAATAATCATGATGACGATAAGGTTTAATCATTTTGCGGTATAGACATGCACTCGCGCGAGCAGATAAAACGTCCGTGTGAAAGAAAATAATCGTATTGCTCTCACAATTTCTCGCTCGACTATAAATACTCACAGACAGAATGAATGAAATTGCTAATTAAACAACGGCGTTTGCAAAGCTCACTCGGTTTGTTGATTCTCGACAAATTGTGTATTTTGTTGGAAAATTTTCAAGTAAAAAGAATTATTGTGGATAAAAATGACGGTAGAAGATGTTAAATTGACTGTTGATGGTTTCGGAAGTGTTATGGATCTTATCACGAATGAGCAGAAGGAGATTAAACGTTTTATATGGACGAATGAGAAGAATAATGTATCAGTTCAGGTAATTTGGGTTTTTAATTTGAAAACTTGATGATTTTTATGCAATTTGAGTGACAATGGGCAGCTTTTTCCTTAGTTCTTCATCCTTTTATCTTAAATTCACAACTTTTAGATTCTTTTCTGGTTCTTCGAACTTTATGGAAGAATCCAGTCACAAAAACACATTATTCTAACTTTTTGTTCTCCATCCATCAATTCCTTTAGTTAATCTCCTACGGAGCGATGATAACAAGCTGTAAATTACCATCAAAAACAGGAGAAATTGTTGATATCGCTCTTGGATTCGATAATATTGAAGGTAAGTGAGAAATATGTGAACATTCATACTTGAATTCATGCCATAAAGTCGTGATATTGATTAATGTTCAATTTCGCTTTTATTTCAACCTTCTCGCTTCATAAACTGTGACTATGAATTAATGGAATTTTTCACCTCACAATGGATCAAGAGATTTTATGATATAAAATGGATTAGAAAGGAATTTTTGTTTTGTAATTTATCAAAATAAGACATTAAGGATTTACTAAAACGATTTGAAAATTCTAGATGGATTTTTGGCAAGGCATGATGAACTTTTCTTCCAATACACCCACATTCTTCACAGTATGCTTATGCTTTTAAATGAAAAAGTATTTAAAAATTTATGTATTGATTATTTTTGGAGTGGGAGGTCCAGACAGGGGTGTCAAGGGTAGGAAGTTTAGGAATTTTTCCTATGGTTCTCTTTTGTCCTTGTATCTTGGATTGATTCATCCCTGGGTTCAGATTAAATCGTACAGTACTCCAACAGACTCCTCTTTGGCTATGTATCGTATCCAAAGGCATATTCAGGCGGGTTTTGGGGGTCAACCCCCCACCCTCCCCCCCCTCCTTTGTTAGGATTTTTTTTAAGTTGCTAGGATTTTTTAAGAAAAAAACCCCTAAACTTTGCAGTCCATACTACAAAATTTGGATAAACCCCTGATCGTAGCTTTTCCAGTTACTTTAATTAAAATTACATTATTAACCTTAAAAATGAAGCCAATATTTCTATGACGTTCTATTTAAATCTACAAGTGTCATCATTATCTTACCTGAGCTCTAATGTTAGTAAATCAAAAAGATAAAAATAATAAGAATAATAACAATGTAATAAGCTGAACAGATGTTATTAAATAAGACAGTTATATTAATAGTTTCTGTCACGAATGAAAATGAGATTCTAAATCATCCACTGTACAGAGATCAGATAAAGTTGTAGTAAGGGTGCTTAAATTGTGACAATCAAGGACTTTAAGCTTCTTTTTATTGCTAGCAGTGATGCTCCAGTGTGCATTTACAATTGTACTATAAATTTTGCGTTAAGGGATCGTTCGAATATTACGTAACGCTAAAAATGTAAATATTTGTCTCCTCTTTGTTAGTTTCGTGAGAAACTTGGAAAAATGTAATATGAAGCATAACAAAACTTTGACCATCCTCCCTCTAAGCATTACGTAATTTGCGAACGACCACTAAATATCAATGGTTTAACAATAGATTGTCTAATTTGATACAAGATTGCAGCTTTGCTACGAATCATGGCTCTTTGGGTGGGAAGACTGGATTTTTTTTGTATGAACGAGAAAAGGTTTCTTAAGAAACCCTAGCAAATTGAAAATAATTCTCAAAAAAGGGGGTTTGACCCCCTAAAACCCCCTGAATAGGCCCCTGTTTCTAGCTTCGTTCCTTAAAGAGGCAAAGCATACGACCAGCATTCTAATAACATGTTTTTCTGTTAAAGTAAGAATTAGAAGCTATTTTGTGATTTGGTTCCATTTAGTTGTTCAATGTCAGATTCATGAAGATAGTCTTGTTTCAACTACAATGAAGACAACTCTAACAATGCCAATACACAACTGAAATCTAGATTAAGAAGTATGTTAATGCTCATTAGCAGGCAGTTTCCTAAAAAATGTCCATTAATTTTCTCTAGCATTCTATAAAATATTCCAATAAGTACTGCTGAACATTCTCCTAGATAATTGACATACAGAGCATAAATTGACATTTTTATTTGTCAGCAATTCTTCCTTGTCAGCCACAATTCATGAATATGTAATAAGTAATGTCAAGTAAAAAAGATATATTGATCATTTATGAACATTTTCAGGATACCTAAAGGACAATAACTCAGCATATATTGGAAGTCTCATGGGTCGTGTGGCAAACAGAATTGGAAACGGTGAATTTGAACTAAACGGAATGAAATATAATTTGGCAAAGAATTTCCTTGGAAAGCACAACTTGCATGGTGGCTTGAACGGCTTTGACAAATTCAATTGGGACTCGTATGTTGATGGAAATGTTGTATATTTAACCCATGTATCACCGGATATGTATGAAGGATTTCCTGGAACTGTACTCGTAACAGCTGCCTGTTCACTTTCAGACGACAACTCATTCACAATGAAATTAACTGCTGTATCCACTAAGCCAACTCCAATCAATTTATCTAATCATTCGTATTTCAATCTGGCCGGACATGATGCTGGATTTATAGAGCTATATAAACATAAGTTGACCATTAATGCCGATAAAGTTCTAAACATTGATGCTGAACAAATTCCAACTGGAGACTTTTTGGATGTTGGCGGAACGGAATTTGATTTTCGTTTGCCACAAGCATTGGGTGAGGCAATTAAAAAGACATCAAGTAATGGATATGACAACAATTTTTGCATCACATCGGGATCATCACAATCATTGACATTTGTTGCGAGAGTCTTGCATGAGAAATCAGGCCGATTTATGGAAGTTTATAGCGATCAGCCAAGTGTACTCTTCTACACATCAAATAATCTCCCAAATCCATGCAATAATGTGAGTATATTAAATTAATGCGATACAAAAATTGCTACAATATAAAGAATCATTTCGTCAGTCGTAAAATTCAAACGAAATTTATGAGGATAATTTTTATATTACATGCTAGGGGCTATTCATAAATTACGTTCAATATTTAGGGGAGTTTTGTGATACCTTCATATAAAAGATTTTTTGTAAGAACATTTTGTGATAGAGGGAGTGGGGCAAGGGGCATATGCAGGGGGGACAACCCCCACTCCTATTTTTTTGAAAAAGCAATGCTAGATTAATATGAAAATTATTGGAAGATTTATCTCTCATCCCCCCAAAAAAGGGTCATGATTTGAAACCCCCTCCCAAAAAACATCCTGGATATGCCCCTGGAGAGAAGAATCTAAAAATCTCGTTTTTTTATGACGTCATTTATAAATGAACCCCCTATTCATATATGAATTTTTTGTTATTTTTCCCAAAGATAAATCCTTCATTATCAGAAGATACTTGCGAGGAGGGTTCATCTGTTGTTGGCAAGAATGGAGCACAATATAAAAAGCATGGAGCATTTTGTTTGGAAACTCAAAAATATGCTGATGCTGTACATCATGTAAATATTTTTATTCTATTAAACTTGCACGTAGAACAAATTTTTTTCACAAACATTTTCCTTTTCTTCTAACCGCAAACACGAATAGGAAAATTTTCCATCAATCATTTTAGTTCCTGGCAAAGTATATGAGCATGAGACCGTTTATAAATTTGGCATTTATGAGGGAAACTGAAACAATTGAATGGAAAGTGAGCAACGAGCGTATTATTATGTTCTGTACGTGTATCCATTTTATAATGGTGTAAATCAATAAAAATTAAATCAGTAATCCCTGTCATCATAATTGTGAACATTTCTATTTTCGTCTCATTCATGAATTTTGTGCTGTAGACACGAAAGTTTATATGGCTTCTAAATTTTCATTTTATTTTTGAATTTTGTTTTAGTTTGAATTCTAAATTAGTTTTTACTAATATTCTAGAAAATTATTGAATTAAATTTCCCTGAATAAACCATAATTTAGGAGTAAATTATTATTATTTAGTGCACTTGTGGACAACAGTACCACTAAAGCCTCGTGAAACATATAAAATGGAACATATTTTAATATACATACTGAAAATGCCATGCATCTTAATTTAGGAGTATATTTTTATCAAAATTGCTCCTCCAGTGTGCTGTAAAAAATTGCGGAACACATTATGCGAACAGAAAAGTTTTAAAGACAATATTAAAGTCAAGCTACTTAGAATAATATGTAAGACTATGAATTTTTTTAAAAAAACATAAAGATATGAGTCAGCACAAGTCATTGAGATTTGACCTTAATTAGATTTTACAATACAATACAAGACGATGAAAAAAATTACCATTATTTTAACAGAAATTTCAAATTTTCTGCATTTTTTCCCTTGTTTGTTTTCGAAAATTGTCAAATTTAAAAATTGTTTAAAATTTCCTATTTTTGAGCTATTTAGTGTTATTTTTTGTGAATAATTGATACTAATAGCTTTGAGTTTACTCGTTTTTAACTAACTTTTGTAAAGTCGTATTTTACTCTCAATACTTTTGAATTAATTTTGCTATAGATAAGTATGAAATTAAGTCAAAATTTTGGAAACAAAATTTCATATCAAAAATGTAAACAAATGATTTTCGAAAACAGATTTTCGAAATTAAGTTACCAATAAACCGTTGTCCTGTGTTAGACTTGACGTTAAATTGTATTAAAGTTAGCTGTGTAACCAATTATGTGAAGTGAAGGATAAATTCCTCCTTAGACTAAAAATTCTTTAATTTTATAGAATTTATACCCCAATTTTTGCCATATAGAATTTTTTCTTAAATCATTAAAATCTATGCCACTGTTTAGGGCACTAATATCTAGACACAAAAATCTAGAAGTTCAAATAAAATTTCCTCACAAACCAAACAACAATCCCTAAATTGAATGATTTATAAACAATAAAAAAAGCAGTCAGGTGTGAAATTTTGTAACTATTCATCCACGCCTAACCAATATACAGCAACATTTAATTGAAAACGACTACAATCTGATTTAGGTATACACCTTCTTGCCAATAAATTATGCAGATCATCTGACCTTTTGTTTTGATGAAATGATTAATGATTTGGTCAGATAATTAATATACTTATTTTTTACCTTTCTGAACATCTGACGGACTGGCTTATCGTTTTTCGGCTTTGTGTTGTCAAAAATTGACGGAAATTGGTGTTGTTACTGGAGATGTGGGTCGGAAGTGATTTTATAGGACGTGGAAATGAGGGTATTCATAATGTGAGGTTAGGGGTGACTGTATACGATTGCTTGAAGCTTAGAAACAATATTTTTACGCGCATTTTGAGAATTATCAATTTAAAATTGAAGAGCTCGATAAAACTCGATGAACGGAACCGCTTAAAACTACTGTCACTCTTATTTAATCGCAATCTCCAATTTGTCATGCTGCATTTTCACACCAAACTTATAAAACTATGAAACAATCATCGCAATTGAATAAAAATGAAGACTAATAGATAATTCTGTCACAGCATCCAAAAGGTACAGGTATTCTGGCATTTCATTCAAGCCAATATGTCATTCAAGCCAATTGAGTTGAAAATGCGATACGATAGAAGAAAAAAATCGAAGCTTGTAGCACAATTCATTATGGCACATTTATCAATTGCCACAGAGTGAAATTGTTGTTCTGTCAACATATGCAACAAAGTGGCTTTATGCTTTATGAAATGTATTATGTTCACGTGCTTATTGTGCCAACAATATTTGTATGCAGACAGGACGATACGTGTGGGGATAAATCTATAAATTGAGGAAATTAAAGCTTAAGTCCAATAAATAATTTTCGTTTATCTAATCCAGATAATTATAGGGGATATATCGGTTCTGAATTGTAATTTAGATGTCTGGTAATTTATTCCATACACGGAGTGTGTTTAGGATGAGTTCTTTTTGTTTTAATCAAGCACGACATAAAAGAGTCAAGTGACAAAAAATGAAGCTGACAATGGAACACATTATAACAATTTCTAGTGATGCTAATCAAATAAAAAAGTTGAACAAAATTCAGTGCTTAGTCAAGTTAATAAATGAGTCAATTAGTGTCACAAACAAGTAACATTCACGATTTTCACGTAGCATTTTGTTATACTTTAGAGCATTTTTTTCTCGCTTAAGGATAATGAGTTAAAGATAATGGCAAATACGCAGAACAATCCTAGAATATTAATGTGAGAAGAACAGCGTCATGACTGAATTATTTTAACCCTAAAAATTTATTAAGGTCAAGTTCTCTCTTTTTTACACTATCTGCTGGCAAGCTTCATTCTGAGTTTTCACTTCCTTTAAAAATAAATAAACAAATATCGCGCCATTTTTCATATTTTTCTCTTTTTGCTATTTTCCATATGAATGTATCTATAAAAATAAGCATATCAGTATCATTTCAGTGAGTGCATGCACATCTATCGTATTTCTTCTGTGATATCTCTTTTGGACATTTGCCAATCGTTCGAAATAATACTAGGTTGGGTGGCGCGAACAGCAAAACAGTTGTGTTTATGTTGTTTTGAGTCAAAATTAAAATATTGAAATTTATACTGCAGCCAAGGGGGTGGGGTGATTGTTTAGAGTTTAATTTGCTAACTCTTTTTGAGAAAAATTTGAAATTTCAAAAAATTGGGAATATTTATTATAAAATCGTGAAGTGTCTCAAGTGTGCCACCAAATCTACAGCACGGTGGTAAGTGTTCCGGAAGTCAAATTTTACCATGCTACTGCTAAGCAACGGTACGGTAGCTATTATTATTTTTTTTTTTAGTAAATTGAGAAAAATCTGTCAAAGAGACCTATAAAATATGCCTATGGCATCAGGTTGGCATCCACGTAGTTTTTAATGAGCACTATTAATAAATTATTCAAAATTATCTTTTGATTGAACAAACTTCCTGTTTTGTGAACAGTTTAGAGATATTTTAAATATTATCTTGTCTAAAATCATAATAAAGTTTTTAGCAATTTTTGCTGCTAGGATATAATCTCACATCTATTATACTTTTAATTCGTATCGAGGGAGGATACTTACGTACTTTTAGATAGATGAAAGATGTAGAAAATTTGAGTGACATATGTAAGCACATCACCAAGTAACCCACCTCTGTAAATAGATGCTTCAAGGACATCCCCACCCATCTTATGCTTCCGTAACTCGTAGCAAATTCAGATTTGTGCTTAATTTAACTTTCGATCTAAAAATATCTAATCTTATGAAACTAGAAATGAGAATAATTATAGATAAGTAACCATTCTAGTCATGGGAGTACAATAAAAGAGATTTGATGAGAGAGGAAAAAACAACACACTCAGCACAAAGCTTTTCTTGTCTTCTTTCTCATGTTTTCTCATCTCATCTTACCGGTCAAAGATAAACTTCAACTCTTCTTTTCCCTGAAGTTTCCCATTTCAATTAAGAACAGTTTTATATACATTATCTTATCAATTAAATATAATCCGACAATTCATTCACCATTAAAACCAATGAAAGCAGGAAATCCTTTTATGTTATGTCTGAGTAATCTCATTTCATTGTTTTCTGTTTAATCAATTTTAAGTTTTGAGGTTTGTGTTTTTATTTTTATATTTTTTTATATGAAGATAAAATCGTATTGTTTTCTGACATGGAAAGTTTTCGAAAACTTTTGTTGATGTACGTGTTTATTTTTGGGAGATAGTTTGAATTAAAAATAAAATATAGTTTATTGAGCTAAGACTCAGCAATAAAATATTTTTAGATCTTTAATATTTCATTTTCGAAAATTCAAAATTTCACTTTTCAAAACTCAAAACTCAAAATTTCTTTTTCGAAAATTCAAAAATGTAACTTTCAAAATTATAATATTTCTATTTCGAAAACTAAAAATTTTACTTTTTAGAAATCAAAATTTTTGTTTCGAAAATTCCAATTTTCACTTTCAAAAATATAAAATTTTACTTTCGAAAATTCAAATTTTTTATTCCAAAAATTTCAATTTTTAATTTTGAAACTTCAAAATTTTACCTTCCAAAATACAAAATTTTGGTTTTAAAATATAAAATTTCACTTTCGAAAATGTAAAATTTTACTTTCAAAAATATATATTTCCTGTCAAAAATTTCAATTTTAGGGGTTATTTTGGTTTTAAAAAATTTAAATTTAACTTTTGAAAATATTAAACTTAACTCTCAGAAATTAAAATATTCTGTTTCAAAAATTCTAATTTTACCTTTTGAAAATTTAAATTTTTACTTTCAAAAATTTAAAATTTTGATTTTAAAAATTCAAATTCCTAAAAAATTCAAATTCTTAAAAAATTTAAATTTTTACTTTCAAAAATTTAAAATTTTGATTTTAAAAATTCAAGTTCTTAAAAAATTTAAAATTTTGAAACTAAAATAATATTTTTTACATTCATCAAATATTACAGTTTTATATTTTTTTAATTTCATTAAACTTTGAAGTAAATACACCAAAATGTAACCCCAAAAGAAAAGAATAAACTGAAACTTGTTACATATTTTAATCAAAATTCATCAAGATACATGAACAAAGTGGTTACACAAAGAGGACAGAATGAGGCAAACTCAATGAAAAAGGATATTTCAAGTTAAATTGAAACCTTATAAAACTGAAACCTTTTTTGAGAGTGGACAATTATGCCACAATTCCTCCCTTCTTATCTTGTGATATACATCTCTATCTTTTCATAAAATTTATATCACACAAAAAAAATCTTATGAATTTATTGCTTGAGAGGATGTGCTGTCAGCAATATGTCCAAAAAATTTATTATTTCTTCTTTAATTCTTTTAATATAGTTTGTGATTTTATTTTGGTTATAACAATTCAGAAAGTACTAAAAAATGAAAGAGAAATAAAATTCATGAACTTGAAAATACGTAATTTAAAAAATTTAATGTACAATTAAGAGCTGACATCCATATGGGAGACACCCACCACCTATCCTCATCCACTTCGTGTAGACACAATGTAATTTATTATCTTTTGAGTAAATATATGTCACAGTCACATAAAGCAAGTCGTGAAAATAAATTCTCAGCTATGTGAATCTACGACAGTTGTTAAATCTTTTTATTAAAGAATGTGCATAATCAAATTAATTTAAGTGAAATTCATGAACTAATTTTATGCAAATGAGCATGCAAATGTCTGAACTCTCTCCTGAACTTTGACATTATTATTTTATTTTTTTGCTGTGCTGTACGTTTGACTATTTTCTTTATTTATGCTGTTTGACTCTTGCCCTTATGAAATGTTGAATAGGATTGAGGTTAAAATAAGGATTTGATTTAAGCAAATACTGAAATTGACAGGACGGTGACACAACGGTTCAGTTTCTTGAAATTAAGAACATTGTGTCACTAGTTCAGCTATTCTGTGTTTGTACTGCATTATTTGAATTAGTACGTTTAATCCGGAGCATTCACCTCCCACCACTCAACCTCCCACACACTCATAAAAATAATCTAAACACGAGTGTCGTTTTGTATGAGAAAATCTAACAACATTTTTTGGATTTTACTCTTAATAATAATTTTTAGATTCTAAAAACGTTTTTTTTTAAAATATATTTTTTGGAAAAAAATTGCACGGAGTGAGATTCGAACCTATGACCTCTGGGTTAGTAGTCCAGTACTCTAACAACTACGCCACTGAATAATGTTAAACCAGATGACAATTTTTCATTAAAAATCAGTATTTTAAATTTTAAATACAAAGTTTTAGGTTTTAAAAATAATTTTTAGAATGGTTTTTAAAAAAAAATTAAAAACAGATTTGTAGAATTATTTTTATGAGTGCAGGGTCAATAAAAAATCCAAGAAGTCTATGAGTCATTTTCCACCAACCACAGAAAATCATATATTTATCTTACCTTATATTACATGGTTCTTCTTAAGAGATTACTAAAAGTTTGAGTCTAGGTTCTTCTAGAAAATTTCCACCAAGTGGTTTTCCCCCTGCCCTGCTCAGTATAAAAGAGGATTTTTAACTGGGAATCCATGACAAACCTCTTGCAAATTAAAGAAACTTTATTCCAAGGGGGTGGCTTGCCCCCTAGTCTGTTATCAAGAGTATAACCTGAAATTTTTTGAGGGGTTGGGTTTAGAATTTTTTGTAATTATTTTCCAAAAAAAAACTTCAGGTTACGCTCCTGCAAGTTAAGGTATCGAGAGGAATTTTTATGCCCTTTTCAACCAACTGTGAGAATTCAGAATTAGAATCCATTGCTAAGTGAATTTTAATATTTAAATCAATTTAAACAAATGTAAAAAAATTGAAAAAAAACTTTAATTTCAACTTTTTTGAGTCCCCAATTTCATGGCAACCTTAAACTGACTAAATTTATTTATCTGCAAATTTATGAGCTAGAAAATTTATGCATTCAATAAATTTCGGAATCTACGACATAAAAATTCATTAACTTATCATAACATCTTGTTAGTAATTTCAAGCAAATCAAACAATGACTTTTGTAATTGTTCTACTTTCTAAATCTATTAAAGCTGAATAGTAAAGCTGTCATATTGCAGAAAACAGAATAATAAACATAAAATGAGAAAATAGCAAATTTGGATTATCTTTATGGAACTTGAAAGTTTTACGAGTAAGAATAAGACAAACGGAACTTTCAATTTTTTATTATAGACATATAAAATACATTTTCTTTTTTTTTTGATATGTGCTTTGGAAAGAGTTTGAAATAATAATGTATGTTCTTTTTCCATATTTCATTGTATTTTCATCGAATGAATGAAAAATGTGTTTCACAGCTAGCTTTATATCCTGCTTAATATATCATCATAAAAAACACCAAAATATCGTTTTATGCTTATAATTATGATTTAATCTAGGCATAAAAAAGTAAAAGCTATTTAATAAATTATTTGAAATTTATATGATCAACCAAATGTTACGGAATGGCACAAGCTTGTATTGTCATAATTTCTATGCTGCATTATTTCATTTCGTGACAAACTCAAATATTCTTTTTCAATCTTAAAAGTTAAAGGAAAAATCATTTCAAATAGTATTTGATGTGACACCTACGGGATTTTGCTTCAATTGAGATTCACATTTCTTAAGGCACTTTGTCATGCTTCATTCGAAAAAAAGTGATTAAAAATATGAATGAGCAATGTTATGAAAAAAATTGTTTGAATCATCAAGAGAATTTCAAAACAAAAATCATTATTTTTTTATTATGAAAGCGCCTACTAAGATAAATTATTCAAGTAATAATAATAATTTAAAAATGAATGTTTTCCACGTATGAATTTTATTGCATATTTTTATTGGCATTAAAATTGACATTTTACAATTTTAGAAAATTTTGAGAAAAACCATTTGACATTTTGAAATTCTTTTTTTGTAAAATGTCGAAAGTTTATCGTATAAAGGGTTGTTCACAGGGGCGTCTTTCAAAAAATGGGAATTTTTAAACACCATACCTCTACTTGCCAAAAAAAATTTATAATTATGTTATGCAACTTCAGAACCCTACATCGCTCTAATACTGGAGTTGAAGTGGCTTTGTTGCTTAATTAAAGGGTGTAGCAAGAAATAAGCAAAAGTGCCAGTTGGCAAGGTGCGGGTCACGAAAGTTGGTGTGGAATTTGAACTCCCGGGTTCGAATCTCACCATCAGCCTAGTGATTTTTCAGAAGTTTAGATACTTCGGCTTCTTAGGTGCAGCAGTTTAGTAACGGAAACTTGAAAATTAGGCAAAACGTGAGATGTTAGAACGGGTCATGAATGATGTAGTTAGAATGAAAAAAAGAGACGAGAGCTGTAAATTCACCGTTGAGGGCTTTTACTAGAACGGACCTAAACACGTTATAACATGCTGATTAATTGGAATGAGAGCTGATATGATTACTGAACCTAAGATCTGAAAAAAATTGGAAAATGTAGAGACATAAATTTTGTCATTTGACATTCCAAAGCCCCACCTAAAAATTTGCATCCATATAATATAAGTTTAACTCCCTCCCTTCGAAAAATGTTCAGCTAGGCTAACCCACACTAGGCAAGGACCTTCTGTATATTTTCAAATGACACTAATACCCTCAATATTAGAGATGTCCAAACAGGCGAGTTTTCACTCCCATTCCCGTTAGGTTAAAAAATTTAATCCCATGTTTTTCACACAAATTTTTTTCTTCTAATTTCCTCTCGTTCCTCGAACTACTAATACCCTCGAAAACGTGTCCTGTTTCGACACCTCTACTCAGGTCTACGTTGTTGAATTAACCCTAGTTAGAATATTGTCGTAACTATATTTTTGTTATTAGGTAAGGCAGAATTTCATAAATTTAAGTATGAGGGTGTTGATAACTTTCTGAAAATCACGAACCATTCCGTAAACATTCAGAAAATGTCATTCAATACTTAAAGTGAAAGCCCGCTTTTTACATTCATTCATTCATTCATTAAAAATTCCTTAAAATCTTCTTTCATATTTTTTTAATTTATTTCCCTTATTAATGAATCCCATTTGACAAAGTAATATTACAAAATGCTCTGACACCGTGATGCAATGCTTTTCACTTAATTGTAATGAAACTTGTTTTATTCACATATTCTACTGTGTCTTTGTCAAGAGAGAAAGGATTGCCACAGGTGTTTCGAAGAGAACATTCTATGCATGTATGTATGTATGAATTATTCCTAAATGAGTTTTTACAAATGTCTTTACGAGACTGATAAAAAAAGTTCAAAATTAGAATGAAATTTATTTCTACTTTTAAGTGCTTTTTTAATTCTCCCTTATGGAAAATTATTGTCTTTCCTGTGCTTTACATCACGTTAAGCACTACGATGAAACCTTAGAATTATAGCAAAAAATGTAAATGATAATTTGTTATGACTTGATGAAGCTGTAAATATTATAAAGACATTCCAGAACTTAAGGGGAAATTGTCCGCGCATGACAACTTTTGAGTCCTTCCAGTGCTTTTATAGCATGCAAACAAAAAGAGCTGTAAGAAGCATGCAAAGTACTTGAAGCATATGAAGCTGCATGGTCAAATAAAGAATTAAGTCAAAGAGATTTATATATGCAGTCGCAGTACATTGTTGAAATAAAATGAGGAAATTAAAGCTTTCTTTTTTTGTATGCTGAATAAAAGTTTTAATTCCTTCACTTTTATAGCGTGAATTTCTACAAATGACAAAGTTTTCGTCTCTCATGAATTTAATTAATATTGCAAATTTTTTTCTATTTGCAATTATAATCTTACCTTAAAAGCTTAATAAGGAGGTAGGAAAATCGTAAATTTGAAGGATAAAAGAGAAGTGTAGGAAGAAGAACGATGCTTACTTTTATTAATACCTAATTTTAATTTTTCATCATCATCCTACAATGAATGAAATGTGTGTGCATATAACAAGTTTAGAACGATAATTGGGTTGGAAAGATTCAAGATGATGAAGAATTTGGGCGCATTTGAAATTCGAGGTATTTGTCAATATATCTTTGGATCAAAGCGCATTAACCTGTGTGGGGAAAATCTGGAATATTTTCTGGAACCTGCTCAAACCCCCCAATTTTCCTTCAGTTTTGTAAATTCCTTGTTTATTGAAGTCAGATCTAAACTAATTTTTATTTAATTAGTTTACAAAATGGTTTTAAAAACATAATTAAGGGGTCATTCACTTATGACGTCCATCAAAAAATGGGATTTTCAGAACCCCCTCCCCCCTAGTCACAAATTTTAAATTCAAAAAAATTTCTTTAATATAAAGTGTTAAAAAATCTCAGACCCCTCCTCCCCCCTAAATCATGGACGTCATAAGTGGATGACCCCTAACTTACTTTAAGAAAAATATTGTATTTTCACGAATGTGTAAACAAAAAAGAGCAAATCAGCTTTCATTCAGTTTAATGAAAGTTACAATTCAAATATGAAAAGACCGTTAATATAAAATTGATTTATTTAATGAAATGCGAGGAAATTCAAATAATTAATTGAAAAATAAGCAAGAATATAAATTTAGAAAATTCATGTTACTCGATTCCGTGACTCTAACCTTCATTTTGATTTTTCGATGCCACAATTGGTTTTAAAAGATTATATTCGAATTAAATTTAAGTTTGTAAAGTAACCTAGTCAAGGGCATTCCTTTAAATCTCATTCTCATGTTGTTAATTCTAATGGTGCGTAAATGATTCATATAGCTATGAGCTATGATAAGAGCTTCGGAGAAAAATTTATGAGAAAATATATTTTTGAGAGAAAAAAATTCTTTGTAAAGAATTTTTCGAGGGAGCTTATCAGATTCCCTTTGGCTATATCCCTAAACTCGCTCTGCTATTATACCGCGGCACTCAGTTTTGAGACCCACTGTACAGGTAAGTTCATACAAAAATTTGAAAATTCTCCCATTGAAAATTTTCTGGCTACATTTACACCTCATCTACTGCATTAAGCAGTCGATTCCCATTTAATTCAATTTGTTTTGCTGGAATATAAAATTAAACATCAATTTTTTTCCTCTTTATTCCTAGAAATAAATGTATTTCAGGACGTATCAACATAAGGTACAGGGGCGTAGCCCAGGCAATCAAACCCCCTCGAAATCAAAATTCAATACAAATTTTTTATTTTTTTTTAATATTTAAAATCGAAAAATTAATTAATTTACAAAAAATGTTGAAGTAATTTTTAAAGTAATTTTTGCAAAACTAAAAAAATTGGGCACCCCCCATTCAAAATTTTTAGCTATGCCCCTGATTAGGTAGTTCAAAAATGACGTCCATTATTTAAAGGGAAGAGCTCACACGATTTTGTAACTAAAACGGGTCTGAAAATTCTGTTTTTTGTTGGACGTCATTTGCGAGTATTTTGCTTGTAACTAAGTACTTCAAAATTAATTGGTTTACAGAAGTTAAAGTTTATCACGAATGCAATGCTATAACGATGAAAATTATTGCTTTCAGGCATAAATTAATGTTGATTTATACAAGCTGAACATTTCAAAATCAATATTTATATCCATCCTTTTTCGCGGAAATATAGAAATTGATAATTCGTGACATTTTCAACTATTTTCAGTATAGAACATGATTTTCAAAAGTACAGGACTTCATTGGTCATACAGATCTGGGACGTAGACAGAAATTTTCAAATTTTTTGTATGATAAAATTTACACCAAAATTTGAATATTTTCCCTTCAAAATCCTAGTAAATTGAATTTTTTTGGCGAAGAAGGGATTCCCCCAATCTCCCCTGGATAAGCGTCTGATAAAGATCTACTGTTTGATATTGTCTGCCAATTACAAGTGCCAATACCAAGTTCTATACCACTCCACACCCAAATGATCCCCTAGTCATATATTAACGATGAATCAGGCATTTAATAAGAAAAATTAGACATTTAATTAGAAAAATCACAAATTTTTTAAACAATGATAATTTTGCAGGCAGCTACTTAATTGTTTTTTCAGACTCGCTTTGAATATCAATAAAATGTACATTCGCAGGCACATCAACGTGACAAAGTAAAGTCAAAACCACAAATTGAACTTCAGAACTGCGAAAAAACGCGAAAAACGTGAGGGCAAACTCGAACAAGAATACCTATGAGAAAGAATTAAGGAATCGAGCGAAGAAGAGGCAGCAAACAATAAATCACTTTCAGGAAAAAGAGACATTTCGAGTGAATGCCGTGACGAAGATAATTAAATTCATAATATGAGTGTGGAAAAGCGTATTTTAGTCGTGATATCATAAAGGAGAGGTCATCGGAATCAACAAAGGAAAATCATCAGTATGATTATAAGGTTTTGACATTTTTAATTCTCATTTTTCGTTCTTTTTTACGCCCACCTTTCAACTAGTCTGAAGTGGAAACTTTCATGCAAGGACATCATTTTATTGATTTCTCCTGCAAATCTTGACTAGATTTTTCACAAAAACTTCCTCTCCGGATTCAAAGTAATCTAATCATGTTCACGTCTTATTTGGTCTCAAGGAATTTGGCAACAGTAACTTAATGGACGCATCGTCGCCATCATCAACTATAACATCACGTAACCGAGAAGATGTTGTTGAAAAGCAACACTCAGTCAAGGAGTGAAGTTCACATAATAAAAAGTAGTGATGTATTTATGTGCCTCAACAAAAGAATGGATGGAATCATCTTGAAGCATCCAAAGGAAAACTTACTCTTTTTCAGCATTATCTTTTGTCTTCCTTTTAATCTTTTTACACGTGCCATTTGAGCTCTATCTGTCTGAATAAGTTTGAATTCATTTAGTGAACTTTATGTGCATGCATTAGTATATTTAATCTGTAGTGTTTGGTGCTTGTAACTTTTTTGAATAAATAGAAAAATTCATGAGCTGGAAGTTAAAAGCTGTTAAAAGAGGATTTTTAGTAAGTTCTCTTATGAGGACGATAGAAAAGTGTGATTATAGAGCTTTCGAAGGTTGTCTTTAAAATTCAGAGTTGTTACATATACAATTCTATCCTGAAGTAGTCATTCTCTACCTTTTGGTCAGGCGGAACACTTAAAATTTAAGATCACTGCTCAGATCACTGCCCAATCGATGACAACAGTAGTATTAATTTAGAAATTCAAAAATGTTTCGAAAATATTTCGAAGAGTTAAAATTTTTAAATTTTCAAAAACCGTTAAATTTACTTATAAAAATTTATAACGGTCATATTTTTTTTTTTGAAAAAATTACATCATCGAAGTATAAAAACTGTTGTCGCCCATTGTTACTTAGCATTAATTTCTGCTTTTGTAGATGGTGAATACCAGGGTTCAAGGACCTAGCCAGAAATTTTTGGAGGGAGAATTTTCAAATTTTTTGTAAAGAAAAAATAGGGGTAGCAAATTTAGGCCCCAAACCTTCCTGTATATGCACCTGCCATAGTTTTTATCTGTTTTTATCTGAGACGTATCCACAAATTTTTAGAGGTAGAGGATTTGAAATGTTTCTGTTTGAATGGGAAAATTTAGAGGGGTTCTAGGATTTTTTTCTTAAAAAACTTAAGTCAAATTGAAAAATTTTCCCAAAAAGAAGGTGGGGGGGGGGGGTTGACTCCCAAAATCATAGGATATGGATTCGAGTTGTAAATTTACTTTTTTCTGCTAGATATTCAAAACTAAGGTTACGTAAGTATCAAAATCAAATTCCTAATACTTACAAAAATAAATTTTATTTCTAATTAAATGCCTTAAATACCTTTAACAATTTTTAAAATGATTTTACGATAATTTTAAATAAGCTATTAAGCTGACAATGACGTACATTAATGTTGATGAGAACATAAAAGTTTTAGGTGCAGAATTTGTTTCACAACGTAGTCCTTCAGGTCGAACATTAAATCGTACGTCGTCTGGGAATCTGAAGAAAAAAATCAGGATTTAAAAATAGAAAAAGGCTAATAATTAAAAGTAAATTACCTGCACGTGTATTCACTACATCTAATATAGCTTGTTTCTACAGATACGGAAAAATATACACCCAAACATCCATCGGAGACGTGATGATTAAGACATGGCTGAGTGATGTTGAACCAAACATTTTCAATATCCTGAATGGATTTGCATTCTTTGTCGGTCATATTAAAATATCGTGATGTGCATACGGATAAATCACCATATCCAACCCCTTGGAATCTTACGCGAATCTCGTCTGAGCCAAGAAGATAGTAAGGACTTATTCGATACAATAAATCGACATTAGGCATTGCATAATCCTCAAACTCATCTCGAATGTACGATGCTGTTCTGTTATTATTTTCATAACGACAGAAGGGTGATACGATACGCTTTGGAATTACACTAATTGCTGACTCTAAAGTATTTTCAAACGTCGATATTCGTGTGGATGAAGCATCGACGAAACGGTATCGTTCAGCAGTTTCGATGAGCTGTAATGACAATTTAAGATTATAATTTTCCATTGTGAAAATCAAATAATTTCTATTTTTGGGGTTAAACGCAAATTACGTCACAATTCTAGGGGGGTTGAAGAATTTGTGACAGTCTCAAACACAAGATATCCTTTTATTTTTAACAGGGGGGTCGAAAAATTCGTATTTTTGCGTGACGTAATTTACGAATGACCCCTTATGTATATTACCATTCTGGCTGATGTAACGGGATTCCCATTATTACCATTAATCATTTCTTGAAATGTGTTTACATCATTAGATAGAAACACAAAATATAAATCAGGAAATTGTAGCATTGAACTCCTTAAAAGCCATTGAGAATTCTCAAAATCCAATTGACTGATACGGTGGGATTGAGATACTAACAAAATTACTTTACTTAATTCCATATAACTGCCAGATGATTTTTCTTCTTGAAGCTGTTCTGACATTTTAGTCATGACACTGCTTAGAGAATTTAGAATTGATAATCTGAATGGTGCTGTGAGAATACAAACAAAAAGTGTTTAGGATATTAAGAATGTTTTGTAAATAGGCGGATATTATGCTAATGCGTCTCAATAGATACGTCATGTCTTATTTTCGTGTACAATTTGAAATGTAAATCATCTCAATTTACACTTATTGAATGATTTTCTAGATTTTTATTGAATTTGTGTCAATTTTTTTGTTTACTACTAGTTGTTTTCCCCTCTATGGGTTATAAGGGGTATGCAACTGATTGCAAACAAATTCTTTTAGGGGCCGTTCATAAGTGACGTCCAATGTTTAGGGGGAGGGTGTACAAAAGAAAAATTTTTGTATGGAAATTTTGTGACAAAAGGGTGAAGGGGTGTCTAGAAAACTCATTTTTTGCAAGACTTCATTTATGAACAGCCCCTTAGGGGTCATTCACATATGTCGTCCATCAAAAATGGGACTTTTAGACCCTTCTCTCCCTAGTCACAAAATTTTCTTTTGTAAATAGGTGTCACATATCTCCAGACCCTCCTCCCCTCTAAATGTTGGACAACATAGTAAACAACCTCTTAGAGGTCGTTCATAAATGAGGTCTATCAAAAAATGGGATTTTTAGACCCCCTCCCCATCTCCTTGTCACAAAATTTTCATACAAAAAAATTTCTTTTGTATGAAGATGTCACAAAATCTCAGCCCCCCCTAAATTATGGACGTCATATATGAATGACCCCTTATCAAGCTTGCTTAAAACTCTGCGTGGTCCAGGAGTAAATCCTAGCCACAATTTGTGAACAAAAAGAACACACAAACCATATTTGATGGCTAAATAAGCAAAAAACACATCCTGAATCTGACTACACTACCCCTGGGATTAAGCTTGGGTTGCCTAGTCTCCTAACCTACCTTACTTTATCTTTTTCTACCGTTGTCAACAAAATTCGACATATAGACTCAGAATTTAAGTATACAGCAAGCATGTAGGCATACCTATCTATTGAGATGTATAAGGATATTACAGATTACAAACCATTAAAACTCGAGTTCCTCAATTGCTCGAACAAATCTGCAATATTATTTGTCTTGTTTGCTAAGTAGTTTCCGTTATTTCCATGAACAACAGAGATGTAGGAGCCATATCTTGAAACGCCAATTAACTCGGCTATATAATTAATGAGTTGTAAATTTTCATAGTAGCTCCTCGAGCCATCAATTATTAATGTTAAATCAATACGTGATTTCTTTATATTTATTGGCTTTTTAATGCAATCGCTTGTAGAAGCGACAAGGTTTTTAGCGTATTCCATCATTCTATCCACGACAGTATTTGAAAAGTCTTTAAGGAGTGTAAGAGATATTATTGGTGTCTTTGTGACTACTTCCAAAATTTGAATAAAATTATACGTTTCATCCTTCAATTTGTCTGTGTCAATCATTTCAATGATTTTTTGGCGATGACAAACAGAATTGATTCCTTCAGCAACGGAAAAACGTGAAAGATAATTAACATCAATATCCATTAATTCTTCATTTAGAACTTTGTAATTGAAGGCTTTACGGGAAAGAGGTTTTCCAATGAATTTCGGCTCTTCTTCATCCTTTTTCTCTTCCTCTTTACTTCTGTTGTTATTTGGCCTTCCACCAAAGAAATTATTATTGTTTGTCGTTTGAATAATTGGAATTGAAATACCCTGATGAAGATAATACATTTCTAGAATCTGTGAAAGTCTTAATCGTCTTATACGAGTCGACCAAGAAGACACTTGTTGGGATATAAAAAGTCCATCAAGTCCACTCAAGAGTTCTGAATCTGTAAGATGGAAAAATCCACTTCTGCTGCCATTCAAATGATGACATCGTGCAAAATATGTATCATTCCATAATCCTGGAAATCCAATTGAAAAGTTATGACCGAGCTCAGCTCCTTGATATAAGACCACTTCAGCTAAATCACTGACAAGACCGGCTGCATATGTATTATCGATTGAACTTAACGATGATAACATTTTCCCAACACGCTGTCGATTGTCTGTTTCCTCCATTGTCTCAAGATTTGCATAAGGATCTCGCTCGTTATATTCAGCTACAAAATCTCCAATTTTTATATTTTGTGGTTGCATGCCTGATGCAATTGATGCGATTATTACTCCTGGATGAAATGAGCCATGCTCATTATATACAACACCCATTTCAACAGGACATCTTGAAAAATTTGGTGCCACGATTGTGTGATTGGTTAATGTCCTTCGATTTGGAAATAAAGGAACTGGAGATTTTGCTCTTATAATAGACTGATCTGATGTTGTATTTAAAATACTTCGTGGACAATTTCTTAACTCATTCATTTGTTCGTATGGTTCTACAGATGAACTCATGAGTTTATGGAGAATACAAAGTTCTGATGGTGTTAAAAGCTCTTGATAATTTAAATCTCCTGATACTTTTGAAATTACTTGCTGTAAAACTCTATTTTTATTGGTCATAAATCCAGATACTCCATAAACTGTGAGATCATCAGACTCGACTGCATATGGTGACCTTTGAATGCCATCGATTCGAAGGCTAAAAGCAGAATTTGTGATATTATGTATTTACTTTTTTTAAAAGAAAAGTTCAAAATTCTGTTTTCAAAAAATTTCTTTTGAACAAAACGTTTAGTTTGAATTTTTGAAAGCCGTTAAATTTTTAAACTCATTAAATTTAAGTTTTTGAGTGGAAAATCTTTTTTCTTTTAATAGAATTTATCAATTTACTCTCTGTTGTACAGATAACAATAATAAATTACACAAAAATTGAAATATTTACTGAAAAAATTAACAGAATTCCTGCACATTCCTTTAATTTAATCACATAAACACTTACTCATGAAATAATCTTGATGACAAATGCCTCAAATCTATACTCGTTGGAAAGGCCTGCTCGATTTTCCTTACAATATCGATAAAAATTGGTAGTGAACTTGGAAAAAAATATTCCGTATTATTTCCTCGATAACACTGAACTAAGTTTTGGGGTATTCTTATCCGTTGTGGAACTGGTCATTGTAAAAAGATATTTTAAAATTAATTCTTCACATAAATGATATTAATCATGGACAAAATTACCAACGTATGGGAGGAATAAGCATAATAATATATAAAATTTCATGTTGCAATTAGGTTGAATCATACAAATAATTAAGCATAGAATTCGCTTGTTATCTTATCTTCCTCTAGTTCAAAACATAATAAAAAAATTCTTTTGGCACTTGTTAAATTACAATTACACACTTCTGTGGAACAAACTAAACTAAAAGGTTTTCTAACAATATTCCAGGTTTTCCTCTGTGGTATTATCTTATCTTTAATTTATGGTATGAGTTGATAACATATCATAGCGTAAAAACATAGAGTAATTAATACATATTGGATATTTTCAAGCTTTAAAGAGAAAATTATTTTCTTCAATTTTCTCTCAAAAGCTTTATACTTGATTTGGTTTTTAATTCTGTTGTAAAAATATTGAATTTTTAAATTTATCAGTTTTCAAATTTTTTGAAATTTAACTGTTTTCAAAAATTTGAAATTTAACGGTTTTCAAAATTTTGAAATTTAACGATTTTCAAAAATTTGAAATTTATCGTTTTTCAAAAAATGTAATTAATTAAATCAATTTCCATTACTTTTCAAACATTTTTATTTCTATACATTAAATCATACAGCACTAGAATTGAAATGAATTCATTATTAATATTTATGGCTTCTAATTGGTCGCTCTGGATCAAATAATTTTGGATCCTTAATAAATTGGGTATCTTTTGTAACAAATCCCATGAATCCTACAGACTGTGCTTTCGCTATTTCCTTCTCAACCTGCTCTTGTTTATTTTTACATAATCCAGTAATGTGCCGTCCATAGATTCTTCCTGTATAAGCTGATTGGAATTGCGACAGAAGCTGAACATTTTTGTATGAAGGCTCAATGTTATGCTGGCATAGAATACACTTTACGGTCTCCTTTTGAAATGGATTTTCCATATCAATTGGCTTATCATTGCTTAACTCCTTCGAATCTGATGTCGAAAAGGGTCTTGCAAGATTTGTTGGATTTTGCGATGCAACTAGACATGGATTTAAAGTTTTAGTTAAATTAATGAATGGATTGAATGTTAAGGAACTTACCTCGACGAATTGATCGTGATATGACTGATAGAAACATTGTTAATTAATTAATTTTGATTTTTGTTTTGAAAACTGCTCAGCTTTAACGTTCAGAAAAAAGCAACATAGCCTCAAATTTTTTAAAAATAACAATTTTCTGAACAGACCCAACTAAATCGGAAATTATTTTTACAAAAAACTTAAATAACTAAGTTATAGATTGTTCTATAAATTGGTGAGTAGATTTAAATTAATTATCATACAAATGTACACAGAATCACAGTCAAGTCATTTGAATATTAATGCTGAATTATTTAAAATTTGTTAAAACATTGATTTCTAACCATTCGAAAGGCACATTTTAATCAAAAATTATTAATTACAGTAGAAGCATGGCTGATAAGCTGGATCTAAATTATGAAAACGACTATGAAGTGTCGGATTCTGAAGAAGAATATACACAACGTGAACGGAATTTACTGAAAAAAGTACGAAAAGGCAACAAAAAAGATGAAAATAGCGATGAAGAAGTTTTAAAGTTCAGCAGTGACGATGAGCCAGAGAAATTCGAGGCGGACAGTGATTTTGATGGCAATGAGCAAGAAGATGGATTGCCTAATACAAGATCCTGGGGAAAAAAGAAGTCAACTTTCTACAATACAGATTTTCACGATAATGACTATCGAACGTATACTGAAAAAGAGGAGGAAATAGCCAATCTTGAACAGCAGGAGGCTCTTGACATACAAAAACGATTAGCTAGTGAATTAAATGAGACAGATTTTAATATTGAGATGTTTGCGTTGCCACAAACAGAACAGCAAGAAGAAGTGAAAGTCAGTGCCACAAAAACTGATCTATCAGATCTTAGTAAGAAGCAGAAACTAGCATTATTCAAATCTGAAGCTCCTGAATTCGATGGCCTTGTCCAAGATTTTTCAAATCGAATGACAGAATATAAAGAATTATTACAGCCAACACTGGAACTTTTCAAGCTAATAGATTTCATAGACCATCCATTCATAGAGTTTATCAAGTGCCGAAGTGAATTAATCCTTAATTATAGTACAAATATTTCATTTTATTTGATGCTGAAAGCTAAACGCATGAAAGTTAAAAATCATCCAATTGTGAAGAGATTAGTTCAGTTCCGTCAGCTAATTTGTCAGTTGGACGATATATTCGAGTATGTAGTAAAGCCACAAATTGAAACTCTTCTAGCAGAAATTGGCAGTGCTGATGATGAAGAAAAATCAACAAAATTAAAAATGCTTGAAAATCTTAAATTTAATGCTGAAATGGACATTGAAGATTCGTCGAAGGACACGGAACGAATTGTAAATAAACCTTTATTCCGAAAACAAGACTCGGAGAGTGACAATGAGGATGAAAAAGGTGCTGAAATGGACAAGGATGACAAAGTTGATAAAAAAGGTGGAAAACGTGAAATTACAAGACAAATTGCGAAGAATAAAGGTCTTACAGCAAGTAAACGACGTGAGTTGCGCAATCCAAGAGTCAAGAACAAGCTTAAGTTTGTTAAAGCTGTCAAAAGACGCAAGGGAGCTGTGCAGCCCATCAGATCAAAAATTGAACTTTATGGCGGCGAGGCAACTGGAATCAAAACTCATGTTAAGAGAAGTGTCAAGATTAAGTAATTTTCACATCATTTATTTCATGTGGATATTTAATAATAAAATCAAAATTATTAAAAAAAATTCTCAAAATTATTTTGAAATTAATTTTCTGAAGTCATCATTTGACATTTGAGGCTGACTGCTCGGAGCTGAAGCTGTTGATAAGTTTGACTTTTGTACGGAAGCAGGAATGAATGAAATTCTGGATCTTTGTTCAGTTCTCGGTATCATTGGCTTCGAAATTTGTGTTGTTGGATTTTGTGGTGCCTTTATGTCATGGCTTGGTGGCTCTGAAATGGCTACGGTTATCGTCTTGCCCATAAATTCAATTTGGTCCAATTTCATTACTGCCTTCTTGACTGAGCTTTCTTGTTCGAACTCGACGTATGCACATCCTTTCTTTTTACCAAATCTAAGTGGGTAATTATTGAAGAGTTAGTTAACGGTTTTGGGAAAATTCAAAATTTAACGGCTTTCAAAAATTCAAATCTTAACGGTTTTCAAAAATTCAAATCCTAACGGTTTTCAAAAATTAACGGTCTTCTAAACCAAAATAATAGCAATGAATCTATCTATCTTCCAAAAACACCCCTTAAAGCACAATCTTAGAGATACTTACTTATTCATTACAATCCTTATGTCTACAATCTTTCCAAACTCAGCAAAAAGTTTTCGTAAGTCGTCATTTTCCGCATTGTACGATAGGCCTTTTACGAAAATCTTTTTTGGTTCAATATTCGTGGAATACTTGAAGCCATGTGCACGGTGAGTTTTGTCACGTTCGCATGGTGATATAAATACTGGTCGACCACCTTTTTTATTTTGGGAAATGAAAATTAATTAGTAAAGCAAATGAAAAATTAATTGATATAAAGTTTTTCATACCTAATAGTCTTCGATCCAATCTGAGTGCCTTCTTCACGTCCACTTCTGATGATAATTCGGCATAGCTGTAAAGAATTGAAATTAAAGGATTAGAATGAATCTAAGGATTAAATTAAGAAATTTCCATACCCAAATCCAGTTTTTCCTTTTCCTTTAGCTATCATGTTAAAATTGACGACATTTATCTCTGGAAGTGCTTCTTGTAAGTCCTTTAATGTTATGGTAACATCCAAATTGCTGAGAAATACTCGAACATGATCTTTAGTCGTGTCGATTTCCATTTCCTCAGCTTTTTCTTGTTCTCTGTAATTATGAGGATTTTTTGAAGCTGACTCTTTTGTATTTTCTTTAAACTTCTTTTTCTGTGGTGGATTTTCATCTTCTGCCAATTTTCTCTTATTTTCATTCGGTTCCTTATCTTTTTTGAAATTGTCGGATTTGCGTTTATTGAAGCCAAACTTTTTGTTATGCTGCTTTAAGGCTTTCTCACAGATATTTTGACAGGCTACTAAATGCTCCAGAGATCCATGACAGCGCTCAAATCTCAGCCAGAATGAAGCCATTGATGACAAGTCATTTAATTCGTGTACCTTTAAGGCACGCTTGCAAATCAATCTTGCTGCATCAGTTCCTCTATATTGATGTTCTAATTTGGCATATTCAATCCATAATCCAGTTTTGAGGTAATTTTCATTGCTTTCCATGACTGTGTTCCATAATTGCTTGCCTTGATTGTGGTCGTTCAATTTGGAATATTCAATTCGTCCCCAAAATTTCAGGATTTCACAATCACAATCAGCTAGATTACCAAACTGCCATCCTAAAGAATTCCAAGCCAGATTGAAGTTATTTCTGAGAATTTCTGTTTCTTTCTCATCATTAAAGTTTGTTGATCGTACGAGATATGTTAAATATTCAATCCAGACTTTAACCAACGGATCTGGAGTTTTGTATTGAACTTGTGTGGCTTGCTCGAGGACACTTTGGACTTTTTCTTTCGATTCTTTTTTAGCTTCAAGAATTCTCATTTTTTCGATGTAAAGATCAGCACTCCAGTTGCAGTTCCTTAATCCACGATTAACAATGTCCAAATCAGTTTGTAGGAAGATTTTAGACTTGTTCGATTCTAATGGAGCCCAATCTGATGATCGATTCTGGATGTATTCAATGTATGACTTCCAAACTGTCTCATTTAAGCAGCATGCTGTAATCATTCGTTCATAAAGGACCTGAACATACTCTTCTTCCAATTCTGAGCATTCGTTGATGTAATTCTTGAACGTATCCACTCGTTCGTGATGAGCCTTTTCATCTAGTTCCGATAATTTCTTCTCAAATGGCTTTACTTTTTGTAAAATCTTTTTTGTGTCCTTAACTTCAACTTCAAATGCCTCTCTGTCAAATGGCTTCTGTAATTGATCTCCATGCTTTTCGAGGAATTCACGGAATTCAACATATGTAAGCTGCATGTCATGCAGTGGCAGTAAAAGCTCTTCCTTAAATTTCTTCACGACTTTCCTGACCATTTCTTTTTGATCAGTTTCTCTTTTCATATAATCATCTCTAAAAGCCTTCCAAATTAAACGACCTTTCGAGTAATCATAGCCATAAACTGGAATAACATCATCCCAAATCTCTTTTGCCTGCTTATCGTTGCATCTGGATGTTAAGCCTGCATATTCTAATGCAATATCGACGCTGTAATAGTCGTCAAGTGACTTCTTAAAGATTTTAATTAATTTATCAATCTCTTCATCAGTCTGTGCAATTATAACTTCTGTTTTGAGGTATCTAAGCCATAATTCAGGTGATAACGGGAATTCTTTCGAGAAAAGTTCAATCGATTGCCGGATCTTGTCAAGATCTTTCAAATCGTGCGCTATATCTAACTGGATTAATATTAAAATGTTAATTATACTTATACTCATTAAAATAAGCTAATTTTATACTTACCAATAAAGTATAATCATCGTAATTCTTTGAATCACTGGATATCTTTTGCAAAACACGAATAAAATTTTCACTTAGTTTTATTTCCTCATCTACAGACTCTGAGCTTGAACCATCATTATCATCACTTTCGATATCATTAACTGAATCATCTTCACTCATTTTTGTCTCTTCCATTGCTCCTTTTACTTAATTACAACACAATTTCCTAAACGTTAAATTTGCGTTTATTTGCCGACTTTTTTGTAGGCAGGGGGAAAACAGCTCCACGGAAAAAGTTTTGTAAAATTGCCACTTTTTTCCTTTTTCCGTGGAGCTGTTTTCCCCCTGTTTGTAGGTCAGCTTCAGCACGGAAACAAGACGTTGTTCCTATTGTTGTTATTTTGATAATAAAATTAAGTGAAAATGGGCGATTTCTCGCATTTAGTATCATCTAAAGTTAATCTAGCTCTCATTCAGGAACAGGCATTAAATGAGTTAATCGACATACTTGACAGATGTGAAGGAACTAAGGTAATTTCTGAGATATTCAATAAATTTACATTTTTCAAGCAAACTTTTATCAATTCAGGTTTTGATGTGGGATGAATCACTAACTAATCCAGTTTCTTTGATTGCTAAGCCATCAGTGCTGAAAGATCATAATGTAGTCAAAATGTTTCCAATTAAAGCTGGTGATTTACCAAATGTGGATGTTCGAAACTTTATATTCATCACTCGACCAAGTTTACAGCTAATGAACAAAATAGCTACGAATATACACAGTGATGAGAAGAAGAATCGAGTTTATCGTAAGAATTTTTATCTCTACTTCCTCCCTAAACGATCACTCCTGTGTGAGAATCAATTAAAGACAAAAGGAGTTTACGGAAATTTTCAAATTATTGATGACTTTAAATGTCAGCTATTTCCACTCGAACGAGATCTTTTATCGATGGAATATCCAGATTGTTTCAAAGAGCTCTACATTGAAGGAGATTTAACAAGTTTACATCAATCAGCACTAGCCATTTCCAACATCCAGAAACTATTCGGAAAAATTCCAAAAATTGTTGGGAAAGGAAAATTTGCAGAGAAAATTAAGGAACTGTCTAAAAATATCGTATTAAATGAGAATATAGCTGACGAGAAAGGCTCAATTGATCAATTAATAATACTTGATCGATCTATAGACACAATGAGCGCATTTGCTACTCAATTAACTTATGAAGGATTAATTGATGAATTTTATGGCATCAACAACACGACCGTCAACTTTCCTGCTGAAAAGTTCAGTCCGTCATCGGAAGACACAAATTTTAGTAAAGTATCAACATCCAACGAGAAGAAACAGGTCATATTAAACTCAAAAGAGGAACTGTATGCAGAACTTCGTGATAAAAACTTTAATGCTGTTGGACCAGTTCTGTCTAGACTTGCAAAAACAATAACAGCAGCAGCAAATGAACGACATGGCGAGAAAACTATTCAAGAACTAAAAAAAATTGTTGAGCATTTGCCAAAATTAAAGGCAAGCGAGCTGTCATTCGCGACTCACACAACAATCGCAAGTTTAATTAAGGAACACATTTCCCAATACGAATTTCTCGATGAATTATCGTCTGAGCAAGAATTTATGATGTGTAATGATCTCGATAAGCCTAATGACTACATAGAAAGTATGATTTGTAATCAGAAGCCATTAGAGAAAATTCTACGACTAATTTGCATGCAAAGTGCTGCCGCAAGTGGATTAAAGCAGAAGGTTCTTGATGGATATAAGAAGGAAATCTTTCATTCTTATGGAATCGATTCGTTGCTGAAATTAGGAAAGCTTGAAAAGTCTGGCTTAATTAAAGTTCAATCAGGAAGCAGATCTTACAATATTTTAAGGAAAACATTAAATTTAACAGTCGATGACTTCCAAGAAGTCTCACCAAAGGATATAAGTTATGTGCACAGCTTCTATGCTCCATTATCTATTAGAATTGTTGAATATTCGTTAAGACCACTTGGCTGGAATGGCTTAAATGATATTCTTTCCTGTATTCCTGAACCGTCATTCGAAGACTATCAACTTTCCATAACAACATCCAGTGGACGAAGAGATTCATTAACAAGCGAAATATCACAATCTGACATTCCAAAGACTATCCTAGTATTTTTTGTTGGTGGCTGTACATTTGCAGAAATATCAGCACTAAGGTTCTTATCACAACAAGATGAAAACAATGTTGAATTCATCATTATGACCACTAAAGTCATAAACAAGAATACGTTCCTAGAAAATGTCATTTATTAAAATATATCCTCTGATCTTTGCATCTCACTGCTGCATTTTATATTATTTGTTATGAAAAAGTGATTTTGTATATGTATATGCCTATCTAAATATAACCAAGAATATACCCAAAAATACAATTTTAATTTATTTCGTCAGTAGCCTGCATGGTCTTAAAAGGTACGGATTAAAATAATTTAAGTACTGTATTTAAATAAATCGTGAGATTAAAAATAAATCCTTTAAAAACGCTCAGTTTCAGCACGGAATCAGCTGTTGAAAACTTTCCAAAAAGTATGAAATGCACTAAAAACAAACAACTGATCCAATAAAAGCGTGTAAAAACATAATTAAAGCACATAATGGAAGAAAGTGGGAGTGTTGACCATGATTTAAAGAACTTCCGTAATCAATGGCGACGAGAAATCGAAGAAAGTCAGCAAAAAGATGAATCACACAATGAGTCATCCAGAGAAAAAATAGCAAGAAAGCTATTTTTGGAAGGGATTGAACTTGAGAGATCCAGGAAGTATTTTGAAGCAATAAAATTGTACAGACGTGCAGTACAATTGGAACCGAACATTGAGTACAAGGTTTATCAAGCAACTCTTGCCGAGAATGAGCAAAAAGCTGGATTTTCAAAATCTATTGCTAGCTCCAGTAAAGGAATCCATGAAAATGCACAAAACGAGAATGATGATGAAGACGATATTGATGACTTGATTGAGAGTTTTCAGAGGGACTTAGCATTGGAGAATAAGCCAATTTGTGAGAGTTCTTACGCGCCTGGAACAATAAGATCTGGAAAGCACATTTCAGCACTTCCAGTTGAAGTTTTACTTCTTATTTTGAAGTATGTAGTCAGCAATGAGCTTGATATGAAATCTCTAGAACGGTTTGGTCGTGTATGTAAGGGATTCTTCCTACTTTCAAGAGATCCAGAAATATGGAGGCTATCGTGCTATAAAGTATGGAAACAAAATATTTCACCAGCAGTAGATAGCCTCACATGGCGTGAAATCTTCATTAATAGATGTCGTGTGCTGCTAGATGGTTGTTATATATGTAAAATTAATTACCAACGATTGGGTGAAAATTCATTCCAAGATCAATTTTATCGTCCCGTCCAAATAGTTGAATACTTTCGTTTAATTCGTTTTTTTGCTGATGGTACCTTATTCATGATGACTTCGGCTGAGGATCTCCAAAATAGTGTCAATAGGCTTAAAACCCCCAAAATAGCAATGCAATCACGAGAGATTTTAAAAGGAAATTATCATTATCAGGATAATCATGTACTTATTGTCATCAAAAAGTCTCAAACAAATGTCACTCAAAAATACAAGAGGAAAAATGTGGAGATTGATGACTGCGTGACATTCTTCATGGAATTGGAGATTGGAAACTCGCCAAGAAGAAATTTCGCTAAATTATCATGGAAAAATTATTCTGTAAGCCATATAAGCAATAATCAGGAAATAAGCTCAGATTATGACTTGAGATCATCAGCCAAGTATCCACCGTTTTTCTTTTCACATGTTAAAAGTTTTCTTATCGAATCTAACGATTGCTTGCAATAAATCAAAACTTGTGTGTTGTTTTTAAACAGACTTGATTCTTTTCTAACTCTTATGGATTTTTAGCTATTTTGCTTGATTTTCAGTTTTTTAAGGTCCAAAAAATGTAGCGGTTTTCAAAATTTTGAATTTCAACGGTTTCTTAGATTTTAAATTCAAATTTTTATTCATCATTGTTATTACCAAAATTCAAAATTATTTGTAACGGAAATTCTCATACAAACATTAATTAAGCATTTATCAACTCGAAATTAAGCAGCACTTAATTTCATTGCAATAAGCTGATCAATCTTGAGTGAAACAATATCATCTGACTTTGGAAGCTCACTTAATTTCAACAAAATTTCCTTATCATTAATCCAGTATATTAAGTTGGCAATCTCCATCTTCCAGCGATTACTATCAACACTTTCTATATGATTTCCACTAATCTTGAGCCTTTTCTGAAGATTATTCACTATACTCAATGCATTCTTCTCAATTCCTTCAATAATCGTCTTATTTCCTTTCTTACAAAGCAACGTCATAGTTTTAATTAGATACACAGGCACAAATTGCTTCTCTGCCAAAACCTGAACCATTTGTGACAGCAAGCTATTGTCACTGTCAGATTGCTTCATCTCCTGATTTTTCTCAAAAATTTCACAAACGAGTGCTAATTTTGGATCGTAAGATGTTTGGTCGACGTTGCATTTGCGGACTAAAGCAATGAAAATTCTCTTTGAATCATTCACAAATATCTTTTGTGATTCCTGACTGAATATGGTACGAATTAATTTTTTAATTAGGAAATTAAATTCTTGATCCTTATTTCTCCATGACAAAATACTTTCTTCAATAAAGTCAAAGCATTTTTCGCGATATTTTGAGAATCTTTGCTGATTCTTCATTGAAAATTGAAAGAACATGAAAGCTATTGACAGATTTTGGTAGATGCATCGTTCACCTCCATTTTCTTGTGTCCTTTTGGTGCCATCGTCATTCTGTGCGTATGGAAAATTTGATAAAATTTGCCTATCAAAGCTATCTTGATATTTCTTAAGGAACTGCTGCTTTAAATTGACATTCCCTTCGATCATATTAAACAGCTCAATTTGGATGTCCATAATTAATTTCAACATTTGAGCACTTTCTTGTGGAATCGATCCTACATGTGTTTCATTTGTTGGCTTTAATTCCATCCAAGTCTCAAACATTAACGGCATTATCATGTGGACATATTTCGCAATCTGATCTGTTGATTCGTGCTTGTTTAAGCTTCTTGAGAAGTCATAAGTTCGATCTAGAGATGGCATGTCTATATCAATTGTTGCTAGGTTCCTTCGTTGGTAAGGGTTGCAGATGAATTCAGCTCTGGAAAGCATTAATTACGGATTAAACTAATCTTACAACACAGTTCCTCAATACTTACAACTCATTCACCACAATTTCGTTAGCAAAGCTTTTTAATTCCACATTAGCATCATTCTCGTTCTGTTGGCTATTAATACACTTCAGATAAACGATCAGACGTTCCAAAACACTTTTTCTCCATTTCATGTTTGTGATTTTGTTTCCAAGTTGAAGTGACAACGTTCGTTCTGGATTATTTTCGGTTCTGATTTTTGAGACTAAATCAAGATAGTTTGGCAGGATCTTGTCTCTTTCCGTTGAAACGAGTTTCGGTGCATTTTTAAGCAAAATGTCAAACATGAGGAGTGAATCTTCTTGAATTGCTGACTTGATGTGTGTCATTGCGCATTTTAGGTATGTTAGAAGAATTGGGAAGAATGGTCTCAAATTAAACTCACTTGTCTGACTGCATATTATGTCCAAAAGCTTGAAACAATCACGTCGAACATTTTTCTCAATAGAAAGTGATAAATTTGCTACACTTTTAATTATAGCTTCTAAATGTTTCTGGAAGTCTTCTGGCTGATACAAAATGATCTCTCGCAAGTTGCTGATCACTTCCGGTGATGATGAATTCTTCAAACGTGCTAGACAATCACTAATATTGTGCTTTTTTCGTTCACCGCTTTCAATTTGCTGGACATTCTTGAGTTGTTCTGTCAAAATTATTTTGCGGACTTTGAAATCTGTCTTTGTTACATTCTGCGGTCCTTTTAGCTTGTTTCCTTTCAATTTTACCTTGGCTTTCTCTGATTTTAAGAATTTCTTGTGCCTGCCCATGCTCGTATTGTTATTGTTTATTCTTCTGTTTTCATGCGGCAAGCTGAACGTTTTTTGAATTTTGCAGTGAAGCACAGCTTTAAATTTTTTAACGGATTTTAAGTTCAAATTTTATAAAACCGTTACTTTTAACTTTTTTGTGAAAAATATTGTAAAATAAAGCAAATAAGCATCAAAATTGATCGTTTCGATGAGGCTCACTGAAAATTGCTAGACATTGTGACAGATCAAAAAATATTTTCTGAAAATGAAAATCAAAAAAAATGACAACCACGAGTGTCTGTGGCATGTCTTAAGGTATTAAAAAGTCATATATTTTTTTTCTCTTAATTTCTCCTTTTATTAATTTTTATAAAACGACAAAAAATTTCTCTAATTTATAATCATATTTCTGTTCTTGATAAATGCGACAATCTTTTATTTTCTTCTTTTTCATTACATTTTCATTTTTAATTCTTTCAACTGCAATTCTTCACACACCTCTCATGATGTTTTCTACTTTCATTTTGTTATCTTAGTTTTCATTTTTTTTTATTTAAATTATTTTATTTATTTTTTGTTTTTTCATTTTTAAATTTATTCTATATGATAAATTTAAATAATCTATGTCATTTTTTTGAAGAAAATAAAACATTTCTTGGAAAATATGATAAACGATACGATTACAATTAAAAATGAAACTTTTCAATATGTTCTAATTCACTTTTTATTATTTCTTACACATTTTTTTTGCTATGTGGAAAAGTCGTACATAATAAACTTATCAGAAATATATTCCCAATGATAAAAATTAAAAGTTAATTTATCATCATCATTTAGGATTTTTATTTATATATAAATATTTCTTGCAGAAATCTTAAAAATATAATTTTTTTCATAATATCATCATCACTCGAGAAAATATCAACATTTTTTCATATTTCTTATGTTTTTTTTGCGGAGGTTTTAGGTTAGAAAATTGAAGTTGATAGATGTCGCATTTAGAGATGATGCTTTTATTAATCATATTATACAATAACATATATAAAAAGGAAAAATAAAATAAAATAAACATTTCTATTTTTAATAAAAAAAATTTGAAAGCATTAATTTCAGAAAAGGTGAAGATTCACTATGAGTAAATTAGCAATATTTCATTCACATTTTTTGAAAGGGAAAATGCTTAGTAATTATAGTTTTAATAATATAAATTATATGTAAATAAATTATAAATCTTGTAAAGCCTAATCAGTTTATTGTTAGATTTAGCTCACTGGGAAAATTAGATTGGAAAAAAATTAATAGAAAAGTTGTTGTGAACATATTTTCCGGAGATTTAATTTTGATTTTATTGGCTTTTTTCTAATAATTTTAATTTACCAAATAATTTGTAGGATATTAAAATATTCAAAAGCTAAAACGTCAAATTTTTGAATATTTTAAAACCAACAATTTTTTTTAAATTTTGAAAACCGTTAAATTTTTCATGCCGTTAAAATTCAAATTTCTTAGGACCGTTAAATTTTTTAATACTTTTCTCGGTCAATTAGAAAATGAAATTTCGGAAAATGTGCTTCAACCGAATAATAAAATAAATTTTTTGAATATTCTGCAAAGAGTTAAAATAAATGAGAATAAAAAAATCCGTTTAAACATAACTTTAACTTATAAAGCATTCCACGATTGCACAATCTCTTCCTTAATAATTATAATTCATCATCATACCAGTGGTATATGCTAGGATATAAAAAGAAAAAAAATATATATGTTTTTAAAAATATAAAATAAAATAAAATAGAAATAATATATAATTTATACTGACAAAATATCAGTTTTAATAGTTTTTAATAAGAATATTGGAGAAGATTTTTTTCAATATATTATAGTTTTTTTTTTGATAAATTTCTGCATAGAAGCATTTTTAATATAATCTATAAGATATACGATGTAATATTTTTTTAATAACTGATTGTCATCTACTAAAACCATTGCTGCCAACTTTATCATCGAGCTCTCCATTCATTTTTCACAGTTGTGAGTTTTTTTTTCTTATTATTTTTATTTTTATCTATTTTATTACTTCGATTAAATTTCAAGTCATATTTAATATGAGCTATAAAACCACAAATAGTATCAAAGTTATTTACCAGCATCAATGGTCTTCAGGTTAGATGTTTTTTTTTAAATATTCAAATATTTTTTTCTCCTGTTCTGCACAGAATTAGAAAAAGGTTTTTTTTTACTTCTTCGAAATTAATATTTTTTATGTATCAACTCTGTACTCATTCCATAATTTGATTCATGAATAATAATTTGTTCTTATCCTTTTTTTAGTGCAGAATTAAGAACAGTTATTTTCATTTTAAAAAGTTTTTTTTTCTTCTATTATATCATAATAATTAATTCGATAAAGCGAGAAATAAGTGCGTGATTGATTTTTTTTTTTTCATAATTATATTTTTTTAAATATGCACTAATAGAACATTACTACAGTGATCTTTTTCGTTTTTAAGAAGTATGTAGATAATAATTGTGTAATTAATACGTTATGAATATTAATATAAATATATAGTTTATAGAAGTAGACAAGTATAATTCAATGATTAGATTTTAAGGATCCTCTCTTTTTTTCAAATAGGCCGTAGAAAATAATGGCTAGAAAATACGCAGATATTTTGAGTTGAAGAATAATTATTCCATTTTTTTCTGTTTTCTTTAAGCTCATACTAAAAACCATAAAGGCTTTGAGTAAATACAAATCTACTCTCTTTCATTATTTAACCGTCCTTTGATCAAAATTAGCAAAACACACAAAAAAAATTTGACAATTGATCGAATCATAACGTTGTGCATTTTAAGCACATTTTTTTTAAAATTGTTAATTTTGATAATATTTAAATTTGGAGATTGATTATTTTCTCAAAATGTATTTAAATGCAACGATTTGTTTTGTTCAAAATAAAAAAATAACAGAACACGTAAGGGGTCATTCACTTATGACGTCCACGATTTAGGGGGGAGGGGGGGTCTGAGATTTTGTGACACTTTAAATTAAAGAAATTTTTTTGAATTAAAATTTTGTGACAAGGGGGGAGGGGGGGTCTAAAAATCCCAGTTTTTGATGGACGTCATAAGTGAATGACCCCTAATGATAAATTTTCTATTTGATGTCGGGAATCGAACCTCGGACTCTTCATTTACTGATAAAGTCCTCTTAATGCTAAGGCTTACTAACTGAGCTATTGAGTGTTTTCGTTAAAGTTTGCAAATGTCCAATATATATAGCTTATAGCTCTTGATTCAATACGCTGTCCATCTGCTCACTTTTTGTCGGGACAGTCCCGCTTTAGATTCAAATGTTCCACTTTTGTAAAAACTTTAAGACCTTTTCTTAGGCAGTACTAAAAGTTGTAAAAAATATTACAAATTTCAAAAGTCAATGGTCAGCCTACTCTTGATGCTCATTTTTTGACAATCGAAGGTGATATAAGCCACCAATCGTTCATAAAATGCTTCGCTTTTTTGATAAAATGGCTCTTTTTACTCTTTAGATCTATCTCATGGGCGTAACCAGGGGGTGTCTGATGGGGTCTGAACCCCAACGTTCTTCCGAAGTTCTAATTTGTTAGTTAATCATTCACATACCATTAGAATTAACAACAAGTACAAAAGCTTGAGTAAAAGAACGAAAAAAGTTTTTGCACCCCCCTAAAAAATTTCTGGATACGCTACTGATCTATCTATTTGTGATACCAACACTGGGTGCCTGAATCACATAACCTTTAAGATCATAAGTTCTACCTGACTCAAAATTTATTTTTCCATCAATTGTTATAACCTCCTTCTCTTAACATTGAACCTCGATTTAATTACATTTTAAGAAAATATCAGTCGCCAGAAAATTTAACACAAATTACGTTTTTAGATCGTGATAAGGAACGCAATATGCCTTTAATAATGTCAAATTTATTTGTGTGATTGATGCCAAATTTTTCACAATGGTCGATTGATAAATATTAGAAATGGATTTTGTAAAAATTTTGATATAGTTATCAGAAAAAATTATAAACGTTTGATATTCTCAATTTTTTTTATTATTCATTTATGATTGATGTATAGCTTTGATGTTATCGTTTTGGCACTATAAAAACCAATCTATATAAATATAATAAGCTCATGCGATATATTTTTTTTTCTATATGAACGTCCATGTATTTTTTCCTTACAACATGATTTTCCATTTTTTTCTTTTAATATTTTGCAATAAATTTTCTTTTATCTTTTTTTTCGCTATACATAATATTTTTTTAAAAATGTATATAATTTCTTTTTCCTCTTTAGATTTCAAAGATTTACAGAGATTCAGATTCAGTTTGATTAATTAAAATGTGATAAAATGTGTGGCTTTAATTTACCCCAAAAGATAAGTGAGCGAAAAATAGGAAAATGAATTAATTTATCGAGTAATTTTTTTTTTGATATCTAACGAGACGCTTCTCATGTCTCGGCAAAATTTTTGGAAATGACCAGTCCGAGAGACCAAATGATTGAGTTAATACAAATACGCATAGTTGATAGCTAAATAGTCACTCAATGGATTTGAGTTTAATGTATCACAATTATATTTACACTCTATGATATTTTTTTTGCTCTCTTTTTTATCAGATTCTGAATATTTTCCATTGTCCTGCCTGTACGTTTTTTTCTTTTTGAAAATTAAATTTCGGAAAATATTTTTTTTAATAATATCGTTTTTACATTACTCTGTGTTTTGTTAAATATAATTTTAAGCTAAATACTGTCTCCCAAAAATTTGGCTTTATTTCAAATTTAATTTAAATCTTCATGTTGTCATTTACTTTTTGATGATTTGCATAAAATGTAAGATTTTTGGAGCTTTTTTTAAATTTTTTCATTATTATTAATTTAATTTGGTGCATTCTTGTCATGAGATTGAAAGATTAGACTCTGATGGGAATCAAACTCATATCCTCACAAATGACTACCTGCTATTAACACTGACAAAGCCGCCTTTATATAGTTCCATACCCCATAAGTACTCCTATGTTGAGGTTAAGTCTAGGATATCCTATTAGTTATTAGCCAATGGGCGAAAACAGTTCTCTTATTCTTCGAAATCGAAACTTCAAAGATATAATTTTTTCAAAAAAATATGACTGTTACAATTTTTTATAAGTAAATTTAACGGTTTTTGAAAATTTAAAAATTTTAACACTTCGAAATATTTTCGAGACAGTTTTGAATTTCTAAAAAATAACGGTTAATACTACTGTTGTCATCCATTGGGTTATTAGTTATTATTCCATTGACATTTAGTCTAAAGTTAAAGAACGGATAAACAGAATCGAAATTCTGATTTTAAAATTTGAGAATCTTTTAAGATGATTTAAAAATACTTTCTCTGAGAATTAAATTTTTGGTTCAATAAAAACATCTTAAATTCCAAAATTTCCTCATCATTTTGTGCAAATCATTAAAAAAATTAATGTCAATGAATATTAAATTTAAATTTCTTATCTGATTTTTCTCTGGAAAAATGTACCTATTTGAAAAATATTTTTACTTTAATTTCATCTACGGAGGAATATTTAACCCTCGATTAATATAATAATTATTTTCTTTCTTTTAAAGCTAACAACTTTTTTCTCTCTTTTTTTCTTCTTGATGAGTTATTATGTATTAATAATAGTCATTTCTATTGGTGAAATACGATTTGTTTTTTGAATGGCTTAAGTCATATGAGATTTTTGGGCTTTATGCATTATTAATCTGAAAAGAAAATATCTAAATCTTCCTTTTTTTAATTTGACATTTTTTGAGAACTTCATTTTTTTACAAATTATAATATTTAGAAGATAGCAATCTCCTCTAAAATGAAATAACCAATTTTTCGAAATTAACCAAGATTATTATTACTTATGAATAAGTAAATCAAGCTAACCATTCAAATAACTTTCACATTCTTATCACATTTTTATCAATTGTTTTATTTTTCTTATTTTCTTTATATGAATATTTATTTATTCATAAAAAAAGTTCACATTTAGAAAAAAAGAATAAATGCTCTCCTAACATTTTTTTACCTGTTTTCATTTTGTTCTAATTTTTTTTAAATGTTTGTAAAGTTTTTCATTTTTTTGAGATTAAAAATTCATCTATTCATTAGACTTTAGGTGATGAATGGGATAAGAAAGTAGAGGAAATTTGTGCCTAGTAGGGTGGTTGCATGTGCAAATTTTAAATGTCTGGATACGCCCATGGTTACCTTATTTTGACAAAAGTGGTATAAAATCCCACAAAGACATAGCAAGAAGATTCAAATAACAGAATTAAAGAAAATCAAAATATTTTTCATGTATATTGCACATTAAATTTATTAAACAATCATGAACTTTTTCCCTTAACATGCGAACGAAAAATCTCCGAGAATTTATTGCACTAATAATTTTTTTACTTCACTTTTTTTGTAAATATTGAAATATGAACTAATATTAGTTGTAGTACGGAACTTGAAGCCTTTTTCATATGGATATTTTTTATGTTCTTAGATATTCATCCAAAAGTCGTTAGATAAAAGAAATATTTACTTAAAATTTTTAATTAAATGAAAAATTCAAAAAGCTTTTTTATTTAAATTCAACGAAAATAACTTCTTGAATTCAAAAAGCGTATTAATCATTTTACTATAATTTTTTTAAATTCAAAAACAAAAAAAAATTCATTAAAAATCAAATCAATTTGTTGATTTGAACTTCAATAAAAAATTCAAACAAACTTAAACAATTTACAATTTAGGATATTTTAACACTCTTTTTAATTCAAACTACTTTTATTTTGGAATAATTCATGTTTTGGCTGCATTTTTCCGCACCCATACAATTGACAGATTTCATACTTCTTATTATTTTTTTTATAAATTTCATGTGAGAATCCAGAAATTCTACATTTTTAAATCCAATTAGTTTTTTTTCTTCATAAAAGTGAATATTTTCTTGCTCTAAAAATTTTTTTTTTCATATTCTCTACAGGATTTTTAATTATTTAGAAAAATTTGAAATTCAATTTTTATATTATCTAATTTTCAAGAATAAATTGCACAAAAAAATGTAGAGAAAAATGAAATGCTCAAAATTAAATAAAACCAGTGGGAGTCGACTCTATGATTAGTCACAGATTCCAAATTATAAATTATTTATTTATTTAGTGTTTTTTTTCATCAAAAGTTTGTGCCCATTTAGCCTTGATTTCATTTTTATTTCTTACAAATAGAACTTTTTAAGTTTTGCTTCGAGTAACTATGGTTAAAGAAGTATCATTAATAGCTTCTTCATCATGTCACATATTTAGCTATTTAATAAATCACTTTTTATTTATTTGTTTCCTTTAAAGTTGTCTTTCTTGAAGAATATAAAACTTATTTTCTAATGATTGTTTCAAATTTTTGTTCAAATATATCAATATGTTTATTTATTCTAAGGAAATCATCATTAAATATAAGTTTTTTTTCTTCTTTTATTTAATTTTTTTTATCCAATTACTTTTGACACCGGAGAGTGCTTCATTATGGTTTTTTTCCTTTCTTACTATGAAATTAAATTAGTTTTACGTTCATTTTTTTTATTTCTTAGTACCCTACTATCCTCTTTTTCCTTATAATATTTCTTCTTCATCCTAAATATGATTTACTGCCTAATTTTTTTTTTCATCTACACAATTATATTCATTTCATTAATAATATTCCTATTATCTTCAAATAAGTTATTCTTCTTTTCTTTAATTTCTTACAATTATTATACTGTAATGCACAATGTAAATTTTTAAATTCTTCAAATTATTATTACCTTTATTTTTCTACTTTTTTTTCTTTGTTTGCTTATTTAGTTCTACAGAAGAAATACAATAGTTTTGATCAAGGAATGGGTAGTCGTGGATTAATGATTGATAAGTATCAGAATTTTCTATTCAATTATCCAGAATTTCAATGACAATTTAAATTTTTCTGGGATTTATCCAACATTAATCCACGAATGCTTTTGTGTCTTGGTCAAAGAAAAATCAATTCGAAAAATTAATGCATCAAATCAGTGTTCAATATTTGGCTTAAAATGGAGATTCCATCACTGTCAGTCTGATTTTTGATTGAGTTGTGTCTCATCTGAGTCAGGCAGTGTAATCAGGGAGGGGTTTTGGAGGTCAAATCCCCCCTAATTTGGGGTATTTTTTTCAATTTTCTTAGGTTTTTAAGAAAAAATCCTAAAACCCCCCTTAAATAATTTTTGAATACACTCCTGGTTATATTGAGTGAATTGTCTCCTACGACTGACATAGGAGATATTTTTGCCATCACATTAGACTTGCAGATACATTTTTTGATTTTATGACATTATCATTGTAAAATGGACATGCCATGAAGATGAACTCTATCAAAACTTGGATGAATCTTCAATTTTTGTGACTTGAAACTTTATTTTTTGAATTAATTTTTCCTTAAATTCAGAAAATGAGCGTGAATAACATTTTATTCAATTGCATGAGCAAAATAAACTACATTTTTAAAATATTTGTCATATATGGGAGCGTTTTTATGCGAAAAAAGGAACAATTTCTTCCAATTCTTCCTCAATAGAATCAACTTGTTCTGAAATCTTTAAAAAAATTTGAATATACTTTCATCAATCTTCACAAACTGTATTTAGTTGTAGGGTGATTCCACGAGTAAACGGAACTGAAAATTTTTAACACGAATTTTTTTAACGCTTTTTTTGCTTAAATATAAATATTTAATCACTTCTTGAAACTCAATAGGACTTATTATTCATCAATTGATGTGCTAATAACTCTAAATCATCATTAAATTAACTTAATTTTGGAAAAATATGTAATGTTTGACCGATTATTACAAAACAATCGATCAAAATTTAACCGATTAATGCTTGTTTTTCTCAAATTTCTCCTTAATTACAGCAGTAAGACAAACAAATGAGGCATTAAATGAAAGCCCAGACGAAAAACAATGTGAATCGTGCAAGTTAGCACCTTAAAATTCCTTATTTAAGGAAATATTAGTGAAAGTTTAGAAAACGATTTTCGTAAACTTAACCGATTAATTTCACTTTTCTTCAGATATCTTTTATTAGACATATTTAAGTTAATAATGTTGTGTTTGCATGGGTAGATATTACATTAACACATAAAATAAATGTATAATATGGAGTTAAAAGAAGTTAATTAAGGAAAAATTGACAAAAAATCGTGTTGAGAAAAATTTTGGCACTCATGGATTCACCCTGTAGAACTATCCAAAAGATTCATTTTAATTTTTTCGACTTTATTTTACTTATTTATCATTATTATTATTATTTTTTTTGTATGTTGAATGATTGTCATCATTGATAATTATCTCCTTTTGTTTGTGTGTTTTTAGCGCATTTTTGAAACTTGTTTTAAAAAGGTAGCTTAATAATGCACTTTGTTCGGCTGGCTGTTCGGCTGTTCGGCTGGCTGTGAATCGAGATAGAAGCAACCAGACATCGTAGAGAGCTCTGGTTTTTTGCATTAGCTCAGTGCCATCGAGTTATTGGCGTATCGATTAGTTTGAAAGCTCAAAACCATCTCTAAATACTATAATTAATGTTTTTTTGTTTTCAATACAAAAGAGCCAACTTCAAGTGGGATATTTTCAAATATATTTTGACCGTTAGAAAATTTGAATTTCAAAAAACCGTTAAATGACAAACCATTTTAATATATGAAAATTCTCCGCCAAACTGCTAATTATACTATAATTAATGATTTTCAAGTGCATTTACGCGGGAAATTTTCAAATATATTTTGACCGTTAGAAAATTTGAATTTCAAAAAACCGTTAAATGACAAACCATTTTAAAATATGAAAATTCACCGCAAAATTGTTAATTATACTATAATTAATGATTTTCAAGTGTATTTACGCGGGAAATTTTCAAATATATTTTGACCGTTAGAAAATTTGAATTTCAAAAAACCGTTAAATGTCAAACCATTTTGTTATATGAAAATTCACCGCGCAAATTGTTAATTATACTATAATTATTGATTTTCAAGTGTATTTATGCGGGAAATTTTCAAATATATTTTGACCGTTAGAAAATTTGAATTTCAAAAAACCGTTAAATGACAAAACATTTTATTATATGAAAATTCACCGTCCAAATTGTTAATTATACTATAATTAATGATTTTCAAGTGCATTTACGCGGAAAATTTTCAAATATATTTTGACCGTTAGAAAATTTGAATTTCAAAAAACCGTTAAATGTCAAACCATTTTATTATATGAAAATTCACCGCAAAATTGTTAATTATACTATAATTAATGATTTTCAAGTGTATTTATGCGGGAAATTTTCAAATATATTTTGACCGTTAGAAAATTTGAATGCCAAAAAACCGTTATCAAGCCGTCGAATTTATTTAAGTCACAAAACATTCATGATTGACTTATTTAATACGCAGTACTTTGCTAATCAAATACTGATCGCTAACACAAAAATGCGCTGAAGTCACTCGATCTATAACACGAGGACTTTCTTTAAATTTTTTATTGAATTGTCTTGAAGAGATCTTTTACCATTTTTAATTATTTTTCTTCTTCTCCTCATCATAATCATTCTCTTTTACTTATTTTGAGTTCTGAGCTTGTCATATAAATAAATTTCATGTGTTTTTTTCTTACAAAGAAGCTTCAAAAAATCTAATTTTAAACTCTTTTAAGAATTTTTTCTTTTTTTCGACCCGAAGTTGATGGTAAATTGTAAAAATTTTCCTGTGAATTTTCATTAGGAATGGTTTTGTCTAGCGATATCCCTGCATCTTGCACAATTTTATTCTTTTATTTTTCTTATTTCGGATATGAATAGAAAATTGTGATCGAGACAATTATGATGAAGTTCACAAATTTTGTAGATCAACATCTATTACTTAGTAATAGATCCATATGTATATAAATTCCCAATTTGGCTCTCATTTCGTTATAATATTCCATTCAAGTCTTTTTTGTCTGAAAATATAATTAGTAACGTGCTCCCATGTTTTCCATCAATTGATTGCATTAAAAGATCAAGAAATATTTTATTCTTCTATATATTGAGACATTTGTGTGTGTGTTAGTGAATTTATTTGCATCCTTGCAGCTAATACATAACTTCATGTATGTCGGAAGGTTAAAAATATGGTTCCGTTGAGAGATTCCCATTTTCTCTCTATTTTTTCTGTTTGATGTTTATCTATTCTATTATGTACTCGTGTAAGCACTATTAATAATGCTTTTGGGACATCTCAAATTGTGATATATAAATTTTAATGCATTCACTCCTTTTATTCATGTTATTTTTTGCAACATGAGCATTACTACCCATTATTTTTCACAGATGGTTTATTTTTTTCTTTTTTAAATATCGATTTTACTTAGCGCGCGTAATTATTCTGCTGACGTCTTACTTTCAAAAATAATGTATTCATTTTTAGTTTTGGTTGATTATAAAATAGATCAAAAGGAATGCAATGTGAATAAATTAATGAACGCATTGTGATTTTCAGAAATCTAGTTTTGCATTTAATAAGTTTTTCAAATTCTTTTTTTTTCTCGCGTATACGATGAAATACAGGAATTGTTTGATTGTTTGGATGCATTTCGTGAACAAATTTAGGAATTTTTAGTTCTGTCTAAAATCTTATTTGTTAAAAATGTATTGAATTGGTGTGAATTTTAAGCATAATTATATTAAAATTTTGGATTCAATATTTCATACCAAAAAGTTGAAATTTGCACCAAATTTCAACTTTTTGGTATGAAATATTGAATCCAAAATTTTAATATAATTATGCTTAAAATTCACACCAATTCAATACATTTTACTGACAATTTCCATCATTTTCGTTACTTCTATCCGAACAAAATTTGCTCAACTTGATCTATAAATTTGTAAACGTATTTTTCATGAATATTTTTTTTAAATTTTATTTATTTACTTAGTTATTCTCTCTTTATTTAACAAAACATAATACTTAATCAACACATTTTTAAAACACTTTTTTCTCATTTTCTTGTCAATTAAATATTACTAAGTTATGGATAAAAATTAATCATGAAATATAATAATATTAATTAAACAATGTTTAACAATTAACATGATAAAATTAAAATAATAGAACCAATATTAATAAAAAGGTTGTCTAGCAGTCACTTGAATCTCACATGAGCATTCTCATTTCCTGCTAGAAAATACAGGAAGAAATTGCTACTTTGATGGTCAAAAAGATGGATGACATTCTTAGGTAAGTCTGCGTAAAATAAAAATTCCAAAAACTACTCTCTTAAATATTTTATATTGGTCCTAAAACTGCCATCAAATTCCTCTAATCCGACAAATTGGCAAATATTTTCCTAGTTTTTCAAATTCTTATTTTACAGAGAATTTACACATCAAATAGTCTCAATTTCTTCAATTACTGTGGATTAATTTTTTTTTAAATCTATCATACATTTTTTTTATCATAATAATCAAATTTTATGTTTCTGCCTGTAGAGTGCATAGTTATAATCGAAAAACCAATGAAAACCAATCGCTTTGACATTATTAATTTTTTATGTGTAAAAAAAATCAGATCAGTTCGATATCCTGCCTATAAGTTTTTTTTGTCACTTGTTGATATTTTTTTTCACTTAATTATAGTTTTATATTGTAAGTTATTGTATTATATATATAAAGATTCGAAGCTATAAGTTGATAAGAATGATGATTTGATCCCGATTGTATTTTAATATTATCATATATTGACAATATGCATATTTTATATGTATTATGTTCACTCATACTTCATTGTATTTACTTGTTAAATAAATCTCTTTCTCCCATATTTTTTTCTTTTTAATTCTGATTCTTGTTTTGTTGCTGCCTCAGCCATATCCACTGTTTTGATTGAAATATTTTTAGATATTTGATTTTGAAAAGCTGACACGTAAATGATTCGATTCAGATAGCTGATGGTTGTGCATTTTTATAAGAGCTTGAACAGCTTCTTCAATGGAGCCGAGTTGAAGCAATGCCATTTTGTGGTCTTTCCTGAAATTATTAATGTTATATGTTTAGAGGATTTTTCTTATTTATTTTCGATATAGACATGACATGATTGTGTAGACAGTACTGTTGTCTAAGGCAGGGGGTCAACCCCCTATTATTTTGAAAAGACAATACTAGCCATTAACCAAAAAAAGTCATGATTTGAAAAGAAATTCAAAATAGGTCATGATTCAAACTAGTCTAAGGCTAAGGTTGATAAAAATTTTATGACTTTGCCTTAAGGAGTCGTTCATAAATGACGTCACAAAAAAAAACAGATTTTTAGACCCCCTTCCCCCTCCCTCCTCTGACACATCGTCAGATTCCCCAACCTCCCTGAAAATTGGACGTCATTTATGAACGACCCCTACGCTTGTTTTGAATAGGTATTTGATAGAGAATTCTAGTAATTTAAGAAAACTCAAAAATGTCAAATTGTCAGACACCTTCTCTCCATGCAGTTCTTCAAACCTATCCAGACGCTTAGACAACAGCACTTGTCAAAAGAACACTTGAAAGTTATAAAGAAATAAATCTCTTTACATTAAAAAATTGTAAATTTTCAAACAATTTTAACGTAAAGTTTCCTTTCAGCTTCTTCAAATACTTATCCAAGTTCTAAAAAGTTCTACAATCATCAAAAATTACTTACGGGAAAAATTTAAATGCCTTAACTTCAAAACCATTTTTTGAGAATGCTTCTTTGATTTCTTCTTCAGTTACGGTAGCTCTGTAAAAATATTTTAAATGTAAAAAAATATAATTTTAAGTTTGTTAAGTTATTACTTTAGAAGAGAAAACAAATTTCCTTAAAATTGGAATATCTTTGAGTTCGTTTTACGTTGAAGTAAGCAGACTAAAAATTGTCATAGTTTCAACTTTCAAAGTTTTCTTTGCATTTCAATAAAACTTTTTAATTTTTTTTTTATTTTTTATGTTGAGGTACTTTTAATTTGAAATGGATGGCACATTTATTGAAGTATGGCCTGCCTTTGAGGTAAAAAGCAGGGATGTAGACAGAATACAGGGGCGTATCCAGGATGTTTTTTGGGGGGTGGGGTTCTGATTTTTTCAAATATCCTTTCATTTTGACCCAACTCCCCTAAATACGCTTCTACAAGAATATTTTCGAAGTCAAGGGTCCGAACCACCATGGACCCCTCCCTGGCTATGCCCTTCATTAAAAGCGAGTTCATAAATTAAAAATTATTGTATAAATGTATCCTCGAGACACAAGCATACAAATGAATAGCATCATTCTTAAAAACTCATCTCTCAAAATTCCACATGTTTAAAGTAAATTACAATTTACAAAAAAAAACCATATTCATGTGCTTTGTGACAAAAAGTACTTAAATGTTCAACAATTTTGCCAAAAGCCTCTTTATTAATGCCATTAAGCATGTTAAATAAATAGTAAAAGAAAAATAAAAGTGTAATGTTGCAATATGAGTTCAACAGATGTTTAATTCCCACAATTTCCATTCAATCTTCTTCATGCCTTTTTCCTATTAATTTTTAATTCACCTTTGAACTGTTTTGCTGTTAATATTAATAATCTTCTAATTTATTACAACACTTTGTTGAATAAGTTTTATTTTTCTTCTTGTGCTGATGAGTTTCGTGCAACGGCATTCGCTTAAATTCTTACCGTCAAAGCATTTAAAGACGGCATTTTCGCATAAAGGTATTATATCAAAAAAATTAAGTAAAAAAGGTCAAAAGAAAAAAATTATATTTTACGTCCCGGAAAAATTCAAAAAGAATTCAATTTAAAATAATGAAATGCCATGATTGGATCTATGAATAGACAAGGGGGTGTGGATGTAATAAAAAAAATGAAAAACAGCAACCTGAAAAATATGAAGCTTGTAATTTTTCTTTCAGACATTCATAACTAATTAATCATTAATGTTTGTGGTAGATCCAGCTTGTTGCATTTGACATCAATGCCAAACACATGAATATAAAATTAAACGGAAATTGTGAATTTCAAATCATTTTCGGAAATAATTCAATAAAATTAATTTTTAATAAAATAAAATTAATCTCGTTACGTGACTTATTCAGGATCATTGCTTCAGATAAAAATCATAAGCAAAAATTTAAAATTTTTCCGAAAAAATAAATCTCGTAAATTTTCACTTAAAGCTCTTTTATAATATGCAAGTGTCCCCATTTAATTCCTCAAAACATCCGCATTAATATGAAAATATTATCCTATTTAAAAGAAATTCCACGAGAGTTAATTAATATCATCTTGTCGCCTAAGTCATCTACAAAAAAAATCTTTCATTTATTGTTGTATTCTTCTTATAAATTTTTTTATATCAACGGCAATGAAACGAAGCGTTATGCCTTGTCACATTTTTACAATGAAGAAATTCTAAATATTTTCTTCTCCGTATGTCATTTTTTTTCCTCTCTTTTCCCATCTATCTCGCTCATTTCTTTTCAACATAGCATTCACGAAAAAAAAGAAGTAGAAAAATGTGTTTAAGAAATTTAATTTACGTTTAAAATAAATCACAGATGCGAGGCGGTGGCAGTTCATCTTCATAATACATTTAATTCCCTTGCCATTTTCTTCATCCATCTACTCTGCGACCACCACCACATTGCTATGTAAAGGCAAAGGAAAACCGTAAATGAGAGAACAATTTGTTTTTCTTTTATATTTTCTTCCATTATTTCATTTTAAATGGAAAACTTTTCTTTTTAAATAAGATGTGTCTTCTCTTTATGGTCATTAGCGGTTCATGACTGAGCAGAAATGTAAATGGGGAAGATAATGTGAAAAAAAGGAAAGGAATGGATGTTCCAAATTTAAGAGATGTAATGCAGCAATAAAAGATCTTTCACAGAAATTTTTGAGATAACAAATTAGTTAAGATTAAACTATCTTGAATTCGTTAGACAAGGATGCTTAAAGCTCACAATTTAAATTCAATGGAAAGTTGAATGAATTTAAAATTATAGGATATATGGAATATGATTTGAAATTAATTATTTCTGTAGACAATTTTCAAAGAAACTGTTAATTAAATTTTCGACTTAGTTTTCTTAAAAAATATCAATTATAAACAGATTTTCTATCTTTAATTACAACTTATATGATATCTAAGTAGTTTTTTGAATAATTAGCTGTAGATGCTTTAATTACTACTTTTATTTTACTCTTATTTAAATTCTAGTCGTTCGGAAAAGCTTTCCTAATAGCCCCTAAATCTGTCCCCAGGGGCGTAGGTGCCCAAGTACCCCCCCCCCCCCCGTCGAGATCAAAATTCAATACAAATTATCTTTAAATTTACCCATTTAAACCCCCCCCCCCTTGCCAAGGCCACTACAAAGGTTATATTTTTAAGATGTTTTCAAAAATAAAAAATTTTACCCCATTAAAAATCCTAGCTACACCCCTGCCTGTCCCTAACCAGAAAACACTAGAAACACAAATCACTAGAAAACGAGATTTATTTATATTGATAGAACGGATCTGAAAATATCATTTCATGCCTATAGAAAATTCCATACACGTGTAAACGCCTTGTGTATAACTGAAATGATAAAAAGTATCCTAGGATTTTGTATCAAAAAGCATTTTCATAGAATACAAATGCTATAATGCTACCTAATTCATTAAATATTCTATGAAATATACTCCTACAAAAATTGTATATCCCAATTAAATTAAGATTCTATATAAATTCTTTCTTATTTAGATGTTTACAAGCGGATCAAAAAACATTTTGAGTCCTAAGAAAAGAGGTAACTTAGAAACTGATGCGAATTGTATGAACTCTGATTAGATACACATTTTTATCTCCGAAAATCCTGAATTTTCTTTACAAGTTTGAGATTAATAGAAAAATAAACATTTATTTTTTGCGATCACCAAAAATAGAATAAAAAAATCAAGGTTTAATTTTGAAAAATATCTCTGTCGGGGCACTTTTGATCACTTTTGTGATATTTTATATGATTTTGATTTCTTTAATCATCAAAAATAGTATTCAAAAAAATTTTAAATTAATGATTGGAAAAACACCAGAACTGGCAGCTGTCGACGATTTGTCATTTTTGTTATGAAAACAGAATATTTATCAAAAATATGCAAAATTTTTGGTCAAATTTATCATTTGAAGCAGTCTAGTAAAAATTTATATCTACTTGAAATTCATTAATAATCTTTACTTAATCTGAATTTGACAAATTCGCTTTTCTGATCATTTTTGAATTTTTAGCAAGTAAAACCGTTTCTAGGACATTGCTATTTTAATCTTTAAATTAATAAAATGCACCTTAAAGCGGATTAAGTAATTAAATAACATTTGTTTTCTCTTCCTTTCTCCACAAATATTTTACATGTTTACCGTTCGATAGACACAAACATGCAGATTGAAAAATTTTATTATTACATGCTCAATAGCAATATCTGTGGTTTAAAATAATTTAATATACTTACGGAATGTTACTTAAATGCAATGTTGCTGATGGAGGATAAATGTTTTGATAATTCTTACTACCGGGCTTCTTAAATCGATGCAATGGATTTTGTGAATAATCTCGTGTTAATCCAGCATCTGGTTGTCCTTCTTTTGGCAGTTGAACGGCTTGATGCTTGCTTGCCATTACACGAATTTGCTTTCCCCAAATACGCAACTTGTCTAAATGTGTCATTGCTGGAATGGATTTTTTTAGATTTTATTAGTCAAGTTTTTCTTAAAAATTTGTTAACTTTTCTTTAAGGAATTTGTATAAAAAATTTACAAAACGAAAACAAATCATGAAACTTTTGACAATTCTCTTAATTAGATCCAAGCAATTATGCAACTCATCTACAGAATCCCTCCATCCTCCAGCAAAAAAAAACACAGAGGAAAATTAAAAACAAATTTTTTTCTGGGTTGATGCGACCAACAGAAAAATAAACCAGCAGAAAAGACTCAATGAAGTTTATATATGAAAAAAAGAGAAAAGAGTTAAAGATGTCGAAAAATAAAAAAAGGAGGATTTTTCACTAGAGGGGAATTAAAGCGATTGTTAATGATGTTGAATAAATGAAAAAGCAGAAAAACATAGGAAAGCATTAGTTATTCATTAACTAGAATTTTCATGATTTTTTTCTCGTTCGTTGGCAAATTTTACTGCTCAGGAATCTTTTTGAAATATTTAAAAATTCTTATTCTTAATTTGTCTCAATTCTTTATTTGAATATGTATTATAGAAGATAAATTACACAAAATTTAATTTCTTCAAGATAAAAGTCCATTAAGAGAAGGCGGAGATATAATTTACGGTGATTAAGAAAGAGTTTAAAATTTAAATCACTTTAATCGAACTAAAATTTACTGAAAATTCCTTTTATTCGATGAAAATTAACAAATATTTTGAAATTATCCTCAAAATTCCAAACTAAAACCAAATGTGCAGTATGTACTTACCCAAATATGCTTGATGCGGTTCAGCCATTTGAATCAATGCAGAGTCCTTTTTGTTGTAGAGGATTTTTACCCGTTGTACATCACCATAAACACCTGAATTCACGTACATAAATTTTATATTATTTTATCAGTAAAAGGAAACATGAATTGAGTACTTGAATAAAGGAAATAGCGATTTTTTTTGTAGTTTTTGTCGGGTGGAATCGAAAAAATTTGAGCTTTTTTATCCACAAAACTTATTGCTTGTCTCAGATTTTTGAAAAATGGTTAGCATCCTGACTAGAATTTAAAATATTTCAATAAATTTCCTTGACACTGTAGAAATCAATGACAATATTTCATTACAAATCAAGAAAATTTAACAAAAAATGCAATTTGGATTTAAGCCATAAATTTTTTCGAGCCCACCTATGTAGAAAATATTTCATTTATTAAAAAATTCCAATTTATGAGGTTGAATGGATTCGTTTCGTATGAAAACAGAGATAGAGAGAAAATTATATTCTTTCGTTGTTGCTTCTCTTAAAAAAATACAAATGAACAATTTTATTAAAATAGCTACTAAAGTTTTGCAGTATTTTTTTTGTACACCATGCAGAGTGAATTTGCTAAAACAAATTTTCCAATACTTTCATTTCGCTACTTGCACACAAAACAGAACCTCATAAAATATTGTACAAATCACTTTTTAATCCTTTGAAAATCAAATGATTTTGCGATTTTTAGCCATAGCGCTATTGTACACATTGCGCATTTATATTTGTTCTCCCCCACTAATCATACAAAAAAAATATGATAACGATACCATAAAAATGTTTCATCTAAGCCTCAGCAACAGATGACAATGACAAGCGATCATTTTAATTCTCATTCTCGTTCACTTAATCCTCGGAATTTTTCTCTTCTTTTTTTTGTTAAAATTGAAGAAATACAATGAGAAATGAATTAGTACGCGTAAAATTTTTAACACGACAGCGGTTTTGGAATTAAACAATAGACAATTACAATGATGTTGTTGAAGAATTAGATGAAATGGGATTATTCGCATGTTGTATTATTCTCGTGTAAAAGTTTTGAGTTTAATGGAAAAACAATATTTGAGGGCTAATTAGCAGAGTTTTGTCATTATAAACCTGACGTAGGCTGGATGACTGTTTGGATTTTCAGAAGATTAGATATTTAGCTACTTGGGGTGTCTATCAGTATAAGAGGATGGTCTCTGTAGCTGAGTCGTTACCACCAGGTGAGAATCTGTCAATCATTAAATAGAATGCTGTAAAATGATCCTGACCAAGGGCGCAGCCAAAAATTAAGAAAAAATGTAGGTCAGAATTTTTTAAAAATTTTTTTTCCCTCAAAAATCCTAGCAAATTGAGGAATTCTTTGGCATGGGAAGGGATTTGTACCCCAAATCACCCTCCTACATGTCTGCTCCCTACTAATAACTATGACCCTCTAGTACTAAAAAAGATTAAAATTCTCTTTGTCTCTAAATCTTTTTTTTTTGTTGAAAATTTGAAGAAAAAAAATATTCAAAAAGTTAAAATCGAATATCCTTTCTCAAACTTTTTGTTTTTCTCTAAGGAAGAAATGCCTATCAATTTCTTGCTATGAAATAACACCAAGGAATTTGATTGATTCTTCCTCTTCCGCTCCTTGCGGGTGTGATATATATCTTAATTTATTTTCCTTTCTCACTTTCAGCTGTGTTGATAGGGTGGAAAATATCAATATTTGGGGTTGTAAACTAGAGTAGGGAAAACTTTTTTGAGTTCAGAAATTGTTTTAGGCCTATTGAGTGCTTATTGATTGAACTTTGAATTTTGTGTTAGAATTTTGAGTGCAGGCGTTTGTCCAATAAACAATTTTGAAATACAAAAAGTATATGGACACCGAACAAGCAGCAAAAGGGATCAAAATATGGGCGTACCCAGAGGGGGGTCTGAAGTTTTCAAACTTTTTTTTTCAAGAAGATTGTATCAACTTTTTTCAAAGTTTTGATAGATTCGTAGTTAATTAGTTGTAGTCAATTTGAAGGAATTGTTACTTTTTCAAATGAATTCCATTTATACTGCGTTTCAAAATCTGGACCCCCTACTCTAGGTACACCCATGCATCAAAAATACACCAATGTTCAAAAAGTAAGTAACTTTTCCCAAGAATCTTTTCCTGCAAACCATTAAAGCTCAAACTTTCCATTAAGGTGATCAGAAGAGTTATTTTAGGACTGCATCATAACAATTCTTCTTTTCTTCTCCCTTTTCTATATTTATAACAATGAAGTAAGCTCATTTGTTATAGAATTGCTAGCTTTTCCGTTAAAGAAAAAAAAATACATAAGAAAAAGTTCCTGCAATATTTAGCAAGGTGAAACCTGTTGTGCGACAAATACAAATAAAAGAGAAGAAAAATTGATTTATTACTCTAAGATGTAGTTTCCATCTGTATGTAAGAGCACAACTTTTTTCATTCCTTCCCTTTTTCATAGAATAATAAATCACACATATGAGCAACAATGTATATATTCAATATAAATGTTGTATGATGAATAGTGTCAATCGCTAGTAGATTGAAGCTATATTTTATCATCGCCATTAAATATCAATGGGATAGATAAGTGACTTTTGTTGAAATATATTCAATTCAATAGTCCCTTTTTCACATGATATCCATTAAATGTTGATACACGTACATAAACACGAACATTTTGTAGATAATGTGATTGTGGAGTTTATCCTGGCTTTTATTGCATGTTGTTCATGAATACTTTACACATTTTGGTATTTTTTTACAAATTTGAGGGTTTTCTTTATTAAAAAAGATGAAAATATGTAGGAAAAATTTTATCATTTAAATTTTCAATCAAAAATAATCCAAAAACTTTATTTTTAAAGCACTAAAAACTACTATGAGCAACAAGTCTATAATTAAAAATCCCCCAACTGCAAGACCACAACGACATAAAAGCTCACACTCTACTGACTTGAGTGAAAAATATTATAAAGTATATCCAGCAACAATACATGATATTTCATAATATAGCATAAGGGAAGAAACTGTCGGAAAAATATTCACTGAGAAAGTAACAATAAGTCTCGCTTTGTTCTTTTACGTATGTGTAAAGCAATGAATTTGCAATAAAAAGGAGACGGGTTTGTTTGATTCAAATCCTGTGCTTACTTGCTTCTTTTGTGCATTTGCCAGCCAAAAGTAAATTCCTTTATTTGAAGTTTCCTTCTTTTTAGCGAAATAATGGATGTGGGAAATGTTGTGAGGTTGTGTTCCTGTTGTAGCGCATTTTAAGATATTTATAATGGTGAAATTTGATTTTGAAATTAAATCTTATTTTTTTAAATAAATTTTTATTTTTATTTATTTTTTAGAAATTTGATTTTTTTGAAAAATTTTAAATTGAAATTTTAAAAAACTTGAAATTCTAAAAAAAATTGAAATTGAAATTTTTTAAAAATTTGAAATTGAAATTTTAAAAATTTGAAATAAAATTTCAAAAAATTTGAAATTGAGATTTTAAAAAATTTCAAATTCAAATTTTAAAAAATTTGAAATTTCAGTTTTAAAGAATTTCAAATTTCAATTTAAAAAAATTTCAAATTTCAATTTTAAAAAATTTTAAATTTCAACTTTAAATAATTTTAAATTTAAATTTTAATAAATTTGATTTTTTTAAAATTTCAAAGTTATTGTAAATTTTCAAAAAAATTAAATTTATAGAATCCATCAGTTTTCTTTTTGAGCTAATTTTGCTTTGCTATTAAATTTTTCCAACTAACAAATCAGGCAAAGTGAAACCTTAATCTTTACAACTCTCACAATTAGCAGAGAACACCATTTGGTTGTTGAAAAGGAAGCAATGAAGCAGCGAAGAATAGAAGTAGAAAAAGCAGGATTTTGAAAGATGTTAATGTGTATAAATGGAGCATAAAGAAAAAAAAATACATTTTCATCATCAATCAATAAATTGAGCTTGATAGAGCTGAAAAGGCTCGAGAATGAAAAGGAAATTCATTCGTCGGCTGTGTTAATTTTCTCTAAATTTCCTCGAAATATTGTTGGATGTTAAAAGCACTTTAATGAAAAAAAAAACGGAAAATTGTTGCCGTCTGCATTTATGTGCTGTTGATATACACACATATACACCTTCTAGTTACGTTAAATAGACTCAATTTCCCTAATGTAAACCAAATAATCTATGCTTTAATTATTTAACAACGTCGGCGTATTTTAATGGATATACATATAATATTATGAAACAGAAAGGAAATTTTAATTAGACAACATGGCACATTTGCATGTTTCTGACTTTTTGCTGCTTTTTCTATTTTATCCTTCAACTCTTTCTCATTTTTTTAACACATTTTAATACATGAAAAAAAAATTTCATTACTTCTCTGGAGAATTTTATTAATTAACCATACTCACATAATTCTATTTTCTTTCTTCTTTCATTGACTTCTCATTCATTTAGTAATTATAACTTTATTTATAAAGTTTGTTGGGTGAGAATGTAAAGGTGAGAATATAGTGGATATGATAGTGATAGTTTGTAGTTTTTATTATGAATTTAGTTGTGGTTATTTGGCTTATTATGAATGCAGAACTTATTGAGTAATATTTTTTGGGTAGAGCTACATATCTAATGATTATTAACATCCCTGATGTAGTTGACGAGTAGCTTTGGAATTTGTAGGGATTTTTTAGGAAGTAATCCTGAGTCTTCCCTAGCCAATTGAAAAAAAATTCCAAAAAGGGTTTTTGACCCCAAAACCCCTCCTGAATACGCCTAATGTTCGAAGGCAGATATATCAGGGCGGTGACTTTGGAAAGGTGTCTAGATGTATCATGGTAGCTTTTGCCTTTGCCTAAGCTTCACCTAAACTTAGTCATGTTTAAAGCTACCATGATACAACTAAGCACCTTTCCAAAGACACCTCTAACAGATAAAAAGTCAAAAAAAGTAAATACGAGTGGTAATGCAAGCTTTTTAAAGTATAATATTTTAAAGCTTAAACTTATTTTGTATTTTAACTAAATCCTTTTCAATATCATCGTATTACAATCAACATCCCATTGTTTGTCAAATATCTTCAGATAAACCTACACTTATGGCATTAAGTGACAAGTATGATGTACAAAACTGATGTCATTGTAGTTAATTTTAGTAGCTATTGCAAAAATTTTGTTCATTTATATTATAAAGAGCATATTAGAATGTAAATATTAATACATATGTGCAGACATACCAAAGAGGGTAAAAAGAGCATCAGGCGTGACCATCTACAGAAAAAGAAAAAAGAAAAGAAAGATAAATATGAGAGAAAGTTTTATCCATGTTTTAAGGACGATACATATCAATCATATTAATTGTAAGAAAAAAAGTGTTATAGGAAATAACAATAATAATGAAAAAGTTTTTCTTTGCAAGGATTTAAAGGCTTTGAATAGTAAAGTTGGATTTATAAAGTTTTTAAATATAAGAATTTTGTATTAAAAAATTATAATTTTTTTTAAAGAATTTCACTTTTCAATTTATTGTTTGTTTAATACCTTAATTTTCTTAAAAGACATTAAATATTTCCCCAGGTATCTTTTCATTAATTAATTTCCCACAAAATTTAAAAATTTATCAACGAAATTCAATTTCATTGTAAGAAAATTAAACTTTCTTACAAACCCCCCGAAAACATGAAACATTGAATTTTTCAATAATATATTTTATATCATTTTTCAAAACCTGCCTATGAGAATTTCCACGGTTTTCATTTTTTAGCTTCAAAATTTTTTTCTCTTCACTTTTACTGTACAAACAAAGTATTTTCATTGTTTGTTTATTATAAATATTTTATATTATTATACTTTTCTTCCTTTCCACAACGCTCGGTGTGAATCAAGCAAAAAGAAGAGAAGAAAAATAACAGGAAAAGGAATTTCTTTCATGAGCTCTTAATGGACTGAAGTGAAAAGAATGAAAAATTATCAGTTATTTGAATCAATGAAACAGTGAAGTTTGCTGAGTTATTCCCCTCAATTTAATTTTTTTCCTGTATCATTATTTCATAAGGAATGAAAAGAATGGAAAAATGGCAATGGGGAAACTGTTATTGTTACCGTGTATACTTTGATTAAAAAAAAAGTGAATGTGTAAGTTGAGACAGAAAATATATAAGTACACAAAAGTCTTATGTACAAAAGAACTGACAGAAGATGCGTTAACAGAAGACGTGCGGTCGCACAATAAATACGAAAAAAAAATATTTAAAACGTTTTTATTTATCTTTTCACTCTCTATGAGACGAGCACGAGAAAGATATTGTTATTAGATTTTTTTATTACTATAATGAAAGATGAAATTAAATAGAAAAGCAAGCCTGGATAACACTAGATAAGACTTATTATAAGAAAAATGAGTAAAGCTACTTAGAACTTGTGAAAATTTAATTATCAGAGAAGTTTAACTTTATATTAAAAAAATGTTCAAGGAAAAAATGTAAAGTTGATTTTTTGGATGTAATTTTGCTGCTAGAATGCTTTCCTTCGTTAATTTATCTTACGGCTAATATTAAGAACCTGTATCTAGCATTTCTGTACAGTGTCAAAAGCAGAACTTTTTTTTTGAAGTGAGGCATAAGAGTTGGAAAGAATAAAATGGGTAAGAAATATTTTCAGTGAATAAAAAAGCATAATTTTGGGAACAAATCTTAAATTTTGGTTTGAACTTTTCTACTATGGTAATTATTTGTTGCCAGGGGCGTTTGTAAGAACTCAACAATTTTTGAGGGGGTTTTGATACTTTTTTCTCGAATTTGTTTTCGAGATGGGGGAGGGGTACCTTCAAAACCTACTAATTCTACTAATTCGGGTATTACCCAGTTTATGCTTGAAGATATTAATGAAAAGTTTGTGAAAACTATCCCAAACAGCTCAAAAAAGTATATTTTGTCATGGGGGTGGTGTGGTGCTAGCTTGGAGCCAGATTTGCACTCAAATCCAGCACTAAAGTTACACCATACCAGCCTCATGCCAGAATATTATTTTTATGACATTCGGGTAGTTAGCATTTAGTTCTAGGTACCCAGATATCTAAAGAACTATGTATTATTGAAAAATTGAAAAGAGGATTTTTTCATGGTAAGGCATAAAATTTTTAGCTCTAATAGAGGGATCATATTAAAAAAATCCCTCTTCCCCCAAAAAAGATAATTAATCACATAAATCAAGATTTTTTTCCACACTTATTAGAGAATTTCCCACCCCAGATGCCACACATGTTGAAGAGATCTTATTTCCACTCGATACTAATGAAATCATGAAATTAAGTATTATTAAGCAATAATTGAGTTTCTTTGTTAATTAACCTGCCATGGATCAAATATATATATGAAGTTTAGTGAAGAGAGAAATTCAATAGAAATAAGATGAAGTGAAATTAAGTGAGTTATATCATTTAACTGATTTGTAATGGGGGGAGAAAAGGAAATGCCTTTAGGAAACAAAAAACTTTTGGGCTTCCTATTTTGCGTGTTATTGAAATGTGCAAATATCAAATAGATTCTAGAATTACCTCTTCATTTAAATTGGACACCAGCAAAACGTTCGATAATCCTCGTAAAGCACCAGGGTTATTTGAACCGAGAGCACCAGTTGATGCTAAAGCAAAAGCTCCCAAGCTTGGAATGCCACCGCCATAATTGGCTAGAGACGGTGCACCTAGACCAATTGCTGTGAATTGTGGCAAAACTCCTGGTCCTCCTAATCCATTTACTGTTGAAGAAATTTCTGAAATTTGTTCTAGTTACATGTTTTTTCCTAACACCTCTGTTACCTTACCTAGTCGATCGCGTGTCAATCCAGTTGGACGTTGTCCAGTTGCCAACAGAAGAAGATCACTGGCATTAACCAAACCACCAGCACTGGCAATCAAATCACTTCCTGGCTCACCAGCTGGCAATGTAGGATTCGTAAAATCTCGTGATTTGTCATTATTGTATTTTACATTGAGTGCTGTTAACTTGCTGTTATCGATTCGCAATGTGCAACAGCCATTGTAAATATTTTGTCCATCTAATGTTTGTTTGGCATGTTGAGCAGTTTGAGCATCGGGATATTGTATAAGGGCTTGGAATGAATTATTTTTTGTAAATGTCACAATTTTCAGTACTTTTCCGAAGCGTTGAAATATTTGATGAAGTATTTCGAGTGATACGGGATATAATAACGACTCTACAATTACCCTGAGAACAGTATTGGCTCCACCACTCGTTCCATTTTGTTGTGGTGTCGACAATATTTGAGAAGTTGGATCTGCTCCTACTAGTGGCAATGGAGATCCAGATGCTGGTGTCTAAATATAAAAAAAATTAAGAGAAATCAAATTACAGCCATTTCTCTCGTTTAATATCCTTAATATCACTCAATAATACTTACAGTAATTGAATGATTTTGGTCAGTTTTCAATTCACGATGATTAGAGAATTGTACATATACTGTACGTCCTCGGACCGTGGGCGGTGTTGTATTGAAAACTGAAACCATCGCTGTTGCTGATATTTCATCTGCCATTTCTAAAAATGCTTGATTTTTTCCTTTTAATACCAAAACATTTGTAACACGTCCAAATTGTAATCCCAAATTTATTACTTCGGCATCACTAGCTTCATTTGGTATGTTTCTTATATGTATTACTCTTGACGGTTTACCTGAATATTAGATTGTGATATAATATTAATATCATTACGCATTATGAGTTATTTCAAGGTTAAAATTATGAAAATGATTTAATGCTTCCTAGATAAATTACTTTATTCCACTTTACTTGATGAAAGAATCAATTTATGAAGTAATTTTGTGGTAAGCTTCAAGGTTCTTTGAATAGCTTTCAATAAAAATAATACTCAAGAATCTGACTGATTCTTTATTATGGAATAGATTAAATTATTTTTTCTTAAAAGCATGAAAATAATAGCAAAGAAAATTTGCAAAGTTTCCGCTCATTAAACACAGTATAAAAATCTGATGGAATTCCTTTTAACAAATTTCAATTGAAAATGAACAAATTTGACATGAAAAAAAGTAAATTGTTTAAGATGCGTTCTATTTCTGCTAGCAGAAAAAAAGATAATTAATTTTTTTTTCTTTTTAATTGTTTTTAGTTTAAATTCTTTTAGCATGCATGCTTGTCTTTATTCATAGATCACTTTAAGCAGCGGCGTAGCCAAGAATTTTTCGAGGGGGGGATTTTAAATTTTTTTGTATGGAAAATTTTTAGGGGGGATTACTTTCAGACTTTTTTCTCAAAAACCCTAGCAAATTGAAGAATTTTTGGATGAAATGGGGTGACAAACCCCCCAATCCCCCCCCCCCCCCCCCTCTGGCTACGCGCCTGACTTTAAGGCTTTCTGATGCTTTCATCCATAATTCTTAAAGAATTTCAATCAAATCTTACAAAAATGTTGAGGGAATTTTGATAAAAAATTTAAAACTCAATTTAGCATTCTATGACACCAAACAGACAAAAATTCAATATTATAGAATAAAATTTAAGCATTATATCTAGAAAGTAAAACATTTATTGCATAGTATTCAAAAACAACAATGTTTAAAAAAAGTACATGTAAAATATTTTCCCTGCTTTATTCTTCTTATGTTGATGGGATTATTACGCACGAAAATTTACTGTCAAAAATCATTCAAAAACACATCTTAGCTCAGAATCTAGGCATTATCTTTATAAGATGATTTTTACTTTTACCGAATAAAGAAAAAAGAGCGAGAGAGAAAAAATTTCGGTCTGAAAAATTTGCTCGTGTAACTCCTTATGGCAACTGTTGCTTATTCGCTACAATATTACTTTAATGTACAGGCAAACAACATCACAAACAAAATTGTAATGGAATCTAAACATTTTATCACTCCCTTAAATTTTTATTTCCTTCGAGGCACAAAAAGAAGAAGAAGAAAATAATGGCGATGAAAATTGGTAATTCTTTTTTCATTTTCGTGGATTGAGTAGGGTGTGCAACTTTGATGCGAGATGTCATAATAATGAGAATGATGATCAGAAGCTTAACATGTGGATTTTTTTTCTTCATTTTTTATAAGAATTTAAATTGTTTTCCTATTTTGGCATTTAAGTTACTGAACCTATGACATAAAAGCTAACATTTTGTTCCATTCATTGTTACAAATATTAACCTTAAAAAAGTGAACGAAAAAATTTTTCTATGACGGAAAAGACCCCAAAAAAATTCAGGATATCCGCCTATTTTCCTGCAACAACAATCATATTAAAAATTCCTTGCTTTACTATTAACGTCCCTAAACGTAATATTCATATTATTTTACGATGAAAAAAATTATCCGCATCGATATTGCATTCCTCTTTGTTTTTATTAAAGTAAATGGAATTATCCTCACCCACATACCTAAAATAAAAATTTATTTTTTTTTTGTATACCGAAAATCGTCTTTCATTGTTAGTATAATTTGTATTAAAATTGAATTGTTCGTAATTTAAATGCCAGGGCAGTGATTTTATTGAAAGGAGCGATGATAAAATAAAATAGAGAAAGAAATATCTTTTCGAGGTAAAATATTACGAGGAATTCTCAAAACAATATATTGTTTTTTCGAGTGCAAAAAATAAAGCCATAGATTGTAGAAGAAAAGTTAAGAGCATAAAATGCTTCATGAAAAATCATCTTTCTCAAGGAAAGTAAGATAAAATAGGAAAATTGTAAAATACAAGGGATTTAACATTATTTGCTCTAATACTTTAGAGGATTTTACATCATATTCCATTCAATTCCGCATCTTTGTTTTATTTTTTTGATTCTATTTTTGCAGTATTCTCGTACTTTGTTTTTCTACAAACAAAGTTTATGATTTTACTATTTTTTACTCAGTCTTTTGTTTGAAAAATATTTCTTAAATCATTTTCATAATCCTAATTAGATAAAGAAAAATGTTTATAACAAGATCTGCATATTCTTTTTACTCACCTACACCTCCTATAACCGTGTTAGAATCTAATTTCGCCTTTTTTGTTGCTAGATCTTGATTGTTATTATCTGCTGCTGGAGCCATGACTGCTGTTTGACTTAATAATTCGTCGCTACCTCTCTGCAATAGAACATGAAAGTAAAGAAGAGGATAAAGGAAAAATGAAGAAGAATGTTTGAAAATAGAAAATAAAAATAAGTTGAGGAAATTTTTCAAAGTTTTAACAAGATTTTTTTCCCCTTTAAATTCTTTTAATAATTTTGAAGAATTTCCTCATTTAAAGATTATATTTAGGAAAGAAACTATGACGATATTTGACACTGATTTTTGTCGTCAACATGAATTTTATCAAATTAAAAAAAATTAAACAAAATATGTAAAATAATTTTTTTCCGTGTAGTATAAATAACCCCTGATTGATTCAAAGTTTTGCGGCTGAAACTTATTTTTTTGTTAACAAAGTCTTTTTAACTGGAGCACGTTTATTGTAAAATGTTGTAATTTTTAAAGCTTTTTTAATAAGAAACAAAAGTTTAAGACTTCAAAGGTATTTTAAACTTTTGTGCTTATTTTTAGAACGAACAAACTTCATCAGACTTTATCATTTTACGATTTTTTAGAAATTAAAAATCGTGATTTCTACAATTTTTTCATATATAATCGCCATTCTTACGACAGCGTCAGGACCTTGACAATCTATGAATTCTAGTCAAAAAACTATCGAGGGGGGAGGGTGTGTTTTGACCTTTCCAGAGAAGTCCAGAATATTTTTCTCATAAATTTTTAATTTTAAAGATGGGCTCAAATTTTTTCCATACATATTTCAATTTAGAAGGGGGACTGCACCCCTGATGAACTCAGAACTTTTTCATTTAACCACATTCTTATTATTCTTCCCTGCTCTTCATGACAAGCTTAAAGGATTCTTTCTCTTTCTTCTCTACTGGATGCTAATCTCCGGTTACAACTTAAGTGTATAAAAATTAGGAGAACATATATGAATTTACTAGAATAAGGGAGTTTTAAGGAAATCTTCGATATTGAAATTAGCCATAAGACATTAAATGCTAGAAAATTTGTTGAGAGAAACTAAATTTTTGACGTCTTGTAAATTTATAGACGGAGAATTTTTTGATCGTCAAATTTCCTACTTCAAGTAAATAAACGCCCACACACCTAGTCGAATAAAAATTCCATATTTGCTCTAGATACCTGAATAAGAAAGACTGTCAACCAGTCTCGTGAAAAGTAATATCAGCCTTAATTTTCTATCTGCTTTAACGATGCAATGAAAGAGTAACGTTATTGCTATTAATAAAGCAAATGGTAAATTAAATTACATAAGTAAACGTAAACGATATGAACGCATCATAGGATAAAGGAATCTCTGTTATCATTCTCTTTATGTATCAAGATAAGTTTCATAACTGAGTATCATTTCATTTTCACTCTCAATGTATTTATCAAATAATAAGGACGAAATAAAATAAAGTTGAGGAAATGAATAAATTTTCCGGAGGTTGGTTTTAGTTGCGAGATTATTGTTTTCATTCTCTTCAGAGTCAGATATTGTGACACAGAATGAATGTATCGTATACATTTAGTAGATGATATTTGAGGGTATCATAATAGCCTAGAGTAACTGTAAGGTTACATAATCTTTGCATCTGTCTACCGTTCGTATTGTTCCCTATATATATACTACATCTTTTAAGTCTTAGGCTATAAAAAGTACTTTGCAGAAGCAGAAAAAAGTTATTTGATTGAATCAAATCTCTCCTAAACATAAGATTTTAGATAATAATCTCTTTCATCAAGGATAATGTTCTTGAGACCTTATATATAATCTTTACTGTCTTTATACATAAGAAAAATGTAAATTGCTGAGGCTTCATCGACACACTTCAATCCTTATCCCCATTTTACGTAATACTTTATGTTTGTAAGTGCATGTGGATGTGTGCGTAAGTATTATAGAAAAATATATATCACCATTTAATATAACATAGGCATTATACATATATGTGCATGTTATCATATTCTTAATACTACATATTTTTTATAACAATTGAAAATGCTCTCTCTTTTTTGTGTTAAGAAGATTTCGCTCGGAAAAAATGTCTTCAAAAGAAGTTTTAGGTTTTATTCTTCTGTATTTGAACAATGGTGTCATAATGTCTGTATAATATGAAAATATTTTTTATTTCCCCTTGAAAGAAGACGTATTCAGGAAGTTTATGTTCTGTAAATTATATTGAATGTTAAAGTCCTTGGAGATTTTTCTGAAAGTTTTACGAAATTTATGATTGTTTGGTGGTGTGGAGGGAGAAAAGTTTCTCAACCTTGAAAATATAAATTTGCTGCAATTTGTTCTATGAATTTCCATATACAAAAATTTATAAGCTTCTTAGATCTTTTGGTCTATTCCTTTACATATAAAAAAAATCAAAAATTCATCATTTTGAAATATTTATCATAAATAGTCAAAAGAAATTTTCAACCCTAGCTCCTTACAAAATCGATTCAATTTAAATTTTTAAACATTTTTTTGACATTATTTATTTAAATATTTGCAAAACATGATATCAATATTTTTTTCTCCTACCATAGAAAAAGAAGAAAGTTTTTTTTGCAATTTTGATGTGTTGACTTACAAAATCTCCTCATGAATATTTTATATCTGTACTTTTCTGAAGTGTATTTAATCCCTTATATTTGAATTTTCATATAAAATTTAAATACATTTTCCCCAAAAAGAAATGAAAGATCAGTAAATAATTTGAGATTTTTACGAATAACAAAAAAATGAAAAATAGAGAAAATTTGAAAATATTTTGAGTGTTTTTTAAAAATGTGAATTTACGGAAGCTAATTTTTTAATTTTGCCTTATTTTGTCAATGAAAAATTTACGAAAAATTCCTCAAAAGGATAAATTTTGTAAAAAAATTTGAATTTTTGGAAGGAATTTAAAATTAAATTAAATTTTGTGCTAACAACTTTAATGAAAAAAATTACAAAATCTCATGATATCATTAAGAAAATCAAATTTTAGTCTATCGTTGAAAATTTCATTTATAATCTTTTCACATTCATAGATTAATCCATATTCAACAGGAGGCAACAAGTAAACGAATAATTTTTTTCACAGCATGTATCATGCATATTATATAAAAGTGAACTAATTCAATTTCTAGCTCAAACTTAATTTAAAAAAAATGTTTTTTTGACGACAATCAGATAAATAGTTATTTTAAAATGAAAAGTATGATAGGAGAAAAGATAAAGTAGACGAGATTGTAGGGTAAAGAAAAAGTATAACAAACATACTAAGAAAGAGGGGTGGAGAATTCGATAGAAACATTGGAAAAAAACGAAAGAGAGGGAAAATTGAGTAGATGGTAAAGGCAAAAGAACTTTTTCTTTATTTTTAACGTATTTTTATGTTGACTTTTCTCTCACTTGATTTTCTATGAGCTTCGTCTAAAAAGAAGAAAAAAAAATATTTTATGCAAATTAAAAATACAATCATTACTTTAATATCTGATTAAAAGATAAGATAATCAACTAAATTGAACTCTATAAGGATTTGTACAACAAAGATAGAGAGTAGTTAAAATTCAAATAATAATAATAATTATAATGACAGATCTAGAGAAGTAGGAGATAAAGAATAAGTATGATAAAAAAGCTCATTTGTCATATTCCTTGTGATATTTACATACATATATACAAGTGAGTTATGCTAAATAAATTTTTAAAGATGTTTTCATATTTCTTGTCAATATTAATGTTGAGAATTGAGATTGTTTACAGAGCATATTGAAATTTACAAAGATGCTTTTCATCATTGAAGCTACAAATTGTAAATAATCTGAATGACATTAAGGTTGAATGATTGTCAAAGAGGCAAGATGTTAAGTCTGTGTTTTGAATTCTTTTCTTGGTATTAATAGAAAAATTTGTAGAAATTTACAAAAATGACTTTAAAAGTTTTCATTTCTTTATTTAAAAAATTGATTTTTTTTCTAATTTAGGATATGATGTTTTAAATTATTATTGAAATTCACATGCTTTATAAGTTGTATTTATATCTGTAGGAATCTTCGAATTTTCAATAATTAAACTCAGAAATCTTTTAAAGCTATTCTTTAATCACTACTACAAGTGCCCGGTTGGTGGGTTTATCCTAGGGTATATATTACTTCAGTGGCTACTTAGGGGTATGGTATGCTAGGCCATACCCCTAGGGTATCCCTAAAAAATTATTATTTCCTAGGATGTACCGAGTAACCAGCCCTTGAAGGAAGTTTTACAAAACTTATGTTCAGTCTTGTTTGATTGAAACTTTGGTCTTTATCTTAAAAATCTAGGTCGATTGTGTGTCACTGGAATATAGGAGTCATATTTTGAAGAAATATATATATTTTCAAGAAAACACCCCTGCTCTTACCACCAATTTATCCCAACGTCAAAAATTCTATTCTATCGAAGAAAACTTAAGACTCTTTAATCGCTTGTGACTCTCTTAGAATATATATAGTGCTAGATACATTACATGAATGAAAACTAACACCGTTTTTCCATTAAGAATATATTGAACTAATAAATGCATGCATAAAGCCAAGAGAAAATTCTCTCAACCACAATATTCTCGAATTATCATCATCATCATCATCGTCGTTATCATATTGGAATTTGCGAAATGACTGTGAACAGTGAAATTGTATCACGAAATGTACACACAAAAACGACGAGAAGTGAGAGAGACAGAATTGAGGGGGTGAGTAAGATACATTGGTATGGTTGCCAAGATATATTGTTACAAAATGCTACAACATTCATTGAGTGTATTGTGTGTGCATGACTGTAGCGTTTTTGTATACCATTCATTCATTCATCTAGTCATTCATTGCTTTACCTTTATTATTTTACTTTTTTATTCATTCTCTTCTCTTTATTTTGTAAAATTCAGAAATGAACGAGTGAACATATAAAAGCAGTGAAAATATAGTGCAGAATCATATATAAATATATAATCATGGTTTCACATTTTATTTACCCTTTGCACACAATCTCTCCATGTATGAAACATAGAAGCAACAGAAGCAGTTAAAGATAGAGCCGACATTCAGTAATGAGAAAAATGGTTTTTTTGTTTTATTTATGGTTTATTTACATTCTTATTTCTTCTCCCGTTCTTTTTTTCAAACTCGCTACCTCTTCCTTATTTTTTTTAGTATCAATATATCTACACAGATTCGTGCTTAGCTCACATATGTTTCTTTATCTATTACATCACCTCCATTAAAATTATAAACCCACCAGAAGTTATTATATACTTTGCGATATTTACAGTTTAATTTTAATTTCTAGGGAAAATATGGGAGGAAATTTATAATGATGGATTTTAAATTCGTAGGTGTATTTATCATTGAATTTTGATATTGTTCAATTCCTTGGAGTTTATTTTTCTTAAAAATTATTTTTTAAAAATTTCTTTCAATAAATATTTTTAAATATTTATTTGACTGGATTTTTATGTCATCTGGATTCAGGAAGCCTCGAAAAATCAAAATCTGCTATAAATACATTTCAATTTAAATTTTTGGTGCATTTTTGAAAACTGGTTCAACATTTTATTGATTACCAAACAAACTTGAAGAATTTTAATAAAATCAAAAAGTTTTCCCCAAAAAGCGAATCTCTTGAATAAAATTCAAACATTTTCGAAAGTCAAACAAATGCAATGAATATCTGAGTGATTTTATCATTGATAAAAAAAACGTTTGTGATAAAATGAGAACCATTTATATTTAGATACATATTATGAAAAACATTTTGTTGCGCGGAAAAAAAATGAAAATCAATGGCATGCAAATTCAGATCAAGTAGCATACTTGGTGACATCTGAATGAAGTTTTTTGTTTATTTATTTTTATTGAAAAAAATATGACTTTTATTCACGCATGATCACAAACACGAGGGCTTGCAATTTGATACATTAATGAAATCAAAAATTTTTATTTTTATTTAAAAATTAAAGTTTTTTTTACGAAAAAATGGTGAAATAATCCATGTGAGAAAATAGAAAAATATATATGAGAAAATTCGAATTTTCACAGCAACCCAAAAATGGACGGATATCTTCAAATTGCACTAAAATGATTTTAAAGAGGGAAAATAATACTTTTGCAATCAACTAAGATGTCTTTAACTTTTTTTCAAGAACTTAAATGTAAATGTCAAAACAAGAATGCAGTCCCGTAGCCAGGAGGCATGGGCGTACCAAGAGGGGGGTCCAGATTTTGAAATTTAGTAAAAACTAATGATACCTTCAAAATGACTATACCTAATTAACTATAAATCAAACAAAACTTTGAAAAAAGTTGATACAATCTTCTTTAAAAAAGGGTTTGAAATCTCCGGACCCCCCTCAAATCTCCTGGTACGCCCATACCAGGAGGTGACAATCCCATTCGACAGGTTTTTGAGAAAAAATTCCAAAAATACCCTCTGCTTAATTTTTTTCATACAAACGTTTTGAAATTCAAGGGGGCCCCCTGAAAAATTTCTACCTACACCCCTGCATGAATGGATTTATATACTAACGAATATTTTCACTATACATATGCGATTAAACTTAGAAATAAGGAACAAAGAAAACTTTATAAATGGAAGGAAATAAATGCTTGAAAATAACTTTTTCCTTTTATTTTTGCATAAGCTTGTATATAATTCCATGAATAAAGGACTTCTCTTCTCTCTTTATTTATATTTTTAGTAACAGTCATACAGCATATAATGAAATACTTATGTGCAATACATAAATATGTATCGTGCATTCATATAAAGCACTAAGTTGAAGTGAAAAATAACAGTGTCTATAATAGAAATTTTCCTATTCAGAATGGTAAAATGAGGGGTTTATGTCATCGAGGTAGCGTTTTAATTCAAGATTTAGTAAATGTGCTCTTCAGACTGTGATTTGTGCATAAATATTACGATTTTGTGATGTTTAAATTTTTCTGACTTTTATTTTCCTCATCAAATGTGACAATTTTAATCATCCGAAAATATGAGCTTATGTTATGACTTTTTAATTTGATTGTCACAATCACCTTGCTTTATAATCAAATAAAATGAACATGTCAACAAACCGCCACAAAAATTAGCTCCTACACATTTAAAATTCCCATTTTCACAAAACAACACGACCGAAAAAAAATATTTCCATCAAATGTAATTTAAAGCTTGTCTTCATTCACTTTCATTTCTATTCATGTAAGCGGTTTTGTCCTCTCTGCATTATTATTCGCTCCATTTCTCATCAAATTACCCAATTTTTCCCCATTCACAGCATCGTCCCTTTAATTAATGGACAAACGTTTCATTCTCTGTCTCACTCACTCATTTTTCAGAAGTTTTTTTTTATGTTGTTTCTCGTGTCTTGATGATGCACGGTAAATTATTAGCTATTTTTCATGCAAAAGGCACCCTGGTAGAAAAAATATATATAACAAAATTTCTGCCAACAACGAGGCGACCATTTATTTGTTTTTGAGAGAGTCAACATCCATTAAAATGGTAAGTTTTATTTTATTTTACTTTTCTACGTGCGTCTACCACATCATATACAAAATATTATAGAGACTAAGTTAGTAGGATTACAGTTAATGCATAGAGACAGCATAAAGTGTGTGAAGCAACATCACTTCCTTCCGACATATTCACTCGTGCAAACAGAATGACGCAAAAAATTATTTCTAATGGAAATAAACCTTCGTTTTCCCCCCTTTTTTTTGTCACCATCTCCATATGCGTCACCCCTGATATAATTCTTTCTCGTAACCGTCCTATGAAAACATCAGGTGTCTGTTAAATTAGAAGAAATATGCTTTATACCTTCATAATTGAAATGCTCTACATCAGCTATGTTTTGAGGATACTTTTTTTGTGTTATTGGAGCTACACATCTGCTGGGTTTTCAATGAAAATGTCCCGGATTTGATGCGTAGATGTCCAATGTCCTTGGTCAAAAATTAATATTTCGCATTTTAAGAGACGGAATGTTTTTTAACATTCGAATATTTTGTTACATTTTTATTGCTTCCCCAAAAGGAAAGAGCCTGGATGAGAATAAAATATGTCATCTATTCAATGGTGGCAACAGTAGCATGAGAAAGGGTTTATTTATTCAAATCAGGAGCGTATTGAGGGGGAGGGGACAACTCCCCCTCCCCTATTATTTTGGAAACCAATACTAGCTTAAAAAAGGTCCTGATTCAAAACAATCAGCTGCGTACCTGCATTTATGTAACTAGCAGGCATTTTCATTTTTTCTTTGAAAAATTTAATTAGGAAATTCTCATGGAAACAAGCCGGCCATAAAAATCTAAGATTTTGCAAGAATTACAATAAATAAATTTATTAATCTTTTAAAAACAGGACCATGTTGGTGGAGGGGACTTTATATGCTCCTTTGTACTGGTAATTCAAGACATTGCTTTTTCCAATTAAAGAGGGTTATCTTAGGGGCTATCTACAATCCTTCAACCTTGCAGTACGTGGATAGCCATCAAATTTTTTAATTTCTGTGGATATCAGAACTTTACCAAATTGCACTCCTTTAAAATCTAATTTTCCTCAAGTATCTCCATAAAAACATCCAATAACAATATCTCTCATTCAAAAGCATATACCAGAAAAATCCATTTCATTTACTGCATGTTTTAAACCTTGTAACTTTAATTCTTTTAATCATTTTGTTTTTTCCATAATAAGAAAAGTTTTTTCTTCCTCTCTAAAAAAAATTCAATGTTTGTGTTTGCAAGCATTTGAGTATTATGGTAGGTGTTTCGCTTCACTCCTTTTTTTATAATAAATGAGAAGATATGAATGAACTAAAACTTTTCAACAGACAATATTCAATGAGAGAGTTTGTGAAGCATATGAAAATAAAAAAAAGTTGTACCAACACATATTAGTCGTTATGTGTGAATATGTAAAAGCAAATAACATTCATTCTCATTCCCTTCATCTAATACCCTTACTTGAAAAGTATAAAGTACATGTTATGTTCTAAATTAATATCGTCAAGGAGAAGGCAGAAAATAATTAGGTAATGAATAATTAATTTACTAAAATTAGTTGTTTCTCTCGTTCCCTTGCTAGATTTTAACTTCTTTTTCTCCTCTCGTCCTTTCACTCTTTATTTCACGACGTTGTTTATTCAGTAAAGTTTTTTTTCTTATTCAAATTGTGTGAATAATAACAGAGAATACAATATGAAATTATTATGATGCATAAAGTTTAGCGGAACTTATTATATTTTCTTTTCATTTCAAATGGGTAATGAGGCATTCGATGGTGATATGAAGCACATATACAATCATGTACATTTTATATATCTATAGAAAATCGATGAAACAATTAGAGCAGTAATAATTTAACAGAATGAAAATATGTTAACATCTGTATTTTGGATGGTAATTATAATTTTAGCACAATTTATTAACTTATAGTTTTGAAAGTTTATCATGTGTTCTATTTGTCCATTTTTGGGGTGTTTTTATCAAATTTTGTTGGAAGTTCTCATGTAAAGCTGCATAAACGATAACATCAATCACTGTTCAGAGCAGAAAATAGTTAATTTGGTATTCTGTCAAGCTTTGAAATAACCCGTAATATCTCAGTGGTACAAGCGTATGAACGGAAATCTTAGGACGTGGGTTCGAGTCTCACACGTGACCCGTTTTTCAGAAATTAAACTTTTTCTGCTAAATATTCAAGTTTAAGTTTCAAAATCAAGTTTTAACAGTTTTTGATTAATTTCGATTCTAATTCAACTTCGATTCTAACTAGTTCGCCTGGTTAAGGAACATATTTCCTTGCTTATTTGATATAAATAGATCTTTTAAGTTGCATCCATTTTATTCATGGGATGGTTGAGTTTAAAATTTCCAATCCATTCTATTTTGAAACTTAATCTAGTTGTGCACGCAGGGTATCTGTAGCCAGGGGTAGGGTAGGGATAAGTAATGAACTGTTTATGATCTGACTGACTAGAATCAAGCTACTAACAGTGCTAGGAAATCAAAGAATTGCGCTTGTATTCAACATCTTTGAAAATTGACATACTTGTCGAACTAAAGCACACACAAACTTTTTAATTTATAACAGAACATTTCATTCTTTTGTTCGACGATGATTACGCTTTTAAGAAATTTCTATGGGAATTAACATACATGCCACACAAGTGTGTATTTTTTGGTAAAGTTAAGCATTAGGTAGTTGAGAATATTCCACTCAGTTTCTGATAATCGATTAAGTTTAGAATTGGAACTTTTAGAGGTGAATTATTCGAGTTTAGTTGTGAATTTTACGGATATTAATATTTTTTTTGCCATTTAGTAGTCTATAAATATTTTTATACACTTACGACGATAGCTTCCGTAATCTATTAATTTAAAAAAAATGAAGTGCATGAGACTTGTTTGAGATTCAAATGACGACGCTCTCAACTTAAAAGTCAAGTAAAGTCACAAGATAAATTTTCAAGCAGAACAAAATTGAATGATTGTACTCAATCAAATAAATTTAGACAAGTGACATTTTATGCTAAAGAAGAATTTAATTTCCTGCAAAAATGATGTTTCTTGCAACTTAAAATCATTCTGAGTTGAAATGTGTATGCAAAACTTTGTTCTTTTAACTTCAACTTCAATTAAAACTAGGGTTATTGAATGATAAACTCTTATGTGAAGGTGAATGAAGTTTTTCTAATTCAATTATTCTTTGTTTATTTTAAAATGCATTTAAAATTTGAAAGATGATTTGATTTTCTATATTTTGATAGTTTTGTCTGTGATTGCTTTTAGATCTGTCAAATCTTTCGAAATATTCTCTAAAATAATTAAATTTTATTACAAAAAGTTAGTTTTCCTCAAAAAAATTAATGAAATCTTACTAAAAATATTTTTTAAATAATAAATTGTAAACCACCCAATGACTGGTTCAGCTCTATTTACTTCTTATTTACCTCCATTAATTTCAAGCTATGACTCACTTTCATTGTAGCTTCAACTTTCTTCTTATTGTGCCTTTTCATATCTTGGTATTGATTTTAAAATTTTCAATTTTAATCACTCCTTATTTATCACATTTAAACCCTTTCCGTAAATATTTCCGGTACCGTCTATACAACATTCATAAAATTTACTGTGGATTGTGTTTAATCCCATAACTATGAGCGCAACTTTATGATTCCTAAATTCCCAAAGCAAATGAATTTTTGATATGATTTTTGGATAGAAATGGGAAGAAAGTAAAAAGGGAAAATCTTCTTCATTTTATGACTTCGATAGAAAAAACGCTGTCTATATGCTCAAATGGTCTATTTTTTTGCTAGTCATTTATTGTAAAATATCTGCGTTATGGGATATGTAATTCAGAAATAGATGATCCTGTTAAATTGTCTATTAACCAGAAAATATATATGTGTATGTGCGAGCGTCAACTACCTAGAGGGCAACCCCGAACATCATTATTAATTCCATTATAACATTAAATTTTATGTCACATTTAATTGACTTTACTGAATGAACATATCAGTGTGCAGTTAGGTAAATCAATAAATTTTTTGAATATGTTAGCACACACAAGATTGTAAATGTGCAATTTGACATGACATTTTACTTTTCATATTCATTTTTCAAATAATGATGAAAAATTGACCCGTTTAGGCTAGTGCATCGCAATTTTGATCAATTATCCCTTAACTAAATCGATTTGTAGCTAATTGAATCCTTTTGTTATAAATAATAGCCAGGCAATATTGATAAAATGAAAATATCATTGATGATACATTTTCTGTCGATTTCCAATTATCAATTTAATGTTTTATAACCTTACTCGATTTGTCATACACCAAAAATGTCTATATTTTATTTTATGTGCGGGATATATACAATGATAGAGGATAATGCTCATGGTTTTATTATAATTTATCAGGTGGCATTTATTTTCATATTTTTAATGTAATGTAATTATAAGCACCTAAAGCAAGTGCCAGACATGGAAGGTCTAGTTGATTTTTATTGTGAAGAGAGCATCATATACTTATAGGTCTGATTAGATGTGGATTGCAGATTAGATTGGATTGCAGGTTCTAAATGGCCACTCCTGGGGCCGGTTGCTTGGTATACCATAAGTTAACCCCTGCAGTATATCGAGCAACCAGCCCCTGCTATAAAAATACAGCAATCCCTCAAATTAACCTCTAAAAATTTAGGTAAATTCCACAATTTGATTCCCAATCGAAGCTTCACCCCAAAAAAATCTACATAAATATGCAACAGATCGACAAAACATGAATAATGTGGCCTCTTTATGAAAATAATTGCCACGAAAACCAAAATTCACATGCGAATAAATTTAATAAATTATTTCTGTGTACTGAACAAATACTGTCGAGTATTTAAAAAAATTATGATTAATATTTCACTATTAATCTATAACTTATGTCCATTTTTTGAAACATACACAATAACAAGCTATTTGAATTTGTGTGGAATGAAAATTTATTATAATATTGTTCATATGAACTGAATATTCTGAGCTACTATAAAATGCAACTCATGTCTATATTTTTATATTTATCAAATGAGTCGTATAATAGGATGAATAGGGGGGTAAACAAAGCATTTCCCATGGCATTTCCAAAAATTTTTTCTTAATCTTTCCAAAATTAATTTTTGCGTAATCAGATTTTGTTAAATAATTAATTTTTTCGGTTAATAACCTTAATTTATATATGATTGTGACTTTAAATCCGGTGTGATTTTGTTAAACAAAAATTCCACTCCGAATATTTAAGTAGAACACACAAAACCAACCGAATAACCAGCCAATTTCAATCAAATATTTTCATATTTACTCTACAGTACACACTTAATCACACATACTTTTCCACTATGGAAACATCTCATACTCTTTGATCCAATTTACTGCTTCACCCATCCCCATCATGGCACATGACATAAATTTGCGTGAAAAGTGGTTTTAAAAGCCTCAGCCTATGAGTTAAAAAATTGTTTATCAATCAATTGACATGCATTTTTCCGGGTATGTGGACAAACAAATGATGGCGATTTGTAAGTGAATGGAACGAATGCTGACCTTTCATGTTGAAAAGTTTTTATCATCATTTTTCCTCTTTAATGTGATGAGATGATAGAAAGACGTAAATGGATGGAAGAGGACTTTTCAGGTAGAAGCACATCTTCTTTATGCAAACAAACAAACAACAACAGCAGCAAAAAAAATCCTCATTCTTTCAGGAACGGCACCCCATTGATATAAATATTATATTAGCTTTTAGAGTAAGAGCATTAAAAAGGCATGAGACGCTTTCTGTTAAAACATTGTTGACCTTTTTTTTCTCTCTCTCTCTGACTCCCTTTATTCCTCCTCTGTCATCATTTCATCACGAATAAACTAACATTAATATTTACTTCGTGATACATCAGAAATTTATTCAAGTATCCTGTCAGTTGTTGTTATACGCATGCTAACAACAGAAAAATTGTTTTCATTTAAGATGAAATCTTCTATCTTTGTTGTGAATTGTAATAGTTCTGAATAGTTCTTTGTTCTAGTGGTTAATGATGTTCTATTGCCTTCTTAACCTAATTGTTTGGCACTTATAAGGGTAAGATTAGTTGTTTTTCTTATTGAAGATGCTGTTATGATTGCAGATTGGAGAACTTTGGAGTCCTTCGGATATTACCTAACGCTAAAAGTGGTCATTTTTGACCCCTCCCCGTAACAAAATTTGCGAGAAAATCAGAAAAATTTAATATGAAGCGTAACTCTTCAGTAGTATCCGAACGACCCCTTTTTAATTTTATTTTAGGCATATTGACCTTAAATTTCTTGCAATTTTTGCATTTTAAGTATCTAAAAAATTCAAAGATTTTAAACTAAATTTAAGCTACTGAATGAAAAAGAACTTTATTAGTTACACGATTCCCACTCAGGACGAATGATTGGGTGAAATTCTTTTTTTTTCAACATTTTTTATTAAATTTAAGCTCATTAATTTAAAATGTAATTAAAATTGCAATAATTGCTGATATTTTAAGCCACTGTCCTCAATAAGTACCTAAAATTTAATTTGCAGCTTTAAAATTCTCTACAATTTCAAATTAAATCGCATTATAAAATAATCTGAAGTCCTTAATTATCATCAAAGGCATGCATACATGCAAGAAACAACAAGTAGAAAAAATATTTATATTCATGAGTAATTATTTAAAAGGAAAACGCAAATGGAGCGAATGAGAACTAAATGAAAAGGAATAGAGAACTATTTAATCAAATTCACATAAAGCACAAGCACAATTTAAATTTTCCTCCTCCTCGCATTATGCATGAAAATGCATAATTAATTTGCAATCATATCATAACATTATGAACTCAATGATTGAAGTTTTGCTTTACAATATTTAACTCTCTCTATGATTTCGTGTATTCTACATCAATTTCATGTTGTAACTGACTGAAAAATTCATTGCATTTCATGTTTATTTCATTATATTTGAATACTAGCAATACGCGAGTAAATCTAAGTAAAAATATGGGAATATATAAATAAAATTTTGATTCCTTTAATTCCTTCATTCATTCAACCATTCAAAATCTGCCACATTAAAATCTGATGTGGAGGATTTTAGTTTAATGCGTATTTTATGCTGAATGAGTTGAAATATAAATTGAATATCATGATGCAAAATGCAACAATTAGAAGCTAGACTAGCCACAATGAACAATGAAATGTTTCATATTCAACAGCCTGTTGCTCATCTCTGTCTAGTGTTTTAGCTTTATGGTAATGTATGAGCTTTGAAAAGCCACTTGAATATCTTGTGGATGCTTTTTATGGAATTTAACTTTTTGATTAGATTGCTATGTTAATTAGAGATTTTCAAATGGAGTTTTTTTTCTCGCAAATTACGTCATGCTTTAGGGGGGAATGAAAAAATCAGTCAAATTTGTGACAAGGGGGGAGGGGGTCGAAAAAGTCGTTTTTTGCGTCATGTTATTTAAGAACGACCCCTTATTTCATTCCATTCTGTCCTGAATTAGTAATAAATGTCCTATATTCAGAGAAATTTACAAAATTTCAAAAACTTTTAAATTATTTCGGTTGAATTTGAGCTTTAGACATAACCTCACTTAGTCGGTTCCAAAAAACCCCTTAAGAATTCAAAGTTTTAAAATAAAATCGATATTCACTCTTACCATACATGATTTTTCACTCTTAATTTCTCGGTATTTCATCCTTTAGAGAACACTCTCCACATAATAAACGTGGACACATTTAGCAAACCGTAAAACCCCAATGTTATGGACACATTTTGAACAACCGCAAGTGACTAATTTTATGACACAAAGTAAAAATAAATGGAAGACAAACACAATCATTTTTATTTCAATTTATTCTATTTTATTATTTTATTTCTTTGGGCTATATGGAATTCTCTTATAAATATGCCAGATCTAATAGAAGCTTTTGAGGAATGATGAAAAACTTTTAAAAGGGCGCCTCATATTACACACATATACATCTATAAAAAAATGTGACAAATGAAAATATTCCATTTAGATATTTTATCCAATAAATGTCACAAAAATACTTTATTTTCAATAGGCATAATTCTCGCCAAGCCCCACATAGCATCCTCTTGGGTACATGAATGAGTGAAAAAAAGGAACAAAAGGCATAAATGGAAATATAAACCATTCTGAAGGATTTTTGAATGTCGCTATATATATGACATATATTCATATGGCAACACACATATCATCATTTTATGATGCTGTCCCTTTTCCATCCAGCAGGTACAAACTCGTGAGGGAAATAGTAAAAAAATGTTCGTTTCAACTACGTGAATGAAATGATTTTTAGAAGTTTTAAATCTCGTTGGGTTCATTCATCACATATCAAATTTTTCAATCTTAGAAAAGGAAAAAAAATCAATTTCATTTCATTCGTGGCTTTATTTCGCACATGCTGCTCATTTTCTGTGGGATACTTTAATTTATTTTGAGGTTGTCCAAATGTTTAAGTTCATGTGAAAAAGCATTTATTAAGAATATCATTCTATGGTATGATAGATGTTAAAAATTTTATCGATTTTTTGTTCATTGTATCTTAACATATCAATCTTAATATATGTCTATCGAATAGTCTATCTAACTGCCTGTACGAACATGTGTCTGGTCGAGGAAGGAAAAGAAAATCCAGGGTGATGAAGTTGTGTAGAGCATAAATGGACTGAAATGTTTAGATTGTGATTAAAATACTTTAATTTGGAAAGCTTTGGCTTATTTTGGGGAATTTTGTTGAAATTTAGAACTGATTTTTTATAAACTTAGAGTTTGAATGAATCTCAAATAATAACCTGGAATTCATTGAGAATTCATTCTCAATTTTTCATTGAGTTGGATGTTTTAACTCCCAAAACTATCGTGGATAAACCATTAAGTAAGAGCTTCCTATGGTAAGCGAGATATTTGACTTAGTTTAGACTCGTTTATGTAATTTCAGGGGGGAAACTACTTGGTGGAGTTTTTTTCCCACCAATTTGTTATCCCCCTGTGTAATTTGTAGTGTTGGCTTAAGTTTTTGACAAAATATGTCACTGTTGTGCTACTATTCCAATAAAACATTTAAGATAAAAATCTTTCACTACTCTAGTTCTTTAACCAGGGGTGTAGCCTAGGAGGGGTTCAAGTGGGTCCGGACCACCCCTCAAAAAATGTTTTTTCTATAAATTTTTTTTCCGAAGCTCTATTTTGTAGTTTAATGATTCACGTACATTTAGAATTAGCAACAAGTACAAAAACTTGAGTAAAAGAATTACAAAAAAACAACATTTTTAAACCTGTCTATGCCACTGCCTTTAACAAAAGAAAATTTATTTAATAAAAATTATACTGAAAATCTCCAAGTTCTTCATTTAATGTCTAAACTTTTTTGAACACAGCTTAAAAAGACTACAACAATAGAAAATTCTGTTAAAGCTCAAAAGAATCCACCCTCAGAATCCATACAATGTACAATGAATCACCCAGCGAAATATGGTTTGTTATTTCACTATTCAATACAGAACATAACAGTCTATAAAAACATAATTACATTTTTATTACAACATCGCACTTTTTATCTCTCTTGGATTATATTATATCGAATGAATAAAGAGACGAAGAAGAAGAAAAAACTTTCGTGTTTTGTGAAAATAAAATTAAAGAAGCAACAAAAGAAATAAAAATAAAAATTTGCCAGGCACATCAAGCATGGAAAGAATTCTTCTCGCTGCTTCATTCCACATGGTGATTGATGTTGAAGTCATTAAGCATGTATTTAAAATACCAGTGAGGATGGAATAAGAAAACTACTTGCACTAATTGTTTGCCTTTTCATTATTTCTATTCCGAAATTTCTTATTTTTTTCATCATCATTTCAATATTGTTCAAAAAAATTAACTCTTTTTTTACAAAAAAAAGAGAAGAAAAGAAATGAAAAGCTAGAGAAGAACAGAGCAATAAGTTTAACAGGAAACTCATGAGCATTAAGCTGAAACTGTTAATTAATTAAAATCATTGGCAATGCATCAGTGTATATACATGTAAACCAAAGAGGTAAAAAGCATAGCTAGAAATGCAGCAAAAAAAGATTTTTTTCTTCTTTTTTATAGCAGCTCACACCATGCTTCAATGAAAATCATTTCATGTTTGTAATTGCAACGTAAAAAAAATTATGAGGAGAAGAAAATGGAGTTATAAAACATATATAACATCATTGCACATGGCAAGGCAAAGTAGAAAGGAAAATTAATGGTGCTACATCTCAACACACGCAAAATATTAAGCAAAGTTCAGCGGAACTTGTTAAAAATTAATCTATTATGAGGTTTTTATTTATAGCCGCGTCATCTTCACTATTCTATTAGAATTTTTAATGGTGGATAAAATAATAATTTCCTGATTTAAATTGCTATTGAAATTTTGTGGAAAAAAATCTATTAAATAATGAACAGATCAAATGTTTTTTGATGATTTTGAAATAGAAGGAAAACGGAGGAAAATTACTTTGAAATTAGATTGCCCTGAGGTCATGTTATTGTATTAACACCGATTACTAATTTTTGAATTAATTAAAATTTGTCTGATGAGTTTTGTTGATAATTGGCTGGTGTTTTTTCGTGGAAAATTGGGATTGATGTATTATAGAACTTGGTTTGAACAATGGCATAGCCAGAATTTTGGTAGGAGGGTGGGATGGAAATTATTTTTTGGGTCAATTTTTCCCCTGTCTAAATCACTGGGTAGGGGTGTAACTAGAAATTTTCATAGGGAGCGCAAAAATTTTTCTCTCTAAAAATAATTTATTTTCCAGTTAATTATTTTATCACCGAGTCACTAATACTCTTTTACATTGTTAATTATCTTACATGATATTTTTTATTTTCAATAAAATTGTTTTTGTATGAACCCCCCTCTGGGTCACTGGGTTTAATACCTGAGAAGCTTTATTTTGAATATTTAACAAATAAAAGAATGCTTTGAATAACAGATCACGAGTGGGACTCGAACCAACGCCCTTCAATTTCCAGTCGCATACTTCTACCACTGACCTATCGGGGGTTACTCCGAGGCTTGACAAAATGTCAACTTAAACTGCTGTGAACAGTGTTTAATATGGCTTAACTAAAATTTAATAATAATTTGACTAGACTCATGGACAGTTACATAAATAGATGACATTATATTAAAATGAATTTATGAGAAAAATTTAATCTTTTTTGTTCTTTATTTACATTTCCTTGGAGACATTAATTTTCACTTTCCATTTTCTTTATCTTTTGGAAAATATAAGTCCAAAAATACCTCATAATCCTCTTTCAAGAATAAAATAACCATAGAAACACTGAGAAAAATAACAAAAGGAGTTTTTTTTGGAAAAACAAAAAATAAACTCTTTGAACTATATTTTCTGATTTTTTCATTACAAGTTGTCTTAAAAAAATTTTTTTTTTGTTATACAAAAATTTTTGCATATCAGACTTTAAACATCAAAAGCAAAATTATTTTATTATGAAAAAAATGAAGAACTTTTAATCTTACATTCATTCAAATGAATAAAAAAGGAATCTCATCTCTCTCACATCATGGTTAGGATGGGATGAAAAACTTTACATTGTATGAGAAAATTTTCAACCCATAGTTTATACTTTATTTACATAAGTATCGTATCATCATCGTCAACATAATATGAATGAGAAAAGATATGTACGTTATAAATTTATATGTTTGTGGACAGTTATATTTCAATTATATTTTCAACCCCTCCTTTTTTACCATTCGTTACATTCATGCAAAAATATATAAAGTTTTATGAGCTTACGGTGACTTATATCCATCATCATCATACATGTACTTAAATTCCAAAAGTTGAAGCATTTCTCTGAAGCACAGAAAAAAAATCTGTTCTCATCTCACAGTAAAATAATTATATTTTGGCAAGGAATGAAAAAGTTGTTCCATTTTCAAAATTCAATTAGTTAGTTTAAATATGTTTACATTTTCTACATTTTCTAAACAATAAATTGCCTTTGGGCTTTATACTGTTGTTTAAGTCTAATGGTTTTTCCTCAACACAATAGAGACAGAGCATGGGAGCGTACGATACATTAAACATTTTACTTTATAGTAGATGAATGAAATGAATGAATAGAGATATAGATAAAAGTTACCTTAAAAAATTTGTTTTCCTCACTCCATAATTTTTTAGAGAGAGAGAGAGAGAGAGAGAGGAAAAATATGTGTTCTATGTGAAAAGAAAAGGACTTAGGTAGGCATAGCATCTATAACTCAGAGATTAGATATATTGTTATTTCATAAACCATTATGTGCGTATGAGAGTTACATCTGTATGCATGTTTTTGCTTGCGGCAATTTGAATTAATTCCTTGTATTTCTGTGGCATGTAAATTTTCATTCTTTTCGCTTCTTTACAACATTACTGAATAAATTCGTGGTTGTGGTATATAAGGAAGTAGAAACCTTTCTTGTTAAAATATATCAAAAAAAGAATGTACCTCATAGACCTTAAAAAAGGAAAATAGGCATCATCTTCCAAAAAAAATTGAGAAATAAAAAAAATTGTAAATAAAAAACATTTCTAACCCACATTACAGACTTGTGAGATTGTGGTGAGGAAAAATTTTTTTATTCAGTCAGGCAAGATAAATTTTTCACTTCACATCTTCTTCTTCTTACTTTATTTTCTATAATATTTATAAAAAGCTTTTAAGAGGGCACACTGTTAGAGCATAAAAGGACATTCTCTTTAACTTTTATAATGTACTGATGCGTCATGTTATAAATATGAAAGTTTTGCTAATGAATCATAAAAGTAATAGACTGTAGTGAAGTTTTAGTATATGTGTGGGGTGGATAATTGAAGGAATCTGGCATCTGTTGAAGAAAATAATTTTATCTGAAGGAACTTATTTGGATGAGAAATTTTTTAGCAATTTTGGGAGAAATGGAATTTGTAAGCAGCATGGTAGTACCCAAGGGGGTCTGATGGGGTCCGGACCCCCTCCCTCGAAAAAATTTTTAACATTGAAATTTTTTTTATAAAAATTAGTTTTCTTTTAAAAATTCTTTCGAAACTCTAGTTTATTAGCTAATCATTCACGTACTTCCTTAGAATGAACAAAAAGTACAAAACTATGCGTAAAAGATCAAAAAAAATGAGGCACCTTAAAGAGACGTAGCTTAAGGGAGGGTCTGGACCCCACCCCTTCAAAAAACCTTTTCAAGAATCTTTAATATTTCTGAATTTTAAATTTAAAGTGGAGTCATTTCTGTACTTTTGAAATTAAAATAAATTGCAAAACAAAAAGTATAGGAGCGAAAACCTCCCAAAATTTTTTGGGTAGGACAATGTAACTAAGGCAATGCTTTCTCAATTTTTGCATAATAATCAAATTCTAAAATAATTAATTTGACTATCTTTAACTATTATTCTCAAAAATGAATCAAGAATTTACTTAAAGCAACAAAACCTTTCTACAACCTTCACTTTATCTTTAATCTAAACAAACTACACAACAAAAGAATGTAAAACATCTTCAAAAAATAATTCCTCATTTTGTTATGTAAGTTAAAGAGTAACATTTTGATATCATACAGTAATAAAGATAATGGCAAAGAATTTTCAATTTTGTAAAAAGGCATAGAAGAGATGAAATAATTTTCTTTATTCTATCCATCTATGATGGTCGAGCGAGGAAGATAGAAAGGAGTATAAGATGTATGTTTGAATGTATACTTTTCTATTTATTTTTTTGTGGGTTATAAAATGTAGGAGATTCTTCCTTTTTTTCCTTTAACGGTTGCTTTCTGTCACGTAGTTGATTGGGAGGAGAGAAGGAAAGATTTTTTTTCCTATTACTTCAGAAGCTATACAGGTATATAGCCTTCTATAAATAAACAAACAAGAAAAAATATCCCTTTTCTTGTGATATATTAATAACGTAAATTTTCCTTGTGTGTCTCACTCATGGGAAAGGTGTATTATGCATAGTGCTTGATAGACTTGAAATTGTAATTTAAATGGAACGAAAAATTGTCCTTCGGAGTATTTTTTTCCAATTTTACTTTAAAGTTAATCTGAATAGGTATGCTTGAGTAACTTTTATTTGTGACAAGGAAGATATTAGGGATGATTTGATGTGGAAAATTTGTGAATTATAATTTTTGAAACGTGATTTTGAGATTTTTACCTTTTTATTTGTGATTTAAAAATTGTTTTTTTGACTATTTATTTAATAGTCTAAATCAATGTTTCTTAAACTTTTTGGGTTCGCACCACAAACCATCAGTTTGAAAATTTGGTTAAACACTAGACTAAAGTATTCTAAGCGAGTCTAGAGAAACTTTTGGCCAAGAAACTCTTAAATTTCGTGAAAAATCGAGAAAAATTCCTGAAAATTTCGTGGCACACTTGTGAAACTCTCACGAAAAAGGAGTGTGCTGCAGCTCACAGTTTGTAAAACTCTGGTCTAAATAATGACGAAATTTCAATTTTTTGAAGAATTTTTTCTAAATTTATGTTCACTTTAGCGAGGAGACGACAAAAAAGCATAAAAAATACTTTTAACAGCCTTGCTCTAGAATTCACATCACTCTAAATTAACGAATTATCCACCCTCCATTTAGTTACGTCATAAAAAAGGAAATTAAACTCGCACAGTAATATCCCGGTCAAAAAATTGCGAAGAAAAAATCTAATTTGCTATTTCCGTTCTAATTATTACTTTTTTACTCTTTTCATATATCATAGAGCTATAAGTGATTATTCTACTAGCTCGAAACATTTGTACGATCAATACAGAAAGAGTAATGCAGAAAAAAATATCTATACAGCTTACATCTTTTTATAGAAATTTTCCTAACGTACTAAGAATTTCGTTTTGTATTTAAAAAAGAATGAATACGTAGGAAGACACATAGTATCGTGTAAAGCAGATGATGATTTCGAATAATGTAAACAATTAGCCAAAAAAAAAGAATTAAAATAAAAATTGAATAAACAATTTTCAAGACTTAAGGTTTTTCTAGTTAATAGATATTTCAAAATTACTTGTTTTTTTCCCCCACGATGTGTTTCTTCCCCCCTCCCCATATCCCGAAAAAAATACAGAGAAAAATAAGTAACAGATTAAAATATCTGTAAATTTAGCTCACCATTATTTCCTTTTGAAAAATGTCTCCGCTGCTATTTATGGTCGATAATTCACTAATTATATTATTGTTATTAATAAAATTCTGATGCTTCAAACAATCACTTGTAATGATTTCTTGAAAATGATTTCCCACAATTGATGGTAACAGGTCTTGATGCTGATGATCTTGTGAATTTTGTGACGGTATGCAATAGCCACAAAAATTATTATTGTTGTTATTATTACTGATTCGTACACTTGTTTGATTATTATCAATAACAACACTATTATGATTTGCGTTAGCTAATGATTGAGTGATTATATTGATAGAGTTGTAATAAACAGGTTGATATTGATATGATTGAGATGTGGTGTTGAGTAAAGGATTGTAAACGTCAGGAGGTGATATAAAGGAGGGTAAATATAAGTTGGAACTTGGCGTAGGGAAATACGTCTTGATGCCGGTTTATTTTGTGTGATTTATCACGAATTTACTGCTTAAAATCTCGTTTCTGTGTTTTTTGCTTAAGGCAAGAAATTTAATTTAAATATTGACAATATATTTTTTTTTCTCTCAAGATTGACTTGTGCTTTTAGTAGCGCGTTAGAATTTTGTCTAATACCCGAATAAAAAGGTAAAATGATCGAGAGCTATTCTTATTTGCGTGTATGTGTGTGTTATTTTAGTTCTACGAGTGCGTTTATCTATTAAGATGTCGATATCACGTTTTTCTGGTTTTTTATCATCTAATAGTATTTTCTTCTTCTTTTTCCTCTCCCGAAAAACAAAAAATATTGTCTAGCTTATTCGAATATTTCTGAATATAAAAGATGGAAATTATTTATGTAAGTTCCTCTTTCGCTTGTTGTATGAGTAAGTGTCTCGTATTATTTATTCTTTCTTATTTTCTTCTTTCTTTATTCATGAGAATCTCATGAGATAATTGCTCAGAAAGAAGAAAAGAATGCGATAAAATTAAACAGCAACAGGTTTTTTTTTTCTTTTCTTTCGCAAAAAAAAGCCAAGCTTCGTTCTCAATCAAGCTTTATTTTATGAATCTTATAAATTCAGTTTTCTTTACAATTGAACAGGCTTACTTGAGCACAAAAAATTTCTTTAATGAAAAAGTTTTCTTATATCGATTATTAATTCCCAATTTTTCTCTCCTCTTTCTCTTTTATGTGAATAATTTAATTAAAATTTTCTTCTATTGAATTGAAAGCATTCTTACTTCTTTTGTTGTGTTTTTAAAAGATTATGTATGAAGAAAATTTTTTTACAATGAATTTCTTGATTAGATGAATTTTGTATGAAACATGTAGATCTGAGGCTTAAAATTGATTGCCTTAAAAAGGTTAATTTACTAATTTAATTTTTTTTTGTAGAATAAATTTTAGTTTAGAGCAAAAAATTTTGTAGAATGATTGACTTATCGCCTATAAATTTATTAAATGTTTTTATTTAATTTGAAAGATTATATTTTAGTATAGAAATAGTATTTTGTGCTGAAATTGGATTGTCAAAGATTGTCCAATAATTCACAATAAAATGAAATTTTCTTAGAAACTACTTTATTTGATTGTCAAGACGCTTCTTGATTGTTTTTTTATTTCCACTGATTTTTTGGATTTGCCTTAAATTCTAGTCATTTAGTTTATTTTCAATTCATTCGAATTTGAAAATATTATATTGAGCTATATATATGTATGATAATTTTTATAATACCTATAATATTTGATTATCGAGTCGCGCTTTGAAAGTTATTTTTTTCTTATTCTTTCTTCAGTATTAAACTTTATTACTATTATTACTAAAAAATACTTCCTTGGCCGTTGACCTTGTACACGTTTTAAAAAAATGTAAACAACCTCTGTATTGTTTTTCTCTCTTGATTTCTTTTCTTTTTTAAATTCCTCCAAGAATATTCTTTCTTCTTTTTATTGAAAACTTCGACTTCTTTCGATATTTGCTTCGTTTCCACTTTCTGTATTTCTTGTTTTTTTTATATTCAACTTCTTGAAGCTTCTTTCTTCATTAACTCTTTCTTATATATTTCTCCTTCTTTGCTTCTTTTTATCTTATTTTTCTTTCTTTCTTACACAGCTTTATTCTTTACTCATATAACGTAATAAAAATTTTTTTGCAGGCTTTTGCGGTTTCTACTCTTAATATATGATTTCTTTTCTTAAAACTTTTTTTTTACGTTTAATGATTTCTAAAATGAATGACTTATTATTTTAATTTGTCACTGCTTATGATAGTCAAAAAAAATGTTTTTTACTTTTGTCAGAACACTTGAATTGTGAATTTATGGGAAAATTAAATTTCACTATAATCTTTATTTTTTGTCGAGGAAAAAATTGTTCAATTAAAAATGATATGTATGCATGTATAATTCTTTAATTTTTCTTTAAAAATATATCTTTTGCACATACATCACAAGAATCTTCTCATTTTTTTGTGATACTAAAAAATCACTTTTCAAATTTTTTTTATTTTTTAAAAAATGAAATAACTTTTACTGTAAATTTTATTATAAAAATTGATAAAGTTACCCTCAATTTAGAGTTATGATTTTTTTTCTTTGGTATATGACGGAGTATTTTTTTAAATATATATTTCTGATTTTCAAATAAGCTCAATTTTATTTTTAATCCTTGAAAATCTCACGAAAAAAAAGTCAAAAGTCAATCTCAAAAAAAGTATGAAAATAACTTTTAAATAATCTCAAAAAAATTTTTTGTCGTCACACTTTTAAAAATAATAATGCACCTAGTTTTGCGTTAATTTAGGATTGGATATACTTTTGTAGGAAAAGGAAGAATGGAAAATTTCTCAATTCAATTTCAGTCACTTTTTCGACAGATTTAATTTCGCACTCAATCCGATGAATGAAGTGTTTAAAATGCTGAATTTACTACTTTTCTTCAGGTGAGCAGCAAATTTAAGAAAAAGCAAACACACGAAATTTTTTTAAGCTCTTCTATTGTTCTTTATTTTAAATTTTATTTTTTTTACCGAAAAAAAAATTATTAACGCGAAAGTTCAAATGAAATTTTAAATTCTTTTTTTTTATTTCAGCTAATTTGATTATTTATTTCACTTTATTTATTCTGAATTAATTGCAATGATATATATATTTGTGTGATATAACACTAGAGCGGCAGATAGAGAATGATTGTATATTTTGGAACGGGTTGAAGCGATGAAGACTGTATAAAGACTGAAACTGAAGAAAAAAATTGACTGGTTTCTACTTTTTCCACATTTCGACGTCGAGAGGTAATAACAATAAAGTGAAAAAAAATTGTATGTAATGTAAAACATGTACAGAGTTATAATGTGTACATATACAAAGAGAAGCATAGCATGTTATAGAACGATGATGATACTAAAATGATGATGATGCCCCAAAAAAAGAGAAGGAACAATGGGAGATAGAGAGAGAAAGAGAAGCAACAGTGTTGAAAAATAATAATTTTTTTAGTCTTTTTCCGAGAGAAATTCTCTCTTTTTTCAGCTCCACAGCTTTTTCTTTCGTGTGCTGCAGAAGAATCTTTCTTTGGATATATATAAAAAAATTGTTTTCTAGACCCTTGAAAAAAAAGTCACAACATATACATGGCCATAAAAAAGAGCGAAAGGTTCTTTTGAAATGAAAAAAAAAATCCGGTTACCTCAAATGATGGTTGAGAAGAAAAAAAAATTCTTAACATCGCTTGTTGCTCGTTTTACACACATACAAACGAATAGAAAGCAACAGGGCAACAGTTTCCCACTTTTTTTCGCCTATTCATACACATTGTCATGCGCACTTTATGAATTCTTGCAGGAAAAGTAAGATAAATTTATAATAATTTTACAGGATTTAAAAGTCATTTTTCTCTTAATGATTCGGTAAAGTGAAAAATTTTTCAAAGGACTTAACATCTTATCTTTCACATCATTCTAAGATATTTTTTTAATTCCACTGTCAAAAGGAAAATTTTCACCGTCAATGATAAATGTTAAACAATCATGAATCATTCTAAATTGAAATTTTCCCCTCGAAAAAACTTCTTCTTCCCCACTTTCCCATTTCTCGGTCAATGATATGTCTGAATAAAAAAAGAAATATTTAGAACATGTTCTAATACTATCATTCAACATAAAAATCATTAAGGATTTATATGTAGTATATACTTGCATATGTAGCATCAATTATTGATTTGACTGTAAAAAAGGTGCTTCAACACCATCGTAGATACATTTTCATACAAGTTATGACTTATATTAAAGTTTTATGAATTTAGTTTGAATGTTTTATTACAATTTGTATGTTTTTGAAGGAAGTTGAACGTTTTTGAAGGAAATTCTATCAAATTTTGATGATTTTTAGGGGAATTATTTGCAAAAGTTGGAGATAACCAAAGAATTAATTCATATTGATATTGACAAGTCAGTAACACTTAAAATTAATTCCGAAAAATCCCAAAAAATATTAAAACTTCCCAACGTGACTTCTCAGAAATCTCGATTAATTCCTAAACCTGATATTTCTCAAATAAATTTGGGATTTATTTTAGATTTTCTGAGATATCACGTGAAGAATTATAAGTTTTTTTTCAAAATTATTTCAAGTGTTAATGCCTGGAAAATAGAGCAAATTTGATGCAAAATAATTTAAATTTTTAATTTGATTTTTTAAAAAAATATTTGCTTTAAAATTTCAAAATTTTGACCCAAATTACACTAGAAATTATTTTAAATAAATTCCTTACAAAAATCATTCTAAAACATTCCAACATTTCCAACTCCCAAAACACACAGCTTATTTCACCCTAATTAATGCTGCAAAAAACAAACAGAAAATTAAAATAAATGAAACACATCTTTGTGGTGACGAACAATCATCGAAAAAAAAACCCTTCTAAGAAATTAAAATATTGCTACTATCAATGATGACACAATCTTCTGACTCCAGAAACAACAACAGCAGAAAATATTCCATTGCATCATGTCGAGTCTGGCGTAGCAATACAGCAAAAACGCAACATTGTGTGTGAGCGAGAAGGAGAATATTTTTTTTTGCTTTTTGGAGAGGAAAAAGTAAATGAGGCGAACTTATAACTTATGTCTAAGGAGGGAGGAAAAACATTAAAACCCGCCAAGGCGCAACTAGTTGATTACAGGTAACAAAGTCAAGAGCGAGACAGTTTTATTCTCACAATTTTCACGAAGTAAATTTTCGTAAAGCCGACGAGTGGCAGACGTTTTCCGAAGGATACACGAGCTACAAGCAACATTGTCCTCATTCGTGATGTTGAAGAGAGAGCAAAAAAAAAATTGTGAAAAGCACTGCCAGACTCCTCCACAGCACATTTTGTTTTATATATTTTATTTTTTTTCTGTTCGTTTGCTGCCTTGCTTTTTGAATTTTTGTACATTATGTATTGAAAACAATTTAAAATGACACATTTAGCATGTGGAAAATTATTAAAAATTATCGATTTAGTTTTTCCTTTTTGCTAAGTTTTTTTATGGGGTTTTAAGTGGTTTATGGGTTATTTGAATTGTGGATTTTTTTACGATTTTTTTTGATGTAAGAAAATTTTAAAAAAATATTTCAAACTAGCTGAAAGACCTTCAAAAATTACTAAATACACTATTTTCTCGAAATACATAAAAAAGCATTCGATATGAAAATTCAAAAAAAAAACAACAATTTCCACCAAAGCATATTAAGAGGCTCATTCTAGCACCTTAATCTTCTCCGAAAAATAGCTGTAATAATGCTCAGAATAAGAGCAACAATCTCGTAAAATTTGTATGCAGTAATTTATTGCTCAAACGGTCATTTGTACTGACTTTTTTTTTCTTACTCATTCCTCTCCTTCTCAATAATTTATGGACATGTTGAAACGTTTTCTAGTTAATGTCGTAAATGGTATTATTCAGCTTCTTATGTTGGCTGTTACTCGTGACTTTCTTGAATATCTCGCCATAAGAGCTTGTTGGTTGAGAACTGTTGCTACAGAATTTATTTATTCTTAAAGGGAATGGACGTTATTGTTTGGTATTTTCTGGTTGTCTGTCGTTTTGATTGATTTTTTCCTGCACCGGAAGCAGATTAGAAGTTTGAAGATGTGTTCGAAAAATTGGTTTCTATCTTGGAAAAATTTGAAATGCCTAACTAAGTTTGTATTTCAATTTTATAAAGTTTTCTCTTGTCAGATCCAATGGTGCGGAACTGATCAACTGACTTTTGATTATCCTTGATTAGTTCCGCACCTTTGGTCAGATTACAGTCTTCTCATAATTTTGAACACATTTTGAGTTGAATTTCTCATGGTTTTATGGATGTATAACTCTCGAATGGCACCATTCGCAAAATAGGTTAAGAAATAGCAGCACCAGGCCGACGTGAATCCGGGTGCTGCTATTTGTCGTCTTTTTACGCCATCTAACATTCGGAATTTGTTCATTCAAAAGCCAATCGTCAGAGATTTTAAAATTTTAGTTGTGGTTCGTTGGACCGACCGAATCTGGCTGAATACCAGTCAAAATTCTAGTTTCAGTCAATCCAATGATCCATAACCCAAAACTTTAATTTATAGACTTGATGTTTCAATTTATTTCAGAACTGTCCATTACTCTAAACAGTTCCATCCTTAATTCAAACTAAATAAAAAATAATTCTAATTAAAATCCTCACAAACTCAAATTCAATAACTTTTTGTCATGTAAGAAAATTTTCTTTCAAGTAAAACGCTTTGTACTTTCATATCCATATCTACCCAACTGTGTCTCAAAACTTCATGTAATTGTAATATGTCGGTTTATTCTGTAACCACCCGCATTACATTTTAATAAATTTTTCATATCAAAGAGCTCCTTTTTGAAGATCCCTCATGCCTGCTTACATCTAATATTATCATTTTGAGTATTATTTTTGTGCTCAGTTACTGCATGCAGGTAAAATACAAAGGATGTTGAGTGAGATGAAATTGATGATGTCAAGTGGAAAGAACGCATTTTTTTGGTATAAAGTGGATAAATTTTGTGCAGATTTTAATATAATTAATGGATAAAACAATCCAAACTGAACATCACACATTAATCCTGCTAAAAAGTTAACACTGGTGACGGTAGTAATCTAATTTAATTAATAACAATGAAGAGCATGAAAGCTCATCACACTTTCAGTCACATACCAAAAACGAGAAGACTTATGCATGTAGAATTCACAGAATGGGGCCACAAACAATTTTTCAATAATTCTCCAATATTCTCTTTGAAGTCATATGAATATTACGTATATTATGCATGATAAAGGATTATGAATTTTGCGCTTATAGAAGTATTATTATTATTATTTAGATAAAAGACTTTTGATAAAGGCAATATAACTGGAGTATCATAAGGCACAAAAGAATCGCGGTGAATTGAAATTTTTGAAATTTTTCGCTTTGTTCAATTTTTATTTTAATAAAAGAATATTAGCGTGTATAAATAATTCACAACGAATTTTTAAGAGAAATGTTTTTAAACATAAGTTAAAGTTATTAGCCAATTAACAAGATTCAAAATCACATTAACTGTGATTTATGCTTTATATTCATTATTTGGCAATAAAATATCAAAATTTATTGTCAGAGACTTCCCTCAGGTTTGATGCTTGATCGAAGATAAAATTAAAAATTTTTTTCTTCAATCACGTTTTTCTAATTTTAGAAAATCTTCAAATTTTTGAGATCATTAAAATCTATAAAAATGTTTTTAATTTTGTGGGGAATCGTTGACTTTTAAATTGATTTTTATAGAACTAAATGGACGGATGAAGCACATTTTTATTGGATAGACTAATTAATTTATTGTGATGGCTTCTGAGCATCATTTAGATTGTAAGTGGATTTGTTTTGATTATTTAGAAAAGTAAGTATTTGGGGGTTATTTGAGGGGGATTGAATTAGAATTTAAAAAAATAAATGACAAATTTACACTTTTTGGATTAAAACTTTTTTAATCATAAATTTAAAAAAAATTAAAAATTCTATTTTTCAACAAATTTTCAATTAGTAATTTCACCAAACTTCACCAATAATAATTAGAATGATTGAAGAAAAAAGTGTAAATTGTGAAAATTTTATTTGAAATTGCAATGAAAACTTTACTGCTACTTAAGAAAGTTGAAGGCGAAAATTAAGAAAAACGTCAAAAGGATGATTGAAAATAAATGTCGAATGGTTTTTAAGAAAAATTAAATAGAATTATTTGATCTCGTGCAGAAATTAAAATAAATATTGATTGGAATGAATTTCCGTAACTACTTGAAAATTGATTTGATAAAAATTTAATAAATTCTAGTCAAAAATCAGTTGAATATTTTAAACACCTGCGTAAAAACACAATTTATGAAACATATTCAAGTGTTAACAGTGATGTGCTGTTTTGACATCTGTATCCCTAATTTTTCATTGTATTTTATGACTGAACTGACTAAAATTGACGGACGTATAGAGATATTAATTAAGATGGTTTGCAGATAAATAAAATAATGGAGAAAATGAGAATGGAATGTGAATTTTTGAGTGAAAACAACATGAAGTAGAAAATTTTAATTTTAAACTAAATTTTGAAATTTTATTAATTTTTAAAATATTTTAAATTTTAAATTTTAAATTCTTTAAATTTTCTTGAAATTAAATTGTTTTGAATCAAAAATTTTTAATTCAAAATTGCTAAAAATTTTTAAATTCAAAATTTCTAAATTCAAAATTTTTAAAAAAATTTAAATTCAAAATTTTAAAAAAAATTTAAATTCAAAATTTTAAAAAATATTTAAATTCAAAATTTTTAAGTTTTTTTAAATTCAAAATTTTTACATTGAAAAAACTTAAATTTTTTAAATTAAAAAAAATTAAATTTAAAAATTTTAAATTCTTTTGAATTATAAATTTTAATTAGAACTTTAGTTGAAATTCTACATCAGTTTCTCAATCAGCATCATTTTATACTTTTTGCATAGATCAAATGAGTAAATCTAATTTTTCCTTAACCATCCTTATTATATATATACAACAGGTATTTTTTATGTAGAGTAAAAGTTATTGTTATAAAGACGAAAGAGTACTTGTACTATAAAAAAATATAAATAAATATGTTGAAAGAGTGAAAAATTTATATAAATTGAAACTATTGAATAATCAGAGGAAATTTAATAATAGGGAAAAAAGTTAAATAAATAAAACATAAATAAAATAAAAATGAATATATTGTATTAAGAAAAATTGAATTTGTATTGTTAACTCACCTTTATTCCTATATGTACTGTTGGGAAATCTGCATGCAATGTTGGAGTTAAAAGTGGCAATGGCAATGGCAATGGAAGATTACCTACTTGCATCATTGCAACCACCTGTAAATAAACCAAAAAGGACATAAAATGTGATTATTACTAATGGTACATTTAATGTATGTATTAATAGTGAGTAATAATTATGAATATTTGATAATGCACTTTCATGTACAGGAACCATAATGAAAAGCACTTTTCCCGTCCCCAACTAATATATTTTTCCTTTTGTGCCTTTTTTCACATTATTATAATCGCTTTTAACATGAATTTAGTTTTATTTTTTTATGGCAAATGTGGTATGAAAATCCACTCTTGCTGACTGTCTGGTACCTCCTTCTTATTACTTTTTTTATTATTCTAAAATTTTCATGCATAGATTTGAATTTTGAAAATTAAAAGTTGAATTTTGAATAACCAAAAACCGTTAAAATTTGAATTTTTAAAAGTCTTGGTAATTTGAATGTCTAATGACCGTTTAAATTTGAATTTTTAAAAACCGTTGAAATGTAAATTTTTAAAAGTCTTGGAAATTTGAATTTTTAAGAACCGTTGAAATTTGAATTTTTAAAGGCCGTTAAAAATTGGGTAATTTCTTCAGTTTAATTGCATTCATTCTGTGAAAAGATCAATTAAATCCAAGCATTTATTGCTCATTGTCCTACTTTATTATGATGACAATGATTATTGTGAAAATATTGTATGACATTAGTCATTTCAAGCGGAAAAAATTGTCCACATCCAATTTCAAGTTAAATGTACATGAACGGCAAGTCTGAAACTGAACACTCTCGGGTATGTTAATTAAAGACTTTTTTTATTTAAAAATTATACATTAACATTCGAAATTCGATGTATTCTCATAGGGAATTTTTTTTTATTTCATTCAATTTTCGGAATTGGCGAGAATATTTATCGAAATGAAAGAGAATTTTTGAACGTTTAAAAAATGTTTTTTTATAATATTATTTTTTCGGTAAAAGAAGCAGCAATTATCGTAATTAAAATTAATTTAAATTAACTGTCAAGCCCTTTCAGCAGTAAATTTTATTTATATTATATATTTTGGTAAGCCTGAAGCAATTTTTTCTGCTTATTTTGCGTTTTTTTTTGTTCGGTATGTTTTTGTATAGAAATGGGAAACTTGACACATGAGAGAGGAAAAAATTGAAACTTTTTTTTTTGAAAATAAAAGTTAGAATCAATTACATGTATGTGAAGGGTGGAGGAGGGTTTCTATCCTGAAGAGACAACTGAACATTTATTTAATTTATGATGTGTTGAATTAAATTAACATTTTTCCAGTTTTCCTACTAATTTTTATGTCACATAATCTAATTAGAAAATTATAAAATTGAACGGACTTTTTGCGATGAAAAAAATTCAATTATTTCAAAACGAAACATTCAAAAACATCAAGCGACTCCTAAAAACATCATTAATTCTCTCCCCTTTCACTTTAGTTCACTAAAAATCGAGGAAAAAAATATATTTTTCTCATGAAAATGAGATTGTATCCACACAATGAAGTCATGTGCGCACATATAACTCAATTTAATAGTGATTGAATTTATGTACACATAACAAGTTCGAATTTTTCACACTTTATCTCATCGCAATGCCTGTTGCTTCGCATTTTCAAAAAAAATATATGTGTATATTTCTGAATATATCGAATGAACGCTTATTTTGAACTGATGCGAAAATCGTTATTGTGTGGTAGGAATAAAAACGAAATGGAATTTTTTTTATGTGTATATTTATCAGAAAATAGAGGAAATGAAAATTTCAACTTAAGGGATTAACGAAAAAAATTCAGTTATTTTTTATTTGTGTACATTTAAAGGAAATTGCTACAAAGTATCAATTTAAAAATGCTCTAATAATTATATTTAATTTGATTCAGTTATCAGTATTTTAAAGTTACATTTATGAAAATTGCTTTGTTTTTTTTAATTAAAATCTTAACAAACATTATAAAAAAAATTGTAAAGTAAAAAAAGTTAGAATTAGAATTTTTGAAATTTTCACTTCTTTAAGTTGTTATTTAGTTGTAAATTTTAAAATTCTTAAAATTTGAATTCTGTTGTTGAAATTTAAATTCTTAAAATTGTTAAAATTTAAATTCTTAAAATTGTTAAAATTTAAATTTTTAAAATTATTCAAATTTAAATTCTTAAAAATGTTAAAATTTAAATTCTTAAAATTGTTAAAATTTGAATTCTTAAAATTGTTCAAATTTCAGTTCTTAAAATTATTCAAGTTTAAATTGTTAAAAATTTTAAAATTTAAATTCTTAAAATTGTTCAAATTTAAATTCTTAAAATTTAAATTGTTATTTTTCTAAAAGTTAAATTTTATTTTTTTGTTAAAATTCATATTCTGAAATATGTTAAAATCCCTTAAAATAATTTTTAAAACCTCTGATAATTTGATAATTAATTAAACAATGATAAATGGCAACCACAAAATGAATTCAATTTTAATTTTTGCTAATAAATCTTCATAAATATTCAAAAGAAGTCTTCAAATCACATGTTTATTCATACTTTTTTTTATCGATTTATATGAATCAAAAGTGACCATTGTCTGAGCGAGAAGAAAACGAAGAAATTCTGAAAACCTGTTTTAAGATGGCAAGTAGTACGCAAAAAGAGCATTAAAAAATTCTTTCAGCATTCCTCATTCACATCGTTTTTTTTATTTATCATTTTTTTCTTTCACATCTTTTTCGTACAGACATGATTACATGTCTTTTTTGCACATTTACTGAATGCTTGGATGATGGTAAAGCTTTCATTCTATTTGGTAATACAAAAAGAAGTTACTTAAACTTTTACATAATTCTGTTTCTTCTTTGTGTTTATGGATGTGTGGTTACTTTTGATGCCCATCATATTGATTGAAAATGAGAGAAACTTTCATCGCATTCACATTGGATTATTCATAATTTACCGCAAAATGTGAGTTGATTGACGAATGGAATGAAGAAATTTGCAAACATTTTGGCAATAAAACTATAATCATTAAGCTCTTAGTGATATCATTCATTTATTTTGCACTGATCTATTTAATTCAGGAAGTTAACTTCTAACTGAATCTAAACGGATGTAGCAAAATTGATTGAATAAATAGGTTTGTTGGGAATGTGTTGTGATTGTTTTTGATTTGAAATTCATATGAACTTAGGTCTGTGGTTCTCAAACTATGCTCAGCGACACATTGGTGTGTCATAGCCTTGTTTTTGTGTCTGCTAAAAGGTTTGAGAACCACTGGCTTAGGTACATTAAAAATGTGACACTGACATTACAATATTGAGTTCGAAACACAACAAAAATACGTTTCCGAACCTAAATATTGACCGTAGTTAGTCACTTTACATGCTAATTCTTAAGTCAGGTCCATCGGAATTGATATTGTCATCCTCTTTCACTTCATATCTCCATCAAAACTTTCAAATGGATGAAAATTCTAACTAAATATTGTCAAACAATTTAAAATCATCCCAACAACCCTGCTTATTACCCGCAATATTATAAATAGTCATACATTGAATCTACAGCAGAACACTTTAAGCTTGTCGTTGAAATTGGATTTAATTCCGCGTCATATTTCCTCTTAATATTTACTAGTTACATTTTTCATCTGCTATTCCTTATCTCTCGCCTCTTTTGAACCATATATCTTTACAAATCCTCTTGCTATGCTTTCTGTCTGCATCTCGAGGAAGAGCGTAAGACTAAAGATACGTTTTGCAATGAGTAAACATATAGTTTATACATCTTGAAATTAAATCAAGAATAAAAATTAAAGAATGAAAAAAACTTTTCCATTTTCAATGTTGTTTTACTGATATTGTAGAGAAAATATGAGAAACAAAACGCAACAGGATAAAGAAAAGTGTTATAATGACTTTTTCCTGAGTAAACTCAGGCGTGAACAAATGCGGTTGGTTTCAGGGGTTTAAAATGTATTTTGTAGGAAAAATAAAGCTTAAGTGAAAATTATTTATAATAGTTATCCCCTCGACAAGACTTAGATCATCAGGCGCAGAAAGTAAAGGCAGAAAAGGGTGCAACTTATATATGACACTTAACAATATAGTCAGATAACCCCTGATAGCTCAGTGGTGGGAGTATGTGACTGGAAATCGTAGGACGTGGGTTCAAGTCCCATTCTGGATTTGTTGTTTGGAATTAGACTTTTTTCTATTTAACAACAGGAAATTTGAGGCTTAGAAGTTTTCTAAAATTAGAATTTATACAAAATTTGAGTCACTTAAGAACCTACTGAATTCTAGAATAAAAAATTTCAAAGAATATTCATATTAGACCCCCTTACCCTTCAATTCTGAACACTATAAAGTGAAAAAATTTCATTATTAAAAACTAGCAAGAAATTTCTCCATCCCTGAATTTAAGACACTTTTACCTTAGCTCGCCAAGTATCAACTTTTTATCATCCCCGCAATTTCTTTCATTTTCAATTTTCTCTATTTTTTCCATTCTTATGTTGGAAACAACAGCATAAAAAAGAAAACTTTTCTTCCTGCTCGTTTCCTTCATTTCTTTTAATTTATGATAGTGAAAAATTATAAATAAAACATTTTATTGCTAAATGCAACGAAGATGATGGAAAATAGAGATTCTTCACCCACCGAAAAAGAAAAAAAAGAAAATTGTTGAATGAAAATATCACGAGTGTGTCAGGACCAGTCAAAACAAAAAAAGCGAATGTTAAAATTCATTAGATAAGATAAATTTTAAAAATCGTATTCCTGCTATAAATTTTATTAATTAAATATATCTAATGTGTTGTTTTAATGACACAACTTTGTGATGTTATTTTGCTTGTTGTTTGTCTGGACTGACAAAATATGGGTCAGTCTAAACGTAAAGTGAATGAAATGATCGTAAATTTCTTGAATTAAAGTCACGAGAGGATAAAAAAAGTTTAAAATATAAATTTGACTATTCTATAGTATTTTGATAAAAAAGACGGCTTTTTGGGATGAAATCGTAATTTGGTCACTAAACTTGTATTCCATCAAATATTCTTGTGGAATCTGGGGTCATGTGTAATCCAATCTGCCAGTAAGACCTCTAAGACCGAGTGGTTAGGCAACATACCGGATATCTGCAACCCTCTTTTGTGAGGACGTGGGTTCAATTACCACTAAAAGCCGATTTATTAATCATTATATATTGAGTATTATCGATAATGAAAAGAATTTGAACAATGCTCACGATATAACATGACCTAAGGGTCAGTGTACCCTGATGAGTCAGCCATGAATGATTCCCTATATCCTCATAATTCACCCATAGCTGACACATCTTAGTGACAATAATAGTAAAATATTCATTCAAAACCTCACAAAAATTAGCTATAAATAAACATGGAATCATGTCTGATACCTTTTCTAAATGAATAAAATTCCTATTAATAGAACACGTTGATGATTACTTCTTATTATTGTTGTTTTTTATTTTCTTTTCGTGGGAATATTTACGAATTAAAAAAAGAAAATATTTAAATTAAGTATTTAACCTGCACTAATAATGTGCGGAAATTTTTTTTATATGAAATTTTATACACATTTCGGTGTCTTTTTCGCATCTTAATTTTCAGCAATTGCAAGCCTTTTTTAGCGCCAGTGAGATGATAAATGCATAACGTCAAAGAGCATGCCAATTAAAATATGACATGTGTGTAGTCTTCCTGAGCATTATTGTTCGAGTTTTGATTTATTTTTAGCTTTATAGTTATGATGTAAAATAAATAAAAAAGTGGTTATGCTTGCATTTGAAGTCTGTAGGAGAATATGAAGGATTTTTTTCTGAGTGTAAAACAAAAGCAGGATGGAAAAGAGTTTGAGATGATGTAGTCGAGGCGTACTTGTTTTTTTAGTATCAAAAATGACCTCATGTTAGTTGGGACTCATTGAGACTTTGAATTTTTGGACGAATGGAAATAATTTAAAAGAATTTGGGGTTTTATTTTCAAAAAAACTTACAAAAGTGTTCGATATTTTACTAAATTTAACGTGTTAATGGTTCTTAGAATACCAATGGATGACAAAAGTAGTATTAACCGTTATTCTTTAGAAATTCAAAACTGTTTCAAAAATATTTCGAAGTGTTAAAATTTTTAAATTTTCAAAAATTGTTAAATTTACTTATGAAAATTTGTAACAGTCATATTTTTTTGAAAAAAATGACAGTCTTAATGTCTTTTGGTACCTTAAAAGACAAACATGTAGCAAATCTTCAGCATCAATAAAATATGCTAACAATAAAGAGCTTCAGTTCAACAAAATGAATATCTTATATGAAAAATCACGACATAGGTAGGGTGACCAGAGAGGTATTAGCGACTCGATGAATCCAACTAAGGGCACTTCAACTCCAATCGACCAGAGAGAATACATAGAGGACTAATTTTTAAAATAGAAATTTAGACTTTTTAAAAGACAATCCTCTGAAAATCCAAGCAGATGGCCAGCCTAAACATAGGAAGCGTTCATAAAAGGTGTTATGATGCTATTTTGTTGCTTACTTCTCATATTTATCGCATGGCTTCATAATTCAGAGCGCTCACTTTTTTATTATTCTTATTGCAGTCTTTTTTATGTTCAGACTAGCCTGCAATGTCAGAAAAATGAGAAAGAAAAGAAGATTTCTAGACGTAACAAGAATAATAAAATATTTTCGCTTTCATAATTTTATTTTCATACAAAAAAATGAGAAACTGCTTTTGTTGAAATTATGTTTAAAGGATTTTCTGCATAGTTAGGTTGAATCAGAACTGTTTCTTCTATATTTTTAAATGTTACCCAAAAGGTGCATTTTGGGGCAGGTGGGAAGTCTCTAGGACTAGTTTTTCATGTTTAACCTGAGATATACTTTTGTCATACTAAACACAATAACAGGGGTATACCCTTGGGGTACTCCAAGGGGTTATGGTTACCCTTGGGTATACCAAAAACCTGATATCAATTAGATAAAGCAACCAAATTCCATATTTCCAGCTAAACTCAGCCATCTCCACTAAGTACGCTAGCAAATCCTATCAATTATCACATAAAAATCCCTTTCAAGTGAAAATCACGCTAATAATTATTTACTTTAACTCAATAGTAACAGGAAATCATTTGAGAATTAAAATGTATGATATCTGAGAAAAACCAGATAGAAAAAAAAAGTTTTGCAAAGAGGAAATGGCAACAGAGAATTGATCAGGTGCAAATATCAATAAGTCTCTCGTTTTCCTTCAAATAAATGTTTCATCATTTTAAATTGGAAATGTTTGATATATCAATTAATTTACTTTGATGGTTGTAAAAGAAACCCACACATAAGAAAGAGAACTGGAAAAGTCGGTGTAGAGGTAAAGTTGCTTGAATGCATTTTCCTTGGAATTTTATTTATGCTGCCATTAAGGCATTTATGCTTTTATGTATGTCGACTCCTGTTAATCAACTCGAGCATTTCCGATAATACATTGAACGAAGTCTTTTGTCGTATTCAAAATAATTGAACATCAATAATAATTTATAAGCAAGGTTGAGCTAGCCTTGCAGCGATTTTACCCTTTATTTAATAAACTCTACACAAAGGCAGTCTATTGAGCAGTAAAATGATTTGGTCAATTAGTCATTAACTGACCATTTTTCATTTCATCTCTCCATCATATCGATGTTGGATCTTTATTTATCGTTTTTTCAACTTTTGACTGTGTTTTTTCAGCTCAATGTACACTTAAATCTGAGTATGTGTTCCAATGAGGCACATATCATATATATGGAAACTTGAAATTTTTTTATTTGCTTATTCTGTTTATTTTTTATACTGCAAATGCAATATTATGAAATACTAGCAGTTCATCACGTCAAACATGATGACACAAAACTTTATGACAGATTTTAATTTAAGAATTCTCACATTACACAATTTGACAGACATGACCCAAAAGTAAAACTTCTTAAGAATGCTGACAAGAATTTTTCTTCTTCAAAATTAACTATGACAAGTCAAACAGATGATCAGCTTATATATAACTATACGAAATATGAATTCCACGATTTTTAAAAATCAGTTGCACTATCTATTAGCTGTTAATAACTATCTATTATTCTGTTGCACTACTCTTGTCACAATTTGAAGGGGGGGGGGGGGTTCCAAAAGAATATTTTGTTCGTTTACTCAAGTTTTTGTACTTGATGTTCCTTTTAAGGTATCTGAATGAATAAATTAGAACTAAGAACTTCGAAAACGTTGAAATAAAATTAGTAAAAAAATTTATTGAAATCTTCTTTTAAAAAACTTTTAAAAGAAAAACAAAATAAATCATGTAAAAAAATTTTTTGAGGTGGAATATGGACCTTCCTCTCTGACTGCACCCTTGCCTTGTCATTGCTGTCAGCAATAATTCATATTTTTAGAATATAATCCAGTGTTACCAAGAGTTTCAAAATTTCTTTTGATCTTCGTACATTAATCAGTTGAGGTATCTGAACTACTTAAAGAATTCAAGCCAATGATCTTCGAGTTATCACACCAAAATCCAATCTCATTATTAATTACTCCACAGAGGCACTTAACTCCTTAAATCGACCTTTGGTGGAACTTAAACCAAAATTCTCTGAAAAAATGAATTTATAGATCCCTAAACACATCATACTCTTCCACAGGCAGATTCACCTTCATACAGCTTGATATTTTTATTTTGACAGCACAGTTTGCAAAAAAATTTAAAGAAAGTCCTCGTGTTATTGATCGAGGGACTTCAGCGCATTTTTGTGTTAGCGATCAGTATTTGATTAGCAAAGTACTGCGTATTAAATAAGTCAATCATGAATATTTTGTGACTTAAATAAATTCGACGGCTCGATAACGGTTTTTTGGCATTCAAATTTTCTAACGGTCAAAATATATTTGAAAATTTCCCGCGTAAATGCACTTGAAAATCATTAATTATAGTATAATTAACAAAAACACGGTGAATTTCCATATAATAAAATGGTTTGTCATTTAACGGTTTTTTGAAATTCAAATTTTCTAACGGTCAAAATATATTTGAAATTATCCCACTTGAAGTTGGCTCTATTGTATTGAAAACAAAAAATTATTAATTATAGTATTTAGCATTGGTTTTGAGATTTTTAAATGTCCGGGGGGCCAATAACTCGATAGCACGGAGCTAATGCAAAAAACCAGAACTCTCTACGATGTCTAGTTAAAAAGTTTTTCGTGTGTTCCGACCGACCAGCCAGCCAGCCGAACAAAGTGCATTATTAAGCTACCTTTTTAAAACAAGTTTCAAAAATGCGCTAAAAATGTTTAAATGTGACAGGAAATTGCCAGCATGTTCAACACTTTATGGCGCGAGTTGAATGAATTTGATATTTTTCATAAGGGGTCGTTCACTTATTACGTTCGCATTTTAGGGGGGAGGGGGTATTTATTTTATTCTTTATATTTAAATACTTAAAGCGTTAAGCTAGTTGATAAAATTAAAAATGTCAAAAAAGTTGTAATTTTTTTAATAAATACCAATTGTTGAACGTTCTGGGGGGTTGATATTTGTAGCCAAGTGTAACAAAGGGGGGAGGGGGGTCAAAAAAATCCATTTTTTTTGCGTAACGTAATAAGTGAACGACCCCCTAATTTAATATTTTTTTTTTAATTTTAGGTATTTTGTCTCAAAAACCCTAGAAAAATGAAGAAGTTTTTCCATTGGAAGGGGGATTTATCATCCTATCCCCCCCTAAGACCCCCCAAATCTCTATCAAAAAATTAATAAAATACATAATAAACAAAACAAAATCACTTCAGAGCAACTCAATTTCAAAAATTGCTTGCATGTATTTAACTACTTAATTTGATCCCAAATTGTCGCACGTTTCAAATTCCCGAAAAAATTATATTCCTAATTGCTCAATTTTCTCAAGCATTCTCAATTTGATAGCCAGTTAATTTGTTACTTTTATATCCAATACACACAATGCGTTCAGCTATAAGCAATGAATGAAGTAGAAAAAAAATCAAGTTCGATTGTACATATTATGAACGGATATCACGAATAATGTTTATAATAACTATTCGTATTAAATAAAACATCCTTTATTATTGTTCATGAGGGAACCGTCTCTTTTTTTACTGTATGCACACAGCTCTTATATTTCTCTCGTCACTGTCGTTGTGTGTTGATTATGTTCATGCCGGCCCGTGAACATCATCAAAACCAATTGTTTTAAATTGACTGCCGGTTTACAAAATTTACTGCCTTCATACTGTATTAAAATTAATTGAAGTCTCTTTTTGACTGTATTTGAATGCTAACTCGCATACAGACATCATCACATCGTTCATGTGTGGATGTATTATAAATAAATATATATTTATTTGTTCAAAATCCACATTGAAAGCAATCAGAATGAGTTAATAAAGAAGTCAAAATTGATTACTATATGTAAATATTCCGAGGTAAAATATTGTTTGAGAGGAAAATTTAAAATGAAAAAATGCTTTTCTAATTTTGATTCCTCAACGATTTTTCATTTTTTTCTTTCTTGTGTTTTGATGATGAAAAATATTTTCAACATAACTAGAGTTTTCATGTTCTCAGCTGATATTTTGACATGTGGAAAAAAATTTAATAAATTTGACTTCATGCTCATTTCACAACTCATTTTATATGGATTATCGTTGAAATTATTTCAACTGCTGCATCTATAAAAATCGAAAATTTATTTGTCATATTCACATTTTAATAATGCAAATAACATTGCTGACTAACTTGCACAAAGTTATTGCTTTCCTTGAGTTTCTTCACAGACTTAACCTGTCATTGAGATAGCTGACAAAAACTTTTATTACTCATTTATTATTTTTTTCTCGAAAAAAAAAATTCATTGAAATATAGACTGGGAAACTACGTTCATTACCATAAAATATGTATGAATGCTCAACAAATTATCATAAACTTTTCGAGCTTACAATTCCTTCCACAGAAATTTTCTATTCTTGATATTTTCAACTGTTGAATAAAATTTGAATTATGTTGACACAAGTATTTTTATTCATAAATTTTACGGAAGATGGTGAATAATGTTTATAAACAAGACGGTGGGATAGGCAGAAGAAGAGGGTTCAAAATATTTTCCTTTTAAAATTTGAATGTTTTGGAGGGGTCCAAAAATATTGACATACAATTTTAATATCTAGAAAGGGTTCACACCCCTTTGGAACCCATGTCTACACCCCTGGTACAAGAACTCTCAGTTGACTCAGGTTTTGAATGGAAAATCCTGGCTAACAAAAATCGTTGAAAAGTTTGTTAAAAACTAGCTATGGCTAACTTTCGGATAGCTTTTAAGCCATTGGCTGCAAACAGTTCTTATTATTCGAAAGTGGTTCTTATTTTTCGAAGACAAAATTTCGAAAATTTGGTTTTTTTAAATTGAAAATGACCGTTGTAAATCAAAACAAATTTTTTTGCTTATTTTAATTAAAAATGGGTAAAGCTTATAAAGTTGCTAGCTGTAACCAAAAAAATCAACGAATCATGTTTTTGAAGTCTTGAAATATTCTATAAATAAGAATAAGTGAAATTTTTTTAACGGTATTTTCAAATTCAAAAAATTTATCAGTCAAAAAATCTTCGAAAATATTTTGAATTAAAAAAATTAACGGTTCTTGGTGCTCCTTGCAGCCAATGGCTTTTAAGTAAATTTTAATAATTACTGGTGAAAGACGGGTCAACTCAACTTTATTCAAAATTAGAGCTCTGCTTGAAACTTTTACAGAGTTTAACATTAATAGAAAAACCGATGTCAGTGGCATCACATTGAGAATGCATTCATGCTAACACTGTCAGCAGTTTACAGAGTTACAGAAATAAATGCCTTCAAGCTGTCACTAATAGAAATGTTACTGCAGTTTTGCTCACTTTTAGTTAAAATTCTAACAGTCAGATTAAAAAACTTACAAAAAATATGTATACTAAGTTATCATGACAACTCGGTCGAGCTAATTTTGTAAGAAGTAAATTTGACTCGACTTCATTTTTACATACAAAATTTCAATCGATTTTGAGCTCTTGATAACATCAAACACAAAAAGGTTTATAGATGCTGAAGATGCTAATTAAATATTCTGTGATATCTACCCAGATACTTAGGTCGTACTGGATCATAGATATTTGTAGATATAATCAAACAACAAATTAGTCAAGTTACTAAATTTTACACATTTTGAAGGTTAGTTGATGTAATGTCATGAGAAACATGCTAATCTTTGTCATATCGACGACACTCTATGTAATAATTGAGAGATCAACTTCCAGTGGGTATCGAACCCACGCCTCCTACAAAATCGAGGGTTACAGATATCTGGTATGTTGCCTAACTACTCAGTCATACTCTAACATTGGCAAATACGCTTACAAATGGCTTGATACCCCAGATTCCACTCCACTCAACCACCACAAGGATATTTGATGGAGTACAAGTAACCACATCAATTAATAAAATTGTGAAATTTTCAAAACAGTGATTTCACGATGCTCACATGGGGTCCACACAAAGGCTAATGGCCACAGATCCACAGAAGTCTTCCGCACATTGTGGTTTCGATGACTCAATACTAAACACCTTGATAACATAAACGCTTCAGACAATAAAATTTTTTGACTGTCCTTGTGAAAACCGCACTCAAAAAAGACCCCCAAAAAATCTCATTGCTGTGCATTACAACTTTTTTTCATTCAAATCTAAACATTGTTCAAATCTCAAAGATACACACTTCTATTCAATATTATCGTGTATGTGTTCGAATATTTCTTTTTTTGTTTGAAAACCTTTTAAGTGCTAAGTTATTCTTCCGCAAATGATTTGTAAAAAATATTATGAAAAATCGATGTCTATGGACTTACTTCTTCCTTTAGCTTTTAGTGTTGCAAATTAATAAAAATTAGTTAAACAAAAAAAAATTTTTTTTGATGAGATCATCGGAAAAGGTGAGTTTTTCTGCCTGTGTGTTATTTTTTGTATATTTAATATTTTTTTTAAATCGTATGTATATATTTGAAGCAGAGGCGTCGTTGTTGGATGTACTCATGAATTGTTCAATTGATACGCTACTGAACGGATATGAAAATGATTATCATTCAGCTATAATGATAAAATTAATATAACGGTATTACCGGCGAAATATGTACATGTGAATATTTTATGCATAAATCAGTCAGTCTCGTCGCTATTTTCTCGTAAAATAATAAAGGCATCTTATAATGACTTTGCAATGTGAGCAGGCATGCAAAAATGCAGTGTTATGACTTTTTGCATTTTTAAGAAGTGTAATGAACATTTTATGGGAATTCCAAGGCCAGCGATTAAGGGGTATTGCCATAAAATTCTAATTTTAAAAATCTTAAGATTTAATCTGTCAAAATTTTATTCAAATTCATTCAAAAAAAAAACTAGATTTTTCTATTAAGGCACACCTTGAAGTAATCAACGTCGATCGAGTAGTCTCATCGTAGATGACTTAATATTTATGATGACTATTGAATGGGTCATGGATGATGGTGTTTTTATTAAGGAGAACATATGATTTCATAATTTTTTTTTCGCGAACAATAACTTAAAGGCAATTCAAGGTTGAATGTGCCAATATTAATATTCCTTATAATACAGTCGTTACTATAATTTACTGACAGCATTTCGTCATGCACGTCCTTTTAGTTACGAACAAGAATAATAGACGAGGAAAAAAAACGAAATATAGCTGAAAATTAAATGCAAGTTCGTGCAGCAATTTTAGTAAATTTTCTCATGAAAATTGCTTTTTGCTTTGATTTTTTTAAGTTGCTTGACATTCTTTGGGTTAAAGTTTTTTTGAAACTCACATAAATTTGAGAAATGTTGATATTTTAGAGGATTGGAGGTTCTCGACTTTTGCAGAAAATTAATCAAAATTAATAATTAATTAGCATCAGTGACCCATGGCTGCGTCATGTTGAATTTTGACCGTTACATGAAAATTTGAATGATTCAAAAAATATTTTTCCGTTAAAAAGTAAAGAAAATTTATTTAATTAAACTTTGTGGAGCATTAAATTGATAAATATCAGACTACCGCCATCTCAAAAACGTCAGTTATTCGAAATTTTTGAATATTTTCAAAATATTTTTGCCGTTAAAAAATAAATCTATAAATGCTTGTTTCATGACATTTTTTGCATTTATCCTTTTAGATCAATGAAATTAATCATTTTCTAAACTCCAGACTACTTAATTAACTTACTAAAGCTGTTTAAAATGAGAATTTTTGACAATTTTTTAATTGAAGATCAAAACATAAACATAAACAAAGAAAATTTCAGAAAATGTTTTTGTTAATTTTCTAATTGAATTCTATGAAATATTGGTTATTGAGTTGATTAAATGGTTCATTTAGTGTGAATGTTTAGTTTCATGGTGCAAAAACTTAATTAAAGAATGCAAAAAGAGCAAAATTTCGATGAAAAAAAATTTCTATTGTTTTGATGTTCGAAGAATTCGACATTAATTTCGAAGTAATTTCGAAGTATTCGAAAATGAGATGGCGATAGTCGGATAAATATCATTAAATCATTTAACTATTTATTCCTTAAATGTGTTTTGAAGTTTTCATTGTTAAAACAAAAGAAAATTGAAAATTTTGTGCAAATTTTTACAAGCTCAACTGTCAAAATAAATTTAAATTTTCGTAAAGATTATCGAATTTTTCGAAATGATATGACGCAACCAGTGACCTAAGTCATTGTGTGAAAGGTCCTAGTTTCGATCCTAGGTGGAATTTAGTTATAAAGCTCATTATTCATTTCGAAATCCCCAGTAACCAAAACCGTTAAAAGTTAGTTAAAAACTATCTGAAAGTTAGTCACAGCTAGTTACTAACTAAATTTTTAACGGTTTTTGTTTCTGGGGAATCTAATCACAAAGGGATTAGGTACAATACATGATACATCTCGTTTAGGGCCAATGTGTGCATTCAGAAAGGTTATGTAAATATTCGAAAAAAAAATTCAAATTTTCGGAAAGTGCGGGAAAATTTATTTTGCTGAAAACTGTTCAATTCTCTATTCTAATAGCTTGTTTTCAATGAATAATCCAATAGAATGCTCATTATAATCAATTAACAGCATATCCATTGAGTATTAAAGTGTATTTAATGATTTCGAAAATTTGTAACGGAAAAAATAAGACCCATTAATTTCGAATTTCGAAAAATAAGATCCATGTTTGCACACATTGGGTTTAGGGGAATACAACTCACTGGACTAGTCACCATTTTTTTCTGTTTTATCTATTTTGATCTATTTTGTCTAATTTTCTGACAAAATGGATAAAAATTCTGTCAATTAGTTTGGTGAGTTGCTTCTTTCTAATAAGGTCCATGACTCTAATGTCACTTACAAGAGAAAAATAAAAAATCTAAAGTTCTTAGCAATATTTAGATGATTATGTTAATAAACGAGCTAGAATTTGCTGACATATTGATGACCGGCAGCTTTAACATCTTCAAGTTCGAGAGTATCTAAAATATCTCACATAAATAGTGAAAAAGTTGTAAACAGATGAATAAGCTGCAAAAGACACATGTCAAAATAAGGCAGCATGTGACACTGTCTGAGTTTTTTTTTGTATGGAAAGTTGTCATTAAACAAAAATGTAATTTTTTTCTATTTTTATTCTCAATAAACAGCTGATTTTGTTTAGCTGTCAACAATTTAAAGTTAAGAAGCTTTGAAAAAAATTTCTCTATTGAATGACCAGAGCTAAAGGCGCTTATACCGTCCAACGAGCCGGTAAATAATTCAAATGTTTATTACTTTCATGTCCAACTCTCAGTTTCTAGTTATAATGTAACTAAATATCCAGAAAAAAGGCATTTGTGCGCACATATAAAAGAGTCTGATAGTTGTATTGTATTAATAATAAATAGAACAACCGCATGTTTAGTAGCTCTAACCCTACGATATAAAAGAAAATATGTACATTATAGTACGAAAAATGAATGTAATAATCCTCTCGGCATTTTAATATGAATATATATATGTGAACATATAAAGTGTATAAATTATTCAAAGCAACAAGGAAATGAGTTTCCTACTTTGATGAGTCTCATTAAAATTGTTTTAATGCTTTGAGGGAGTTTTTGAAAGGATCCGAACAGGTTCAAATTACACCCGTAATAGATTAATGTTATATTGTGGTTAATTAAACTCAAACCAAATTTTCTTGATCAACTACACATTCCAATTCCTCTCTCTTTCTTCCCCATTAAATAATTTGCTTTCCCATTTAGTCACACATACGAGAATAAAAACACATTCAAAAAAAAACTGTTTCACAAGAATAATTCTAATAAGAATCGCTGTATTAAGAAAATTTTGTATTCATTCGTCATGTATTGCTGTTGTGTAGACCGTGAAGTTAAGAAATTTCACTCTTTGATGTCCAGAAATAGCCAATGGCAATTTATTTTTAAAGAATATTCTCAAATTTCTGAAACTGTTTTAATAAAATAAACTCACAATTAATTTACTTATTACGAACATTTCCATTTCATTTCAATATATAAACATTAGCAGAAACAGTTTGAAAGTGTAAACATCATTCATGTGTAGCACTGATATTAGTCATGTCACACATAATTTTATACGGAATTAATTCTCTAATACCTTTCGTTTGAAAAAATAATAATAACACAGACATGCGTTTATATTATTTAACCAAAAAGGGCGCGGACGAGAATACACTTGAGAAGAAACAGCTCTTCATTTTTTTAATCTATTTTAATGATGTTCAAAATGAACTGTTCAAGTGCTAAAGATAGTAAATATTTCTCTGAAGAATCTATTGAATAGGCAATAAATACATCAGCTTGTTAAGTGCGAGAAAAACAAGAGATTCTACATAAATTATCAAACAACTTAATTTTTTTTTTCATACTAACATTTTAGTCAACTCTCAGCTATCCAAATGAAAGGAATCCAAAATAAGTTTTTTTTGCAGTCTCGTTCCGTGTGAATAAATAAATTGACTCTTTATTTTCTTGCTTAATAGAAGGGAAAATTATTATTATTTTTTTATCTTCGGTTCTTCTCCTCACTTCTTTTTATTCCTCAATGGCAACTAGTGTCATACACTTTGTAATGTAAAATGTCACACACGAAATTTTTAGTCTAACCACCTGTTCAATATGGATATTTTTATTTTTTGTGAGAAATTTCTTATTTTAAGGTAACAACATCACTGCTTCACAAATGACTATATAGAATTTTTAATTTGATCACTTTTTGAGTCTTAATTAATTTATTTAGTCTTTCTTATTCACAGAAAAAATTACTTTTGCAACCGAAATTCACAAAAGATTTGAAATCAAGAAATCCGTTAAAATTTGAAATCGAAAAATCCGTTACAATTTAATAAGAAGAAATTTTATTTTTCAAATCTTAAACAGCCGTTAAAATTAATTGAGTTTTAAACACTTATTTTCTTTTCAACCTCCTTGTTTTTTAATTTATCTACTTCAGTTCCATGTATCTTTCAACGCGATAATACCAAACAATATTTACACTTGTAAAAAATTAGCTGCTTTCATCGAGAATATTAGAAGAAACAAACTAATATTTTTATAACGCGAATTTATATTTTTTTTGTGATTCCTTGAGGTCATCAAAATATGTTAATATAATAATCCGATAATTTGTTACTTGGCAATTGACTACTTTAAATTGACACTACAATATAGACTCGTGTTTCACTAAGAATTTAGAAAATTAATGTTATTCAAACTTATGTTTTATTGAATTATAAATTTTTTGAAAAAAAATAAACCACGAAATAAAAATGAATACTGGTTCCGCGACAGCAGATTTTTCAACTAATTCTTCGTGTATAGTATTTCAATATTTCAAACTAAAACACAATAATTTTTTTTCTTCTTCATTCATACATTTATGCCTCACGGTTCTGTCTCTCAAACTGTGCTTATGTGTTGTAAAACAGTATTAATAAAAATCCATTCCTTAGTGTGTATTTGTATATGCATTTTATATGTATGGACGCTACGATATACACATATAAGAATATAACAATAAAAAGAAACAGAAAATAAAGATATACAAGTGCGATATTCAGCGGGCTATGAACGCACATCATGAATGAACGATACACGGTCGCAGTGGTTCACGAAAGTGTGAGTCTGTCTTTCTGAAATGTGTATTTGATTAAAAAATAAACAGTTTTTTTCGGCATTTTCAAATACATACTTTTTTATGCCTTTAAGTTCATTCGAACGAAGATATCTAAAAATATTGAGGAAAGAATAAAGTTTTAATCTGAGAAACTAAAAATGATACGGATATGCTCGATTGAATCGTTGCACAAAACATTTTATGCAGATTTGATACTTTTTGGTTTAAATTGGTGACCCTTGCAAGCAGTTGGATGCATTTTTTAGATATCGGAAATGAAAGGTAAATTTTTTGAGAGATTTGAATTTATTTGTACGGATATTTGTATTTACTTTATTAATATTTTAGTCGATAATAATTTTTTGTTGATTTTTTAAAAGAATTTGTAAGTTTTGTCGTTTTTTATGGATTAAGATCATGAGAATATTTTTAAAAAAGTGTTTTCAAAATGTTTTTCAAAAATTGTTTTCAAAATGTAATTGAAAAACAATTTAAAAATTTATTTCTAATACCTAGCAGTTTTTTTTACAAAATATTTATATTTATGATTTTAAAAAATTCAAAAATTTAAAAAATATTTTTTACAGTTTTAAAATTTCATTTTAAAAACAGTTTTTAAATTTAAGATTCCATTTTAAAAATTGTTTTTAAATTTAAGTTTCCGTTTCAAAAACAATTTTTAAATTTATTCATACAATTTAAAGTGTATAAAATTAGTTTTTAAATAGGAATCTTGAAAACTTTTTTGAATTTTGAAAACAATTTTAAATTTTTGATTTTTTTAAACTGCCAAAAAAATAGCAAATTTTAAAAAAAAATAATTTAAAAATTAAATTTAATCCATATTAAAATATTTAAAATTCAGACTTTAAAAATTTAAAAACCAATTTTTAAAATTTTAAAATTATTTTTAATAAAAATTTATTTTAAAGTTATTTTTAAATCGAATTTTAAAAATATTTGCATGATTGTGAATATCGATAAATTTTTTGAAAAATACAAAATAAAATTCAAATATCCAAAATACGTTAAAATATAAAAAAAATCCAATAAAATTCACATCAATTCAAAGAGAAATGATCGACGTTAAAGATCAAACGAGACACTTGACACAAGTAATTAGCTACATCATCAGAACCATCATCGATAGCATTTCTCATGTCATAGAAAAATGATTTTTCAAAAAAAGCGATGACTTTTTCTCCTTGGGAAATTAAATTTCACGTCATTTACTAATTTTTCAAGCTACGGTCACATTCATTCTAAATATTTTTCCTACTCTATCCCATAATCCACCAGACTTATGTTAAAATAAACAAGAAAGTAAATTTTTACTGCAAGGGAAAAGATGTTTCGTCGTTTGCAAAGTAATATTCATCGTTTGGCTTATACATGTGCGATGTTTATATGATATTTTTCATGAATTAATGCACAACTACACTCGAAAGCGATGATTGACCGTCAAAAAAAAACGTGCGAGAATCGAGCATTTATACACAGTAAATTTATTTCTTCTTTTGAAATGTACATGAAGGAAAGGAAAGAGCAAAAAAAAATATTCGAATTTTTCAGATATAAACGGAATTGAATAAATTATTAGATGAAAAGGCAAAGAGCAATTTTTGAATGATTTTTTTCCTTCCTTTTACACACGAAATAAATAAAAAAAATTGCGAAACATGAAAAATAAAAAAAGATGATGCGGGCAAATCGATAATATCAGAGCCATCTAAAAAAATTGTTTTATGGCACCTTTGTAAATGTTGATAACATTAAACGACAAAAAAAAATATTTTTTTGATTGTTGACATAAGCAATTAGTACCTGAAAATTTGTATATACATCGTCACGCTAATATCTGTGACTGGATTTTGATATTCGCATCATCATCGTCAACAACGCTGCTTTTTTTTTTGTTGCTGCACACACATATATCCAAAAAAAAATAAGTTTTTTATTTTACGCTCATTGTTGTTGTTCGCCGACCCCACAAATTATTCTCCGACTCGACACACAAAAAAATATATAAATCGAAATACTCAAATGGTTATAAATCAAGTGCTCACTTTTAAATGATTTTTTAAAAGATTTTTTTTATTGCTTGGCTCTCCTATGATGATGCTAAATAGTGTGAAGATATTCAAAAGACTTACTCACTTTGTTTTTATAAAAATGTTTGTATGTATGTGGATACAATTGGAATCATGACATCATCGGTTGGTGATGTCAAAGGAGAGGTTGAAGAATGTTCAGTGAATAATTTAATGAATGGAAGATTTAGCGATTTTTCTATAGCATGCAAACTGATGGATGAGAACTAGGGAAACTTGAGACATTTGTCGAGTAAATAATATTAATAATTTTTTTTCTTCTATTTACTCGCGCATTTTTCCTGTCTGATAAGTTAGTGCTGTTTACGACAATTTCACACACGTGCCAATCATGTGGAAATATTTTTTTTAATTTTTTTCTAAAAAAAAATTTTAAGAATAATTATTGAAAAATAATAATTATTGTTTTATATCCGAAAAATAAAATTGTTTGTATTGTTGACGTAGAAATATTTCACGAGTCGAAATAGAGTGATATAATTTATTATTTTAGTGATTTATGATAACACTGTTGTAATAAGTTATATGCGTGTAAACGTTTGTGGAAATATTGCAGGAAATCTTCTATTATTTGGTTTGAAAAGTTTTTGGGGTGTTTATTCGAGAATTTTGTAGCAAAATTTTGTAGAACGCTCAGACACCATAATACACCACAAGTTTTCATGCTCAAAACTTCCTACATCCAAGAACATTAAAGATGCTTAAAAATCCATTTCAAATACAAACGTAAAAAGTTTCAATTGACCAATTCAATTCGAAAGGTTTCAAGAATACTTAGAATTTCATACCAACTTAAATCTTCAAATATTTGGAAACAAAACATCTTATACACTCACACATAATTTCGCAAGACTCTAAAGCCAAATGAGATTCTTGCCTTTCCATTTCTGCGTGTATAATTTTTCAGAATAATTTGCTTTACCGAATGCCTTTGAGACTAATTACATTTTTTTGTTAAAGTTCTTATTCCTGCTTTATAATTTCTTTGGTAATTTCATTTTATGATTTTGCACAAAAATCATCCACAACCTTCTGTATAAATGGATATATTTTTTCGTGCTTATTCTCTTCGTTTGAAACGCTTCAGTTCATTTTTTAAATTTATTTCCACGTCAGATAAAATTCTCAATACTTTTGGAACTTTTTTTTAAGAATATGAATTTGGGAGGGTGAGTAAGGGGTCGTTTATAAATGACGTCCAGGGTTTGGGGGGAAGAGGGTCATGAGCTGCGTGGCATTCCAAAAAATAAAATTTTATGTGAATTTTTTTTTGTTGAAAAATGGGGTCTGAAAATCTAGTTTTTTATTAAACGTCATTTGTGAAGAGCCTTTAAGGAAGTTTTTGTACTACATTTGACTTAATGTGTGGGAAAATTAGACATTTAGAAGCTAATCAGGGGATTTCTGTAAACTCTTAAAACTTTTTTAAAAACTAATTTAAAATTTGGTTTTTTGGATTTAAAAATGTGATTTTAAAAAATTTAAATTTTTTTAATATTTCATAAATGATGATATAGTCATTCTTTATTAAAGAGACTAACTTAATTAGAACAATTTAAGATAATAAATTATAACCATTTTAGCGATAAATTTGATTAATTTAAAAATTATTTTTTAAAAATTATTTCTAAATTTTTCAATACAAATTTAAAATATTCAAGCTTACAATTTTGTTTTTAAAATTTACAAATCTGATTTTAAAGAGGTCATAGATTCGGAACTTAGTCTTTTAAAAAATTTGAAAAATATTTTTTTAAAAAAATGTTTTTAAATTTTAAAAAAGTTTAAAAATATTCAAACTTATAATTTTGTTCCTTGGATTTAAAAATGTGATTCTGAAAAATTTGGATCTGGTTTTAAAAAATTCAAAAAAAATTTAAAAATATTTGTTAAATTTTTTTAAAATAAATTTATAGTTAAATTCACTTCAAATTCAAATTTTTTAGGTCTTGAACATCAAAATTGTATTAAATATATAATTTTAAACCTTAAAAAATGACTAAATATCTCCAAATTTTAAACAAAAAAGTCACAGTGTCCTAATCAGATCATTTGCAGAATGCCAACAACAAATTGAATTTCCTTCAATATTAAATTATTATGTAAATTTCATGGATCTTGAAACATTTTTTGTTTCAAATTTGCTATTTCAAAAAAGAATCAAAACTCTCCCCTAATCCATTATACATAGAAAAATGCAGATGTAACACAAAGTAGCCTACCTTTGCACTTGTTATTATTTTATTTAATTTTCCATAACACAAAAAGACAAAAAAAGGAAAAATTATGTTTCTGAGTTTTTTATTATGTTTTGGCTGTGTATTTTTAAGTTCGTTAGAACAAAGAACCTTTTTTTCTCTCTTTTTCTGGCAATTGTGTTGAGTGTTTAGATAATAATTCAAGGGGAACTTTCATTAAAAATTTTTTTGGATGTTTATTTTGTGTTAAATTTTTAATCAAACTTTTCTCAAGCCCACCCTTCTCTAAATTATCATTATTATTGTTATCATCATCATAGCAATCCTAATAAAAATTTTTTGAAATTTGAAACTTAATATTTTCAAATAAATCCCTCTTATTTCAATTCAGGTAAGTTGTGGAATCATTTTCTAAAATAAATTTTCACAAGAATCTAATCAGTCATCGAAATAGAAGTAGCAGAAGAGCGCGGTGGTTAAAAAGCAATTATCTATTATTGAAAAGTTTTTGTGATTACAAGGATTATTAATGTAAATTATTCTTCAACGTCAAGAGAGTGTCAGTGAGTCTAATCTCTTGGATAAAGTTCGTATTGTTAATTAGAAAGTTGATTATTCTTCAACAAATTTTTACAGTAGGCTTATAAAAGCCACGTCAAATCCTTTCGAGTAGAATTTTTAATTTTTTAATTATTTTTATTATATTCTCGTGTAAGTTTTTCTTTTCATAATTTTTAATACAGTTTTTGATATTGAACAATTTTGTACAATTTTTAATGGATTTATCAAAATTTGTCTCATATCAAGTAGGATTTTTGCAGGAAAACTGTAATAAATTAACGGTAAATTTTGGTTCGTTAGTTGAGTTATTTAAATAAAGAACATCAAAAATTCAGTTCTAAAGTTCGAATCTCAAAGATTCAATTATTGCTGTGACGTAGCAAAAGGGCAGCAAAACCACGATTTTAATGAGAGCAAAAATTCCGACGAGGGTCTGGACCTCCTTAGACACCTCCCTGGCTATGCCCCTGCCATTTCTATTAAAAAAAGTAATTGTACTAAATATGTTATTTTTCAGAACAATAAATATTAAAAGTGATTCTATTATTCTCATTTTAAAGTAAATTTAGTGGAATATTGTCTATAACTGAGTTGTTTTCATCCAAAGGTTGAACTAATATGTTTAAAGGTTAAAGTAATGATTCAAAAAAATTGAACATTACCCCACGTTCATCAAGTTTCATTTGAATTTTGCATCAAATTATTAGAATTTTATGTTTTTGTGTATTCAATTCGCAAAAAAATTAAAGGATTCACATAGTTAAGCTAAATAAAAATTCTTTATGATTTGGCAATTTTTGTTAAATCAAACTATATTAAAGGGGCATGACTTTAAATTTTGATTTTTAGTCATTTAATATTGGGATCAATATTATTTTTTCCTCTATTAATACTCCAATTTTTGATAAAGTTATACGCCTGGTGAAAGGCTTTCCAACATAATTCTCAAAATTATAATCAACTTTATCGGTACCGAGAAAGGCTAATAAAGTGCAGCAGAAAATTACCACAATATTAAGATTTCATAAAAGACGTTAACATTTCGGATTAATTTTAAAAAATACTTTTCAAGTCAATCTCAAGTTACGTCACGCTTTGAGGAAGAAGAAGGGAGAAGAAGGGAGAGGAAGAAGAAGGGTCGTAGAATTTGTGAAAGGGGGGGTCGGAAAACCTACCATATCTCAAAAATTCCAAAGAATTCTAAATTTATTTAGTGAATAGTTCCAAAGTCTTTTTAGCGCATTTTTGAAACTTGTTTTAAAAAGGTAGCTTAATAATGCACTTTGTTCGGTCGGTCGTTCGGTCGTTCGTTCGTTCGGCTGTGAATCGAGATAGAAGCAACCAGACATCGTAGAGAGCTCTGGTTTTTTGCATTAGCTCAGTGCCATCGAGTTATTGGCGTATCGATTAGTTAGAAAGCTCAAAACCATCGCTAAATACTATAATTAATGATTTTTTGTTTTTATTATGGTGTAACCTGTCAAAATTTTATTTTACCTCTATAATTTCACCATTACCTCTATAATTTCAAATATATTTTGACCGTTAGAAAATTTGAATTTCAAAAAACCGTTAAATGACAAACCATTTTATTATATGAAAATTCACCGTGCAAATTGTTAATTATACTATAATTAATGATTTTCAAGTGTATTTACGCGGGAAATTTTCAAATATATTTCGACCGTTAGAAAATTTGAATTTCAAAAAACCGTTAAATGACAAACCATTTTATTATATGAAAATTCACCGTGCAAATTGTTAATTATACTATAATTAATGATTTTCAAGTGTATTTACGCGGGAAATTTTCAAATATATTTCGACCGTTAGAAAATTTGAATTTCAAAAAACCGTTAAATGACAAACCATTTTATTATATGAAAATTCACCGTGCAAATTGTTAATTATACTATAATTAATGATTTTCAAGTGTATTTACGCGGGAAATTTTCAAATATATGTCGACCGTTAGAAAATTTGAATTTCAAAAAACCGTTAAATGACAAACCATTTTATTATATGAAAATTCACCGTGCAAATTGTTAATTATACTATAATTAATGATTTTCAAGTGCTTTTACGCGGGAAATTTTCAAATTTTTTTTAGCCGTTAGAAAATTTGAATTTCAAAAAACCGTTAAATGACAAACCATTTTATTATATGAAAATTCACCGCAAAATTGTTAATTACACTATTATTAATGATTTTCAAGTGTATTTACGCGGGAAATTTTCAAATATATTTTGACCGTTATAAAATTTGAATGTCAAAAAACCGTTATCGAGCCGTCGAATTTATTTAAGTCACAAAACATTCATGATTGACTTATTTGATACGAAGTACTTTGCTAATCAAATACTGATCGCTAACACAAAAATGCGCTGAAGTCACTCGATCTATAACACGAGGACTTTCTTTAAATTTTTCGAATGCTAACACTTTGATTTCACACGACTTTACTGGATTTTACCAGATTTTACTCAATTTCACCTCAAAAACTTTTTTTTTGACAAAATAAATTTCGGTTCAAATGAACGAAAAATTTATTTCGTGCGAATGGAAAATTTTCGTGTTTTCCCCAAGTTTTTCCTCATTCATCACGAATGCATTATGAATATGAATGAACATGACAACACTGTGCTATATTTCATTTCTATAAAATAAAAATAATAATATTTTCTTAGTGGGTGAATACCCTAGCAATTATGCATTTGTTTCACAAAAAAAAAATCTTTTCAAATTTAAATCCGTAAAACTATCATGTTAACAGCAAAAGACAAATCATTTTTTCTCGTTCATCTAAAGAAAAAAAAAGGTGATGTCTAAAGAAGCATGATATATTCGTGTGTATGTGGAATGTGAAAAGTGATTTTATGATGTGTCAAATAATATTTTAAATTAAAACGTTTAATTTTGTAAGATGTGATCATCATCATGTGTGCATTTCAATTTAATTTTATATGTTTCTTTTCTGAAAATTTTTTCCCAGAGATGAAAATCTTCTCTATTTTTCTCCTTTTCATGATGATTTATTTGGCATAAAACTCATCATGCGGTTGCAATTAAGATTTAAATTTAATTTTATTCAATGTAATGTGTCGGTAGTTGAGAAAGTGTGTATGAGTAATGAGCACTATAAAATTTTGTCGTGGTTTGTAACTCTATTTTTATTGATTTTTAAATTGATACACGTGTTTTATGGGTTATATTGTAAAATTATGATTTTTTGAGAGGGTCAAGGGACACATTTTGAGTAGATTTAATAATTTTTGTGGGTGTCCATGAGACAAGCTATTAAATTTTGTATGTTATGAGACAAGGCACTCAATTTTGACCCCAAAATTGCAAAAAATAGTAAAGAACCTTCAACATCTCCCACAAAAAAATAAAAAATAGGAAAATTTACATCTGTTAATATTAAGTCCACATCCTTCCTGCTATAAAATTTAAATTTACAAATTTATTATCTTCAGGTCATCGTTCCTTGCCCCTTTATGTCACAATCTCAGAATCCATCATAGATGAGCTTAAAATAAAAGACAGGACCGCACACACAAAGTCATTCCTCTTTATTTAAATGATTTCGATATAATTTCTCGTAGCGCATGTGAAAAATTGCATTTAATTGCACAGACAGAAAGATGAAATGTAAATGAAATTTTAAAAGACATATCATACGCAAATTACTTTCTTCAATCTGAGATTTAATTAGAGCAGTACTCTATAACTCGTCGAGGCATAAATAATTTAATGAAGCTTAATAAGAAGCTCATTTAGATTCAAGAATTATGACGGTGAAATTAAATTGAAGGTATCACACTATTTCGATACAGCATAACAACTTCTTTTTGAGACAGATCTCATTGTGTGTGACTCTAAGTCGAAAAACAATTACAAAGACATTGCATGTTAAATCTCTATAAAAAATAATTTCACATAGAATATTTTTCTTTCTTTTAGTTTTTCTCATTTTTTTCGGTTTGTTTATTCACGTCTTTTGTCAGATATAACACACTATAATATTATTTATAGAATAATATATTTTTTTATATACATGTGATATAAATTGAAATCATTTACATGTCGCGCACCGCAAATTGTGTGAAACACATTTCATCGCATATCAAATTGCTGCCCAAAAATACATTTACATGGCATACAAATTCAGGACAGTAAAATTGGATTGTTTATGATCTTGAATTTTAATTTTCATTCTGGAATTGGGAACGCACGCTATAATGAGTCATTTTTGTGGGTCTGAATTTGATTAATTTACTTGAGGTTAGGTTTGTAAGTGACGATAGCTTAAACTGGTATTTTTGGGTTAATGATCCTGTGTTTGAGACTTCAACTTGCTGTTAAGGATGAAAGGGTTCTTTACATCTTTTACCGTCTGAGAACCATAGTTAAGTCACCAACAAGGGTGCAGAATCAATAAAAATAATTAAAAATGATCAAAAGTCAGTAGTTCAGTTCCACCTCCTTGGTCACCACTAGACCCAGTCCAAATCCAACCTCAAACCCCCTTAAACAAGAAAAATAAAGGAAGAACTTAAATTCTGTACGAAAATGTACAATTCTAACGTTATTTAGCCACCACTGCAACAGCACTGTTCTTGAATGAAAAAAAATGACATTTTATTATACGAAAGATTTTCATTTTGAGTCATGAATGTGAAATTCATGAAGTTGCCAAGCACATGTCAGTACGGAAATACGACAAAAAGAAGTAGCATTACAATAATGATGTTCACATTTTCATGCATAACTATTATGCATCATGTCATTGACTAAGGGATGAACAAAAATGATGAAATGATGAATGTTTAAAAATAAAAGTCACGAAATGTCTGATTCTATTATTCTTTTCTTTTTATCATGTGTGTTCGTCCACTTAATCACTTGATCTCATGTAGATTTATGAAAAAGATTTTTGTGTATAATTTCAAAGAAAAGTAGATGACCCAAAAAATAACAAAGAAGAGTGAATGATGTGAAGTTTTTTGGGTAGTTGAATGATTAATTTATTGTGGCTTGAATTAGAAGTAGAATTGAATTTTCAGTTTTTTTTCAAAAACCCAAGCAAATTGAAGAATTTTTTTTGGGGGGGGGGGGGGTACTTGGGGGATGCTTATCATCAAAATTCACATTGCATCTTTAAACTAAAGATTCTATTAATTAAAATGATAATTCCCAAAAACAAAATTCTCATTCACAAAAACTCTGCAAAAAAATTCAACATTTTTAATTCAAATTTTGATTAGAGACAGAAATTGTCAAAAAAATGCAATCATAGACTTCATCGTACATATTTCTAGAAATTGCTCAGCAAAAAAAAACGTAGGAGGCAGGTAGTTACGAAATTTCCTTCCGCAAATGGAAATTCAACATCAGATTCCATATTTTCGTATACGACATATACATAGTAGAGCTAAAAGAGTGGCCTATCCGGTATGCAAGATAAATTTACCTATCATCATGCATCTGTTCGAGAAAAAAAAAGTATGATGATGAAGAATGACTACGAACTAACTTTTATTTCTCTTTCATCATTGTAATCATTCTATGGGCAAATATCCTTCATTAACGCTATCTACATGATGTGTTCTACCTGGTATTTTTTTGTAGTATTATCTTTTGTGGGATATCTCATTTAACTCTGGAATAATGTAACAAGTGCAAATTTAATTAGCCTTCGAGAGGTTTAACTTTCAACAAGATTTAAAAACTATTTTTTTAAACATTTTCATTACTCGATTTTTTAACGACAGAAATAAAGCAAAAATCTTCAATTTTTCAACAAAAAATATCCAAATTATGACACAAAATTTCCCAACATTTTTCCTTGATTAGTGACATTCACATCATAATTCATTGTCATTCATCTTTACAAACATATATTGTCTGTTCGTGAATACTTTCTTCTTTGAAATGCCTTGAAGATTCACAATTTAATTAACTTTGTTAACGAAAAGAATTTTTTGATGTACAAAATGTCTTTTAAACATCGATACAAATACATATATACACATTCATGTTGTAATAATAATGATGGCATACTCTTGTATTTTTGAGAAACACGATTTATGCTTTCGGCAATTTTTTTAAATCAGAAAGCAAAATATGAAAATTCTTGGGCTTATGTGGGGTTGGTTAATTTCTCTTGTGAATTTACGTGCATGAATTATGAATTTGAGAATTGCTGGAAAATTGATCTTTTTTGTGAATTTACTAATGGGAATAAGAAATATTAATTCTTAGAAGAAATTAGAATTTTGAAATATTTTAAATTATCAAATATCTGGCGATTATTAGCAATTCTAGAAATTTGCCAAATACTGTCTTAACAGAACTATTTTTCTATTTTCAGTTTTACAAAAAATCATTGAAAAAAGGTTTTAAATTTTTGAAACCTAGAATTTTAAATTTTTTGTAAATTTTAGAATTTTTACCCTTTTTTAAAATTTGGAAAACATTAAACTCATGTTTTGAAAAAACATCCAATTTTTTTAGAATTTAGAAATTTTTAAATTTAAAAAATGTGAAATTTTGAAAATTTGGAAATTATAAAAACTTGGAAATTTAAAACTTTAAAAATTTGAAAATTGAAAATTTAGGATTTTAAAAACTTAGAAAATTAAAATTTTTAAATTTTCGGAAACTTAAAAACTAAGAAAAAACTTAAATTTCAGAAAAATTAAAAATTTAAAATAACTTAAATTTCAGAAAACTTAAAAATTTAAAAAACTTAAATTTAGAAATTTTTAAATTTAAAAAATGTGCAAATTTGAAAATTTAGAAATTATAAAAATTTGGAAATTTAAAACTTTAAAAATTTGGAAACTGGAAATTTAGGATTTTAAGAACTTAGAAAATTAAAATTTTAAAACTTGTGCAAACTTAAAAATTAAGAAAAAACTTAAATTTCACAATTGACAAAAATTAAAAATTTAAAAAACTAAAAATTGTTCCCAATTTAAAATGTTTTAACAAACCCATCCCAAAAAAATCACTTAATAACTCTTAAATTATTCACACTCCACCAATCCCAATACCAGTCATGCTATTCTCAACTCAACTTAAATCTCCACGTTTTTGATTGATCTTCATTCGTTAATTTTATTATACCATATGTTAATGAATGCCACAAGATCAAACGATGGATTAGTTCTTGAGTTTCAAGGTTATGTTATATCATTGAACTTTAGAGTTTCAATAACCCTTGTTCAAATTGAATTGTGACTATTCATCTAACACAATTTAACATATTTATAATAATAAAAAATAATATAATTCATTGCTATAGAGTTTAAAGTTGTTTTGAAGATCAATATTTGTTTAATTGTTTCCTCAAATACAATTAAAAGTAAATTTTCTTTTGTTATTTTGAGGTAGCATTTTGTGTAGTGCGCAAGTTAAAATTGTAATTGCTCAGCAATAAATTATTTAAGATGCAAAATCTTTTGAATTTTTAAAAATTTCAACATTTTTTTAATAATTGAAATTTTACGTCAGCATTGTAGACCAATTAAACTTTCAATTTATGGAAAAAAGCATCAGAAATCACACGCAGCAAGTTGGTAGCAGGTTGTTCAGTCATAATAACAATTATTTTCCATTCATACACATAAAAATAAAATAATTCATTGTAGAATAAGAAAATATAGAAAAATAAGAATGAGACAAACTCAAAAGTCTTGAAAATAATTGTTAAGTATGATTTCATAGCTCTTCCGTATCAAGAAAAAAAATAATGAACAAGAAACGAATTTTAACAATCTATCTACATATCTTCCTTCTTTAAAAATAAAAAATTTTAAGCATCGTGTATCAAAAAACTATAAAACTCGCTTCAAAAGCAGATTTTTTTATATTTAATACATAAAACTCATATAACGTACGTAAAGAGATGTGAAGAAGTAATGGAAGAATAAAAATTCCAATTAAGAAGAATTAAGTAAGAAGAGGAATCAAGAATATTATACGAAAAATAGTAGAATGAAAAAGAATGTAAGAATTACAGAATTTTTGTTCATGGAAGCGCACAGGCACGGCAGAATTGTGTATATACATACGCAGAATAAAAACGAGTTGCGGGTTAAGTTAAGAACACGAATAGATGTGGATAGAAGGAAATAAAGAGAAATATAAAAGAAGAAGAGGAACAAAAAAAAATATATTCAACTCTTGCCGTCTTCTTACCGTCCACATCATTCTTATACAATTTTTTTTTTCATCTTTTATTCCATTCAATCACCTGTTCAAGAAGCAGAACTGAACTGGCCACTTCAACAAATACAACATTAAGAATTTTTTTTTCGATGTTAAACATGGAAAGAAGAGATTTTTTTGCACATACACGAGTGTAAGCGGTTCCTCGTACTCATATTATGAAGCTGAAAACTTATGAAATAATTATACATGATTTTTGATAGTGTACAATGTGGAAATAAAGCTTATATAATAGCACATTCTTTTTTATGTTGTTGTTGCTAGATTCCTGCTGAATCTTCAGTTGAACTGTTGAGATCACAGTACGTACTTTTCAATGTCATATCGCCGAAGTTGTGTATGGATTAATAGGAATGAAGCACATGACTTGAGATTCGATGTGGATTTTGAGGAAATCATGACTGTCATCATCACATGCCTTCAAAATAGTTTGCAATTCATTTTTCTTTAATTATAAAATCTTGATTATTTCAATTTTAAAAAAAAAATACTTCAAATTCCCAACAAAAAGGGGAATTTTACACAAAAAAACGCAACCTGTGTGCAATTATGAATGATTTTTAAGAACTTTACATTCGTAAAACATGCTTTCATGGCGCCATAGAATTCTCACTGTCTGTTGGGTCTAATTGTATGTTCATACATATTTAAAGCTTCACCAAGCTATTGAAGTAAGTGTCAAAAAATTATCTAGTATTGTCTGGATAGTGACATGTATTGCATGTTTTAAAGAAAATGTATATAAATTTTCTACATGTCATGTGTAAATTAAGTTAGAATTGTCACGATAAAGAATTAATGGTGTCTCTAAAGGTTTTGTATAATGGGACAATTAAATAAGGAAGGACGGGGAATACAATAGAACAGAAAGGACGATATTTTCCTATTAATTGGAAGCTTTCACTGTTTAACACTATTTTATAGTCATCTGAGCAGGAATGAGGTCCAAATTAATTATGTGGTCTCGTGGTGTCGTCTTGTCACTAGATTTATTCATTAACATAACTGTCATGTGATTGCCATCATCTTGTCAAGCAAGGTACCTTAGTCCACACTAGAGGTTTTAATCCCGGCATTGCATTTGCTAGACCAAAAAAAACAAGTGGATGAATTAATCTAGTCACAAAGCAATATCATTCCATTCTTTATGGATCAGCTACTAATCCTGGGGTAACTGTGATAAAATTACCAAACCAGAGCCGTAAAATAAGTTAATTGCAGTAAAGTGTCTTTGTGGAGTAATCAGCAAGGCACTTGACTCAAATTTGGTATGGTAAACCGAAGGTCATCAGGTTCTCGAATCCTGTCATTCACAAATTTATGCTTCCTCGAAAGTTTGGATACGTAGACTACTTAGACTACCAAATCATGACAAAATTGGAACTCTTAGCTACGTTGGATTAATAAAGAAAATGGTCAAGAACTTGTGTAGTGGGAAAAATCAGACCATGACTTAGCTAATAATAGCTCTTTCTTAAAGAAAACATTAAACCCCTAAGAAATTTTTGTGCACGCTTCTATTTAGAATCGTGTGATAATTATGACTAAATTAGAAATTTTCGTTAGCATACTTTAGCCTTAAAATAATTCAATTCTACAGAATTATGTTCATTTAAGTTAAAAAAATTTTATAAAAAAAATTACTAAACTTAAAAACGAGTTTAAGTCAAAGAGAGCTTTTCAGAGTTATACATCGACTTTCATCAATACCAAGCATCATCCGGTAAACAGAAAAAAACATGCCAGCACCATATCAACAACGTAGTAGAATCAAAGCGGTCAGTTATTCCATATAAAATTGATATTATTAAGTCAACTGCAATTCATTCATGTGAATTATTTACTCACAAGGCAATTGTCATTTTTTTATCTCCGTAGCAGAAAATACATTTTTTTGTTCCTCTCTACATGAAAATGAATGAAATTACATTTATATATATATATACTTGTAGAGGTATATTTGCGTATACCTTCCATTCTACACCATTCAAGTATAAAATTAAGAATCTCATCATCTTTTCTTATTGTAGTTAAAAGGCAACAGTAAGCAAGTATAAGAGCGAGTTCAAGGAACATTCAAGGATGAATAATTAAACATCTACAGTCAAAGGTGTATAAAATGGTATAACTTTAGTCACACCGTAAGAACTAGATTCTCTTTTTCATCATAGTCGTTGTGCTTCTATCATGCATTGATATTACAAAGCAACAATCCGAGAAACATGTTATAATGATATAAAAATATTATTAAAAATTTATCGCTTTTACTCCCAGCACATACGAAATTTTTCTTTTCGTCTATATCCTCTCCTCCTTCTTTATTATTTTAACATTCTTAATGGGGTTGCTCATAAATGACGTCTAATGTTAAGGATGGAGGAGGTTTTGATAATTTTTGGATGAAAATTTAGTGATAGAGGGGGGAGGGGCAAGGGGTGTATCCAGGGGTCCAAGAAGGCTCAAAATTTTAAATTTTTTATTTTTAAAATCAAAAAGTTAATTTTTTATAGAAAAATGTTGAAAACTGATGGCAAAATCAATATTAATTAAACATTTTTCAAAATAAAAAAAAATTGGCACCCCCATCAAAAATCCTGGCTACGCCCTTGGAAGAGGGGGTCTAAAAATCTAATATGTAACTTGACATCATTTTTGAACCACCCCCCTCCTTACTTTTTATTCTGTCCTCATAATAATGTGCAGGGAAAAGTAAAAGCGACTGTAAAAATCATTGGAAAACTGACTGGAAAAATTGTTGTTTTTTTGTGCTGTACACGGATCCATAGAGTAAGTCACAGTGGTGTGTGTGAATGAAGGGAAAGAAAAAAAATTTTCCACTTTATATATTTGGCTGCTGTTGCTGCTTATGTGTAGTTTTTCTATCGCTTTTTGTTGCTTTGTTTACTGTATAATTAATATATTAAAAATTTATGCTCATTTTATTTTTATTAGAAGCAAAAAAAAATTTTTTTTCTTTCGTACAGTAATGTACGCATTGAAGGCAAGGTACCGACACATCAGCCAGTGTTTTCGTGCAGTAATAACAATATTTTTTCCATCGAATTTTGTCAACACTGTAAGTAAAATTGAACAAACTTACCCAAACATGATTAGCCTGTCTTCTTGCCGGGATTTTGTGCTTGTTGCTCTTACTTATGTCTCACTCTGTTACAGTCGACACTTTACTATTGTTTATTTATCGATAAGCACTTGAATGTATGAAAAAATTATGTTTTATAAGTACGGCTATGGATATTGCAATGAAGCACACAATTTTTCTCCTTCTTCTTTCACACGATATACATATATATGTGTATATGGATAAAATCAATATGTTTTATGTATATTTTTTGTTCTGTCTCCTCTTGAATGCTTTCCTTCCTTTTATATCACTCTTGTTCCACAATTTATTAATTATTCATGAAATTTTTATTATTTTAGAAAAAATATTTTTTTTTGTATTAACCGGGTGTAAGTTTTTTTGCACGGGGGTGGGTGGCGTGAGAGAATAGTCTTATTTGCACAATTTCACGATAAAAAAAAGTTCAAATTACAAAATACTCTTTGCAACACGTCTTTAATCACATTAGGTTATTTCCAAAATAAAATATGAATACAAAAGAAATCTTTTCTTTATTTTTTTATCATTTTATTTTCCTTTTTGCTACAAAATTGAGAAGATTTCTCTCTTAACGTTCTCTTTTTCTTCCTTTTTTTTATGCTCTCACACAGCAAGTACGGATACACAAAAATATTTCCCTCCTTCCCTTTCCAATCGCTTGTTGCTTTTCTATATGTATATATACTTTTTTTTTAATTATGTTCTAACAAGTGGTTAAGAAATCAATATGGCGATGTTGAAGTCTATTTTCTTTGTCAAAATAATCTCTCACTTAATATTTGTTTGTGGTTCTAGACGGTGGACACTCAATTAGCGCTGTTGTAATCTGATTTGGGTAGAAAAGCCACGTATTAAATATTCAATTCGATTTTTCTCTTTTCTTTTTGTTCCAACAAGTTAATACACATTACACACTATAAGTAAGTGGAAAAATTCACAAAGTACACAAAATGTTTATGGATTTGCGATAAGGAATGTAGTTAGAATTTTATTTTTTGTTTTTCTTTCCTATTTACTTTAATCTTTTATTTTAAATTAATTTTTTTTGTATTTTAAATATCTATGAAGGGCGAAAGAATTAACTTGCAAGAACTCCTCACTCAAGTAAATGTAAAGAAATTTTTCAGTCACACGAATATAATTCTCTTTTTTTTGCTGTATATTTTGGCATCCAGCACCAGAAAGCTTGAATGTACGCAGACTCAGCGAGAAATGTGAAACGTTTTTTCGTTCTTTTTGGTGGAAGTTTTTAGTCTCTAATAAATATGTGTGTGTATTTGTATGTACTACATATACATCGTGACTCTATTTCTCGTGTATTTACACGTTAAAATTGTTGCTTCCCGGAGCTATCGAATATGGAAATTTTCTACAGCTTTTCATTCAAAGCTTAGAATTAAAATTATACAAATTTCCTTCTCTTATATGCCATGAGAGTTCATGAGCGACCAAGACACGCGCACAATTCAGATACGCTGTTGAATATTTCATAGCTGTGTTGGTTATAATAACATTGCACAATGCACAGGTAAGAAAGACGAGATTGTGTTGCTTCTATTCCTACATATCTCAATATATGTGTCTCACGATTAAAGAATTCTTTTCGCTTCTTCTTCTTCTTATTCCTTTTCGTATTTCAATATCAGTTTTTTTTGTCTCTGTAAGACGACACTACGAGTATGTATCTATAGATATGGATATATATATTTGCAATAGATACAAAAATGACACATTGTTGCTTTTTTTCTTGATTATTTTTGTCGGCGTAGAGAGCATATTGATAATGACAAAAAAGAATGTCTTGAATGATTGAATTATTGATTTCGACTTCGTGATAAGGGAGTGGAATTGTAAATTAATAGCGGAATAAACAATTTATTGCCCAATCATTTAATCCATGACTTTTACTTTTATCAGACGGAGAATTTTTTTTTATCATTGATAATGGTTGGCCTAATTTTGTTTTTGCGGTATTTGAGGGCTTTCGAGAACCATAAAATACAGACATTGTCATCAAATCTTACAGACACATCGAATGACTCATGTCCATCCAACTTCTTACCAATGCGGTGAGCATTTATTCGACAACAAGCGCCATCTATTATAATTTTTTTGTACCAACAACTCTCGCATGCAGCACATGAATATTAAATAATAATTACAAAGTGAGCATCTGTGAATTCCTACACAAATCTCTGAAACTGTCAAATTATTCTAATTCCTACATGATGATTAAATTGAAATATTTCTTTTACGGTTTGTAGGTTAATAAATTTTCCCAGGTAACATTTCGATTATCTTTTTTTATGCCCATTATTCTTTAGTCAATATCTGTGATTTATGTGTAATGGTGAAATGAGAAAATATTACATTTTTATTAAGAAGTCCTCATTGCGAAATTGAGATAAGATTCTACAAGCATCCCATTAGTCATTATAATGGGCATAAAAATGTGAATTTTATGTGCGTTAAAAATATTTTAACGTAAATCTAATGTTCTTATTATGAAGAATGCACAATGTGAATTATTATTTTTGAATGACTGACCATTTATTTTGTAAACAGATGAAGAACAAAATGTTGAAAATTGTCTGAGTATATTGGATGATATAAGCGCAATACTTGACTGAAGTGAAGTTTGTTTGAAAGTCTGAAATTTTTTTGGAAGAACAAGACTTGAGGATGCTACAAATTTTTGTTTTGCACTGCGAAATTGGCTATTCAGAATTGAACTTACGTAGTGCTTCAACGTATACTCCTGCTGGTCTAGAATCCAATTTTCTTTACCACAGCAGACACTCTTCATTTAAGTAATTAGTGAATTGTTTTAATTGAATTAAAATTCAAGAATTTTTGTAAACTTTTTGAGATTCTGTCATCGAAATGGGTAGATTCTATAAGTGCCCAGAGTTGATAAGTTTAGGACCCAAGGGATATCAACAATCTAAAAATATAGTTCCAATGACAAAGCATAATAGCTTGGTGGTCTGAGCAATTGACCGACAATGGAAAGGTGTGACATGCGATTCCTACTAGAAATAAAAAAAAATTCAATAATCATTAATAAATTTTCATCATTAATAAATTAAATTATTAATTATTATAAATTTAAAAATTCAATTCTTTCAAAAATTTTAAAATTCAATACTTAATAAATTTTTTGAAATTTAAAAAATTCAATAGGTAAAAAAATTAAAAATTGAATATATTAAAAATTCAATATTTTCAAAAAAAAACCTAAGCTTTTGAAATTTAATACTTAATAATTGTTTTACAATTTTAAAATTCAAAAAAAAAATTAAAAATTCTATATTAAAGAAAACTTAAAATTTAAAAATTCAATACTTAGTAAATGTTTTAAAATTTAATATTAAAAAAAAATTAAAATTTAATATTTAAAAATTTAATATTTAAAAAAACAAAAACTTATAGTTTCATTCAAAACAATAATTTTTTAAATTTTAAAAATTTAATATTCAAAAAAACCTAAAATTTTAAAAATCAATACTTAATGAAATTTTCAAAAATTTAAAAAATCAATTTTTAAAAAATTTAAAAACTAAATTTTTAAAAATTTAAAAAATCAATTTTTAAAAAATTTAATAAATTAATTTTTAAAAAATTTAATATTTAGTATTTTTAATAATTAATACACCTAAAAATTTATTTATCTATATTTTGAAATCCAAAAAAAAATTATCTTCTGGACAAAACGATAAAATAATCAAAAATTCTCCATCGCTACACAAAAATTACAAACGAAAAAAAAAATTATGCGAAAATTGCCATATAATTTTCAGACCCCTCGGATCCTAAATTATATTTGTAATCTTTTCAGTTCCATTGCCAGTCTTAGCATCGTAATTATGCATCGGAACGAAACATATTTGCATCACTCCACTAAATTTCCTTATGAAAATAACTTCAAATCCAACACAACATGTGATTTGTGATAATACTTTTAAGCAAAAATACATAAAACGCAAGTAAGCAAATGGAGGAAATTCAATTTAATAAAAATAATTGGCTTTTTCATCTCCCATACTTTTATTGAAGAACGAAAGAAAAAAAAATACAATTTCAGAAAATTTATATTACATTTAGTCTGAATTGAGTGACTGTGTATTGTATTTATATTGTAATATCCCGTCAGGTACAAAAGCAGCAAAGGCATACACATGAAAAAACACAGTCCATGATTAAAATTTAAATATTTATTAACGTTTACAATTCTTTTTTTCTTTCAGCATTTAGGTGAATAAAAAATGTAAGTGCTATGCATATTACAAAAAAAGCATGTAACGAGAGCACAAAAAAAAACTTTTTTCATTTTCATGTGTATCAATTTAAGGCTGTTTGATCCAATAACATTGCAAATTTGTTGTTCAGGTGAAAATAATATCTAAAAAAATATATCTTAATTGAATTTTCCTATTCGAGGGAGACTTCTGACACGCAAGAAGAATCAAGCAACAGGAATGAAAAGTATACACACGAAAATAAAAATAAAAAGAGATCAAATAGACCGACCTGGTTAAAATAAAAACCACACTGAAAAGTTGATCCATGAAAGAAATATCAAAAAAAAAAAAGTTTTGTTTGCTTGGAAAACAAGAAAAGAACAAACTTTGTTAGAATGAAGGATGTTGGTGAGGTGAGGGCCATTTGTATGTGCTTCCTATCTCCTTCGCTTTATCACTTTTTCATGCTGTTGTTTCAGCTATATTTAAGAAGGAAAATGCAAATTGTTGATATTTAGCTTAAAGTTTTTTTGTTTTCTGTTTTCTTGTCTATCGTTTTTTTTGTGAATGAAAGTTTTAAGCATCTGAGGAGAAGTTTTGTAGCTATCAAGACAAAACAAAATGCTTGAGATGGATTTTTGATTTTAAATAACAAACTTGCTCTTAATTTGTTGCTGAAAATCATAAAGGTGTAGATTTATTCAGGATTATTCTGCATCTATTGCTCCTTTTGTTTATCGACTTTTCTAAGTTTTATTTTTTATTTATTTGTTTTGTCTAAATGCTGTGCTATTTCAGAGTAATTAAAACTGTTGAAAGAGTGTAGGATGTTCTAGATGAGAGCAACAAAAATAAACGGGATTACTTGATCTAAAAATTTAACAGCTATTCTGATTAACGCATTTAAACAAGGAATTGAAACTGTAATTTGCATGTTTTAAAAACTTTCTATATTTTTATGTAGAATAAATTTAATTAATATCTAATTACTGAATGTAGATCATTCTACATTAATATTCTTATCAACTTGTACAAAATTAATTTAATTTACAAAAATTTGTTAACAAGTTGGATAAGTGCAAGGCACTTTTTGCCGTGAACACCAAAACCAAGCTACCCCCACGTCTTTTTAACATTTTGCCGTTAAAGCGTCCACTCGAATTATGTCCAAAGCATAAAAATTCAAGTAAAATATTTTTGGGGCTAAAAACAGTGGCGTAACAAGGGTCTTCGTCGCCCGGGGGCAAAATCAAAAATATGCGCCCCCGTGAATAAAATTAAGCGTTAAAGGGCGCTTAATAAAAATTTTTCCGCCCCTTTGTATGGAATTTTTCGAGTTTTTCAGACCGCGTTCGGGGCCAAAGCCCCGGTCGCCCCCCCCCCCCTTGTTACGCCACTGCCTAAAAACTTCTTCACATAACATCTTGTCCTATTCATAGGGTGACCACCTAATTTTCATAAAAATACAGGTCATTTAGTAAATTTTTATCAAAAATATTGGAAATTTTCCTGAAAAAAATACAGAACATAGAACAAAATTTAAAAATTTATACAGGATAGTCTTGAGAAATAGAGAAAAACTACGCAGTTGGTCACCCTACCTATTCATCATATAAACATCAAGATCCGTTGAACTTTTTAAGATATCATGTCAGAAAATTTTAGGATTTTCCTCGAAATACTTTTGGATTAATCATAAGTGTGAAAGCCTTGCTTAAATGCCATCAGTGAATTACGATGGAAAACGTTAACTTGTCGTGACAATAATCTTTAGTTAGATTTTAAGTCAGGTTTTATATTGAATACTTGTTTATCATTTTAAGTCACAAGTTTTACTTTACTTTTATTAGCTTATCACTTTTGCTCAAAGACTTAACCAGAAATACAATGTTGTTTTATAGCGCGAGAATTACAATCATGAAAGTTTCTCAAAAGTCCCGTAAGTGCTGTTTTTTCTTGTTATCCTAGTTTTTTTATTTATAATTTTACAAAATTTTGTCCAGTTTTCCAATTTAAAATTATTTTCTGAGTGATCACGATCAAGGCTTTGTCACGGAGTGATTTATTAATACCAAATCTATTCCTCGTCCACTTTACCTCCTTATGGAATCCTTATGAAGCTTCCATATGAAGTCATCCAAATGGAACCTCCATTTGGTGTTAACCCTAACTAATAAAGAGCTAGATCTGTGCTAGAAACTTGTCCAATTATCAAGCTATGATCTAGATCTTTGTGGATTAGGGTAATAAATCTATCCGTAGTGGAACAATGAAGGATTCGTGATGGCGACTTTGTTATTTATGTCACTGGACACATTTCTAATACCTTTTTATATTAAATCAGATTCATATGAATTTTTGTGACCCTTTTGAGCTACCAAATCTTCAAAATGGCGATAAGTGTGCAGCGATCCGAAAAAGTTTGAGAAACACTGATTCTAAATCAATTTGTTAGGATGAATAAATTTCGTGACTGGCTGGCAGACGAATTTACATTTTTTCTTCAAAATTTTAACAAGTTGACGGATTTTGTCAGAAAAAAAAGAATTTACAGATGATAAAGTTACTTAATGCACAAATCAAATTTCTCATCACACTACAAAAGTTTAATATTCGTTTTGTGTTCGTCTCACCCTTTTCACCTCATGTTGGATATCAGTATTCATTTTTCATAAACATTTCCTAAAACGATAGCTTATTTTTCCATAAAAGCACTTCAAAACTAATTGAAAGTTTTCTTAATCCCCTCTTCCTTAATTTAATTTATTTTATTTAATTCTCACTATCAAAGTGTACTGTACATAGAATTCCCATGATTCACAGATAGATGTTGTGTTTTTTTTTATAAAACTAAGTCTCGATGTCTCGCTTTGGAGAAGAAAGTTTGTCTCAGGTGTGAAAAACTTTTAGAAATAACTTAAGCAAATATTTTTTTTACTTCTATATTCTCATTGCTTTGTCATCATTAAAATGAATACTTGAGCTTCTTAAAGGTAGAGAAAAGTTTTTATTTTGTATGCATTATTTACCAGTTGCACTTTTTTTATTTAAAAATTGGTAGAACTTTGAGGAAAATTGTTGTGCATTTTGTTTGCATATTGATGTGCCATTTAGTGAAGGCATTAAAGTCTGGGAAAAATTTTAATATTGATAGAAACTTTGTTTTATATTTTGTGGTTTTTGTAAAAGCAATATTGATAAATTTGGTGTTAAATATTTACGAAAATGCTATTCGCCTTGCTTATTTTCAAATAACTGAGATATTTATTTAAAATTTTTGTTTTTAAGCTACTCTTTTTTGTGAATTTATAGGACATTAGAATTTTATTTAATATTCATTCAGAAATATATTACATGGAGTTGCAAACTTGCATAGAGTTGAGAGATATTGTATTTCAACTAAATACTAGAACTTCATTCTTTCTAAATTGAGTGTCTCTCTTAACCGATGGGCATGGTGTTTAACTCAAATTTGGTGTGGTAACTCGAAAGTCGTTGGTTCGAATTCCGCCATACTCAAATTTATCCTTTTTCAAAACTTATATGCTTGAACTGCTTTATTGTACGGATAATCAAGTTTTTCGCTATAAAAGAAGTACACTCTTTCAGGGTATAGCATTGGGGTCAGTGGCGTAGCCAGGATGGGTGAATGGGTGAAAATTCACCCACCCTTCTTGAAAAAAATTGGTTCAAACCGAAAAATTATTCAAAATTGCTAAGTTTTTTTAATGAAGAAAAAAAACCCCCATCTAAAATGTCTGGCTACACCACTGATTGGGGTACTCCAGAAGTATTACCAGGGGCATATCCAGGGGTCGATTTGTGCATTAAATTCCCACCTCGACAGATGTCGACGAAGAGAGAAAATCAAAATGTTCCTTTATCAAAAAATCCAATTCTTTTTATTTCGATTTTGATGGATTTGAACTACAAATAAATTTAATTAATAAATTGCGACAAATTTAATTCGACTTACTTAAATTCGTCAAGAACCTCTCGACTCGACGTCTTCGTAGGAAAAGAAAGAAAAGCAATAGATTTCACGCCCTTTTGCAATGCACTCAACTACGAAAAATTGTCTGAAATTTTGTGACACTTTAAATTAAAGAATTTTTTTTTTAATTAAAATTTTGTGGCAAGGGGAGGAGGGGGGTTCTAAAAATCCCATTTTTTGATGGACGTCATATGTGAATGACCCCTTAGGGTTCTTTGAGAAAAAATTCTCAAAGCACCCCCCCCCCCCCACTTTCTATATAAGTCCCTGAGAACCTTACGAATGGATCTGAAAGTATCATACTTAACGATGTCATGTCTATGGAGTCGTTCGTAAAAGCTCTATGAGGTCGTTCTTGGTTCCCTTTCTTGGAAATTTTGTAACAAGCTCGGTCGAAAATTAAAAATTTTAAATTTGATAGATAAAAATAAAAATACATAAAAAGTTCTGACTATGTCAGTGTAAAATAATAATTGTTCAGAATGGCAAATTGGATCTTTTTATTTAGCTAATTGTCAATGCCAATTTCAAAAATACAATACAATTTTAGAAAACAGCTTTTATTACTTATAAAGCATGGGTTCGAATCCTAGTTTACAATTTTAAATCTACTGGTATTTATCTTATTTCATATTTTTGCAGTAATTTCTTTTGATTTCTAAAAGTTTTATTCAAAATGTTGAAAAATTATTTTTAAATCCTAGACAAGAGTTTTCTTTTTTTTATTTTAAAATAGTCCCCATTCAAAATAAACGTTGTAATATATGCAACCAACGTTGCACGAAGATACTTCTCGCACTATGATTTTTATACATTTTTTTTATTACTCACCGGCTATATCATTTGTTAGGTAAAAATATCTTTATCTTTAAACTTTATACCTTTCATGAATATACACACTCATATTATTATGTATGTGGGGATATAATGTCTCACGTATTTAGATATATTTAATGAGAATTATAGAAAGCAGAAAGTTTTTAAAGCACATGCTTATGCTCATTACTTTACGACTCTTATGAATATGTTGCCATTACATTCTTATTGCCACGCGCTTTTAAACATACAAGAATTAAGGATTATTACACAGTAGAAAAAATATATAAAATGTTAATGATCCTCATTTTGAATTTCAAGAATCTCGAGAGGGATGAAAAAAGAAACTTTAAAAATGTATATAAATTAAAAGAGTTAAACGAACAGCATATGAAGTGAAAAGAATTTTGTGACTAGATAAAATGTAAAGTTATGATGTTGACATACATTAAATATATAAAAAAAGGAATGTAAAAAATCCTCTTTTTTGGTTTTGTTTAAAAAAAATATTTTATGCTGAATTAGAATTTCTCTTTTTTATGAGGTAAATTTGAAATTTTTATGAAGCTGCTTTTAAGGGAGCAAAAATTTATGGTGGTTACTCTTATTGTATTTGTGAGAGATGAACAGTTGACATAATAAATTTTCTGTCTCTGTTTAAATAGAAGGATTGTAGATAAATGTGTAGTTAGATTATGACGCAACTGGTGAAAGGTTGAAAATAATGTTTTAGTTGACGGTGGCCTGTTCAAGCTTGATAGCTTGTGGTTTTTGAACAATTTATGGCTGCTGTGTTATGCTGTCATAATTTTTTTTTATTTATCTGCTAAAAATGGAGCTTTATAAATATTAACAGTTGATACATCATGGATGGTGAACATGATTCCTTAAATCAGGATGATTTCTAAATTTCTGCGATTATGGATGATAAAATATTAAAAATTTACATCAATTCATGAATATAGACGATATTAATGCTCAGATTTTGTAAGACACAATAGTAAGCTAATGTTGGACTCCCCAACCTGTACTTTTTATACTTAAAAAATCTTCTTTTTGATGGGAAAGACACAGGTACCCAAAAAAAATTTTTAGGGATATCCAAAATTGTTTTCTTACTTACTATCATGGTTTTGTACTTATTGTTAATTCTAACTGTACTTGAATGATTAGCTATCAAATAATACAGATCATATCGGACCCCCTCCCCCCTTTTTGGTACCAATGGGAGGATTTTGGTACGCCCATGAGGAAGCGGATCTGGAACTGCGTGTTTTTTCAATGGATAATCTTTTTTGCTAAATAATTTAAAATGATTATGAGTCAACAGGTCCACAATGGTCTAGAATTGGAAAAAATATATGTTGTAGCCACAAGTAAGTAGTTTATGGAAATGCATAAGTTTTGATCCAGAAGCTCTTAGTTCCAGAGATATAGGCCAAAATGTGTGAAATTTGGGTTCGGACAAGTCATTTTCAAAGCAATGGTACTCGTCACTGCTACATCCATTTTTTTCAAACTTTTTTTTATTCGATAGGTATAAGTAAGAGCTTTAATATAAATACACATTTGCTATACTTTTGGTGCTTCCTGCGCTTGGTAGACTCGAAAAGGTCCAAAATTGATGATTTTTCATGGAATTCTCAACCTTGTGACTACGCTATGCAATAATTTTTATTGAAACTTTCTGTAATAGTTAAAGCTCATCAATATACATAAGCCAAAAGAAGAAAGTATTTTAATAAGTTTGACCATTGTGGAGAAAAATGAGTTTAAAGTTGAAATTTTTAGATTTTTTGCCTTAGGGGACCCCAGGTACCCCAATGATGATCGGTTGCGCGACATTTTATTTCGGAATATTAAAGTCCCTACTTATACCTTTAATTTAAGACCAAAACGAAGAAAATTGGCATGGACCTTTTTTCGCTAGAGTCATTTGAAGTTTGCTACCTGGGGTACCCCAATAAGGGAACTTTAATTTTTCTCATCAAAACTATGTCCAATCTTGATGAAACTTTCAGATTTTATGTAAATATTGATTATCTTAACATTTCTGTCAAAAAAATTTGACACAAGGCGAAATTTTGTCGAAAATTGGCAGGAAATGATTTTTAGGGGTTTTGATACCATATAATGGTACCTAAGCCTACTGTAACTGAATTTAACAATTTTTCTTCTTCTTTTATTACATAGCGCATTAAAATACCATTCCAACGAGGTATAAAATATTACAAATGAATGAGATTTGTCTGATTTATGGCAAAAAACTGAAAAAATGGTCAAATTTGAGCGAGTTTGTAGGTTCATACTTTACATTTTTGCTTATATTTCTCTCCAATCTTAAGTAAATGTAATAAATTTAGTATCGTTGGAAAGCTTATAGTAGTGGCTATTCAGTAATATAAACATTTGAGTTTATAAGTTGTACAGTGCATGGTTAGGCTATGTCAAAAATGTCAAATTTTGACTGCCCTCACGTTGGACAGCAAATATCAAAAATTTTATTTTTGACCTTTTTTCTACAGAATCAAGTTTAAACTAACATAAAATGACCACAGAAGTACTTTTCCTTCACAAATTGCAGTAAACGAGCTCACAGAAATAACATCATATTTTTATAAAAAATTAAAAAAATTCGAAAATTCCAAAAAAATTGATGTTTTTTCTATGAGCTCGTTTACTGCAATTTTTGACGGAAAATTACTTTTTTGGTTATTATATGTTAGTTTAGGCATGATTCTGTAGAAAAAAGGTCAAAAATAAAAATTTTGATATTTGCTGTCCAACGTGAGGGCAGTCAAAATTTGACATTTTTGACATAGGCTAACCATGCACTGTGCAACTTATGAACTCAAATGTTTATATTACTGAATAGCCACTACTATAAGCTTTCCAACGATACTAAATTTATTACATTTACTTAAGATTGGAGAGAAATATAAGCAAAAATGTAAAGTATGAACCTACAAACTCGCTCAAATTTGACCATTTTTTCAGTTTTTTGCCATAAATCAGACAAATCTCATTCATTTGTAATATTTTATACCTCGTTGGAATGGTATTTTAATGCGCTATGTAATAAAAGAAGAAGAAAAATTGTTAAATTCAGTTACAGTAGGCTTAGGTACCATTATATGGTATCAAAACCCCTAAAAATCATTTCCTGCCAATTTTCGACAAAATTTCGCCTTGTGTCAAATTTTTTTGACAGAAATGTTAAGATAATCAATATTTACATAAAATCTGAAAGTTTCATCAAGATTGGACATAGTTTTGATGAGAAAAATTAAAGTTCCCTTATTGGGGTACCCCAGGTAGCAAACTTCAAATGACTCTAGCGAAAAAAGGTCCATGCCAATTTTCTTCGTTTTGGTCTTAAATTAAAGGTATAAGTAGGGGCTTTAATATTCCGAAATAAAATGTCGCGCAACCGATCATCATTGGGGTACCTGGGGTCCCCTAAGGCAAAAAATCTAAAAATTTCAACTTTAAACTCATTTTTCTCCACAATGGTCAAACTTATTAAAATACTTTCTTCTTTTGGCTTATGTATATTGATGAGCTTTAACTATTACAGAAAGTTTCAATAAAAATTATTGCATAGCGTAGTCACAGGGTTGAAAATTCCATGAAAAATCATCAATTTTGGACCTTTTCGAGTCTACCAAGCGCAGGAAGCACCAAAAGTATAGCAAATGTGTATTTATATTAAAGCTCTTACTTATACCTATCGAATAAAAAAAAGTTTGAAAAAATTGATGTAGCAGTGACGAGTACCATTGCTTTGAAAATGACTTGTCCGAACCCAAATTTCACACATTTTGGCCTATATCTCTGGAACTAAGAGCTTCTGGACCAAAACTTATGCATTTCCATAAACTACTTACTTGTGGCTACAACATATATTTTTTCCAATTCTAGACCATTGTGAGGTCCTTATCAAAAAGTCCTTAGAAGCTTCTTACTCTTAAGTAAGGTCTTTAAGTCAGATTTTGTGTATAGCAAGAGATCACGTGGTCTCTCATGGAAGGTAGCTGTTGGAAAAGACAGTATTGTATTTGGTATTGGAAATTGGCAGACGGTAGCCAGCTTTAGGTAACGTCTGAAGGAGGTCATGGATCATAATTGATCTGTAAGTCCAACGAAGTTAGTAAGTAAGTAAACTTAAATAATCACATAACGTGCTAATTATGTATTTAAAGGTAGTTAAATGCACTAAAATTTCATAACTTATTCTTCAAAATTCTTCATAAAACAATTATTTGTTAAATTTTAAGTTTCTAGATCAAGTCCCATATTTCCCTCCAGGATATCCATAAATTAGGCCCACAAATACCTGAATATGTAAATAAACCTTAAGACAAGAAGAAAAAAAATGTTAATCTAACTCAACATTAATTCAAAAACATACATTCATAAGGTTTTATCTCATCAAATATTAAAAAAGGGAAGATTCAATTTTCACATCAAATGTTAAAAAAATTAAAATTATAACACAGCAGCTTCAAAAGAAAACACGTCAAAAAATCTCAAATTTCATTTCCATTAGAATCCATCTCATTAAATTAAATTTAATTGAAAATTATATTTAATGGACATAAATCCACGTATATATAAATTAAGCAAAAAATTTATTCTGTTTCAAGTCATATTTGATGGGAAAAGTTTCTTCTTTTTTTAATAAAATTCAACAAGAAGTTTTGTGATGCTGAAACTTTATGGAAATTATCCTATTTCCTGTGCAAATTAATTCAGTGTCATTTATTATTTCAAACTGTTTATGTTTGCCAGACACTTTTCATTTTTCTCTCACGCTTCCTTTTTTCCTCCTTATTCGCAATTTAAAACTCACCGGGAATATTTCACTCAATTTTCTACTGCTAGAGTGTTCTTCGAAATGGGAGAATAAATGTAAAATCAGAGTTGTTGATCAGATTCCTGTGTCTGGGTAGCTGTGGCCAATCTATCATAGATCACAAGCAGAATCACAGGTACAGTCAGTTTTTCATGTTTACCTCAGAGGCCGGTTGCTCGATGTACTAGGATATGCACTAGGGTTACCCTAGACTATACCCCTGGGGTACCCCTAAGGTGTATACCTAAGGTGCCCTAGGGTATACCGAGCAACCGGCCACAGGATCTGTTTATCTATGACGAATGCTTGGGTGTATCTATCATCATATGAATCAAATTTAGCTTGACTACATTCATGACACAGATATCAACACTGTAGTATCACAAGAAGACAGCATATCAAGTAAAATTTGAGATTTGCTGATGATAGAAACGCATCAACCTCAATACAAGGAATTTTAATGAATTTTCAGCTTGAAGATAAGGTTTCGAAACTGAGCAAGATAATCAATAAATGATCACAAAATTGCTTGATCGGCTCTGCACACATGCTTAGAAGTTTGTGTTCAGTTCCCTCAATGTTTAAGGGGGAGGGGGTCTGATGCTTTGTGTTGCTTCCATACAAAAGAAAAATTTTTCATAAAATTTTTGGCTGTATCCAGTGTAACTAGGGTGGAAAAAGTGGCAAAAACTCAAAATAATGTTTGTTGAAGAAGGATTTATGTACAATTTTCTTTAAGGTGCCAAAGCCCCTCATTGCTCGATTGCTGACTAGTTTTCAGGGGCGTATTCAGGGAGGGATTTTGGGGGTCAACCAAAAGATTTTTTGTAAAAATTTTTCAATTTGCTAGAGTTTTTTAAGAAAAAAATTCTAAAATCCCCCTAAATTTTCTTTTTCATACTAAAAAAATTCAAAAACCCTCCCTCGAAAATTTTCTAGATACGCCCCTTCTAGTTTCCAAATCTACCTTAACCATATTTACTCAAAATATTCACTTTTCTGAAAATCAAATTATGACAGAAATATTAAACATCCAGCTTAGTTCTAGCTTCACATTGACTTGGTATAGAATTCATTTCCAGATGTACCTTCTGTGTAACTTTTTAAAATCCTCTAAAGCCACAAATTTTCTTTAGTACCTAACTTTATTGCAAATTAGCTCCATTTATGCAACCAAAACCAATCGAACTTTGAATTCTGTTTTAATTGCAAACAGCTCATTCCATTCTGTCATTCACAATTTCTCGTTTTGGAAAGTCCGTTTGTGTAACTGTTAAATTGTTTTAAAAAATAAAACAAAACAAAAACAAAAAAACTCAAAAAGAGAAGAAAAAATATTATTTGAGTTTAATTAATTGGAAAAGTTTGATTGCTCCTTAGCATTAAAAGGAAAAAAAGTTGAGAAAAGAGAAGATGTGAAAGCAGGAAAGTTAATTAATTAGAGAAAATATAAAAGACTTTAAAATCAACATTGTGAGATAAGAGAGATTCCTATTTATTTGAGTTCTTCACTTTTTACATGTAGAAAAAAATAAAAAAGAGGAAAAGTAATTTTCTTATCTTCAAATTCTCATTCATCAACATTTTCCCATCCACGTGCTTGCCTTGTGAGAAATACTTTTTGAGAAAATAAGAAAATCAAACATGAAAGACAGACACAGGAGCAGATGTAATGTAATGAAATGAGTCATACACATCAAGTCGTGATACATTTATCTCTATTTGTATATGCTTTGAGAATTCTCAAATTGATATAATTCGTGCTAATTTTTCCATCTACGATAAGACATTGACAATTGCCGTAAACAGAGTGAACTGTAAAGAAACCTTCGAGGCAAAGCAATCAACATTAAATGTGATGTGAAAATTTTGAGGGTGAGAAGATGGAAAATTATAATCTAATTTAATGTGTAATGTTGTCGAAATTTGAAAGTGAGGACATGTAAAAATGCTAATATGTAAAATTTTGTGATGATACTTCCATGTAATTGTTATTTTGATTATTCTGAAGTTTCTTAAAGTCATTATATTGCTAATTTTGTTCACTAATGAAAGAATTGAACTAAATGAATCTGGATATATCTGACTTTTGCTTCTTATCTCAAGATCTTATTACAAAATATTCATCTTGAACAAATCTCGTCCATAAAATGTAAATTTAAACAAACTTCTTCGACTTCTTTGTTCCACTTAATCAGCATTCAGATAGAATTGATATCGTTCTTCTAGCCTTTATTTCAGCTTACTTTATGTATGGATACTCAAGACCGCAGCACAGGTCGACCTCTTCATGCTTTGTTCCTGTCTATAAACTTTCAATTTGATCCAAAACTGGATAAGCTCTGATTTTATTCTTTTACTTGAAGCTAGAACAAGTCTAAATTTTGACGTCAAACATTTTGAAAATAGCTTTCAAAATATTTCTAATATTTTGCCGTTTACAGTAACCTGTTTATTGTTTTGTACTGCTCAGGTTAACCTCCAAACTGGTCTGGTCCATACAAATATAACATAATGGACTATTTTGGTCTCAGTATGCAAAATATAAGCTAGCTATATGAGATGTGAATGATTTTTAGTAATTTTACTATAAGTTAGTGTGAGATTTTTATTGAAGCACGTGTAATTCTATTTCGACAGACTTTTCGAAAGTCTAGGGGTGCTAAAATACACAGGCCAAAAAATTTGAATTTCAAAAAACCGTTAGATTTTTTTATCGATTTTCTCAATGTTTGTATTGATTACACAAAGCATTTGGCTTTGTTATTGCTACAAATGATTAATTACATTAACTTTTCCTTGAAATTTCCTATAAAAACTGTTCTTTTCAAGTTTTTTGGTTTTTCGACTTTTCGAAACTGGGGTATTTAATTCCGAATTTTGTATGGCAGACAGACAAATAAGAAATTTTTACATGTTTATTAGGAAACTTTAACGGTCACTTTCCTTGAATTACGCGCATCGGATTTTATTATGCTGCAAAATTCCTATAAAAATTGGTATCTTGCTGGAAAAGCCTGATCTCAAGTAAGCTTGCTAAAATTATCTGTTTGCCATTCAAATTTTGAATTTTTGAAACTCCTTTTTCGAAAAATTAAAAAACTTAAACACGGATTACATGAATATTTAAAGAAATTACTGAAGAATTAGCTGTTTGTAATGAAAACAGAACTTGATGTTGTTGATGCAAACACTTTTAAAATAAAAGAAAAAAATTCCAACGGTTTTTGAAAATTTGAAATTTTTAATGTACGTATTATCCTGGTCACCCTTAGAAATCTGGATAGTCTATCGAAATTGCATTTCTTTAATCGGGTGTTGTCCTAGTCTGCTTCAGATTTTCAATGACAGGAAAGTGGTTTGACTCGAATTAATGCAATTATTAACTAACCTACACTTTAATCTTTAAATCTCATTTTAGTCTCATTCTATGACTTTTTCTACCTTGAAGCTATGTCTCATCTACTTTCCTTAACTCGAGCTAAAAAGAATTTGCGTCGCTAAAATTTATTTTGCTTTTATTTATTTAAACGAGAATTATCTCATCAGCCTAATGGACAAGTTAACTTTTTGTGGTTTTACTACTTCCAAATAACATAACAAAAGAATGGAAAAGAGGAAAATGGAAAGAAATCAGCTTTTATGATAGAGACGAGGCCATCTGATAAATATTTCAATTAAATTAACTTTTCATCTTACAGAGCAAAAAAACATCATCCTCGATTTTCTATTTACTTCTCTAAACAAATAGATAGCAGATTGGAATGAGAAGTAAAACAAGTAGTAATGTCAGTAGACATGACGACAATAATGTATATCGGATTGTAATTGAGATGATGACGATGATGGTCGAGTGAGAAAAGCAGAAATAATAGAGGAAGGGATTCACTTTTCCATTTGTTTCATTACTTCATCAATGAATGCCATTGTTAATTATCCTCAATGATCCAGCAATGTTAAACATGAAGTTTATTGAGCATAAAAAAATATTATCATATTACAGAAGCAATTATCCCAACAACAACAAAATATACGAAGTCAATAAATTGTATGGATAATGCTGGCTTTATCATTATTTCAATGACTTTTCAAACATAACATTTAATAATGAACAGAATGGCGATTTATGCGTGCATCCTTTCATTTGATTGTTTTCATATACATCGCTATCAATTGCCCTTATGCCTTTATTTTTAATTAATTGGTAACCAATATTTTGTGCATGTTCATTTTTAGTTGTTTAAAAATTCATTTTATTTTAATCAGTGATAATAATTTTTTTAATGATAATTTTCATAAAGTATCAGTTTTCAGGGATTTTTTTAACTCAATTATTCTCGAGGGGATGAAAGTTCTGTCTTAAAATTTCAAAATTTAGGGTTCTTAAATGACGTCCTACTTTTTTGGGGGAGTCTTTTGTGATAGAGGGTAAGGACCGGTAAGGGGTAGTTTGGTCACCTCCTTGATTTTTCAGAAGACTGTCCTCAATTTTTTGAATTTGTCCTCTGTAATCTGAAAGGTTAAATGGGAAAATGAAAGGCATTTTTGCACATATGTTCTAAATTTCTAAAAATTAGCTGCTTTACACTAAATAAGATGGGCTTAAGTGCCAAGCCAAAAACGACCACACCGTTTTGGTGGAAGGGGAGGGAGAAGATTGAAAGGTGTTTTTAATTCAAAAACCCTAGCAATTTTAAATAAGTTGTTTGTTTGGACCAATTTTTTTTAAATGGGGAGGTTGGAAACCCACCTAATCACCCTTATCCATTTTTATATTGGCTACGACACTGGTCTACACAAAAATTTACCCCAATTAAGAACTTTTTTGTCCTATATCTTTTTAAAAACTATCTGATCACTCTAGGTAAAAAAGTATAAAAATCCCATGTTTTGATGGATGTCATTTATGAACAGTCTCGTATGCAATATTGCAAATTTTTTTGGGTTAAAGCGAAATGGAATTTAGTCTAATACTAGAATAAAGCCTCTGTAGCCGAATGTAAAAGCAACAAAATAAAAATTATTTAATGCTCTGTTTTTGTAAAGAATATGGGTTCAATTCCCAATCTTCAAATACAATTTATCATATTTAATCAAAATTAAAAATCAAGTTAAAGTCAATCGTAAAAATGTAAATTTCAATTTCCCCAAAGCTTTCACATTTCCTATAAAATTGATGAATTTACCTTTCAAAATTTGACATTAGACAGTTAATGTCAATAAATAAACAATAAATTGAAACAAGGAATAAAAAATATTTTTATCTTGTGAAAATTCCATAAATTTTCAAATCTCAAAAATCCTTTATTTAAGACATTCGAACATCTTAAAACTCCCATCAATCATATTTAAAAGCATACGCAAATATGCATCAATGATTTCCCGCTCTTTCTTATCTCTCCATTACACACTTTAGATGATTTGACTAAGGTAAATCTTTTCACGCACCTTTAAATCTTTGACATCTCAGTTAAAGTGAACATACATCAAAATAATAGAAATGTGAAATATTTTTTCTTTTATAAAAATAAAGGAAGTCTTCTAAAAAAATAAAATAAAGAGAACAAACATGTTCCTTGTGCTCGATATTTTTTTTATTTAAATTTAATCCTATAATATTTTTGATCACACATCGAATGATTTTGCATCGTCTACGACTGGGTTTTCTTCACTTTGTCGAAGCTTATGTAGATTCCTTGTTTGCAATGTGTTTTAAGTGATAATACTGGGAATTATAATGTAGATTTTATGGCATAAAAATTTTATGGGAATTCAAATCACAAGAAGGAACTTGGGTTTATCAACTAGACCAGAAAATTTTAGTATTAACTTCCACGCATTGCGTGCAAGTTATTGTATTCACTTTTTTTGAGATTTTCACTAATTTTGATTTTTTGAGTCAACGGAAGCATGAATCTTTACGTTTTTGGTCTCATATGACAGGTATTGAAAATATCTATTACCTGAGGTATGTTTGGTTCCAGTCAGTTCCGTTGCGTTGGAACTAGACGCATAAAACCGTTAAAAACCAAAAATTTGTATGGAAAATTTTTTATGCGGTGACTTTCATACAATTTCTTGTATCTGATACGATAGGCCGTACCTTAAAACCAAAAAGCGCTACTTAACATCTGAACTTTATGTCCATTTAGTGACCGAAAAATGCAAAAAACATGATTTTTTATGACAGTTGCGCCATTTTTGATTCCGCACTGGAATTAACATTTCAAGCCTTGAAATAGGTATAAAATGAAAGATCAACTCAGGATCTACATTTAATATCCGCTATGTTGGTACTTTAGAGGTTCCTGTAAAAAGTTACAGCATGAAAAAGATTGTTATAAAAATTATAACACTTTTGTTTACGTTACGTAAAATCCTTACGTTACGTAAAATTACGTAACGTGAATTTCACTTAAAAAATTTTATTGGACATAGAGGCTGTAGATGTTTACTGGATCATATTTTTACTGGACATTGAGGCTGTAGATGTTTACTGGATCATATTTTTACTGGACATAGAGGCTGTAGATGTTTACTGGATCATATTTTATTGATCATAGAGGCTGTAAATGTTTACTGGATCTCGTTTTACTGGACATATAGGCTGTAGATGTTTACTGGATCTTGTTTAATTGGACATAGAGGCTGTAGATCATTACTGGATCTTATTTTTATTGGACATAGAGGCTGTAGATGTTTACTGGATCTCGTTTTACTGGACATATAGGCTGTAGATGTTTACTGGATCATATTTTTACTGGACATAGAGGCTGTAGATGTTTACTGGATCTCGTTTTACTGGACATAGAGGCTGTAGATCATCACTGGATCTTATTTTTATTGGACATAAAGACTGTAGATGTTTACTGGATCTTGTTTAATTAGACATAAAGGCTGTAGATGTTTACTGGATCTCGTTTTACTGGACATAGAGGCTGTAGATCATCACTGGATCTTATTTTTATTGGACATAAAGACTGTAGATGTTTACTGGATCATATTTTATTGGAAATAGAGGCTGTAGATGTTTACTGGATCTCGTTTTACTGGACATAGAGGCTGTAGATCATTATTGGATCTTATTTTTATTAGAAATAAAGGCTGTAGATGTTTACTGGATCATATTTTTATTAGACTTAGAGGCTGTAGATGTTTACTGGATCATATTTTTACTGGACATAGAGGCTTTAGATGTTTACTGGATCATATTTTTACTGGACATAGAGGCTGTAAATGTTTACAGGATCTTGTTTAATTAGACATAAAGGCTGTAGATGTTTACTGGATCTTGTTTTTCTGGACATAGAGGCTATAGATCATTACTGAATCTCGTTTTTATTGGACTTAGAGGCTGTAGATGATTGAAACATATTTTGGTGGGAAAATTTTCAAATATTTTGACCGTTAAAAAATTTGAATTTTGAAAAATCGTTAAATGGCAAACCATTTTATTATATGAAAATTTACCTCAAAAATTGTTAATTATAATAATAATAATAGTTCATTAAGTTCATTAAAAATGCGGGAAATGTTCAAATATATTTTGACCGTTAGAAATTTTGAATTTTTAAAAACCGTTAAATGACAAACCATTTTAATGTATGAAAATTCACCGCAAAAATTGTTAATAATTCTATAACTAATGATTTTCAAGTGCATTAAAAACACGGAAAATTTTCAAATATATTTTGACCGTTAGAAAATTTGAATTTTAAAAGCGAGCGTAGCTCAAGCTCGACTCTACTGTGATCCATGTAAAAACTGTAATTCTTAACAAGTCGAGCGAGCGTAGCTCAAGCTCGACTCTACTCTGATCCATGTAAAAACTGTAAATCTTAACAAGTCGAGCGAGCGTAGCTCAAGCTCGACTCTACTGTGATCCATGTGAAACTGTGATTCTAAACAAGTCGAGCGAGCGTAGCTCAAGCTCGACTCTACTGTGATCCATGTAAAAACTGTAAATCTTAACAAGTCGAGCGAGCGTAGCTCAAGCTCGACTCTACTGTGATCCGTATAAAAACTGTAATCCTTAACAAGTCGAGCGAGCGTAGCTCAAGCTCGACTCTACTGTGATCCGTGTAAAAACTGTAATTCTTAACAAGTCGAGCGAGCGTAGCTCAAGCTCGACTCTACTGTGATCCATGTAAAACTGTGATTCTAAACAAGTCGAGCGAGCGTAGCTCAAGCTCGACTCTACTGTGATCCATGTAAAAACTGTAATTCTTATCAAGTCGAGCGAGCGTAGCTCAAGCTCGACTCTACTCTGATCCATGTGAAAACTGTAATTCTAAACAAGTCGAGCGAGCGTAGCTCAAGCTCGACTCTACTGTGATCCATGTAAAAACTGTAAATCTTAACAAGTCGAGCGAGCGTAGCTCAAGCTCGACTCTACTGTGATCCATGTAAAACTGTGATTCTAAACAAGTTGAGCGAGCCTAGCTCAATCTCGACTCTACTGTGATCCGTATAAAAACTGTAATTCTTAACAAGTCGAGCGAGCGTAGCTCAAGCTCGACTCTACTGTGATCTATTTAAAAACTGTAATTCTAAACAAGTCGAGCGAGCGTAGCTCAAGCTCGACTCTACTGTGATCCATGTAAGTAAGAAATAGTTCGGACGTAGTCCGAACTAGGTTGAGCGAAGCTCACAAATTTTTACGTCCTGAACGTAGCGAAGCGGAGTGAAGGCGTGAAAATTTTCCCAAGCCGTATACACTGTATGCTACTATGATTTAAAATGAGAAAAAATGCGACATTACACTTTGAGATTTGGAAAATCTGGAATTGGCTGGAATTTTTTAGTTGACTTGAAAGGGGTCTATGGGGGTCCCAAAGTTGAAAATTCGAAAAAAAATGTCATTTTTGAGCTAATTTCAAAATTAAATTTCCATATAAGGATTTAATCAAGTTAAATTAAGTTTTTGACATAAAATCTGTCATAATAAGATCTTTATTTTAAGCTCCCACGTAAATTAATAATTAATAATTTTGCTCAGATTAAGAAATCAGTTTTTCGTATTTTGTGAGAAAGAGAGGTAAAACAGCCAAAAATGTTCTATGCAGAAAAGTTTGTGCCTGAAATTCTACATCATGTTCAAAAAACGGAATTCAAATTAGTTGAGGCATTGTCGAGAAAATCGCAAAATACACTTTCTGTAAGCAAGCAAACAAGCAAACAAGTTAATCAGCAAGAAATAGCCACAACGAGACATCGTTGAAACTTCTAGTTTTTTTGCAATCGATCCGTGCCGCCCTACAGAAGAACTGATTAGATTTTGGGCATGGTAGGAATAGCCGTTGCTTCTGAAAAAGCAAAAAACCTTCTTTTCCATACAAAATGTGAAATTCAAAGGTTGCTATGATTTTTGAAAATTTCGACTGAAAAAAATTCAAAAAATTGGAAAATCCCCCCCCCCTGGTATATGAAAATTATGCGAGATTCGACAACCCCTGTGATCTATAAACAGTCGAACGAGCGGAGCGAGATTCGACAACCCCTGTGATCTATAAACAGTCGAACGAGCAGAGCGATATTCGACAACCCCTGTGATCTATAAACAGTCGAACGAGCGGAGCGAGATTCGACAACCCCTGTGATATATAAACAGTCGAACGAGCGGAGCGAGATTCGACAACCCCTGTGATCTATAAACAGTCGAACGAGCGGAGCGAGATTCGACAACCCCTATGATCTATAAACAGTCGAACGAGCGGAGCGAGATTCGACAACCCCTGTGATCTATAAACAGTCGGACGAGCGGAGCGAGATTCGACAACCCCTGTGATCTATAAACAGTCGAACGAGCGGAGCGAGATTCGACAACCCCTGTGATCTATAAACAGTCGAACGAGCGGAGCGAGATTCGACAACCCCTGTGATCTATAAACAGTCGAACGAGCGGAGCGAGATTCGACAACCCCTGTGATCTATAAACAGTCGGACGAATAAAAAATTCGAACGGAGCTCGAATGTAATAGTTCGGACGAAGTCCGAAAAAAAAAATTTCCCAAGCCCTTAGAAGACTGAGGATATGTGAGAAAATTTTATTTTTTTATACCGTAATCTATAAACAGTCGGACGAGCGAAGCGAGATCCGACAACCCCTGTGATCTATAAACAATCATACTAGCGGAGTTCGAACGAGACTTCGAATATACAAAAAAACTTTAGAGTTTAATCACAAAAATTCGAGCGAAGCTCGAATATAAATAGTTCGAACGCAGTTCGGACTAGGTTGAGCGAAGCTCACAAATTTTTACGTCCTGAACGTAGCGAAGCGGAGTGAAGGCGTGAAAATTTTCCCAAGCCGTATGTACAGTACGGGAATAATTTACGGTGAAGTGATAAAAAATTTATAGAATACTTTGTGTCATAAACTACGGCTCGCCTTGGGATCTATATCAACTGGCGAGCGTAGCTCGCCTTTGGATCGGTATCAACTGGCGAGCGTAGCTCGCCTTTGGATCGATATCAACCGGCGAGCGTAGCTCGCCTTTGGATAGGTTATTGCCGTTGGCGAGCGTAGCTCGCCACGTGGAAGTTTGTGGTGTGATCTATACATCGTGTTTTTTTTTTTTGCAAATTTGTCGATATTTTTAAAGATTTTTCAATTTAAAGTTATAAAAAATTTACATCTGAATTTTTTTAAAAAGAAGTTAATTAGTATTTTTTGATACGATTCATTCGTTTTAAAAAATTGTAGAAGAAAAATTCCAATATTGATCTCTAATTAATTAAGTAGCCCAAAGCAAGAAAGAAAGAAAATATTTTACCTTTATCAAAGTGCGAAAACCCAACAATGTTATTTCTTTTTAATGTCTGAAAAAGAATTTTATAGAACAACTTTTGCAACGAAATTATTTTTCGTTTTAATTTTGTCTGATTTGCATTCGTTTTTTAAATCATTTTTGGTTTACAAAATAGGAAAAAGATCATTTTTATTTAGAATTTCAGTTTTTTGAAAACTGGTTTAAAAAATCTAAATTTAACGATTTATAGAAAAATGTAAAAATTAGCAATTCTTTTTAAAATGTGAATTTAAAACAACTTAACTTTAATTTTTAAAAAATAAATTTTTTTGATTTTTAAACTAGATTATTTTAAATTCTAACAATTTTATAAAATTTATAGTGAATTTTCAAAAGTTCAAGAATGTTTAATACTTTTTTTTGTTGAAAATTTGAAAATTTAATCTAATTCGTTAAAAAAAAGTTTAGTTAAAACTAGTGAATAAGTGGAGTAAGTTAGTATTTGAAAGCGTAAAAATTAAGTTGAGGTCAATGGGCGACAAAAGTTGCTATTCTTCGAAATTGGTTCTTATTCTTGGAAATCAAAACTTCAAAGATGCAATTTTTTCAAAAAAAAATATGACCGTTACAAATTTTCATAAGTAAATTTAACGGTTTTTGAAAATTTAAAAATTTTAACACTTCGAAACAGTTTTGAATTTCTAAAAAATAACGGTTAATACTACTGTTGTCATTCATTGGAGTTGAGTTTTAAAAAGTTAACCAAAATTTAACTTTTTCATAAATACAAACCAAGTTGTAGTTCTACATTATTTAAAATTAAAAGAGAAAAGTCCTTCAGATTGAATATTTTGTATAAACGACCAAAATTTTGCAATGTAATAATTTAATTTTAACATTTGAATTGCATTTAATTTTAACATTTAGCATTGAATAACAAATGTGATTTTGAAGCAAGAGGTTTAGGTAGGGAGTGGTGCTTTAGGTGCCCGGGCATCCCCTCGAGATTAACTTTCAATATAGATTTAAAAAATTTAATCAGAAAATATATTTTATTTCCAAAAAATGTCGAAGTTTGTATGCAGAATCATACTTAATTTCTAATTTCTAACTTAAAAGTTTACAAAATCATGGATTCTTTTTAAAAAAATTCTTGCTACACCCCTGATAGTAGCAATAATATAATAGTAGCTAGCATACTGTCAAGAATTTTAAAATAATTTCAAAAAGTTTAAACTTGTATTTCAAATTAATTCTCTGTTATTTTTTTAAGTTACTTCACGTCCATGAAAAGTGCAATAATGCGCTCGAAAGCATCGATCTGATAAATTTCCACTACCTATCACCCTTTCCTTTATATCTTTCTTTGTATACACACCATTCTAATGTTGTAAGGGAAAATAAATGAGAAGAAGGTATTTTTTCACGTGTGAGAGGGTGAAAAAGAAACATCAAAAACCCCTTTTTTAAGCTCCTTAAAAACGAACGTTACATTTTGATATTTATGCTGTCTTTTTTTCTCTTTTTCTGTCTATTCTTCTATACAGAAATGCTATCAATTTTTTTTTATTCCGTCTATCATGCGTCGAAAAAGTTTACTTTACGTTTTAGCATCCTCTTTTCAAACAGAATAAAAAATACGATTTGATACAATAAAAAAAAGAACGAGAGGAAAAAGAGAAAAAAAAAATTCTAACCTGCGAAATTGTTTTTACATTTCATTTTTCATTTTTTTTTTTGCTTCTCTTTCGTTTGATCGGACACAGAAATACGAATTGACATGTGAAATGGCTTAAAGTTGCCTTCTTTATTGTGCGCTCTAATGATTCCCATCGGTATTTTCGTTTCTTCCCTCACACTTCTTGACATACAGCATGTGGGTATGTGTACGTATTCAACAGGCAAAACTCATGCCATTTCGCTGTCATTTTTTACAATTCAAATTTTTTTTATGATTTTTCTTTCTTTCTTGTTTTCTCCTGTAGGTTTGTAATAACATTTTAAATCGTAAAAATGTTTATTTCGCTAGTTACAAATTCCATTCCAACATCAGAGTTAACGTGTGTATGTAAAAATAAGGCAATTCTTTACGTAAATATACTTATTTTTATTTCACGGTGAGACTAATTTAGATTAATGTGGAAAAGTTCCTTTTTTTGCGAGGCATAAAATGGCTGGTAATGCGAATATTGAGCAAAAATGGAATTTGAATTTATTATTGTGAAAGAAATCAGGGTAAAAGTCAGTGATATTTTCTTTTTAATTGAAATATCAATAAATTTATAGTTTTTCGCTTGAAATTTATGATAAATGAATTTGAGATGTCCATTGAATTTACTAGAAGTGATTCTAATTCTGCAAAAAAGCAAAGAAATTTGAAAATTTGATTTAAAAATTTTAATATTTTGTAAAATGCGTCCATCTGGGTACTTTTAAGACTGACCGTCTCTTATCTTGATATAAAATCATTTTAACAGTGTTGTTGAAATTAAAATAGTCTTCCTTCAAACCTTTAAATGACGCTAAGTATACCTTAATCTAGAAAACCACTCCAACCCCTAAAAACCCACTTCTAATGTCCATTCAGCCTCCTTCCAACACTAATCAGTCTAATTCATCCATTCAACCATTAAAATAATAAGAAATAAAGACATTATATGCAACTTTCGTCATTTTTTGAGTGATTTATTGCAGAATTAGTGTGTTGAGGTGTGTATCACGTTACATCAACTTTTATTTTATAAATTATAAAGCACACCACTTTTACCTTTCTTTTTTTTATCACGAACTCTTGACTTTGCTAATAAAAATTTATCTATTTACGGCATACTTTTCCATCATGTTTATACCTTGTGCTGTTTCTTACATTTTTTTGTTCTATTTTGGTTGAGTTGATGAGATGGTTTGGCAGTGTTTTGGCTGAATGTCATGTAGAATTGAATAAAAATGAGGAGAATTCATAGATTTTCTAGAAAATTGCCTATTATGTGCCTCAAAACCCTAATTTGACTTCAAATATTCAAATAAAATTCTGAAAAAATTCCTAAACATTTTAGACGCGTTGATCCACCTCAAAATTTTTATCCACTGCATCCCCAACTTTCCACATTATATCTTATTTTTCTATTTTCCTAGTACCAGTATATCTTGATTTTGAATATGAAAAATTTCCTTGAATTTACTCAAATACATCTATCTCTTCTATATTCTCCTACTTTTCTACTTTTTTCCTTACTTTTTTTTTGATTTATTACATCCACTTAGTGAGGAAAATTGAGATAAATGCAAATTTAATGGTCTTGAAATGCCTTTGGGATTGTAAAGTTGAGGTAGTGTCAGTAGAGAAATAACATTACTTGAATATTCAATTGTTGTGCAATGTTTTTAAAGTAGCAAATAAAGATATTAGATTTTCTCTAAGATTTATCTCACTTTAATCTGATGTTTTATAGTTTTGTGGGTTTTTTATTTTAGAGATATAATTGAAAGGTTTGAAAAGGGATTTAATGGAGTTAAAAGTGATTTGATTCGGACATTATTTTCTAAGGACGTAAACGCATTTTCTACTTTTAAGTAGAAAAGTTTATGAAAATTGAAAGTAAATATTTGTAATGTAAAAATTTTAATTTTTAATTTTAATTAAATAATTTTAATAACTCAATTAAATTCTTCTATTTTTAAAATTTAAATTTTTCAATTTTTATAAATAATATTTTTCAATTTTCAAAACTTAAATTTTTCAATTTTCAAAATTTAAGTTTTTCATTTTTCAAATTTTAAATTTTTCAATTTACAAATCTTAAATTTTACAATTTAAATTTTTCAGTTTTCAAATTTTTCAAGTTAAATTTTTCAATTTAAAATTTTTAAAATGTTTTAAATTTTAAATATTTATCATTGTTTAAAATTCAAAGTTTAATTATTTTAAGTTATTAAATTATTGTTTTTAAAGACTAACAGTTTTTAGTAACACAAAATTTTAAGTATTTAAAAAATTAATTTAAAAAATCTTCTAAGATTATAACTTCGATTATTATAGTGATTATGGAATTTGAAGCTTTAAAGTTCAGTTTGTGCCTGAAATTCTGTATCAGGGCTGGGCCTACCCCTGAGTCGGTGATTAATTTGACTATCAGAAATGATTCTGACAAACTAAGGATAAAAATGTTACATAATCATTTTTAATGTTGATAAAATAAGCTAAAATAAAGTACATTAAAGTAATTCAACAATTTTTCATGTTAAAGGATGCTCATCTCGACCACAAAGCTTCTTCAGATTTTTAATTCCATTGAAATACTGATAATACTAATTTGTATTTAAAAAAACTATTCAATTTTGATAATGAATTCAGATGAAAAGAAGCTTGTGTACGAGATGAGCACAAAAAATTACATAAAATAATAAAATTGTAAGAAATTAAGCATGAAATCACGACCCAAGCATTCGTCAATAATAAATAATATTATAAGGTAAAAGTACTGCCGTAGTCTGATGAAAGGCCCAAATATACTCATCAGAATTTCTAATTTAATACCATCTATTCCTTCCTCTCTGCAAACTTGGTATATTTTATATATCTTGACTCAATTAAATATTAATAAAAGACAAACAAACACATTATCATTCACCATGAACGAAGATTACAACATAACACACAGGATAGGAGATTTGATGATGAAAAGCCATCGAAAATGTGAACATCCGGTAACATAAATTTTTTTTTGTTGTTCTTCTTTCCTCTCTCCATCTCGTAGGATTTATCATCATCAACATTATGTGGAAATAGATGGTAAAAGAACGGAGCAAAATATCTTTGAAAATCGACATTCTCTGTCGTGTACAATGGTAATACATCTCTTTTGCGAAATACCTCTCAGTTCCTTATTAATTAATAATGAAAATTTCCGGAAATGTTACAATGTTGCGCTTGCTACGACTAACTTGCTTCTTTTTAGATGAAATAGAAATTATTTTCATGTGCATGAAAAAATTTAAACCTTCGTGAATGAAAGACTTAAACATTAAGCATGCTGCAAATGGAGAATACAAAGGAATCAATACTCCTATCCTAATGCGCTGTGTATGAAAAAGAAATGTGTATAAAAATTTCATTATAATTCCATTGAAAGAGAATTCTATCCTCAGAAATATTTCAGCGTACAAAATTGTTTTTAAAAAATTGTTTAACTTTAAAATTTAAAATTCATTAAAATTCAAAAATTTAAATTAAATAATAAAAATTATAAAGTTTTAAATACATAAATGTTTGAGTTTTGTAAAAAAAATTAAAATATTTAATATAATTTTTTTAAATATAATTTTATTAATACTTTTAAAAAATTATTCAAAACTTAAATTTTTTTAAACAAATATTGAAATTTTAAAATCAGTTATTTCAAATATTTGGTTATTATTATTATTTATTTCTAGCTTATTTAAAATTCAAAATCTTTTATTATTTTATTTAATATTTTGAATTTTAACAATTTTTATATTTTATAGCAATTTTTTAAACCAATTAAATTTTAAATTAAAGGCATTAACATTTTAAATTAAGTGTTATTAAAATATTATTTAAATTTTAAATATTATTAAAACTTAAAAAGCTATAAAATCATAAATTCAAAAAGAAACACTCAAAACCTCAATTCTTCATGAAACAGTTTTCGAAATTTTCTATCTTCAAATTCAAATCAAACCAAATAAATATAGATTTAATTCCGATGAGAATTTAATAAGGTCCTTATGAGTATTACACAAAAATCACATTAAATCAAACTTTTTCTTCATTGCTAAATACTTAATATTATTATTATTTTAAAGAAAAAAATTCAACGAGAAGAAAAAAGTTATGCCTTTTAGGCCTTCCACACACTTCACTTCCTTTTCCTCTTATTGAACTTGATGATTTTAAGTGAAACGGTTTTTATAAAGAACAAAAAAAAACATTTTTATTTTTAAGAGAAAAGTTTTTCCTATTCCACAGATTTAAGTACGTTACAAATCACTGTGATGATGAAAGTTGAAAAATAACAATAATGATAATAATGGTAAATGGCATGGATGGGAAAAATTGCACTCCTTCAGGGTATTATTGATTCTCTTTTATTGTTTTTCTTTTATAATACTGCCAATTTCGGTTCTCTTAATCACTTCATTTTAATTTAATAATTTTTTCAATTATTATTTCAGTAAATATTTTTGAGGATTTGTTATTATTACGTGAAGTTGTTGCTTTATTAATGATTTAGTATGTTGAACTTTGTAATTATTTTCCTCTTCTAATAATTAACAATTTCATTCAAATTTGATCTGTAACGGTCTTTTTAAATTTGAATTTAAACGGCTGGGTTTGAACTCCAACGGCTTTTCTAGATTTGAACTCTAACGACTTTTCAAAATTAGAATTTTGGCAGCTTTTTAATTTTGAATTTTAACGGCTTTTTTAATTTTGAATTTTAAAGGTGTTTTGAATTTCGAGTTTTTTGGTTTTTAAGATAAGAATTTCAACGGTTTTTTTCTTTTAATTTGAATTTTTTTATTAAATTAAATTTATTGATTGACAAAAATTGACACAAATTATCAACATGCTTATCAACCAACTGAATCAAACCGAATAACTGATCAAGTTCATCAATTTAATAATGAGAAAATCGACACCCTCTCAATCACCCTCAGCTTCATTATTATCCTTAATGAAATTTATTAAAAAGTATGGAAAATAATTCCTTTAATCCGAGTTCTATTTTACATTGTTATTGTTGTTTTAAATTGATATTATAATAGCAGCAATTGTAGTTTTCCTTCTCAATTTTTAATTAATACGGAAATTCCGCATTGAATTTCGGAAGGATTAAAAAGAATAAAAGAAAAAAAATACTCTTGTACATGTATGCATGTATACGGTAAAGAGAATTCATATTAAAATAAACCAATTTGTTTAAATAACAAGCAATTATTGTGTATCATATAGAACACATTGTAAAATAATGATGCGGGAGAGAGCTCACATCACCATGAATGGAATATACTTTTTCTGAAAATACATGTAGATTTATGTACCAAAAATAAACTTTTAGTTATGTTGTTGAGTGAAATTCTGAAACAATATCTTATGAAATTATTTGTTTGTTATATAATTATGATATAATAGGATTTTTGTTACCAATTTTTCACATGAATGTTGATACGTTAATTTAGATTTTGATATGGAAATTTTTAGTTTCAGGTTTTTTGATGGCTTCATAAAATCTATAATTATTTTTAACTTTATAATAGCTAGTGAAATTGTTGTGCGAATCCTAGAGCAATGTCAGCCCACACAATGAGCGATAGCACGGACCAGTGGACTGTCCTCTATTTTTTGAATTTGTCCTCTGTCCTCTGAAAGGTTCAATTTGTCCTCTACTTTTTCCAAAAATATCTGGTCACCCTACCTTTGGGCTTTTCTTACTCTCGCGGTAAACTTTATCAGTAGCGTAGCACGGGGTATTTTATATGGGGCTAGAGCTTCAGCCCCCTTGCTGCGCTTTTGTATTTTTTGTCATTTTTAAATGATGACCAACATTTATAGGGGGGGGGGGTTAAAGTTTTGTGACACCTACATACAAAAGAATTATCGGATTTGAGGTAGAATTAATTGAAAATATTAAAACTTTTCATTTCAAATTTGAAGCTAGCAAAATTTTTATCGCATTATGTCATATTTTCCCAGTTTTTCTACATTTTTTAAATAAACTCTCCCTAATAATCTAGTTTAATTCCATATATTATTCTTTTTTTCCACTTTACTCCTGCCTTCTATATTCACTTTATAATGCAAATTTGTATCGATTTTTTCTCTTTCTTGTTAGCAAATAAATAATTTAACGATACATAACGATGACTTATTCATCATAAATCTGATTTTTCGTACATATTCAAAGGTTTGAGTAGAAAAGAGAGAAAGGAAGAGGAATACAAAAGTTAATATGATCATTGAAGTGTATTGGTTTAAATTTTCCTTCCGTAAATTCATTCTTGCCTTTTTTTCTTAACAGGAATAAGGCTTTAAGTTCCTTTTGTCATCGAGTTAAAGTTATTGTTCATTTGAATGTCTTTTGTGAGCACAGGATGACACGTTCTGAGAGCAATTTCAATGATTTTTATTCATCTATGTGTTCATTTGAGCTAAAAGATCCTCAACCAAAATAAAATAAAAAAATTTGCCTCAATTTTACAATTCAACAAATTTTGTTAATGAAATGAAAATATTCAGGGAGAAGACATGAAGTACAAGAGAAATGAATACATAAAAACCCTTGTTACTGTATTTCAACAGAAATACGATTATTTATTTTTATATGATCAAAAAAAATTCTTTTTTTTTTTCGTTATTTCATTTTCAAAATGGAACAATCCAACTCTCAGCGACACGAATTGCCTGAAGGTTTTTTCCAAAACAAAAACATCAACATAATTCCTACTCTCCACACAAAAAAAAATCATAAATGAATTTTTCAAGAACAGAATGGAAGTCGACCTGCGATGAGAAAATTGTCATTACTTTTTTATCATGTTCTGTTATATTATTATTCTCCTTTTGGTGCTGTTTTTAAGCAGAAAGTGTGGATTTTGTTTGCAGTTTGTCTTGTTTTTATTTTTGCTAGTTAAGATTAAGTTGGACTAGCTATCAAAGTTTATCTACATGTCGAGGCCAAGTCAGGGGTGTACACCCTAAAACATCAAATACTTATCTAATCGTTAGTTGTGATGAGACTATTGTAGCGTGTAAATGTCTTCTAAGCTGCTGATTTAGTACACTTTAGTACAAGATTTTGTTCAAATATATTTTAACCGTTAGTTAATAATTTGTTTAATTAAATGACCCTCTCACTTTTCTTCAGTTCTTTAAATTTAAACGTTATTTGTTAATTTGAAATAGTTGCTAATACTTATCAACCGGAATTGTTTTAATTAATATACATACATACACTCCTCCACTCGAGTGGTTTTTCACATCATGAACTTTATTTATTTGGTTAAGAGAACCCCCAAACTCCCCCCCCCACCTCTGGATACGCTCCTGGGTTAAGTATATAGCTTTTTATGTTACGCTTGGGTTCTGAAATTTTGTAACAATTCACAAAGGAAATTTTTCTTTATGAAAATTTTGTGACAAAAAGGTAGGGGGTCTGAAAAGTCGGTTTTTGTGCCCCCATACTAAAGCCATCCCCAGTAACCCAACTCTCATTCCGATATTTTTTGGATGACTTGTTCTATTTTCAGGTTCTGAAAATGTCTAAAGTCATCTGAAAAATCAAGGAGATATTGACCAATATTGACTATCTAGTCATGTGTCTTTTGGTATAAAAAAGTCAATCCTCAAGCTAACTCGAGATCAAATTTTAAAAAAAATCCCGAAGAGGGTAAAGCTGTTAAAAAGTGGAAAAACTCAACAATACTTAGCATTCTCTAGGAAGGAAAAGCGTGCATTAACGTTTGACGAGTTCCGATTTTCTGAAGTATTGAACTGCAAAACCGCTTTTTGTAAAGTACTTCTGTTAGCCGTACATGCAACATATTTACGACTTTTTTGCAGAGAATTTTGCGAGCAAAAAGTAATTTTATTTTCTACGAAAAAAGGATAATTTTTGACTTAATACATTTCATTTCTGTTCTTTATTTCACTCAACCAGAGAATAGTCCATAATATGCGCTTAACATCCCACACCATCAAATGATTCGCAGACTCTTTTTATACGAATATGCCGCTAGCTTGAAGTGAGGGGAGAAATAGAATGGAAAAAAGGTTTATGAATTCAAAAAAATTAATTTTAAAAATGGAAAAATGTACGAAGACTCAGCATAGTTCTCTGTGTAAAAGTTAGTGAAACATTGTGAGCTTCAGTGATTTTTATTTGCTCTATTTTCTCGTAAGTAAATTATTATTACCTCTTCAATGTTTAAATTAAACAAGTTATTTGAGGCTGGGAGGAAATTTTAAGGTAATAATTACATATGTGAGGCATAAATGAGGAAAATTGGTTGTTAACAAGAGGTCATGTTTATTTTAATTGAACTCATGTGAGGATACTTGAGATATTTGTTGAAAACTGCAGCAATTTGATGAATTTAATCACTTTTGTTACTAATTAAACAACAAATAACTCAGGCAACATTTTGGCTCAGATAATTCAAAATACGTATATAATAAATTGATGACTGTGGATCTTCATTTAATTGATATTTATGAAAGCAGGTCAAAATTGATCACTGCGCTCATAGATATAGCCTGGAATTTTTCGATGGAGGTTTTGATTTTTTTTGTATAGAAGGAAGGCCAATTTCATCGACGAGGGGGGGGGGGTTGAATTTTTGTTTGAATTATAATAAAATCCAATGGGTGAAATTCAAGTTCCTCAGACTTTTTTTAGGGGTATTAAAATACACAGCTCAAAAATTTTAAATTTCAAAAAACCGTTAAATATATTTATTCGTTTTCTTAATGTTTTTATCGATTACGCCAGACTACCGCCATTCCGAAAACGTCAGTTATTTGAAAATTTCAAATATTTTCAAAATAATTTTAGCCGTTGAAAATAAAATCTAAAAATGCTAATTTAATGAAAGTTTTAGCATTTATCCATTTAGATTGATGAAAATAATCATTATCTTAACTCCAAGTTACTTAATTAGCTATTTAAAACTGTATAAAACGCAAATTTTTGACAAGTTTGTAATTTCCGATCAAAACATAAACATAAACAAAAATATTTGTGTAATGAATTTCTGAAGATATTTTTGTTAATATTTCAATGGATATTGCTAATTACTAGTTCTAGAGCCAATTAAATTGTTTGTTTATTATGAATCTTAAGTTTAGTGTTGCAAAAACTAAGATAAAGTATGCAAACCGACCAAAAATTTGATGACAAAAATTTCTATTGTTTTGATTTTCGAAGAATTCGACATTAAGTTCGAAGTAATTTTCGAAGTTTTCGAAATAAAATGGCGGTAGTCGGGATTACGCAAAACATTTAGCTTTGTTATTGTTGCAAATGATTAATTACATTAAATTTTCTTTAAAATTTCATGTAAAAACTACTATTTTCAAGTTTTTTGGTTTATCGAATTTTCGAAACTGGGGTATTTAAGTTCGATTTGTGTATGGCAGGCAGGCATTAAGCATTTTTTACAAGTTTATTAGGAAACTTTAACGGTCACAATCCTTGAATTTCCCGCATTAGAATAAAATCTTAGAACCCCTCCCTTCTAAAAGCGTAACCAAAGAAGTTTGATGAACCCTGGAACAGTTTTGAATTTATTAAACTTAAAGCGATCGTCTTTAAAAAATTAAAATGTTTTAATGAAAAATCATTACAGAATTGTGGTGAATTTGAAAATTTCATTTTATGTAATTAAAAATTACCTCAATTTAATTCCATTTGACACTACCCAAAGGTACACGACCAGCATACACTCCAATGTCAAAAAGCATTTAGAATATCATTATCAATTTTAAAAAATGATCATTTCACTATCCAATCCAATATCCTAAAGTAAAGTTCAAACAATATAAATATGATTATATTAAATATTTACAGAAGTATCTCCAATGACTAAAGTATGTATTTGAAGAGATCATCATTTGAACTTGGAGGAAATTTTCAATTTATTTATTTTTCAGAAATCTCATTGGGATTTAAAAAATAAATTTTCAGAAATTTTCACATTGTAAAAATGCCCATGAACATAATTTTTAAATGTATGAAATGAAAAATAAAGAAAGAGTAAAAGACAACAAAAAATTCATATTTGCTGCCGGCATATACATATACTACATATATTACCATTACAACATTTATTAAAAATTTATAAAATTTCCCATCACCGTTCTGAAAAAAGTGAGCAGAACGGAAGGAGGTGAAGGGAAATTCTTTTATTCATTTCTACTTCATTTTTCATTCGAATGTTCTTTTTATGCTGCAGAATAAAGGAAAGGAAAGAAATTCATTTTGAAGACATTCGACATTAAAAATTCATAAAATTATGATGTAACATTTTTCTCAACTTCTTCTGTCTCCTACTTCCTTTTACATTTCATTTGCTGTTTGTATGAAAAATATTTTAATATTATCTTGTCTTTTTTTCGTACTTAATGTCTGGGGAAGTAAAATTTTTTTTGAATTGTTTTTGTATGAATTGAATTTCATCCTTTTTAAATAAATGATATGTAGCTACTGAAAGCAGGACGATTCATTTTCATTAGAGGGGAAAAAAATTGTTGAGAATTGAAGTCATTTTCACTTGTTGTATTTAAATTGAAGTTATTTTGTTCTATTGATGCTCAAACATAACTAATCTCATCCTATTTTATTTCCTTTGAACTAATCGTGTCCAATTTCACCAAAGTTTGCTTGAACTAAATCAACTTCTGAAAATTACACTCAGATCGAACTAATCGTGTCCCATTTCATTTCACTTTAACTAACCTTGTCCCATTTTTGCTTTAATTAAATACAATTTTGTAAAATTTAAACTAATCTCGTCCCAATTTACTTCAATCTGATTAACCTCTTCCCTTTTTAGCGCATTTTTGAAACTTGTTTTAAAAAGGTAGCTTAATAATGCACTTTGTTCGGCTGCTTGCAAAAACTTTTGATCTAGACATCGTAGAGAGTTCTAGTTTTTTGCGTTAGCTCGGTGCCATCGAGTTATTGCGGCGACGAATAGTTAAAAATCTCAAAACCAACGCTAAATACTATAATTAATGATTTTTTGTTTTCAATACAATAGAGCCAACTTCAAGTGGGATAATTTCAAATATATTTTGACCGTTAGAAAATTTGAATTTCAAAAAACCGTTAAATGACAAACTATTTTATTATATGAAAATTCACCGTGCAAATTGTTAATTATACTATAATTAATGATTTTCAAGTGCATTTACGCGGGAAATTTTCAAATATATTTTGACCGTTAGAAAGTTTGAATTTCAAAAAAACCGTTAAATGACAAACCATTTTAATATATGAAAATTCACCATGCAAATTGTTAATTATACTATAATTAATGATTTTCAAGTACATTTACGCGGGAAATTTTCAAATATAGTTTGACCGTTAGAAAATTTGAATTTCAAAAAACCGTTAAATGACAAACCATTTTAAAATATGAAAATTCACCATGCAAATTGTTAATTATACTATAATTAATGATTTTCAAGTACATTTACGCGGGAAATTTTCAAATATATTTTGACCGTTAGAAAATTTGAATGCCAAAAAACCGTTATCGAGCCGTCGAATTTATTTAAGTCACAAAATATTCGTGATTGACTTATCTAATACGCAGTACTTTGCTAATCAAATACTGATCGCTAACACAAAAATGCGCTGAAGTCCCTCGATCTATAACACGAGGACTTTCTTTAAATTTTTTCTTTAATTTAACTAAATGTTTACAGTAATTTACAGTTTTAATTATTTTGAACTAATCTCATCCCATTTCAATTTACTCCGACTAACCTTTTCCTATTTTGCTTTAATTCAATTAAATCTTTACAATTTTTAAAGAAAATTTGAACAAATCGCGTCCCAATTTACTTCAATCTGACTAATCTTGCCCCATCTTTGCTATAATTCAACTAAATGTTAACGGATTTATAAAATTTGAACTAATCTCATCTCATTTAATTTAACTGTAACTAATCCTATCCAATTTGGTCATTTTTAAACAATTTTCTCCAACTTTATTCAGATCGAACTAATCATATCGCAATGGTCGACAACAGTTCTTATTCTTCGAAATTGGTTCTTATTCTTCGAAATTGAAACTTCGAAAATGTAATTTTTTTCAAAAAAAAAATATGACCGTTACAAACTTTCGTAAATAAATTTAACGGTTTTTGAAAATTCAAAAATTTTTACACTTCGAATATTTTCAAAATAGCTTTGAATTTCTAAAAAAATAACGGTTACTACTACTGTTGTCATCCATTGGATAATATCCTATTTGTGCTAAAGCAAAAATTAAAATTCAACTGAATTTTTACAGTTTTGCTTAATTTAAACTAATCTCATCTCATTTAATTTGAATTGAACTTATCCCATCGAAAAAATTAAAATTAGAAATTCAAAACGATTAAATAATTTAAAATTAATAATAATTTTTTAAAGAAAAAATTAAAGAATCTAATTTTCTTAACAGCACATTAAATCTGAAGTGACTAAATTTACTCCCCTTGAACATCTTTATTTAATGAAATATACGCCAGATTTTACACACAACACACATATATATTATTTTTGTAATTCATAAAGGAATTTCTTTATCTTTATCCCTGCCAAAAAGAAGAAAAATGCGGGAAAATTTTTATTTAATTGACATACCTTCATAAATATATAATTAAGTTAATGTAAATTTTCACGGCTTTTTAGTGATGCTTTTGAAGTGAATAATTATTATAGGAGTGAAATGACATGTGTAATAAGTCTTTGAACGAAAAAGTTATTTCAATCTTTTTTAATTCATTAAAAATGGATTCAGATTTAAAATTTATGAAGTTTTAAAAATGATGAGAAGGAAATGGAAGACAAAGTTATGACATCTAAAATCGTAAATTTTTGTACTATGCGTGTCAATTAAAATGAAAATTTATGAGAGTAATTTTGGAATTGAGATGAAAAAGCAGGCAAAAATTTGAAAATTTAATAAATATTGTAATATAGTCGAATTTTGAAAATTAAAAAACATAAATTTGGTTATAAATCTTTAGTCAGCTTCTTACTTTATTACAAAAACTAGATATTTTGATAATTTAATCCTAGAACAATCTACAAAGAAAGTTTTTTTTTGTCTTACTAGAAATAATAGGAGAGAAATACCATAAAACTTAAATATCCTTTGTTGGATGAGAAAGAAAGCCTTTAAGTGTAAAGCATTCTCTCAGAAATCACAAAATCTTCTTAAATGTTATTAATAGTACAATACCATTATTTCACAGAATAAGTTTTCTTCATCCTATTGTTAATAATTAACTATTATCATAAGTTTTAATATAAGGATGCTCTTTTGAGGGACAATTGAATTTCCTTTGAGGACTCGCCCAATTTAAAGTCTTTTTATTATCTGGCTCTAACATGTTATTCCATAAAGTTGTTCCAGCCCATGCGTGGCCTTTTTGTGATAGGTGAAAGCAGTCGAATGATAATAATGATAAATCACGCTTGCCATCCACGATAAGCTGCAGCAAAAAAATAGATTCAATTAAAAATTATTGCGCAATTTGAATTTATCATAAAAAATAATTACAGAAATACTTTTCGTAAAGGGCTGATACATGACAGCGAACTCATCGAGACGTCGAAACTCATCCAACTTTGCAACTTCTTCTTCGACACTGATGAACTGACGTTGAATTTTTTTCCATCTGTAGAATGAAATGCAATTAATGTTTGTTGATACGGTAATAAATTTAACAATATTGACCTTTCTCGTGACTCTTTCGTGACGTTAGATAATGATCCGACCCAGCAAGCGCACTCGCCTATTTAGAAAAGAAGATATATGAATGAAGTGATGTCAGGTCATAAAATTCTATCAGTAAATTATCATTTAATGGAGTAGAGTTTGCTAAATGGTGGAAATAACGGGAATTTTATATATGAGAATAGGATATAAGTGGATACCATGTCATGAGGATTCTGCAGGTCCTTTTCATATCAACAAAATTCTATTTAATAATTAAGAGATTAGCTTCTGATGAGAATCAAATCCCCATAAAAGAGAGAGTCACAGATTTCTATTGGCTAACCACTCGACCAACGAGGCTTTATTCTAGCACTGTCCAGCATAGCTCAATACCACAGAAGTGAGTTTCTTGGTAAACCCTAGGGTAGTAGGGGTATACCCTAGGGTAGGGGTAAGGTTATACAAAGAAACCCACCCCAGAGTGTGGGATCTCTAACACCACATAATGCTTGGGGGGTAGTTTGCAAATTATGTAAGGGGTCGTTCGTAAATGACGTCCAACTTTTAGAGGGCAGTGGGGGCTCCTTTTTGATACTTTTTGAATTTTTGTATGAAAATTTTGTGACAGAGGAGGAGGGGGTCTAAAAATCTAGTTGTCATTTATGAATAACCCCTATTCGAATAGCTCCTTGTTGCATTTATCTAAAAATTTGAAAATCTAAAATAACCGTTATAAGTTTTTTTTTTGAAAAACCACATTTTATGTCAAAAAATCCTGTCAACCTTTAAATGAGTCAATTTCGCAAAAAATTAGTGGCTGACAACTCCATCCCGCAAATTACTTGTTACCAAATATCATCAACCTCCAAAAAAAATCTACAAAACCGCACGATAACGGGAATTTCAGAAACCTTGATTTAAATAAAATACATTTTCAAGAACAAGTTCAAAATTAAATATCACTTACCATGATGAATAAAGCTGCAAGATTGTGGCTTTCCTCGAATATTTATAACAGTCTCAACATGTGGCACTGATACAATGTTAACAAAAACACGTGGTAAATTACTTTTTAAATACCTTAATGTTTTTGTCAACGCAATTCTGTGCATTTCTGGTAATTTCTCTGGATTCTGCATGAGACACAAAAAGCTGCATATATCGTTGCCTCCAATTGTTATTGTAACAATCTTCCAATCATACTTAAAATTAACACGTTTATCATTCTTGATTCGCTTCACTAAAGCACGTGCCTAAGATTAATGTAATGTATTTTTTATGCAATGGTTCAAGTTGTAAAGTAACGATACATGATAGACAGAGAGTAATTACATCAAATTAATTACCATAAAGGGCATATCCGTTGAAACAGCACCAATTTCGGCAAGATTAAATTGAGAAGCCTTGTGAAATGGAAACGAATCATCAAGTGAATAACCCACGAGCTAAAATAAAACAGCAGTAATAGAAGCAAATGCGAAAAGAAACGATATGATAATTGATTTTTAAGGAACGTGTAACTGAGAGAAATAAAAAACATTTATTTACCGATGGATTGAATACTTTTAAAATATTTGGAAGTGTTGTTGCATTTCTCCAATTCCATTGACCTTAATTTAAGACAAACAATTTTAATTTCCATGAAATCATGTGAGCCAATAATTTAATCAAGGCTAAATTTAACTTGAATAATAAAAGAACTATCTTTGAACTTGGATTAATTATTACTGTAGAGTTGGAAAAATTGTCAATTGCTGCAACTTTTTGATTTGTACTTTCATTATTGCTTGGAGCTACTTACCCGAGCGGCATTTTAGTTGAAGGCAGCGTGACGTCAGTCTGGTGTCGCCTCCAGATGTCGATTTATCCGCTTGCTTGGCTGCCTTCTCATTGCCATTACCGTATCGTCACCGTCAAGGCACCTTGGCGACAATGGCAATGAGGAGGCAGCCATGCAAGCGGATAAATCGACATCTGGAGGCGACACCAGACTGACGTCACGCTGCCTTCAACTAAAATGCCGCTCGGGTTATAGACAAGAGTAGATTTTAACAAAATATATTGCTATCAAAATTCACCAAGCGTCATCAGCTACTTGGTTCTAAGCATAGTGTTTGCCCGGTCTCTATGTGAGCAACATTAAAATTTTGCTATTCGAGGGCAGCTTTTTAGAGCTACTCCATAACATAGGATTGAAGTAGATGTGAGGTAGTTTGTGTTTCCTAGGAGCTGCGTAAACGTAACAAGGGGAAGTTCATCAGGATCGTAGTACTGGAGGAACCCTGGGTACCCCTAGATACTGGCCCCATGATTATCATTAAATAAGATAATCATCTGAAAGATTCTAGCCAAAAAATCCTTAGATTATCAATATTTCATAAAATAAACTTTATGCCTCAATATGATTAAAATCGAAAAAATTATTTTTAAAGAAAGTAACAGACGGAATAGCTGTGTTTCTAGATCAACTCAACGATACGCTGTAGAATCACAGTTAATCGTTGGGACCCGAAGCCCCCTCAGCTCAGTATATGCATGGAATTTTATACTTATTTATTTGTGATTTGCAGCTCCTTATATTGGAATTTATTAACTCTATACAAAATGACCTGTTCATCTCCCTTTGCTATGCCTTTGACCAGCAGAATCACTGTCGTGTGACTTTATTTTCCCAGATTCCACTTTGTTTATCACCATTGTTAACAAAAAATGCAATCATCTCCAATTTTTCCAACTCTGACAAATTAGGCACCAAAAATAAATTTTACCGCCAATACTCCAAGATAATCCTCGATTTTCCATCGACAATTCCGTTATTCTTTCAGCCATAGCGCCAGTTGAACAAGTTAAAGAATCTCCAAGGGCTCCGATCACTGAAATATCTTTTAATTTAAACCATTAATTATTGATCCATTCATTGAATGTATGTAAATAGCTAAATTTCAACTTGAAGGTAGAAACAATTACGAAATAATTTAATTTTCAAGACTTCTTTTGATTTATGAGCATTAAATGTTTTATACATAGGAAACAATTTAAAGATCAAAGAACAAATTTATCGCAATTCTCAATTTACAATAAAATACCGCAAATTATGACGTATTTAAAAATCAACACATACTGTAATGCAACGATAGTTCAAGGTTGTATTTAATTAACGATTTTCTGCTGCAGCACAACAATAAATTTACTAAAAATAACATTTTGTGTTGATTTTTAACAAGCAGCAGTGAAAAGAAAAAAATTTACGGTGATTAAGGTGTTTACATTCACAAAATAACCGCTTCTTACTCAGGTTACGATCAAATATAATTAGTATGAGATCATGTTAATAATTGCACATCATTTAAGCTTCTCAATATGAAGAAGATATTTGCAAAAATGATTAATGAAAATTGAATGAAGATTATTTATTAATTTATCAATTTTCGGCTCAGTTCTCATTTGAATTCATAATTTTCATCTTGATTCAAATTCTAGGGTTTATAAAAATTTAACGGATTTTCAAAATTTGAATTTTGTTTGTCAAAATTAACAATAACATTATTTTAAGGTTAAACTTATTTTGTAAGTTTAACAATTTAATTTGCACTTTTTGAGCATTAATTAAGCTGATTTTGCACCAATTCAATAGCCATTCCAATTGTATTGAATTAGAGTCTTGTTGTGTTCAATTTAAAGGCTTATTTCCATTTCAAGATAAAATCTGCCACAAAAGCTGATTTTGCATAAGAAAAAAAAAACTCCAAGGAACAAAAACACTTCCATAGATCAAGATTAAAATATTTAAAGTGTTATAAAAAATATGATAAGTGGAAACGCAGATCGTGATGTAATGCAGAAAATTGTTCATAAATTTACGACAAGAAAATATTACGTATGGATATCCAACATGTTTATGCACATTAATATGAGAGCGGTGGAATTTCACACTGTTGATATCCATAATGATGATGATGATGATGTGATTTTGAGTGAACATTGAAATTTCTGTGTCATATGTAAAGGATGAGACTAGATGGGAAATGTTTTAATTAATTATAACGTCATTATGACAGGGAACTGGGTGGTCACATATGACTTATTATTTCATCAAGTACGTAAGGTGAAAGAGGTGCATGGGAAATTTTTGACATTTTTGAACAAAATGTTTTCGCAAAAAAATTTACAATTTTTTCTTCAAATTTTCTTGTACAGTTGACATTTTAAAGGTCAATAAAAGTTGGAGTTTTTTGAACTTCAAAACATTGAATCATTTTAATTTGAAATGCGTGCGAGACGCTTTTTAACCATTAGCTTCAACTTTTTTCGTATGATTCTCCTTGTTTGGAGATAATTTGACGAAATGATTTGGAGTTATATTACGGGCTTTTCACATATGCTCTTGTTTTTGAAAAACTGATAATTTTTAATTTAGAAACCCGTTAAAATTTGACATTTATAATCTGCTAAAATTAGAATTTTTAAATCTGCTAAAATTAGAATTTTAAAATCTGTTAAAATTTAAATTCTTCAATTAAGCTAAAATTAAAGTTTTTAAATCCGTTAAAATTAAAACTTTTAAATCCGTTAAAATTAAAATTTTTAAATCCATTAATACTTTTTAAAATCAGTATAATTTGAATTTTAAATTATAGTAAAATTTGAATTTTTAAATACCGTGAAAATTTAAATAAAAAAATTAAAATTTGATTTTTTTAACATTCATTCAATTTTGAATTTTTTAAAATCGAATTTGTTTTGAATTTTGAATTATTGTAAAATTTTAATCTCGTTTAAAATTTAAATTTAAAAATCCGTTGAAATTTGATTTTTCAAATCTAGTAAAATTTGATTTTTCAAATCCAGTAAAATTTAAATTTTAAAAACCGTTAAAATTTGAATTCTTTGAAACTTTTAAAATTTAATTTGTATTAAATTTGTTGAAATTTAATTCTTTAATATAATGTATGCTATTGTCTAACTCAAAACATCAGCTGCAAATTAAATGCAAACATATTTCACATGTCCAGTCTGACATCAACAATTTAACCTTTTTTCTAAAAATAACACATAAACATTATCACATCAAATGTTTTTAATAATTTACCCCCGGGTCTCAACTTATGAACACTTTTTGGTGGTTCTCGGCTTTTGCCAAGCTCAACATCACACGGAAACTTTGCATCTTTTGAGAATTTCTCCTGCAAAAAGCGTCCTTTTGTTTTATAACTTGTCTTTCCAATCGTATTAAAAACAAAATCCCGAAATCCATGGAAGAAAAATCTCAACCGCGGGTTATCAAGTGCTGTCGTAAGCTCAAATATTTCTTGTGAGAATGTTGTTATAATAAGCACAGAAAGTAGCAGAAAGGAAAATTTCATGTTTTTAATGGCACACTTATTGACATTACACAACACCACAATGTGACAAGGAATTTTATTCTTTGTATAGTAATTTTTTATGTTCACTTTACAGCACTTTACTATTTAATAAATCTTCTATTGAGCAACTTACAACAGTCAATTGCATAACGAATAATTAAATTTATTGAGATTCCATCAATATGATGACTTAAAAGGTCATAAATATAATAACTTTATTAACTTAATTTTGTCTTTCTTCTCTTTTTGGTTTGATATAACACTTCACTGTATCCATTAATATAATTTTTTTATTACAGGAATTAACTTTAATAATGATAATCAAAATATGTTTGCGATCAGATATTTATTATTTCACTGACTTACAACGCGCTCGTCTGATCTGCAACTGAGTTTAGTTGAAGACAACATATGGATAAACAGTACCATTTACTCGATTTACTATTTAGCCTAAACTCTTTATTTTCATACCGTCTGACTTGGAGTATGTTTTTTTTCTTCACAGTTCATTGAAACTCATGAGAGTTTTTTTTCCTCTCTATGTTATTACTATGTACACATGTTCCACATTTTGTTGTTTTTTAAACAAAATCTCGCTTTACTAGACATAAAATATTTATGGCATATGAATGAGCAAAAAAATGCTGGCAAGTGCAAGCTAAATAATATTTCTTAGATGCTAATAATGCAATTAATAATTTGATTTAGAGAGAATCCCAAGGGATGCTTACTTAGTTAGAGATTGCACTTTGGTAATTGGCAACCTAGTAGCAGCCACGTGGCTTCCAAGTGAAGACTTTCATGTAATGTTTACCAACTGTTCCCCATGTAATTGTCAAAAATATTTATAGATCAGGTTACCAAAGTTAGAATTTCTGAACCAACCAGACTAAAAGCTATGTGATGTGCTTAAGTTCAGCGAGCCTAAAAGGCGAACATATATTTCAATAAATTTTTTTACCTAAATTATTTTGCAAATCTGTAAAATTTTAAATCATTACGTAAGGGGTCATTCGCAAATGTACGTCATGCTTAACTGTGGGTACCCTTACCCTCATATTAGGTATCCTACCTCATGGGCGTAAACAGGGGTCCGATAGGGTCCGTTCATGTACCATTAGAATTAACAAAAAGTTCAATAACTTAGTATTAGACCAAAAAAAAATTTTTGACCCCCCTAAAAAAAATTCTGGGGACGCCCCTGTCCTACCTAATACCCAGGGTAGAGTAACGTAAGGTACTTTGGGAAGCCCTAGAAAGCAGACGAATTCAAGCTTGTATTCTTTTGATTTTTAGAAATTTTTATAATTCAAAAAAGTCTACTTTTCCCAATCTACATCACACCGTCTAAATTCTCAAGTACTTCAAGTTGACTAGCTTAAAAAAATCTAAATAAATTTTCACCTTTAAAAATTGATGTAAAGCTTGTAGTATCTAGATAGTTTTGTAACGGTTTTTGAAAAATTTGAAACAAAATTGGTCTACTCGGAAATCATTGTCTTGAAAGAAAATATATGAAATACACACGAGTAAGCAAAAGTTAAAATTTAAGCATAATTAAGTGAATTAAAGTAACTAAACATAGTTGAATTAGTGAACCTAAAGGTAATGATATTGTGAATTAAAGTAGAACTGCCAATAACTCATTGAATTACTTCTAAAACAGATAAAGTATAAACTAAGTCAGAAACAGGTGGCAGAAGTTGAAATTTTGGATCTTTTTCGTCACTGGAAGTCGGAAAGATTGTAAGATCTATGAGATTATAGTAACTAAATATAGTAAATAACAATAATCATATCATTTAGGTAGAAATTCAACAAAATTAGAGTTTTTGAGCATCAAATCTTTGAGATCGAAAAATAACCTAAGATCCTGATGTAAGTTGTTACTTAATATTTACCTGAATAAGTTTCTATAAAGAAAATCTCATTTATAGAAATATATAACACGAAGCAATTTGAGTTTATTGTGCTAAACCTCTTCTTGTATTTACTGGGAATTTACAAGTAAGTTAGAAATTGTAAAATTTAGTCAGATATTATAAGTGACTTGTATTTTTAGATAAGAGGTTTTCTCGGCAATTTGTAAATCAAATAAAGGATAAGAATTATAAAGAAGTCAAGATCCAGCGTTTTTATTAAGAAAAGGTCTCCTTATAAATTTTGGGGCTCGCAAAACAAGATCCAGTGAAAGATCCAGTTGACGTTTTATTTTCATTTCGCTACAAACACATCACCCCGGAGACCGAGCTGGCGCCGAACATAACAACAAAATCCAAATTACAAGATAGACAGCATGACGAATAACAGCGCAGAGAATTTAAATGTAGTTGAGCTTGTCGCAGATCCAACAATCAGAATCAAACGTTCACAATATCTGTTTGTGGTCCAAACTAATTTCTTGACAGAAAGACAACAGTTTGCTGAAGCATTTCTACGTGGTTTAGTTTGTGGACAGGAAGGCGAAACAATCACAGATGAAATTAAATTGATTATGGACACACAAATGAGACAGGATTTTGAAAAGTTCAATCGTGATGGAAATGATTATACTCCTATATTTATGAACCATCGAGCAAACGTTACTGAAGCAATCGCAATCATTAAAGAAGCATTTTGTGAATTCGCACGTTTGAAATGTGTTGGAGCATCTATTCATTCATTGGGAGTTCAATTGGAATTTGTGGTAAACTGTTTGAAAAGGACGGTATTTAGTAATGACGATGATTTGCAGCAAATCAGGCAAGCAATTAGTGAAATCAATAAAGCATTTCAACAAGTCACCAATCAGTCGACGGATAGTTTGAATTTCACACAATCGTCAGCATATGTAACAGCACAGAATCAAAGTACATTCAACGCAAATGTTAGTTCACCGTGGAATGCAACGTTTCCGTCAACATCAAATCAAATCCCAATTTATCAGCCAGTGCAAGCAAATATATCGTATGCACCAAATAATTTGCAGTCATCAAGTCCACAACCTGCCAACATGTTTAACAATGCAAATGATAATTTTGCACCAAGTCAGAACAGATTGAGATCACCAACGAGCGCAAATAGAATGTTCGACAGAAACAGGAACCAGAATTATTCGTTATTAAATTCAAGTGCTAATAATTCATTGATTGGGCCGCATAAAGTCAGTTCCACCATTGTGAACATCATAAGTAAAAATTTATACGAGATCGGAATGGATGCAGTGGATCAACTTGAAACATGGGAAGCACAAGCTGAATCATTAGCTGTGCCGGTAGATTATTTTCTTAGTTATATGGAAGTTTTGCTATCGAAGAACGTACAAGGCTGGTGGAGAGTTTATCGACCAAATATTAAGACATGGGAACAGTTCAAACGTCAATTTGCTGAAGATTTTGGAGATCAGAATCGTGTAATCAAAGCTGAACAGGAAATTGCTAATTTAACTCAAGGCATGGATGAAAGTTTCCAACAATTATTCCTACGCTTTACAAAATTGATGGGATATATTAAGCCAGCGAAATCATTAGACGATCAGATTTACATTTTGAGATCAGCTCTGAAACCAATTTTAAGAACAGCGTGTATGACAGCAACATCCATAGCAGAAATAAAGAAGATCTGCAATGAATATGAAGGAATGGAGAAGATCCACATGAGTCGAAAATCAGGATCGAAAGCTGCAGAGAAAGTGAATATCGTCGAGTCACGTAACGAAACGGAAATGGAAGTTGATCGAGATTTTTGGAATAGTGTTGCGGAATTTGATAAGATTGGCGATGATGAAGATGTCATTATGGTCATTGATGAAGTTGTGGATAAGAAGAGAACCGCAATGATACAGCAATGGAATAACGATAAAAAGAGAGAATGGTTAAGCAAACAGCTGTGCTGGAATTGTGATACCAAAGGACATTTGCAAGGACAATGTGATAAAAAGTGGATTCCTCATTGCGTTAAATGCGGCAATAAACAAGTAGCAACAACAAAAGATTGTAACAAGTGCCAGGGAAATGGACAACCTTTGACGCCGAACGGAGCACAGCGTTAGAGGATAAAGATAAAGCTCCCAAAATAGAACAAGTGAATGTAATTAATCAACACAAAGACGATCAACGCATATATCTAGACGTTATTGTTAATAATACAACAAGTAAAGCATTACTTGATACAGGAGCAACAATTTCAGTTTTTGGATCACATTCACATCATTTATGGCCGACAAATATTAACGTTAAAAAGGGCAATCGTGAGAGAGTGATAACAGCGAATGGAAATGATTTGACATGCATGGCACGGATCAAAATCCCAATTACATACAAAGGGATTACAAAAGTAATTAAAGTACTCATCATTCCGGATGTGTTAGAACAATTTATATTAGGCATAAACTTTTTCCACGCATTTAATCTCAATATCAAACATCAGGTAGCTGCGATAACTAATATAGAAGTTTATCAACAATCATGTGACATTGACCTGACAAACGAGCAGAGAGATAGATTGCAGTCTGTACTTCAGCAGTTTTTATATTCGAATGAAAGCTTTGTGGGATGTCAAACAAAAATCAAACACCACATTGATATTGGAGATCAAAAGCCAATATGTCAACGTTTATATCAATACAGTCCTGACATAGAGGAGAAGATGAAATGTGAAATTGATAGGTGGCTGAGACTCGGATATATTGAAGCAGCAAACACGGATTGGAGACATCCAATAGTGCCAGTGACCAAGAAGAACGGAAAGATTAGATTATGCCTGGATGCAAGGAAACTCAACTCAATAACGAAACGTGATACATATACATCACCTGATTTAAATCATATATTCCGACGTTTTCCTGAGGCGAATTTGTTTTTTAGTGTTGACTTAACGGATGCGTTCTTACAAACGGAACTAACGGAATCATCAAAAGAAAAGACAGCTTTCGGAATTCCTGGCAAAGGATGTTTTCAATATAAAAGAATGCCATTTGGTTTAAAGAACTCAGCAGCAACACAAAGTAGAGTCATGAATATGATATTGGGTGAAGATTTGGAGCCAAGAGTGTTTCATTATTTGGATGACGTGGTGATATCAGCAAAAACATTTGATGAACTTCTGGAATTGATTAGGGAAGTGGCAAAGAGACTATCGAGCAGTGGATTATCTGTTAATCCAGATAAGTTGGAAGGTCCATGCAGTCGCATTAAATTTATTGGAAGGATTTTCGATTGTGAAGGTCAACATCCAGAGGAGGCAAAAATTGAGGCGATTAAGAATTGGCCAACTCCAAGAACAGTGAAGGAAGTTAGGTCACTAGTAGGAACAGTGACATGGTATTCTCATTTCATCAAGAATTTCTCATCGTTAATGGCACCAATTACATCGTTAATTAAGAAGAAGGCACAAAAAGTGAATTGGACAGAGGAAGCTGAGTTAGCATTTACGAAAATAAAAGAAGCATTGACGTCGCAGCCAGTATTAAGACCACCAAATTATGCAAAGGCGTTCATGATTCAGTGTGACGCAAGCCAGTATGGTGTAGGAGCCGTATTAGTTCAATTGGATGATGATGAGAAGGAATATGTGATATCCTACTACAGCCACAAATTGACTAAAGAAGAGCAAAAGTACCACGCGTACGAGAGAGAATGTCTAGCAGTTTTAAAAGGCCTGGATCACTTTAAGCCTTATATTTACCTTCAACCGATTGTAATTGTAACCGATCATCATTCCTTGACACAGACATTGAAATATAAAGGGAAATCTGGACGATTGATGAGATGGTCGTTGATGTTACAGCCACATGCACATCAAATAGTACATCGAAGTGGAAGTCAAATGATAGTAGCAGATGCATTGTCACGTGCAAGACCAGAAGTGCAGGAAATCGACGATGACACATTTAATCATTATCAAATTAATGTTTTACAAGTGGAAATTGCTGATAGTGTTGAACCATTAAGTGATGAGGAAATTGATACTGCAGATAGGATAATAAGGCAGTTTGAGGAATTAAGGAGAAAAGTGGTAAATAATCCTGATGCTTATTTAAATTATCGTGTGCAGAATAATAGAATTTTCAAGAAAGTCGAGAACAGAGAAACGAGGATGGAAGACTGGTTGGAAATACCACATCCGACACAAAGAATAAAAGTAGTTGACTGGGCACATAATGAATCTCTGCATGCAGGAGTTGATAAAACTGTGGATAAGATTCACGAATTATTCTGTTGGAAAGGAATTTTTAAGGATGTCGCAAAGAACCTTAAGTCATGTGTGAAGTGCGCACAAATCAAGTTCCCGAATTATTCAGCAAGAGGTATCATGCCTATATTTCACTTACCGAAAGAAGTGGGAATTGAGATTCGAATTGATTTCAAAGGGCCTTTCCCACAAACCGTTCAGCACAAATATAGATTTATTGTTGTAGCACAAGAAGCACTTTCAAGGTATTTGATAGCAGAATGTTTAACAAGAGCCACAGTTGATAATACAATAAGATTTCTAAGGGAAAAAGTACTCAATATATTCCCGAATGTACGAATAATTAGACACGATAGAGGCTCACAGTTTATGTCAGAAACTTTTAAGCAATTCTTAATTGAAAGGGACATTAAAGCAGTTCCAACAGCAAGTTACGCGCCACATCAAAATCCAGTGGAACGAGCGAATCGTAGTATTGGAGAGGCATTAACATTGTTCATGTTGAAGTTTCCAGAAACTCATAGCAATTGGCACCGTTTTGTGAATACAATCATCAGCAAAATAAATAACCGCAAGCATGATGCAACTAAATTGAGACCAAATATGGTAGCGTTTGGACAGTTAGACAGAGATCAACGTGTCAATGCAGAAGTACAACAACGAATCATAAATATGGCTTATGAGAACAGCAAAAGAATGTATGAATCGAGAATGAAAGAACACAATAAACACGCAAGCAGAAGAGAATTCAACGAAGGAGAAATGGTGATGGCTAAATATCGAACTCTTTCTAGTGGAGGTCATAATTGGATGAGTAAGCTTGCAGCGAAATATTACCCTGTAAGAATATTAAAGAAATTAGGGCATAATACATATGAAGTCGTAGATGTAAATGGTACGAAACATACATTAGACGTCAGAAGCATAAATAATGTAGTCCCTGAATTACAAGACATTCTTAAAGACATTATGGAACATGAATAGACATTAAGTTTAGAAATTTGAATTATTCCAAGAAAAGATCAGTAAAGTTAATTTATTGATAGTTTTCATTCATAGTTAGACTCAGATTCTCATTAAAAAATTAAAATTTTTTTTAGAAGAAAACGGGTATTGTAGTATCTAGATAGTTTTGTAACGGTTTTTGAAAAATTTGAAACAAAATTGGTCTACTCGGAAATCATTGTCTTGAAAGAAAATATATGAAATACACACGAGTAAGCAAAAGTTAAAATTTAAGCATAATTAAGTGAATTAAAGTAACTAAACATAGTTGAATTAGTGAACCTAAAGGTAATGATATTGTGAATTAAAGTAGAACTGCCAATAACTCATTGAATTACTTCTAAAACAGATAAAGTATAAACTAAGTCAGAAACAGGTGGCAGAAGTTGAAATTTTGGATCTTTTTCGTCACTGGAAGTCGGAAAGATTGTAAGATCTATGAGATTATAGTAACTAAATATAGTAAATAACAATAATCATATCATTTAGGTAGAAATTCAACAAAATTAGAGTTTTTGAGCATCAAATCTTTGAGATCGAAAAATAACCTAAGATCCTGATGTAAGTTGTTACTTAATATTTACCTGAATAAGTTTCTATAAAGAAAATCTCATTTATAGAAATATATAACACGAAGCAATTTGAGTTTATTGTGCTAAACCTCTTCTTGTATTTACTGGGAATTTACAAGTAAGTTAGAAATTGTAAAATTTAGTCAGATATTATAAGTGACTTGTATTTTTAGATAAGAGGTTTTCTCGGCAATTTGTAAATCAAATAAAGGATAAGAATTATAAAGAAGTCAAGATCCAGCGTTTTTATTAAGAAAAGGTCTCCTTATAAATTTTGGGGCTCGCAAAACAAGATCCAGTGAAAGATCCAGTTGACGTTTTATTTTCATTTCGCTACAAGCTGTTCATAGCTATGAAAATACAAAATAAATATACTCAAAAAATATTAATAAATGCGTCAGTCAATCAATTACATTGCTCGCAAACTGCTGCACACTTAAAATACTCCAAAAGTACCAATTAAATAATAAAAAGGAAAATTGAAATATATTGACAGCATTCGACATTTCCTCTTTACAGAATCGAATGTAACACGTATTACAGATTGATATCATGCGACCACATATCTTACATGTCAATTAGGTAGCTAAGTAGACAGCATATATATTAATTCAATATTTTTATCATAATATTTTGCGGAAAAGAATTTGAATTCAAAAACCATTTTTTAGTAAAATTCAAATAAAAATGCATAAATATTAAAGCTAATGACCTTATTGCTGTCAAATTAAAATCATTTTCAAACTCGAATGCCTGTCGATACTAATCATCATTAATGAATTCTACTGTAGGAAGTACTCTAAATTCCATTTAGCAAAATCATTCAAATTACTAAAAACTTTTGTTGAAAAGTGCAATTTAGACAAAATTTGAATGTCGTCATAAATATCACAATGATTTATAGTTTACAATGAAAGGTAGTTTGCCACCACACAAAATAATCTCGCATGCCCAATCTTCATGCTGTCGAAACCGAAAAACACAATTTAATCTGATCCGTGAAATAGTGGAGTGAATCAATATTTAATTACTCTTGTAAATTTGGATGTTAAACTTTAACAAGCGACACAAATGTGAGCAAATAGGTAAATTAATTGGAAAAATAAACAATTTGGTGTAAATGAAGCATTCTGAACAGTGTTGTCGGTCTTGTTACTTATGGAGCTGTTGACTGCAGAATTTGTGAATGTTCTGTCTGAGAAACCTGTTTGTAACTTTGATTGTTGGCCATCAAATTGTCATAAATTAGCTGTGTCGGTGTTTCATCAACAGAAAAAATACATTAATTGATAAATGTCAGTTGGAAGTATTTAAAGATATGCAGTATCTTCACTAGACAGCTTAAGTGACTTGATAGTACAATAGGTCAAGTACGTTGTTAATTTAAAAGGCTTATGTTACTGGGAATGTTTTAAGTTGTGATATTTTGGAGAACAATATGTTAATTGCTGAATTATTAATTCTCAAAATTGCTGAAAAGGAAGGTGATTATTGAAAAGGAAGGTAGAAATTCCGGGTCTGCTCTTCAAAAAAATTTAAATTTTAATAGTTTTATTTAAATTTGTAATTTTATAAATTTTTCTTTAAAAAAATCATTTGAGCTGTCTCAAAATTTCAGATCTTCCTTCCCCTTGTAATAAGTGAACTTATGTTTTTTCAAAAAATTTTGAATTTAAAGCAAATAAAGACTAGCTTCCACGGTCTTAATTATACAAACGTGAGGTATATTCGCCTGACGCAACGACACTTTATTGTAGGTCTTTTTGAATTAACATAAAATGAAACAAACAGTAAAGTGATGAAAAAAATTTGGATCCACTCCAAAAAAAATTCTGGCAATTTATGACATTTAATATTCATAAAAAGATAGAGAATGTCATTCATGGACATCCAAGGGCTCAGTCAGGATTTTCGAATTAGTGTCCGTTTTTTTTTATTTAAAAAAAATCATCGAAATATAACTTTTGAGTTAAATTTTTATACTTTTTAGACATTAAAAAATTTGTTTTTTTAAACATTTTTAAAAGTAAAAAAGAATTCTGAATTGAATTTTGATCTTGATGGGGGTTGCCCTGGCACCTACGGACCACCCCCTAGCTACATCCCTGAGGACATCATTTGTGAATCAACCAAAATATATTGTTCACTAAATTTATTGACAAAGAATTTGAAAATATTCCTAAAACAATACAAAACAACACTGATTCTAAAATCAAAAACAGCGTGAATAACAAAAACTTTATCATTCTGAAACCAACAAATTTGGTATACATTACTCATAATTAAATGTTAAATCGGTAATTAGTCATAATCATGGATCAGAAAGTCATTTGAAATGAAGATTTTGAAAAACAAGTAACATTCTAGTTAAATTATTGTTTTTGTGTAAAATTTAAATAACAATTAATATTAATTCTCAAGCAATTATGTCTAGATGTTTCTAGATGCTTGTAAACACTTGTTGAACAAAGTTATTGTACCTTGTAAGCACTTATAAATGTGCCATTAATTTGCATTTTTTTCTCTCTTTCTTTTTTTCTAAAAAAAATCCCATTGAAAAAAATTGTAAATAAAGAAGCAAAAAGAAATAGACACTAAAAAAATTAATCTTGTCTGTATGAATAAATATTATGTGAACAGACATGAGATATTTGCAGTGTAATTGTTGTTCGACAAGGTGCACTTTTTTCGCAAAATGAGCATAAATTTTTTTTTCTCAAATTGAATCTCAATTACCTCATCGCATGTTTGTGGAGTAGCACAGCATTTGCAACCTGTTTTCGTATCTAATATATAAAAACCTTTCCGTCTGATAAACTTGATATATTGAATTAAATGTTTACGTTTATTTACGTCTGATTAATACATGGATATTAATTCAGTGACCTAATGATTTCCACTTCGTATCTGTGAGATTACTTGTGGAAACACTATGAGATCTTTAAAGATTATTTTATTTCTTAGTTGGTCTCGAATAATATTTATATGGCTCAGAAAATTAAATTTCGTCATACAAAAATCTAGTTTGGCTTAACTGGAACAAAAATGCAATTTTAACTCATTTTGCAATTCTCAATCAAGGAAATTATTTGTATATTTATTAAAAATGTTGAACAATTTATTATAATTTAGTCTTAGTTTTAAAAAAATAAAGTCCATTTTGTTTACATTGAAGATAATCATGTGTAATTATTCTAAGTTTTAGAAAATATAGGATCCAGGTTTGACATGGACTAGTCCTATTATGGAATTTTTAAGAAAATTTTATTCGAATCATACTAGATTTAATAAAATCCTGGGACTGGTTGCTCGGTATATCCTAGGGTATGCTCTAGGGAATGTCATACCCATAGGGTTACCCCAGACCATACCCCTGAGGTACCCTAGCCCATACCCCTTGGGTACCCTAGGCCATACCCCATCAGAATTTTATTAAAATCTATTACAAATAAATTCATTAAATTTATTATAATTCTAGTACCACTAGATTTTTCTTAAAAATCTAGTCCAATTACGAAAAATTCAAGTTAATTTAGTGCCAATTACACTTAATAAAATCCAGTCTTACTATAACTATCTCAATAAATCTAATCCCGCTTCGATTATCTCACTTTCTTTAGAAACTTCACAGGTCAAAAGTGTCAACTTTCTTTCCGCATTATTGCGTTGATAATTTATTAACATGCACTATTAAAAATTGTGTAAAAAATATCACTTGAAGATCCTGACTTCTTCAAAATAATATTTTTTTAATTGCAACTTGTTAATGATCACGAAAAAAATAATAAATCAAGGTCATAGCTCTTTTGAAAAAGAAACAAAGATATGTATGACTAATTGTTGTAATTCAAAAGACTACAATTTCATCAATTTTTATGATTATGACATTCGGATCTATTACCATACAAAAATCAAAAATTTATGCAAATGTGTTCGTTGTGCTACTCAGTCATGAAATAATTTTTCACGGTCTCTCACATCTTATTAAAATTATCAAGCACGCAAAATTCAATAAATACCTCAGTCATGCTCCATTTAGACATAAATATTGTGGAGATAAAACTGAAGCATGAAAGAGGCAAACTGTCATCATTGAATATTTAGAGAAAATAATGATATCATTAACTAAAAAGTGAAGTAAAAAAAACTGCTACGGATGAGTGACAATTGCTATTTAACCATGATCTTGCCCAATATGCTTTATGGTGTATTTTTTGGTACTATCAATTTTTTAAACTAAAAGTTCTGCAATTTTTCAATTGATGCTGCAATATTTTATTAAAAATTATCTTCATATTGAATGTGCTGCCCTTGTAGTCATGTGGATGGGTAATTCTTATTGTCAGAGCTACACCACAACTGTACAGCTATTTGTCCTTCACTCATTACCGCTTAAGCTTATATCGACATGATACGCTTAAATTATACTAGTTAGTGCAGTGCTACTCAAAAAATGCTCTGTAACACATAAACGTGTTGCAATTTGATCTAAGGTGTGTCACAGTGAGGGTTTCTTGGTATACCCCTGCACCACAGTATCCAGGATTTTTTGGGGGGAGGAGATTGAATCATGACCCTTTTTTGGACATATTTTCGAATAATGACATTTTTTGGATATCTTTTTAAATAACGACCTTAGGGGTCGTTCGCAAATTACGTCACGCTTATAGGGGGGAGGGGGTTAAAGAATTTGTGACAGTCCATACAAAAGATATTTTTATTCTTTGGAAAATTTGTGACAAGGGCGAGGGGGGTCTAAAAAGTCATTTTTTAGCGTGACGTAATTTACGAACGACCCCTTATTAGCTATTCTAGAATTGGTTTTTAAGGGGGGGCTGGATCCCCCTTGATATACCTCTGGTGTGTTGTAAAAAGTTTGGGTATACACCAAACTTTCAAAATTTCCATTATTTTACATACTCAAATTTTTGCAAGTGCGTCGAAATTTTTTTAAAATTATTTGACAAAAGCCATACTTCCTGTTCAGGAATTTTTAGGATTTTTTAGATTTCCTGAGTATCCCCGCCTTGAAATTTTCCCATTTGCTTGAATAATTTCATTGAATAAAAAAAATCTTCATTAAGTTACTTACCCTAACAGGCAATGATCGTGATCACGTGGCGCGATCGTGATAGTGATTGCAATCACTAGCATCATCACAAGCGATTTTTCATGATCACAACTTGTGATCATGATCACTATCATGATCAGAGCATGATCACTTCTGAAAAAATGCATAATCACTGATCATGTTCACTGATCATAATCACTGAACGTAATCAGATGTGGTATGAACATGATCATTTCGAAAATTTTTCATAATCACTTGATCGTGCTCACTGATCATGATCAGTGAGCGTAATCAGATGTGGTCTGAGCATGATCACTTCGAAAAATTTTCATAATCACTTGATTATGTTCACTGATTACGATCACTGAACATGATCAGAAGTGATTTGATTATAATCACTCCAAAAATCTTGCACAATCACTGATCATGTTCAGTGATCACGATCAGTGAACATGTTCTGAGTATGATCACTCCAAAAAACTTGCACGTTCACTGATCATAATCACTGATCGTGATCACTGAGCATGATCAGATAAGGTCTGAGCATGATCACTCCGAAAATTTTCATAATCACTTGACCATGTTCACTGATCATAATCACTGAACGTGATCAAATGTGCTATGAACATGATCACTCCGAAAATTTTCATAATCACTTGACCATGTTCACTGATCATAATCACTGAGCATGCTCAGATGTGGTCTGAACATGATCACTCTAAAAAATTATCGTAATCAGTTGATCATACTCACTGATCGTGGTCACTGAGCGTAATTAGATGAGGTCTGAGCATGATCACTTCGAAAATTTTTCATAATCACTTGACCATGGTCACTGATCACGATCACTGAGTGTGATCAGAAGTGATTTGAGCATGATCTCTAAAAAATTTCCAAAAAATACTTTTTTGTTTGATCACGATCATGTTTGATCATGATCACTGAGCGTGATCAGTAGCCAAAAAAATTTCATAATCACATGATCATAATCACTGATCACGATCACTGAGTACGATCATGATCAAACTCAGAGATTTTTAAGCAAAAAAAGTTAATTAAGTTAACTAATGAATTGTCAGTTGTGCCCTTAGATTACCTTAAACGTTGGAGAACCATTATTCTTTGAAATTAGCATGTTTAAAAATGTAATAATTTAAATATGTCTTTTGCCATATTTATATTATTATATATTTACAGATGGTGACTTCAAGGAAAAATGCGAGATCTCGAAAGTTAAGCAACGCAAGGACGAATTCAAACAAAGATGGGTGACCGGAAAAATTTCTAAGTATCAAATTTTAATAAAATTTAATTCTACTAATACAAATTCTAAAAATACTTTAAAAAATTTCCGGTCAACTCAAAAAATTGGTTAACTTAATTAATTTTTTTTGTTTTTTCATGATCACTAAATCACAAGTGATCACGATCACTGATTACGATCAGTGATTATGATCAGTGATCATGATCACTATGATTATACTCACTGATCATGATCAGTGATTATGCAAGTGAAAAAATTGTATGCAAGTTTGCAACTTGTATACAAGTTGTGATCGTAATCAGACGCGATCGTGATCATGATCAGTGATCACGATCACAAAAGCGCGATCGCGTCGGTACCGTACCGACATCACTGAAATGTATGGAGTGATCATGAAAAATTATCATGATCACAACCTCGTTTCATGATCACAAAAATACGATCTGATCGTGATCATTGCCTGTTAGGGTTAGTTAAACTAGTCAATTAAAAAAATAAAAAGGCAAAAATATTGATAAATAAAGTTGAAGTTATCTAACCGTCAATTGTTGCATCGTAAATGCACATCGAATGCTGCAATTTCCCGTATTCCTGCTATGAGCATATAAAGGATTCTTCTTTTTTCTCTTCCTATAATAATAAAAGGCACGTATACAATGAACGATAATAATCTTTTGTATGACCCTCAACATGCTTTCTCTCTATCTCCATCCATAGCTATCACTGGGGTTTTAACTCAACGCTTTTCAACTGATAATAAAAAGTCATTCAATCGTAACAAAATGACAATGAATAATTTTTTATTATTCTTTCATAGTCTGCTTTCGCTCTGTTGTTTCAATAGAAAAAAGAAGAATGGATTGATGGATTTATAGATAAGGCAAAAGGTTCACAATACCCATTAAGAAAATTAAGCCTATATTATTATCATGATAGATTTTCTGATTTTTCTTTCCTTTTTCTACACGTACTTGTCATGAGTCATAGACCAAAAGTATCATCGGAAAACTTGACGATTTGTTAAGGATGATTGTGTCATCGAATGACTTTGAACCTATCATTATTTTACCTCTAGTTCCTCTAACTGGGAGGAAAACTAAAAAAAATGAACAAGAAGGCAGAAATGTCGAATGGCAATTGTTGTCAAACCTGGCAAAGGGGAAAAATACATAACGAGCGAAATGTACAAAAAAAACTATCACAACCATACATAGATAGAAGTAATGCTTGATCGTAGATAAGAATTATGAAAATACGTGATTTGAATTTATTCTATGTAATTTCACTCCTCTTTTAACAGCAGACATATGAGAATGTAGCGTGCAACAATATTTCATATCCTAGCACACACAAATTTAATATCGCAAGTAATATAACCATTTTAGTACCTTTTTTAGTTTTTCAAAAAAACGGAAATTGCAGTAAAAATTCTAAAAACATGATATGTGTATATATATTATATCAATGCTCAATCACAATTACTATTGTTCCGAAAAAATCATGATACTGTTTTATGTTATTGTATTGTGCAGCTTTTGTTGCGTTCAAATAATTTTTTTAAAATAAACTTGAAAATATTGAAAAATATTAAACTGTGCTACCAAGTCTTCACTTTAATCCTAGGGTAGGATAGCAACCTGTCCTAGATTTGGGTTATGTAGGTTAAAGGGATTAGCATACACTAGAGTAGGGGTATACCCTAGGCCAATGGTGTTCAAACTATGCTCCACGACACACAAGTGTTCCATCTAAACATGTCAGGTATCATTTTTTGACTAACAAAAGGTCATAAAATCTAATTTTTGGGTCTATTTTAGGGTAACCAGATATTTTTTGAAACCATAGAGGGCCAAAAATTTTCTAACCAAATTTTCACTTTTTGGAAGCAATGTTTTGTGTCGACGTTATTTTTTTGCTTCGGAGCGTAAGTCCATCTTATCTACTGTAAAGCGACAAAATTATGGAAATAGAGGACCTTCAATCAAAATGGAGGGCAATTTATGAAAATAGAGGACAAATTGAACCTTTCAGAGGACAGAGGACAAACTTCAAAAATAGAGCACAGTCCTCTGAAAAACCAAGCAGATGGTCACCCAAGTCTATTTACGAAACAATTTCACAATTTTTAAAATTTGGTGTTCCGCAGTAAAATTTTGGTTGAAAAGTGTGTCGCGAGACAACTGCAGAGTAAGAGTAGGTGCCAATGCAAAGGTAGGTGCGGGAAAATTTAAATATCTGAAAAAATAATGTCTTTTTTTATTATTGTCTTGTATTGGAATAGGTGTTTACCAAAAAAACAGACCCCAAGACAGGTGTGTTGATGTAACAGCATTAAATGAATTTTACCTCATTTCACTAAGTTAGACTTTAAATTAAAGTTTCATTCCAATATGCTTAACTAAAAATTCTTTTGTCCAATAATTCTTGATTGAAGTAAGTCGAGACGAGGATCTCAATAAGCTTACCTACAGTTCATAATTTTACAAATACCCTAAAGATTTTTTAAGGTTATGACGATCTTTAAGTGCTTCATTATTGCATTAACATAATCTAATCTGAACTTTTTTCCAAAAAATAATATATTTCACTTATCATAAAGAGTAATAGATTTCCTATAAGTAAGTCTGAAAAAGGGTATCAAAGTTCACAACAGGGGAACGACAGCTGAAAAGAAAACAATTTTCTGGAATTAAATCCCGTAACAAGAGATTGATTTTCCCATAAGATAATTTTCTATTTTCCTGAGTCACTTCCTCCCTGTTTCTACTTCATTTTCCGATGTGCCATCATATAAGGAAGAAAAAAATGAAGAAATGAAAAAGAATTCTTCACTATAGTCACGTTTTCAATTTTTTCTCGTTTTTTTTCCTTACCGATGTATGAGATGATTGGATTTTGGACCATTCTCTCACTTTTCCTACTTCTTTGCTTTATCCGGTTATTGAGAAATAGAAGCAACGGCAACATAAATGTGTTTTAAGGGGTGAAACAATTTCTATACTTGTTGCATTGAGCATAGAAGAAATAGAAATGTGTTTTTTTAAAGGAAAAGAGAAGAGCTCTCGATGAATCAATTGAATTTCATTCTAAAGGTTTCAAGCCCGAGATAAGTAGTTTTCTTTTTGAAGCCAAAAGGATAGGAAAAGTGGAAAGTTAGATGAAGATATTAGATGGAAAATGTTTTGCATATGAAGTAGTCTTATTACCATCTCAAAATTCATGTTTTAGTTTTGTATTGATTTAGAATCTTTCTTTAGCATGCATGAATAAAAGAGCACGACCTGAAAGATTACTTTTTTTTGCTACCTTATTTTATGCATAATCCATTTTCTCAATTTAAATAGCAGTCTTTTTTTCGTTGAAGGTATGTTGGCTTTTTTATTTTGTCGATGAAACAAGTTTTTGAGTTAGGATCTCATAAGGGGTGTGGTTTTGGTCCTTCATGTGTCACTGGGTCGATTTGATGAGGGATTAGGTAACTTACCGATAGTTTTGCATCAAACATGAAGTTTCATTAGTGTGCATCTTAAAAATCTTTGATATAAAGGAACGTTAGCAAGTCAGGGGTTTTACAGACTCCTATTGACATCACTGTGTCATTTAAAGTCAATGTTCCGAGGTGCCAGCTAAATTTAGTATTTTACAAACAACTTGCTAGTGAAACAGTTAACAAAATATGGTCTTTGCGCATTACTAAGACATCAGCTGAAAGTGAACTACCTGCATGCTTGTAGACATCTTCTATAAATTGATTTTGGCATGTAGATGTTTGTGTGGACAATTGCGGAAGATTCCATGGCATTTGACAGACTTTTGGCAATTTATTCTTCCTGCACGCGAACTCTGATTTGAATCTGTTTTTGGCTAATTATGAGTTTCCTTAAATTTGGCAGTAGAATTGCTACAAGAAATTTTTGTCTTTGACATAGGTCAGTAGCGTATTTAGCAGAAAGTGGGGATTGTGGTCTAAAATCCATAAACCATTCAAACAATCTGAATAAACAGTTGACCCAAATTTCAAAAAAATTCTAGATCCATCCCAAAAAGTTAGGATTAATATTTTCAACATCACAAGTCAAGCGTTACCTTAGCAAAAATCCATGATGAACTTTTCCACTTGTTCTTTTCCAATATAAATAAAAATCTCAAAAACCAAAGAATCCCTTTCCACTCTTTCTCATACTCACTAAAAAATCACGAACCAAAATTTAAACATCTATAAGAAAAACATAAAATACTCTTTTTTTGCTCCCTCATCTTTCTTATTTTTTTTCAAAATGATTCTTAATCTTTTCGACTTGTTGAATTTCTTTTTGAGAGCACAAAAAAAACGTAAAAATTGTTTAAAACAAAGTTTTTCTTGTGAATTTTTCATTTCAGCTATAAGTGCCAACTTGCGTACGTAGAGAGGTTTTTAAAAGAGGATAATCGTTCAGTTTAAAGATTTTTGGTAAAAAAAGAAAAATCTTTGAATGTTGAGAATCGAAAATCGACATTAAAGTATACTTAAAATTAAAGTGGAAAAGTGAGATTGAGGTTGAAAGATATTGTATTAGTTTGTAGTTATGTTGAATGTTGTATTTTTGCAGAGTGTCATGAACTGATTGCGATAGAAATTAAAGAATTTAATTTTAACGGCTAGAAAATATTTGAATTTTAACGGTTTTCTAGAATTTGAATTTTGTAAAGTGATTTTTTAGACGGGTTTGGGGTCGTTCACTTATTACGTTACGCAAAAAAACGAAATTTTAGACCCCTGCCCCCCCTTGTTACGAATTTATCAGGAAAAATTTTTTTCTTTGTTTGACCTGTTACAAAATCTCAGACCCCCCTAAAAAGCGAACGTAATAAGTGAACGACCCCTTTACATTTTGTGAGCTTATACTTTTTGTGATCAGACCCCCTTCCCGCTAAGCATTGGACGTTATTAATGATTGACCCCATAGCAATTTGTAAGTTCCTCAAAATTAGAAATTGATTGATAAAATGATGAATTCAATAAATTGAATGAATTTCTTTATTACAATATTATAAGGGGTCGTTCGAAAATTACGTCACGCTTTAGGGGGGAGGGGGGTAGAAGAATTTGTTACAGTCCCACAAAAAACACAAAATTTTTCTTCCTTTGGAAAATTTGTGACAAGCGTGACGTAATTTGCGAACGACCTCTAAATATTTTTGAAATCACAAATTAAAGGTTCGCATTCAAATTGATGAAAAGAATGAAAACTTCTTTTATGGCTTGAATAAACTCAAAAAAGTCTTCAGTCTTCTATATAAGTTTCACCATATAAAAATATAATAAGAACCCTTTTGTATAGTTGAATAGATTATAAAAAAAATATAAATCTCATCCTGAAATTTTTAAAGCACTAAAAAATCACTTCTTTTCATATTTTGGTTCCGGATGATGGAAGAGGAAATCACTGTGAAAAAAGAGTCTATGGAAATCGATTGAAATTTACAATGAATTGAGTTTGATGCACCAATAAATATTTTCCATCAAATTAAATCTCCACATGCAGTGATTCACAGCTGGAAGTTTCTCACAGTGATTTTATGCTCTCAATTTTTTTTGCGTATATATTGATTATTTTTCCATTCATATCGTTGCTGTTGATTCGATGATGAAGATGAGAGTAATAAAATTGTAAATATTACAACACAGCATCGTAAAAAAATCTCAAATGATTTAATTAAAGACCATTTATGTTGGCACAAGCTATTTATAGTCAAAACTATACAGTGAGCGAGTGCTGTGCACAGAAAAAAATGAAACTTGTGAGTTTAATTCGCCATTAGCATTATTTTAACTGAAATGAATGATTTTGTCTTAAACATCAAATGTTTTATCTGCTTAATGTTCATTCTGTCTATGTGTTGCCTGCAAACGACAATTTTCCGCTCTTTTTCATTTTACCGACATCGTAATTAATAACATAAAAATAAATTGCTACATTTTCTTTCTCTCTTTTTTTTGCCTTTCCTATCTTCACCAGCTATCTTTTTCTGTGTTTTTCTTCATTCATTTTCAAGCTGTCGTCATCATCTTAGTTATCTCCATGTCCTTCTTCAATTCTTTGTTTGAGTATTTGTATGTATATATCTTTGGAATGAAAAATATACAAAAAAAAATTAAGCGATAGATGAAAGACTGTTTGAGATGGAAAAGGAAGAAACAGAAATCTGTATGACAATAGAAGCGTGAATGTAGTTGCAATTCACACTCCAGGGTATTATTTAATAAGGCGAAAATCCTAATTGGATTGAATTATCATCATCAACAACGGAGAAGAACGTAAAGAAATGAATTGAGGAAAAAGACCATCCTGGTTTTATGTTTTTACTTCTTCTTCTTTTCTCGTGTACTTGCTCTTTATTGTTCCTTATGTCTTCATGCTTTCATTCAGTTTTTTTCTTTTAAATTACAAAAAATTAACAATTTTTTAAAACTAAATTACAAATTTTAATGCTTAAGTATTTTTTTTCATGCAGACAAAATTAGATTTTTTTATAAGAATAAAAATTAGTAATGCTGATGAATCAACAGAATTACAGCTTCAAGGTAAAAGTTATTAGCGAATTCTTCGTAATTAGTTTGCTTTTTTAAAACAGAAATTGCTGAAAATCTAAAAAAAAATCTTTTATAATTTTTTTAGTTGGTTATGTTAAATCAGAGTTGGCTAGGGTGCCTAGTTTTTTTGTTGGAAAATTTGAAAATTAATGGAAGTTTGTGTGACCAAATCAGTTGGCAGGGTTTCGTAGAGGACGGTCTTCACAAGTAAAAAAGGTGATTATTTTTAGGTCGATCGTATATTACGTAACATTGAACGTAGTTGAACCTCCCCTTCTCAATGGACCATCATTTCACCTTATGTTACGAAATAATCGAGTGGTCTTTTTAAGAAAGTTATGACTAGATCGTTCTTAAATGACTTAAATTAAAAAGCCCAGTTTGACCCTGGATACACCCCTGGTTCAAGAACCCCCTAGTTAAACATTGTTTGCAGTGGTGTAGCCAGAAATTTTTCGAGGGGGGATTTTCAAAATATTTGTATGGGAATAATTTAGAGGGGATGTTATTTAGGAATTTGTTTTTAATCATCCCCTCTGGCTGATAATTTGTAGGCAACTCCCTAACAAACTTAAGCAAGATTGAGACTTTTATAGTTGTTTGCAAAAATAATCAATTTATTCTAAAGTTTAAGCATTGCGTATTAATAAATCTTCATTTGCTCAATACCTAATTAAGAAAAATTAACAATGAAATTGTAATTTAAGGATAAATAAGTGAATTAAGTGACTAAATTGTACGATTCATAAACAATTGCTTAGAAACTATTTTTTTTTTAATTTTCGAAACTTGTGCAATAAAACATTCAATGCAAAATCAAACAAAAGAAAATATTAATTTTAAAAATAACGAATGATAATCACTTAAAATATTTAAATCATATAAAACATGAATTTTAATCTAATTTAATTAAAAATTGGGTTTGAAAATTGAAAAAGTAAAAAATTTGAACTCTTTCTCAACTTACAATTTTTTTATACCTTATACTTAACTTCTTCGAGCCAATCGATTGTAAAATTGCCATAGTCTCGTGACAATTCGTACCAAATCGCTCCGATAGTTTAAGGATGTCGCAAGATATGAGTAATACGAGTCATCAACTGTAAAATTTACATTTGAACGCAGTTGATTATAAAATGCTCCAGGAACGCTGAATGTATTATTCCATATTTATATACAATTTTATGAATAGAGATGAAGATGATATGAGAAAAGAGAGAAAATAAAGAAACGCTTGGTTGATTTTGCTGTAGAAGAACGAAAAATCTCGCTTACCTCGATGTTGCTCCATAACCCATAAAATTAATGGGATTTTCATTGCATTTTCTATCGATGAAATCTTTGTAATCTTTACATAATACTGCTGGGAAAATTCTTTCATTCCCTGGCTTTACCGTTTCCGCCCAATATCTCCAACTGAAGATAGATTTTATTTTATACCATCATGTCAGAATGAAAAATTTTTACAAGAGGGATTTTGAATTTGAAAGAATTTTAAGTCCTCAACTGATGTGTCTTGAAGCGTCTAATTTTCTTGTATTTAACTTTTGAGATTTTATTCATGGATAAGAAAATTGTCAAGAGAAAATGAAATGGTGAAATCTTGATAGATTTTTCAGTAGGAAAATTACAATTATTCCGTGGAGGTCGCTCATAAATGATGCCCAATTTTAAGAGAGAGAGGGAGAGGGGTCTAAAAATCTCGCTTTTTACGTGACCTCATTTATGAACGGTCTTTTGGATGTCTGACCATGAACCCTTCTGGTTACGGGGTCTAAAACAGAGCATTTTTATGGATGCTAACCAATGGTTCAGAAACCTAACGGTGTATATGATACGGTCCAAATACTACCAATTTGTATAAAATACCACAATTTAGCATCAATGTTTTACATGGTAGTCATTGGCGGTATTTGAGGATATTTGGAGGTATTTGGAATGATTAATTGTTAAAACATCTAGATATGAGGAGTCGAACTAACAAACTAACAGAAATAAGAATAACTCCGAATAGAGAATTCCAAGTGGGACTCGAACCCACGTCATATGATTTCCGGTTGCATGCTTCTACTACTGAGCTCTTGACTACCAATCGAGTTATTCGACCATTTGACCAAATGTCAATCTTAAGTTACAAGCTTTTCTGTTTCCCTTGCACCGTAATTTATCATTGACAGGCTATTACAGGAATTCTATAATTCAAACATTAGCATATCTATCAGAATGAAAGGGCTCATTCATAAATGACGTCATCCAAAAAACAAGACCCTTAAAATTTATTTTATATAAAGGTATCACACAGCGTCAGACCCCCTTCCCACCCTAAAACCAGTTTAGTAATGAAATGACAAAATTTAGAATACTTGCTAATATTATAACAATTTGGACTTAAGCATTTTATACACAAAACATCCCACAAAAATCTTTATAATAAAAATGATACTGATCTAATGATGCTACTGCAATATGAATTATATTCACATAAAAGTATGTGTGTAAATGCAATTACGTTTAAATATATATTTATATATTTCCATCCGCAAATGTGAATTGAATAGATTGAGAAAAATAAGCATTCAAATTTGATGTGAAAATGGCTTTTATAATGCTTTCCATAATTTTTTTTTCAAGACTCTTCATTGCACTAATTGCTTGGAATTCAAGTTCGTATTGTGAAATTTAAATTACATTAATACCCTTACCTTTGATGGTGAGAACAGAAACCTTTACGAAATGTAGTAAAAAGAAAAATCATTGCAGAATTTTATTACAAACAATTAAAAATTCATCTAATGATCTTACTATTAACGAGTTGCATGTAATTATTAAATTTAAATTGCGGGCAACCTGGCTGTAAATTTCCATTGTTGGGATAGAAGTCAACGTGACCTACACGATAGTTTGTTCCAATAAAATTCACATCTGTATGATATGCATCAACGAACTCTATTCAAGCGAGAGAAATAAAATAGAAAAAAAAAGTTTTCCTCTTGTATTTTTAATTAGATTTATTCGGAACTAGTACGAGAAGACAGAAAATTACCTGCGTCATTCGGCGAGAGTGGATTTTCATGAGATGGAAATGGAAAAAAGCCATAATGTGCAGGATCCTTTTTGTTGAGTTTGAAAATAGCGAGAATTTTGTTTTTAATCATGCTAATTTAAAGTTGCGGTTTTGTTCAACTTACCAATCCAGAAATTCTGCTCGCAAATTAGCAATATTGGATGATGGCAAAAAAAAATCAAACTAATTAATCAATTTGTTAATAAACCTCAAACATGATTGCAAAATTACCGCTTAATCTTATATTTTCCCATAGATAATTTATATAGCTCTCGTGCCATAATACCCATTATATGACTTCCAAAGCTATGACCTGGAAAAAATGTAGCAATTTTTTATTTCGATTATCAAGAGTTTCAAGAGCTTAATGAAGCATAAAAAATTTAAAGGTGATAATGAATTGTTTTTTTTAACAGAAGATTAAAAGATATAGTCCCAAATGGATATTAATTAACTTAATTATGACGAAAAGAGAGGTAATCAACGGTATTTAAATTGTTGATGACATGAATGGATTCCTCGAGGGCATTTCAACCTCTAGCCTTGAATTTTTTTCAGACTACTCCCTTTTTCACAATAAATTTTGAGTTAAGGATATTATGATTAAGGTGTCGTTTGTAAATTACGATTACGATTCTGAATCACCCTTCCCCCTTTATTATGTATTATTTTAGACAATTTTAGGTTATTTTACTGCCAAGGGGCGTATTCAAGGAAGGGTTTTTGGGGTCAAACCACCCCCCCCCCCTCCATTTTTCGAATTTTTTTTCAATTTGCTAGGGTTTTTAAATAAAAAAATGCCAACCTTTCTTTGAAAATTTAGCATAGCTAATAGGAAAATAAATTATTTTTAGACAGAAAAATGTTTGTGCCATTCCATAAAAATTTCTGGTTACGCCCCTGTGCAGAGGAGATTCGATGGTGTCCAGACTCCCCACAATAATTTAATTTTAATTGAAATATTTCTAAAATTCTCATTTCAGATAGAATTGTGCTCGTACATTTAGAATGGAAGTGTAAGATAAAGAATTTACTAACGAAAAAGAACTTTTTCCCCTGATTGAATTAGAGGCTACGCCACTAATGTATTTCAAAGTTCTTATTACATTGGTCAGCAATGGAACAATTTTTTTAAATTCTTTTGTTTTATTTTATCAATAATAATATAGCAAAAAAGAAGAGAAAATTGCAGATTTTTGTAGAAAAATTCACTTAATGGAAAAAAATCGAAAAAAAGCTTTCATGAAATAAACATTTTTTTCTCAGAATGCATACAATTGCATGCAAATAAAAAATAGCCTGTTAGTGATACCACAAACCTATTCATGTGGCACGAAGAAAAAAATCGGAAATTCAAAATATGCATTTCACTCACCAACACAATGAACATTGTTGATATCAAGTCCATTATTGATCCACTCATGGAGAATCTATTGTAAATGTGATAAAATGCATTAGAGAAGCAATTTTTGTAACAAAAAAAAAGTTTCCTCACCGATCCCAAAATTTTTGCAATGGCTGTGAACCTTGGTATGACTGCATAATATCCACCTTGAAAATTAAATAAATTAATACAAAATTTCTCTTATCTTACATATTTCATCATTATTTATTCGACACATACCAAATGAATATTGCCCCCAGTCAATTATTACTAGAGGAATGGAAGCATTAAATCAGAAAATCATAAGTGAATTTAACATAAAGTCAGACTTTACCAATGTTATGATCTCCACGTCTAATGTAAGCTCTTGAAATTGTTTCAGCACTTTCAGAATCAAAGTCTTCTATCCAACCTGTATATATGTGTGTATTTTTTCACATCGACAATTTCCATTAGTGGCTTATGAATGATTCACTGATAAAACATTAATAATCTTACATATATACATACCATGAACACTGCATGTACATCAATAAAATATAAGCATTTTTCGATGATTGGTAAAATTTTCATAGTCCAAACGAGTGAAGAAGAGAATGAGAAAAAAAACTTTAATTAACAACAAAAATTTTAATGGAAATGAATGAGAAGAGCTTACTATAAAAGTGTTTTTCGATCAAACGAAAAATTTTCATCGCTCAATAATTTCAAATAATCCTTTATGTAGTATCGACTGTAGTTCATGTAGGTTTGTCTATGGTTGAATGGAAAACATAGTACGAGAATTAAGAAAGAATATTCCAAAATGCACACAATAACATGTGGATGTGTAAATAGGGCTTTGTGCACTTGTGTGAACTATTTACACTTTTTTTAGTGCAGTTTCTCAAATGGACATTTTTAAACATTAATTTTACTGTTTTAAACATTTTAACGGTTATTTTTCAAAAAAAGACCGTTATTTTTCCTTTTTTTTGAATATTATTTTTCAAATATTTTTTGATCGTTATTTTTCAAATATTTTTTGATCGTTATTTTTCAAAAGTTTTTGACCGTTATTTTTTTCAAATATTTTTTGATCGTTATTTTTCAAAAAGTTATTTCTTGTTATTGTTTAAATACTTTTTGACCGTTAATTTAGAAATTTTGGGCCTTGTTTTCTGCTCACTTTCCATACTGGAAAAATGACTTTACTCAGTCACGTGTGACTACATCCGTATTTTTATCCAAATCAGAGTGTGGCCGTCTCAAATTCGAATTCTTCGACATTAGATTGTCAAAGAATTCGAAATTCTCGAAAATTTTCGATATTAATTTTGATGAAAAATATGTTTTGTATAATTTTATCTTAATTACAGGCTTTAATACAATATTATTTATTCTAATAGCTCAAACAATATGTTTTTCAGTTATTGACATACTCAATCATACAGTTTTGAGTGTTTAAATTGGAAAATTTAGTGAAAATTTGTAAATTCTCATATTTTGTAAACAAACAACATGTAAACAAAAACAAATTTTTCACAAGACAAATAATTAAATTTTTACGCTAAATCTTTGTTAATTTATGCTGCTTATGCTTAAATTTGACAAAGAATAGCATTTATGATTTGCTAAACTGTTTAAATTTAACTAAATCAACAATTTTTCATAAATTGTAACGTATAAAAAATATTTAAACCTATTTGAAAATTTTGTCTAACTGACGATTTCGAGATAGCCACACTCTGATCCAAATATGCTGTGGATAATGTCGCAGCAGATAGGTTGGCTAGAGTAATTTGATGTTAATCTGCTCACTTTTTTGTAGAACAGTCAGGCGTCTCGCTTTGTGCATACAGTCAAAAGTTGATATCCAGCCTACAATTACTGCTCTAACTGCACCATTAACAAAAATTGATCATTTTTGAAAGCTTAAAATCTTAATTAAAATAATTTAAGTATCTTAAAAACTGTAAAAATCTGTTGAAGGTTAACGAGCGGCAGACAAGAAGTAACAGAAGCTGAACTTTGCATTCTAAGTCTATATTTAGTCTTTCCTATGTCCAATGATTCTTCTTAGTCATATATTATTATTTTTAAAAAAAAAACTTTCAAATATTTCTCTGCCCACTTCACACAAGTACACTATTTTCCCCCATACAGGAACACTATCAGACTATGAACATTCTACTAGATTTTTTAATAATTTATAAACATTTCTTTTGTTTGTAGAATGGTATCTAAAATAATAAATATTGAATCGTTCCTTACCCATACACAAAATTAAAATGCACCATGTCAAACTTGTCGATATTTGGAACGATTTGAGAAGTTGATTTTGTTTTATGATAATACAATGCAGCACCAAGGAGACTAAAAAGTAGAACTTTAAAGAGTTTTAAGTAAAAATCATTCATGCTGTTGCTCTAATCTTTCTAATTTTAATGGATTTTTTGGTTTTTTACCAGTCATTAAAATACAAATAAGTGAAAATAATTTCCAAAACTTTGCACGTTTCATCACTTCTTAACTTATCAAAAGTATTTAAGTCTATTATGCTTGAAGTTTAAAGAAATACTGAAGATGTTTTAAGAGAAAAATTGTATCATTTCCGCACTTCCAGTGCACATTTAATAAGCTGCTTAAATTTAAAGCTAAGGTTGCTATTATTTCTTTCTCTGTGCTGTATTTCTTATTTTGATAGTTTACCTCAATAAATACTAGTGTAGCGGTGATTTTCTTCTGCTTCTCTTCTCTTCACTGCTAAGGTCAATGCCAACTGATTGTTGGTGTTGTTTTGACTTAATGAAATATTTATAATTTTTATAATAACTTTTTTTAATAATTCATAGAAGATTTCTTTGATTCTTTAAACTGATAAGCCTCTTGGTGAATGATTCTGTCGAAGATTTGAAAATTCCGGAAAAACAAATCAAGAAATCACATTTCCTGATGTAGTTAGTTTCATTACCAAAAAATTGCAAATTATTTGTAAAATCAGGGGCCGTTCGTAAATGATGTCTAATGGTTGGGGGGGGAGGTTTGGTTCCAGAAATTTTTTGAATTTTTTTTTGCTTGGAAGGGAAATTTAAGGGGGGTTTTTGGCTTTTTATTTTGAAAAACCTTAGCAAATTGAAAACAATTCTCAAAATGGAGGGGGTGGGGGTGGGTTACCTTGGTGTGACACCTGCATGCAAAAGAATTTTTTAATGAAAATTGTATGCTAGAGGGGGAGTGGGTCTAAAAATCTCGTTTTTTGTGTGATGTCGTTTATGAACAGCCTCTGAGATGTGTTAGGGAAAATGATGATCATGATAGGGACGTAGATAAAGGGAGCTCATACTCTCCTCTCCCCCTTGATGCAAAATTTTCTCGAATTCACTAGTGGTCTTTGAGAAATTTCTGGCTACACCTCCGATTGTTCTAAAAATGACGAATCTTAAATTTATTAATTCAATAAAAATTATTTTTTGAATACACATTTCGAAAAAATATAGTTTTTTTGAAGCAAATGCAAAATTTTAAAACACTTGAATTCATTGGAAAGTGAATTTTTGACAAATGAATATTGAAAAATTCTGAGGAATTCTAAACACTAAATTTATTTGCAAAATTAAATTTTAAATTAAATTTTTTTAATTTTCAAAATAAATCATTTTGTGTACACGACTTCAGTTTCACGTTTAGGAAAATTGAAATTTTCTAATCAAAATATTGATTTTAACTATCAATATCTATTACAAAATAAATTGTCAATGATGACCTTACATTTTATGATTTTTTTGCACCTAAAATTTTGCACGAAATAATTAAAATGCTTTTTGTTCCAATAATTGCACTTTTTAAGCTTTATAAATACAGAGAATTTTTTGTGTAAATTCAATATTCAGTTGAATCTCATCGAACTTTAAGTCATTCAAAGTAATTTTAAATCCTCAGCAAAATGAAATGGATTTTAGTAATTGCCTTTGTCGCTGCAATATTCATTGCTGGTAAGTTGAAAAAACTTAAATCTGAATTCACAAATGAATTTTGTAATTTTCTAATAACAGGAAGCAATAGTGGCTCTCCATCAGAACCAAATCTTTGTGACAATATTGCACATATTTCATTTGAATTTTCTTCGTTTACCGCCAATCTTCTTCATATGTACCTCCTTAACATGCCACGTGACAATACATTTACAAGTGATGGCAAAAAACATAACTTAATTATATTGACTAGAGTAGTTGATGAAAATCCAGAAGTTCCAGCTGAAGATAAGAAGAAGTTTCATAAATTGGTCGAAAAACATAACGATGGAGAACATTGGACTGACCACTTTACTGAAGCAAACATCTGGGACTGCCTTGTAGAAATCTTCACTGGAGCATTGAGTGGATTGTTGATCCATCCATAAATTATTCCTTTTTGAGTAAAAATAATTGACATTTCAAATTTTTGCAAATTTAATTCTAAAAATTCAAAAATATAATTATTTTTATGAAGTATCAATATTTTTTAAATTTTTGTCTGATTTTATATGACCCCCCTTTCTTTATTTTCATACTTTCAGAAAACGTTTTCACTCAATTTAAATAATAAAAAATATCCAAAAGTCAGACACTATCGTAAATATCTTAAAAATCAACCCTTGATTACATCTAAATATATATAAACAGTTTCACACTACATAAACATTACAAAGTATTCCCATCTCATAGAACTTTTATATTTAGTTTAGGCTTTTCGTAAAGAGCTTCAAATTGAAAAATTTATTGCTCGGAAATTGTTAATTTTCCGGTCATTTTCCGCCTAGAAAATTTTTTTTTCTTTGATTCTTTCATTCTCAATTTGCGAACGTGAACGAATTAGAAATTGAATTTTTTTCTGGGATTAGTTGTTAATCTTTTCAACTCGCAATATCGTGGAAATATGTGAAAAGTTATAAATAGCAGAAAGCCATAGAGGGGTCCAAGGGGGTTCGAACCTCCTGGAGATTGGAATTTCTATCGGAATTTTTTTTGGACCCTCTCAAAAATTCGTGCAAAAATTTAAAATGTAAATAATCATTTAGAATTTTTGTAGCCCTAATGGTTGGAGCAGTCACTTTTGTAATGGGTCATAGTATCAGTTATTTTGCAGCAAAGAGGAAGAAATAATTTAAAATTGTCAATTTTAATGTTACAAACTGAACCAATGATCCCTAGATTATTTAAATATTAATAGAATATTTTCTATAATTAAAGTGTAATTTTAAGAAAATAAAGGCATGACATCAACCCCAAAAAGAAATGTATCAAAAATTCATTACATAATTAAATTGAACCCAATTTTCCAAATTGATTTGTCTACTTAAGAATATATTTTGTTATAATTTTAAAGACTCAACCTTTAACATCCCAAAATTGAAAAGTCGAATTGTACCCTCCACAATCCATAAAAACTGTCAATGAGATGAGATATGCATCGATATAAACCGATAAGGGAGGAAAAGAAAGTCACAAAAAGGATTTGACTCTAAAAAGATGTTTGGGGGGTGAATAAAGAAGGGAAAGAAAAAGAAATCAAATAAAAACACTTTTGTCAATCATTGAACTTATCGCTGTAAAGAGGTTACCACGACTCCCCACACGACACAAATTCGCATTGAAATTTTTTCTTATTTTTGGTTCGATGACATTGAAGATGTATCTCGTACGGAAGGAAGAGATTTTATACATTCGTATATTTTAGGGCTTTATATTCATTGCTTTTATCCAACCCTTTGTACCTTTCAATCCATATCCTGATTTTAGCTTTTTTCATTTACGCAACGACACAAAAAAAATGTTGAAATAAAATTTGTGATATTTTCAATACAAATTACATTAATTTGAATTTATTTTGCTCTCTCAATCCACAAACAGAACTTTGTATATTTTTTTATATTAGATTTATTCAATTTTTGCGTTATATAATAAAGAAAGAAAAGTGATAATGCGAAATCATATTGGAATGTGTGTGCACTTCAAAATATCTTCACAATGAACATAATCCAAACAAAGGAGTGAGAAATGAAAATAAAAAAAAAATAAATAATCAAGTTTATTAAAAATTCAAACTCTTCATCTGCTCTTCAATATCTTTACAAAAAGCTTTTCTATGTCGATTTAAAAATGAGCGTAAAGTAAAATAAAAAAAATCTGATAAACCAAATGAATTTTTTATACTTTTATTCTCTCCTCCTTTTGTATTGACGATGCTTTCAATTTATTTATTGAACAATTCATTCATATTTATTGAAAGATTGCAATATGTTTTCTTACTTTAATCAAATATTTCTTTTATTTTTGTTCTTTATGTGTATTCTGGGAAATGAAATTGATGGATTCCTTGTTATTCAGGTTTTTGTACATCTTTTTTTAAAATCCATTATCAGATTTTGATTCTAAGAATCGTTTACATTCATTAAGTGATAATCTTGAAGGATCTTGGTAAAAAATTAATTTTTAGAATTTTTTTATATTCATTGTTGTGGCAGGGTGGAGTAACCAGGACCATAGCTTCAAGCGTCGTCTGAAAAACTTAAAAAATTCTATTTAATAATACAAACAGTTATTGTTCTTCGAATATTTTATTATATTTACACGCTGTTGTGGTCATAGTGCCTCTTTGCAGCTAGTGAGGATTAAAATATTCTTAAAACCAGAGTTGGAGACATGACAAGGATTTTTTAGACATTTGTACTAAAATAAAAATTCTATTCTCGTTTATTAAGTCTTTATGAGCGGTTCTTATTAGAAACTTCATTGCAAATCTAGCCTACCACCTCCCCTAGTAGCAAAAACCGTTAGAAAGTTAGTTAAAAGCTATTTCTGACTAACTTTCAAATAGTTTTAATAACTTAACAGTGTTAGTTACTGAGGTCCTTCAAAAAGAAGGTTGACTATTGACTTTTGACCTAAAAATGGGACTGTCCCACCAAAAATAGCTCATATGAACAACCTAGTTTTAAAAGATACCCAACGTCACGTCCCAGGTCAGCAATGATTTCCTTCTTAATTTTATACTTTCTTCATTCACTTTTTTAAGACTAAATTTCTTTTTTAAAAAAACATCAATCAGCATTTTTGTTAGTTGCAGAAACTTTTCTGGACCAAGTCTAGAAGAAAAAATCTCAATATCACAAGATTTATTTTTTTACTTTAAATTTTTTTTCACCTGCTTAATCAATTTAAAAGCTCATAAAATATATAACTGCAATTTTTATTTATTGCAACTTCTTGTAGTATTTTTTATTCATCCAGTGTTGTTTGAGATTTTAAATTGATTGGAAAAGTTATTTCGATACAACTTTGCAGATTGAATATGTTTTGATATTTTATGATTTAAAATTTTATTTGTACGACTGTTTAAACTTTGAAAGAAGTTCTTGTAATGAATAAAAATTATTAAATGTGGAAAATGTGACAAGTTTTTAAAAATTGAAGAAAAATTCTCTTATTATTTTGATGAAAATTTTCTATATTATAACAAAACTAATATTCAATTTTTTAGTTCAACACTCGTAATTATATAGTGTTTATTCTTAACAGACAAATTTAAACATTTTCAATGCAAAACAAACTTTTTGATTTTTTAATTTTTTTAAAGTTTTAATAATTTTTCATTTAAGCTTATTAGCTATAATAAGAATCATCTAATTGAAATGGAAGTTTTAAAAAACTGAAAGTTTGATTAAAGAATAAATTTCGCCTTTAGTCTTCTTCAATCTGTGGAAACATCTGCTACAACTACCTAAATATTTTAAGTCGATTTTAATTAGGCTGTGAAAAGGTTCATCTAGTAAAATTAGTTTTGCAGCTTTTTTAAAAATAAAATATATTCACACACAATAAATGAACTGAATGATGTTGATCTATGGAATTAAGAAAAATAACTACCCTCTTAATTTAATCCTCTTAATTTTAATGAATTGAAAATATAAATAAGTAGTTATAGCTGAACTAGTGAAGAATAACGGTCAAAATATATTTGAAAAAATAACGGTCAAAAAATATTTGAAAAATAACAGTCAAAAAATATTTGAAAAATAACAGTCAGAAATGTGTGAAAAATTTCAATCAATTATTTATTGTAAAAAATCTATTTAACTAAGTTAAAAATGTCAAAACAGGACAGGAAAGGATAAAAAAGATTAATCACATTAAAGAAATCAACAGCAGCTATCATTAAAGAATATTTAAGTGAGTAAAATTTCTGAAAATTAATTTTCTTAACAAATTTTTTTCCTGTTTTTAGACTCAATCAATTCAGCAGATCCTTTTGTAATTGAATAGCAATATGGACTTACAATTTTGATGTACAAACCAGTTAAAAGAGGAAATTAAAGATTTTTCGAAAAAAACTTTTAAAATCTGAAGTTGAGAATTTCGGGTGGATGGTTTCGTATCTTCACTGGATCTTTGCTCCGTATATTAATGCTTAATCATGTATTGAATGGTCGATAATTTATAAAGATCTGATCATTTCATGATTTTTAGCATAAATATTTTTCGAATCGTAGCAAACATTTCAAATGATTTTTTCGTTTCAGATTTCATTTAACAATCAACCTTCATTGGAATCGGACGCATTTTAAGTAAGTTATTTAAAAATTAAGAAGACTTCCTGAACAATAGATAAGTTCCAGGATAGCAGAATTAATGATTTTTTTCCATCTTTTCTTTTTAGACAGATCCAGTTATCAAAACTTCCGATCATTCAAGAAAGATGACATCACTCAGTTCTTTTCGTGTTGTTGGATATTATGCAGCATAAATCATCGATTGTGAAACATGTGTTTTGTGCTGTCCAAAAGTGGTGACGATTGTGCAGATCTGTTTGGCTGACATTCTTCACAAATTCAACGCCTACTAATCCTGAGAAAACGAAAGATAAGTAATCAGATAGTTTTGATTTTCAACAATCGATAAGTTTGAAAAAGGTCTTCTAGATAACAATAGTGAGAATTGTTCAGCCAATCCCGCTTTTTTGTGCATTTTGTCAAAAAAGGAGAGTATTGTCCGTAATCTGTAATTTGCCGTGTAACTAACTTAGCTTACGATGTGGTTTTTTGCTTGAAATGTGTATTACCAGTCAAAAAACTTCCAAAAGTTACGTAAAATACGTACGGTATTTGTTTTTGGCTAATTTTTTGCGTCAGTTCTTTTCACGCAGTAGTTAAGGAAAATGCACTTCCGTCTAGGGGTCGTTCACTTATTACGTTCGCTTTTTAGGGGGGAGGGGGGGTCTGAGATTTTGTAACAGGCCAAACAAAGAAAAAAAATTTTCTTGGAAAATTTGTAACAAAGGGGAGGGGGGGGGTCTAAAATTTCGTTTTTTTGCGTAACGTAATAAGTGAACGACCCCCTAGCAGCTCTTGGACGCATCTCTAGTTTTTTCTTTCCCCAAAATGTTTAATTTATTTTATAAAATTTGACATTCCTTTTTAATGAACTTCGAAGTTACATCATTTTAATTCGAAATTTCTACTTACCTCCATTGATGAACTTGTCAATATTCTGAATCTCATCAAATGGATATATTTTCTTATTTAATTGATATATTTTCATTGGCATTTTTAATTAATTGAGAAAACATCACTTCATTTATTAAACTTTTTTTGTTTAGTTGCTTGTTGTTTAGATGTTTCACTTCTGCTTTTAAAGCTTTCATTGAACGTTTTTGATATTTTGTGGTCAAATTTTGTCAGTTTGATTGTTTATGAAAAAATAATTATTGCTTTGTCACGTTTTCATAGTTTATCCTGAAGAATTGGTTTTACTTGTTTTTTCAATCTCACAAGCCTTTCAACATCTTCCTTTTCTTCATTTCGATGGAGATCATTATCAAATAAAGTTTTTTTTTATTTAAAATAAAACATTTATTTGACACTAAAAGCTTACCAAATTAAACTAATTTGACACGTTTCTCTATCTGAGTATAAGCTTTCTCGTTTATTTGAAGTTTCTAAAAACAGCAACGTCCATCAATTTGTCGTTGCTGTTCCTCTTGCTGATTTCTCATCTGTTGGATTTCTGCTCTTTATTCTACTTGCTCATTTCGGATCCTTTTGAGCTCATCTCGTTGTTCGATTATAACCTGATTTAATAGTTATAATTCAATTGTTAGTCTTCGTTCTTCTATGATTCGTCTTCTTTCAATATCCAATTGTTTCTGATGATAGATTTCCTCCTGCATTCTCGGATTCTCTATATATCGATCGATGAATTCTTCAATGCCGATATTGTACCGATGGATTCGTTGTAACTTCATTGCCAACCTTTCACTCTCGCCATTTTGAATTAAACCTTGATCATTAAAGAGCTGATAAAACTCACTAGTTGATAATATGGTATTTAAAACGTCCTGTTGTCTCGTTCCTAAAACCATTTTATCCGATGAATTTATTTTTTTTACCACAAAGAAAAAAATACGTCAAACTTAGTAAAGATTTGAAACTTAAATGAATTTTCCCAGAAAATTCTCCACAAATCAATTTTCAAGGTTTGCTGGCATCTGTTTGGTCCTTCGATTTGTCTTCGTTCTATGTCTAAATGCTTCTGATAGCTAATTTCACGTTGCATTCGCGGATTTTCGATGTAGCGCTCGATGAATTCATCCATTCCGATATTGTAGTGATAGATGCGCTGCAATTTGATCGCCAACCTTTCACTCTCGCCATTTTCAATGATTCCATCATCATCATCAAAGCAACGATAAAACTCATTTGTGGATAAGATGGTGTCCAAAACGTCTTGTTGTCTTGATCCTAAAGCCATTTTTTCAGCCACAAAAAAAATACGTCAAACGATGTAAACTTTTTAAACTCAAATGAATTTTCCCAGAAAATTCTCCACAAATCAATTTTCAAGGTTTGCTGGCTTCTGTTTGGTCCTTCGATTTGTCTTCGTTCTATGTCTAAATGCTTCTGATAGCTAATTTCACGTTGCATTCGCGGATTTTCGATGTAGCGCTCGATGAATTCATCCATTCCGATATTGTAGTGATAGATGCGCTGCAATTTGATCGCCAACCTTTCACTCTCGCCATTTTCAATGATTCCATCATCATCATCAAAGCAACGATAAAACTCATTTGTGGATAAGATGGTGTCCAAAACGTCTTGTTGTCTTGATCCTAAAGCCATTTTTTCAGCCACAAAAAAAATACGTCAAACGATGTAAACTTTTTAAACTCAAATGAATTTTCCAAGAAAATTCTCCACAAATCAATTTTCATGATTTGCTGGGATGAAAATTTTTTTTAAAAAATGAATTTTTTGAGTTTCATTTTTATGGGCTCTGTTTTGTCTCAAAAACAAACGAAATGAGTAATTCTTGTGCATCATTTGCTTCATAAAAAAAATTAACACGATAGTCATTCTCTTTGGTGTGTAATCAAGTTTATGATGAAAGAGAAAAAGTTATTGAAAAAAAAATTTACGAAAGTTCTCGTGTTATTGATCGAGGGACTTCAGCGCATTTTTGTGTTAGCGATCAGTATTTGATTAGCAAAGTACTGCGTATTAAACAAAAAAAGTTTTGCGTAGTTGTGTACTCTTTGAAAGCCAAGATGTCGATAGCATATTTAGACACAACTAACAAACCTTCATACAAAATTTCAGCTCATTTGATTGGACGACACAAAAATTAGAATAATGATATAAAATAACGGCCAAATATTTTCAAATTTGTTTTATGTACATAATACGCACGCATTCTGCATGTTTATGCGCATTATGCGTGCGCATTATGTACGGAATTTTTGTTCATAGAAACAAAAAATCATTAATTAAAGTATTTAACTTAGGTTTTGAGATTTTTAACTGTCCGGGGGGCCAATAAATCGATGGCACGGAGCTAATACAAAAAACTAGAGCTCTCTACGATGTCTAGTTAAAAAGTTTTTAGCGTGTTCCGACCGAACAGACAAAGTGCATTATTAAGCTACCTTTTCGAAACAAGTTTCAAAAATGCGCTAAAAATATCAAGCAATTCCGACATCTTTAGCCTTCAAAATAATATATAACAAAATATGATGAAGATGAAAATTCAATGTACAAATTGAAAGTGAAAATATAAATGAAAAATTATTTGCTTCTCGTTCTCGTTTATGTGTTCGTTCATATTGTTTTGGTGTTAAAGTAAATTTATGCTATATATGCTATATGTGATCATTTGTTTTGCGCTAATTAATTAGCAATTCATATTCTGATCATTATTATTATTTTTTAATTGTTTTGTCTCGAACTTGGTGGATAGATATTGATATAAGCATTGGGGAGTGTCAATTTATTTTAATTTGATACGAAAGTGATTTTCGCGGATCATATTTCAGTGTAAATTGCGGTGAAGATGTTGGGAATGTTTTGGAGAGATTAATTAGGTTGAATTGGGTTAAAACATGTCATTCAGCTATAATTTACATTACATAGATTTTCTTTGATTTAATAATCCAATATGCTTAACTTCTCTATATTCTAATCAGTAATTTAATTGTTTCATATCTGGCTAGTTCCTCTGTGAGTTTCATTGTTTTACAATTCATATAAGTTCATCCTTGATCTAGAGTGGTGCTCCTCACTAAATCGCTTGGTCATGCAATGACTCATGGGATTTTCTGCAGCAGTACCTGTTCTCACAAACGTCTTCAGATTATATCAGGTCCAAGTGACGTATCGTATAATTTGACTGGTCATATAAGCTCCAGTGATTTGGTGTACTTTGAGCGGAAGCTTAACTTAGCATCCAACCCTTAATTGTGGTTCTATTTCACATTCGAGCTTAGGTGTGAAAACACCATGTTTGTGATAAATGAACGTTTTTGGCTCTATCTTGGAATGCTCTATTTTGATGCTTTAACTCTGAACTGTAGCATAGAGATGTCCAGTTTAACTCATTATATCTTGATGACGGACGTTAACAAACCACAATTTCATATTTCAATTCAAACCCTCTTCTTATTCAATTTATGTAACTTACTTATTTTTCTTTGTACAACCAATTCCTCTTTGGTAAATAAACATATCTATCTATCTATCCATTACTCACAAAATCTGCTTACAGAAATAAGCATTCACCAACATTACCAATACCGATTTTATATTGATAAATATTCAAATTACGAAGAAGACAAAGATTTGAAACAAAAACTAAAATTAACTTTTGCTCTTAGTTCTAAAAACTACTCAATATAGAAGAGAAAATTGGCAAAGGCAAAGAACTTGGAACCAGGGGCGTAGCCAGGAGGGTATGGGCGCCCCCTACTCCCATGATTGGAACTACACAGTTCCAGTTTCAAATAAGACTGCAAATAAGTCCACTGTTTAGTAATCATTAGATAAGATTTTGAAAAAATATATTTAGATGTGTCATTTTTGGGAAATAAATTTAAGAATAAACTAATTGAAATAAAATTTCAAGAAAATTTCAATCTAATGCAAGCTATGTAAACATCTGGTTCAATGTAAATATTTTATGTCGATTTTAATTAGGTTGTGAAAAGGTTTTCAAAAAGGTTCATCCAGACAGAATAAATTTCATTTTGCAGACTCCTTTATCAAATGCAAGTAAAATTAGTTTTATAACTTTTTTTTCAAAAATTTATTTGAGAAAAACAATAAAAATAAGTATTGGGAAAAATTCAAAAAAATGAAATTTAGATTTCACTGATTTAAACTTTGTTTCCAAAAGCTATGCTTGATAAAATAGTTCATAACCAGACAAGATAAAAAGAGTTCAGAAATTCACCCAAAAAACTCAAAAAACCAGATTTAATTTTTGTGGAAACTTTAAAATTTATTCACACGCGGGAAAAGGTGTAAATATGAAACCAAATCGACTTTAAATAAAATTGATATTTGAAACATAATTCAAATTCTCTAATTCTCCCTTCATTTCATTTCGCCCTCATGCGGCTTGAATTTCTGTTCAACAAATTTTTGTTTGTAGAATTCTACCTCACAACATTGTAAATGTGTATTTAAAATAAAATTGCGCAAATAAAAATCGAGAAAACCTAGAATTATATTTTTAATAAAATTTTTTGCATCTTAGGACATAAATCACACTTCTGTTTCCATAAAAACCCTCTGAATATCTCATAAAATATATTTTTTTTTCTCGTTGCTGCCTTGCATTGCTGGGGGTTTCTTTTATTACTCGCTTTTTGTGTATTTTTTTTACTCTGTTGCTTTTACATTTCCCGGCTTGCTAGTTTCTTTTCATTCATTCAGTTGACGCCAGGTGTGTAAAATCAATTTTTTCATATTAAAGTTCATGCGTGTGTAATTTGTTTAATGTTCTTTATAAAACCTTCTTGCTTCTTTCTTATATTTTGTCGAAGTTTAAAAAATTGTTTTCTAATTTGATTGAACATTTTTTTTTGATGATTTTATTGCCTCCACCTTTTTTTATACCTTTCGTAACTTGATGTGTAAAGTCAAATACGCATCATAAAATCATGAGAGGCATATGTGTGCAATTTCTTTGAGATTTTCTTTTATGACTTTCAATAATTTTAATTGCACATGAAACGGGGGATAATATATGTCATAAAATCAAAACATCTCAAAAAAGCGCTTCTTTGACGCTCAATAAATTTCCGTCTATGACGCAATAATGCTTTCTTCAAATAGGCAAAAATAATATATACATAAAAAGAAAATCGTGTGATCCGTGACTTGTGCAACAGTTCATAAAATACGAGCTCAATGTTTATATTCACGTTTTTTATTGCATGACAAAAGCAAATTCTTAAAAAAGGAGATTATTTGCGCATCATGTTGTCTCTTTCCAACATATACATTCGATTTTTTCACCTGTGAAACGGCTTTTACCAGTTGCTTGCTTCCTTGCCGAATGTAATTTCGCATCGATTATCATCGTCAGTGCTTCAACCTGTTGTTTTGCGAATGATGAACACAAATACTAATGTATGTGCACCCCATCATTAATTTTCCATCATTATTTTCTCCTTCGTGTGTCATTTTAATGATTTTCTCGTTTCCCCTATTTTTTTCTTGCTCCCTTTGCGTGTGTTGGAAATTATGATTTTAGCACAGACTATTTTGTTCTCATTTCTGCTCACGGATAGGTACTCATAATATTTGTTTTTATTCAGGTATGATAGCTGGGTGATTCTATACTCTATGAAAAGATGCTGGATAGAAAATATAGGCACAATCCTGGAAAATGTCGACTGAACTTTATGTTAGGTCTATAAAAATTAACCCAAAATGACCAAGTGATGTACTTATCAATTATGTGGTTTCTGTCAGTCTTAAATGATAGATAACGAGACTAAGTATCCGGTACACCGGAGTAACTAATTGCTTTCTATGTTTATTTACAGGGTTTGATACAAAATTGTCTAACAATGATCGGGATCGCAGTGCGTTCGAATCATTGCGTCGTTGAAACCCTTTAGGTGACCATTTACTTTCATACTATATTTCTGAAGTTGAACTTTTTGTGAGTTTGTTTAATGTATGTATGGGCTTATAATGCACCTAGCCTACTTGTGTATAAAAAGTACACACAAACTGAGTTTGATAGCTTAGCGTGGTCAGAAATTTTTAGAAAGGGGAGTTTTATTTTTTTGTAAAGAAGCAAATTTCCGTTAAAGGGGTGTTTTAACATCCAAAACACCTCCCTCGATGGAAATTTTCTTAAATTTGCTTGGAATTTTCGAGAAAAAATTCCAAAACACTCCCAAAATTTTTGTTTCCTTACAAAAACTTTTTGACAACCAAAACATCCCCCTATATTCCCTCTGGCTAGAATAATAAAAAATACACCAAAATTCAACTAAATAGTTCACTGCTCAGAAGCATCGGATTCCACTAAAAAAATACAAGAAAATTTGTTTCTGAAAAAATGCTATTCTTAAAATATTTTGACTTATTTCTAAAACTCTGAATTTAAAACAGATTCTTCCTTTAACTATGTAATTACAAAATGAAGAATATAAGAAATAAAACATAATTAAGATAACCTAAAAAAAAAACTCCGGCTTCGCTCTTGAAACAGCTTTATTTAATTTGATATTTAAAATATTTTTAGGTTTATAAAAATCAGCAATTTTGATCGTAGTTGTCTTTTTTTTAAATAAAATCAGGTTAATCAATTTAAAAATTATTTGCAAATTTTACTTAAAATCAAAATCAAGGATAAAAATCATACTGCATTTCATTGATTTAAGGTAATCACAATTTATCATCAACCAGTTTTCTTACTGGGACATCTTGATAAAAAGAAAAATCTTGTCCTTAATTTTCAAACTTTTTTCAATTTTTCCTAACGTCTCAAGAAAATTCAACCCAAAAATCATGCCTAGATTTTATTCTTTATCACTTATCCTTAGCAATTTTTTTCGCATCTGCGCAAATGATTGTGAAAAGCTAAAGTTCAATTTTTCTCTGCAGATATTCAAAAGTAAGTCCCAGCATTAATATTAAACTTTGTTAGTTTATTAATCAACATAATGGATTTAAATAAGTTATTTACATAATATAGTCTAAAGTTAATGAAATGGTGATGAAGTAATTTAAATTTTCATTGATAACTTGACAAAAAAAGTCATTTGAAAATTGAGTAAAAAAAAGTTTGAAAGAGAAAAAAAGTTATTTGGTGAAAGCGTTGCTGCATGAAGTCGTGAATTTATGAGCCAATAGCACTTGAAAAACGTAAAGCTTATCATTATTTAAAGTGATTTATTTTTTATTGGAAATTTAATATTTTATAATTTTTCATTGATAATTGAATTTTTTGGATGTTAAGGTTGTAAAATTTAGTTTCAAAGTCAATTGAGAAGTTTTATAAAAGAGTGAAAAAAAGTTTTTTTTATTTTACAATTTAGCCATTTTCTCATACAAAAAAATGGATGTGACTGTAAAAGAGCAAAGATAATTTTCGCCATTAATAGCTCATTTATCTCAATTTCTTGTGTCTAATTTTTCTTTTTTAAAAAAAGTCAAGTAAGGAAATTGAGATATCAATTGATACTCATAAACTCATTCTACGCTTCCTTCTCGCTAACTTCAGATACATAATAATGAAATTGAGTTCTTATTAATACCGTGAACATTTTCTTTTCTTCTTTCCACTTCCTTTCCTTTTTCGGAAAATACTTTTTCACATAAAAAAAATTGAGAGAGAAAAAAAAATTTGAAACGGAAAAAATATCGATCGACTTTTTTTTTCTTCTTTTCCATCACGAAAAAAAATCTCTTTTTATGTATATTCTATTCAGTCGCTCATAAAATATACGCAAACATAAACATATAAGATGAAAATGAATATTGAGTGAGTAAAAGAGCAAGACATGTGTGCATACTTATTCATTTCTTTAAAGCATGAATACATGGCAGTTGGAATTAATTTCTTTCTTTTTCGGGAGGGAGGGGGTAAGTTAAGGACGGAAGAGCCTGTAAGAAAAATTTATGAATGTTCTTTTCTCAAAGAGACAATTGCCATGAGATGACGCGTCGCTGTATAATGCATTATATACATTTTACAATGCTGCTTCCGTTATGTTTTCTCATGGAGATTCCTTGACAGTGCTCCTATTTTTATCTTCTGACTTTTTCCTCCAAAATCTCATGACTTTCTACAAGATGATAAATAACTTTATTTTTGTGGGAGTTTACTTAGGCAACAGCATAAATATAGACATTGAGATTACTCTGGAAAATGAAAATTGAGAGCTAAAATTAGGAATTAGACTGAGAAAATAAATTTCATCAAGAAGTTGCATTTTTTAATATTTCAACGCATTTATCACTTTTATAAAAGTATGACAGTGTTAAAGAAGAGGCACTTTAGCTGAGAATACTTAAAATCTTCTGTATATTTTTCCTACTCGTCTTTTCATCCTTATAATCTTTCTTCTTCACCTATATTATTAGTAGCTTTATGGAACTTAAGGGTGCTATGATGGATATTTCACTATCCTATAAGTTAAAGATAGAAGCAAAAAATATTGAACTTATGATATGACTTTGCTATATTTTTAAAAATAGTTCGTTATTTTGGGATGTCATAAATAATAAATCACAGTCAAAATAATATCCAGAGTTTTTGGGGTCAACCCCCCCCCCTTTTTCAATTTGCTAGGGTTTTTAAAGAAAAAAAATCCCAAAAAAATTTTTTTCAAAACCCCTCCTTTAAGATTTCTGGTTACATCCCTGATAAATCCCTATGAAAACTTGTTCTTTTAGTTCAACCTTTATTAAAAATTTAAGTTTTCTGAAAATTAGTACATTTTTACCCATTTAATAGGTTTCGATCCAAAATCTAAATTTTGATTAGGGGCACTTTAGCATTCACTTAGCATATCCGAAGAGGGGGGCCCTAAATGTGTAAATGAGATTTAAACAATATCATTTCTATTAATTCGTTTGTTCTTTTTTTGAAAAATGCTTGTTATTGCGTAACGTAATAAGTGGACGGTCCTTTATGACATCCATCATTTATATGAACATTTTGTAACAAGGGCTGAAGAGTGGGGTCCCATTTTTGATGGATTCATAAGAGATTAGAAAATTTCTTTGTAAAATACCTCAAGTTTTTCAAAACTTTAAACTACCTTTTATCTAAATTTATAAATATTTAATACTCAGTAAATCACTAGGTCAATTTGTCATATGAAAAATTTACACTACAAAAAATATGTTTTACGAACTTACAGACGATAATGTGCTTAATGACTCGAATAATTTCATTCACAAAGTTTTAACATTTTATACAACAACAACATGCCAAAAGCATTAATAAATCTTTATGTCATTTTTTTAGTGTGGTGTAATAGAAATTTGCAGAAAAAATGAAGAAAATAATTGACAAAAAGTATAAAAAATGAAAGATTGAAGGAATCATGACAATATCGGAATTAAAAATAATTGTTTTATGATGATAAAAAGTACAATTGAAGTGTAAAGTTTGACAATTTTTTTCTTTTCCTTCACGCAAGAGCAAAACGGCTAGAGTATCAGGATATAAAGAAATAAAAAATAATAAGAAGAAGGAAATCAAGTGAAGAGATATAAAAAAAATATATAAGAAAGTGAGAAAATAGAGAGAAATTTTTATGAATGAATTCAGAAGCAAAATACGTCGGTTGATATTTCGTCAATTGAGTGGAGTTTTCGATTCGACACTAATCCCCAATAAGTGCCGAATCGTAGACCCATTAATCTAATGCAGTGGCGTAAATTTACACGACTGAAAACATCGGCTACAGGTATGTACATCAGTATTTTATTTATTATATAATTTATTTTGGAAAAGCAATAAATTTTATTTGCAATAAGTGCACTTGACATAAAATTTGCACTTTGCACTTGCAGGAAGTGGCAGGTGACAATTCTTTTGTTTCAACATTGCTCGAATGAGGAGAAAAGTAGTTCAATTTGCTCTCATATTCCCCCGACTCCTTGTCAGTAATAAATGCTAGAATTTGTAAAGATCTTATCTGATCTAATGAGCTACTTATTCATCTACTTGACTTTCTCTTTATTATTCTATAAATTCATTTTTTATGAGCTGTTTCTCCTATAACATAAAGTTCAGTTCCGGTGTTAATAACATGCGATTTATCCCCAACTTACCTAAAGACTAAAAATAGGTGTAGGTAGCTTGCTAGTGCGGTTGTTTAGCTCTCAAAAAAGTATAAATCCAAAGCAACGATCAGCAGGTGTGTAGTCAGGGATCCCTTAATATCAGACTAAATGGTCCTTAACATCATTTTTTAAAAAAAGTCATAGGATTTTTGTTGAATCTTATTTTTTTCATAATATTAAAAATGCAAAATTAATGAAAATGCTAAAAGCTTTCATGATTTATTATCAAAATTATTTCAATTGCATAAACTGAGGTTTTTAGTTCTTACAAATATTTATGAATCCGAACAATTAGAACCAACAAATATGCATACTTGCACGAAATAACATTATTTTATGCAAATTTAAAATGCACAACAGAAAGCATGGATTTAAGCCTTGAACTAGTTTTTACAGTTATATGAATTTCCTTCATGTATGTTAATCTTTTTTGTCAGAAATCTAGCCTTCTGATTAAGTTTGAATCTGATTTTTTTTAATTCTGTTGGAAGCTATTAAGTAAAACTGTTTCAACGATAACGCCAAAGATATTATTCAGAACAGACTAAGTTGGCATTCTGTCAAATTTTCTCAGAAACTCTTGATAGTTTAGTGGTAAGAGCATGCTAGCAAACACAAAATTTAAAAGATCTTGAGTTCAATTCCCACTCACTCCGGGACAAGTTGTTCGGAAGTTTAATATTCAAGTTAAAGTTTCTTGCTTGTCAAAAAATCTCAAGTTCAAACATGAATCATGTTCAGAGTTTATGAGATATAAATCCAATCGGAAACTTTTTTTATTCCGTTTGAGAACTAAGTGACAAAAACCTTACAAAAGTCAAAAACATGGACGTCATGACGTTCAAAATTTAGGGATCTTCACATAAAAAAATTTTGTTTTGTATGAAAGTTTTGAGACAGAGGGGAAAGGGGATCTAAAATCCAGTTTTTTTGTGTAACGTCATTTATGAATGTCCCCCTAGTAAAATCATTCTTAAGGGGCACGTAATACATAGGGGGATTTAAGTAATTTGTCTCCCCCATAAATAAAAAACCCTTCAGTTTTCGACAAAAAAAAATCAAATCTCTCCATATTTGAGAAATTTCTGACTACACCGCTAACTCCTAGTATTCAGCATCAACCTACTCTAAAAATAAGCTTTATAAATTATTCTTTAAATCTCATAACACTTTTAAAACTAATAAATGTAATTTTCTCTCTTTTCATTTACAGGACATTCCCGTTGCAAGGCAATGCTTTGTTGCGGCAGAAGAAAGGTATGCAATTGATTTCTATTATATAAAAAAAATAAATCTATAAGTTGAATTGTAATGATATAAATAGGTAATAAATAGATCTAGAAGTCTGTTCCACTTAAAAGACGTTCATAAGAACTAGAAAATGCACTTCTGTATTGTAAGAAGCAAACAAGGAGTGAAATGAGGACATTTAGCAATTTTTTTTCATTTAATTTCTCTCCAAATGAATCATGCCTAATCATTCATGTACAAATACGATACATTTTCTCACACTTGATATAAATGAATGCAACGAAGAAATAAATAAAAAACGATGCAATTCCTCTGTGGTATATAATAGTATTTTTCCAACAAACAACGAAAGTTCTTTTCTCCTTTTTTTGTGTGCCTGTCGAGTTGATTGCACTTAAAGAGTAGATGTACAAATACATGTAAAAGTGCATATAGGTGAACTGAATGTAACGTATTTGTACAGTCGTGCAGCTTTGCATTTCTCTCATATCTCGTTAAATTACAGTCCTCTCTCCCTCTCTCATGAAAGGTTAAAATAATGAATAAAATTAGTATACAAACGATCTATAATGCGCATGTGCTCGTACACATTTCACACACATTTTATACAACTGAAGAGAAGCAAAAAATAGCGTACGAAAAAGCTTCGTACACACAAAATAATGAAGTACTAGATTTTTTGAAGAACTTTTTTTTCCTTAACCATAGAGAAACTTTTCAGAGGATTTTAAGGCAAAAAGGAAAAAGGCGAAAAAAATTCTCATTCGCCATCTTTTTTCCCATTGCGATAGAAATTGTATTTTTTTGTTGAAAGAAAGATTATTTTATATTCTAAATTTTATTGCTTAATTAAAGCGTTACAGAGTGTTAAAATAATAAGAGATAAAGTATTAAGTGATGAATCAGCAATAATTTTATTTGAATAATTTTAAATTGAAAAAAAAAAGTTTTTTGAGTGAAGAAATAAAGAATAAAAAAAATTTGCTCAATGGAAGTGAACTTAATGAAGCTTAACTAGATGACAGATACATATCATAATATAGAAACTTAATATTGTCCTTTTAAACAATCCGAAATTCACTATTCTATATGAGAATTTAAGGAAATCGATATTAACTTAGATCCCTAAAAAATGTCCCATTTTAAACTCCAATCCTGAGAGATATACAAAAAAACTTTGTGAATACTAACTTCTATGTAATGTGATAAACTAATTTTTAAGAAAATGCCAATTATGAAGCAACATAAGAATCACAATCATCATGAAATCCTCCGACTTAACATATCAAAGAGATGAAATTCATTTTTTGTACAAGTTGAAAAGTAATAAAAGAAATTCTTGTGTAAGGGAGAAGAACAAAAGGAAAAGCTTTTCATTCAAGCGAATAAGTTAAAAAGTGTGGAAATAAAAAAGAATCTAGATAGTAAAAATTTTCCGCCTTCTCTCTCTCACGCATTTTTTCCCGTCTCCTAATTTCCAATCGTCCTTCACCACTTTCATTTTATTCGTCATCGTAACAACAAGAGAATAAAAAAAAATAAGCGATGTGTGATAGTACAAATAGTGGATGCTTCTTTATCAGAAGCAGTAAGGTAAAAATAAAAAATAATGAAATTATTTCTCACAATTGGAGTGTACTCGATGTGTATATCGAGCATAAATGTACAGCACAGAAGAAATGAGCGTTGAATAATTAATTGGAAATGTTTGCGATTATTGTGAATGTTAAATGGAATTGTATATCGTACGTATATGTGCAAAATATAGTAGTACAAGTCCATTAATGTATATAATTGAAAGTTTGTAGTGGAAACGGCAGTTCTAATGTGCCCTAAATTGCTACTTTACTATGAAATTGGAGGATGTTTTCTTCTTCTCATTAATGGAAATTATTTTATGTGAATAACAAGATGACTCATTGAAATGTCCTCCAAATTTGCACACACTCCAAAAGTTAGTCAAGTTTGAAGTGCTAAAAATTACCCTATTTTGAACTTCTCAAAATTTAAATTGCATAAATTAATTACAACCTTTGAAAAATTTAAAAAAAATATATTTTTAGTGTCCTTAGTGATTGCTATAACAATTATGTCTATAAAGAAAATTATCAAATCGTTCATATTTTATTAAAAGGACAGCATATAAAAGTATCCTTATTACCTATTAGGGATGGTATTTTATCATACTTAAATTTTCCCTCCAAGCCATTCTAATGATGCTCCAGCGACTTATAAAATCTTATTTCAAAGCATTATGCTATCAAGTATCACAATAAATTTAACAAATGATTTTTTTCTTAAATATTGCAGGATAATGGAAGATCAGTACCAGATCTCACAGCGAGTCCCGGTAGAGCACCACACCCGGGACCAAATAACATTCAAAATCAGCAGAATGCACATATGCAAAGACAAGGTGGTATGAAGGAGCCAGTATTGTTACAGGGTGATTTTCGAAAAGTATCTGGTATAAGCTCTGAAATTTTTCGACAAATAGAAGCTGTTGAAAATGATCATGATCCAAGCACGGCTGCAGCTTTGGATGTAAAGTCCTTCACATATATTCTTATTAGTTAAATCCAACTAATGCCATTTCATTATCTCATTTTTTTTCATGTAGGCTGTGGAAAGACGTGGGGAAATGATTGTAAGAGTATTGGAACCACGCTGTATTGGAAGTCGTCAATCATATGAATCAGCGCAAAAGTTTTTAACAAAGGCTGACTCCCGTCATACGGTACAAATGGTTGAGATTGTAAAACGCCCTGGACAGACATTAGGTAAATGATTCTCTGTTGTGACTTGATGCTTATCAATAAATTAATTTTTAATGTTTCCAACATTAGGTCTCTACATTCGAGAAGGAAATGGAGCCGACCGCTCTGATGGCGTCTTTATATCACGCATAGCTTTGGAATCCGCAGTTTATAACAGTGGATGTCTGCGAGTAAATGATGAAATACTTGCAGTAAATTTAGTAGATGTTACGAAAATGTCATTAGATGATGTTGTAATAATCATGTCTATTCCGCGTCGTTTGGTGCTGGCAATAAGGACACGAAGAGGTCGTTCAACTTCTCCCCCGCCACTCCAACGTACGGAACAGAAACCGCCAGTTGTTGTTATTAAGCGTGATATACGTGACGATCAAGATATGATGTTAGATGAACCAGATCATGTGCCACGTTCTAGATCATCACGCGAACGTCGTGATGGAAGGGAGATGAGTGAATCGAGGTCGAGACTAGGACTTGGTCTCACTAATTATAGTCCACAAAGTGAACAAATAGATTTGTATTATAATTCACGCTCAAGCACTGTTGATCAGCATACCCCAAGTTGGGGTTATAAGCCACCAGCACCACCATCTGTAATAACGGAGCAGCCGAAAGGTGCTCATCAATTTCAACCATCACACGCTTATTATCAAAATGCAGGAACTCTGGAGAGTCTTGCTGAGAAAGTTCACGCATTCTATCCAGGACCGAGTCGACGAATGTCTGACACAAGAGCAGGAGTATCCATGAGTCAATCACATCAACGATTTCCACGTTCAGGATCTGCAGATATTCTTCCTCGTGTAGAATATTCAGACTTTTCTGCCTCACTCGGGCGACATTCGTTCTTAAGATCAAGCATGAAATCGAGTGGTGCACCATCACCACAAGCACAACTTGCAGGAGGCACATTAGGAAGATATGGACCTCGTTATGATCAGCAATCATCAAGAAATGCAATTAAATATTCGTCGCCCACTTCGTCAGCAACATTAGGACGACAAAAGCCACCACTTGATTACTCGAGTGACACAGAAGCAACAATAGGTCGTCAAAATTATTACTATTATAATAACCGACCGAGTGGAACAATGGGACGAGGAGGTACGGCGCCATCAGCACCCATCAACAGCGGAGCTGACTTTGCAAAATTCAACTCACTGCCAAGAAATCGTAATGATGCATTAGCAAGAATGAACTTGAGATCACGCATAGTTGATAGAATAGGAAGTGAAGATGATGGAAATCTCTCTGCTCCGGAATATTCACTGCCAACAATTCGTCGAGATCGAGGTAAGAATTGATATTAAGGAAAGATGTTACAAAAATGATTAAAAATCATTTTGTTGCAGATTTGCGACAAAGAATATCCACAAATCCTTCAATTTTTACTTCAGATGAGTACCGAGCGTGGCTGAGACGAGCACCAAGCAGTTCAGCAATTTGTGAGCAAATGAGAGCATCACGTGATATATTGAATCAACAGAGAGCTCACAGATTTTCATGCAGTGCTGAGAACATTCATGATGCATTGAAGAATGTAAGCATATTTAAAGTTATAGAGTTATTAAGTTATTACAATTTTTTATTTATTCATTTCAAGACGGAGAACATTTACAGCGGAAGAGCAAGAATGTTGGGAACATTAGACAGAAACAGCATTGGATTAGGAGCACGATCTGGAATTGGCTCTCTTCCTGTGAGATCACTCTCATCACAGCACATCGGTGGTCCATCATCAGCAATACGTTCATCGCCTAATATTCGTCGAATGAGACAATTACTAGAATTAAGTACGGGAGCCGGCAATGTACAATCTCCAGGAAGTATGAGTGGGCATCAAAGCCCAGCACCGACACCAAGCACAACATTACCAAGAAATCAACGACAAATTGATATAAACCCTGCAGAGTTTACAAAATATAAACTTGATAAGCCTATTATGGAGACACAAGGTACATCCGGTATGTTATGGCTCAATTTGTTGGCCGGTAGAGGATTGCGTGCAACCCCTGAAGGTATACAAACCACAAATACGCAAGTACGCGATCTATACTGTGTGATAGAATGCGATAGAGTTCATAAAGCACGAACTGTTGTACGGTCTGGTGATTTACAATTTGATTGGGATGAGTCATTTGAATTGGATTTGGTTAATAATAAGCAACTAGATGTTTTAATATACTCATGGGATCCACAACATCGACATAAATTGTGTTATCGTGGAGCGATTGCAATAACATCACTAATACGACAAGCTCCAATACACCAACTTGCATTAAAAGTTGAACCAAGAGGTACAATTTACTTAAGATTGCGTTATAACGATCCACTACAATTATATCGTCGTCGAGGCGTACCGTCACTAAGAGGTGGTGTTTCATCAGCTTTATTTGGTGTTGATCTCGAAACAGTTGTCACGCGGGAAGCTAAAGGAGCTCCAGGAAATGCACCAGTACCAATTGTGTTGAGACGTTGCGTTGAGGAAATTGAACGTCGTGGATTAGATATAATTGGACTATATCGACTATGTGGATCAGCTACAAAGAAACGATTACTCCGAGAAGCTTTTGAACGAAATAGTCGAGCTGTTGAATTAAGTCCTGAACATGTACCAGATATAAATGTTATAACCGGTGTTATAAAAGATTATCTACGCGAACTTCCAGAACCCTTGTTTACTCGTTGTTTATTCCAAATGACTGTTGATGCGTTAGGTGTATGCTTACCTGATGACCCCGAAGGAAATGCAAAATTAATGTTGAGCATTCTAGACTGTTTACCGCGAGCTAATAGAGTAAGTTCTTTCTCTCGCTTTATAAATTATTAATTAGGCTTGTTGTGCTAATTTGTATAATTTATTTCATAGGCAACTTTAGTATTCTTACTTGATCATTTGTCGTTGGTTGTATCAGCGTCAGAGAGAAATAAAATGTCAGCTCAGGCATTAGCAACAGCACTAGGTCCACCATTAATGTTACACTCAAGCGGTGCACCAACTGATATTGATATTGATCATGCACAACCAATAGCCGTACTAAAGTACTTATTACAAATTTGGCCACAGCCAGCAACGACTGCAAATATTTCAGGTAATGTGGTTAGGTTACTACAATTCCTTAAGTTCCTGCATGCTATTTAATTGTCTCTAAATATTATTTAATATTTCTAACAATTAGAGCTAGGAAATATTAATGATTAATACAGAGACTTATGTATTCTTAGACAGGCATGCAACGGCACGGCAACGAGCAGCGAACCGGTCAGCGTGGAAGCAAAGTCAGTGTATTGCAAGTGGTCAAACAACCGCTGGTGGTGGTCAACAATACCCCCACCTCGCTCGCTCGAACTCAGCTTTCAGTCACAGTCAGCAATCCTCAGTTTCAATCAGCAGTGGGTCAGTTAGCTCAATCGCATCGAGTCTTACAGCCGGTGGCTCAAACGGTAAATCTACCCATTATTAGCTATTAATTAGGCTTGTTTCCTAATTTTAAATATTTATCTCAATAAGTCACAGCAGTTGGCAGTCTCGTCGGGCTCATTGGCAGTGCAAGACCAATCGCAACCGCTCGCCACACCATCCCCAAGCTCTAGTTCAGCATCATCAGACTCTGGCTCTGGTAAGAAAGTCAAAAAATATTTATTAACAACAAAGATTTCAATATTTATTTAATTTTAGGAACTGAAACAATAAAACGGGGTGCATCACCTCCCACAAGTATCACAGATTCAACCACAATTTTGAAAGAGTCAAATAGTAACAACTCAATCAAGCAACAATCTCAAGAACAACACAAATCATCAACAATAAAGCAACACACCGATTCAAAAGATGAAACAAAGAGACATCATATTACAGAAAGCAGTACAAGTGGACCAACAACACAACAATCGTATGACATGTCTGCATACACTAAAAATTCTTTGCTACCATCTACTTCATCAATGTCATCAAGTACTAATCATCAATATAAACATTATTCTAGCATAAGTACCACAAAGTCATCACCAATTGACAAGTATACTAACAGTATTGGAAGCAGCAACGGTAAAAGTGAAATGTCAAAGGAATTGACATCTACAAAAAAGAATGGTGATCATGATGATATTACTTTATATAAACCAATTTCGTACTCGTCATCTACGACAGCAGGAACATCCTCATCCTCATCAAGTGCTAGTACTGATGCAAAAAAGGCAGAATCATCAGCAGCAACAGCCACCACGTCAACGACAGTCACGACAAATGGGAAGCATAAAATCACAAATAACTTTAAGCTTCCACCATTCCCAATTTACGTACCACCAACGGATTTACCATTACATCTAACATCGTCAACAAGTTCTTTAGCAGGTCTAAGTAGCAAGAATGAGCCAACATCTACTGCATTCTCGGGAACGAGTAAGTATAGCGATTCATTAACATCATCCACAACATCGGCATCCTCGACACCGTCGTCATCTTATTCGACGACATTGAGTCGATTATCAAATGTTTCATCATCTAGAACAATAACTAATAGTGCTAATACACCAAATACAAACACATTACCGTTACATTTAGGTAGAACTAATCCATACTTATATCAATCAGATTCAAATAATTTTAATAATGCAACTGCAACATCATCAGTAAGTCCAGCGGCAACAACATCATCATATTTAAGTCAATCAAATTATAATAACATTTATAGCACTTTGCCCAAAACAACCGGTTCATCTTCATCGTCGTCATATACAAATAAATTTGATACTACGACTAAAGATAATAGTATTACGTCGGGTGCGGGCCCTTCTTCTTATTCATATAATTCGTATAGTACTGATTATTATTCTAATCTTGCAACGACAAATAATAATAACACATCAAGTAATACATCGACTTATACAAGTAGTAGTGTATCTGAAAATATTTATAGGGTACAATATTCAGCGACTAACCCCTTCCTCGATCCTATTGATACTAATGTAACCACACAGACGGCCTCTGACAATATAAGTTCAATTTTTACCGCAACACGTAATGGCAATAGTGGTAGTAGTAGCATGACCGTCTCAGAAATAGCACGAAAATTTGAAAAACTCGATAGTGAAGAAGATTTGAAATAATGATAACTAATTAAAATACATATAACATACTAATTCATTCAATCTCAACATATACATACCTTTTTCCCCCGATCAGTATCAGTTTTTGGCCAAATTATTTTTTAAAATACGATATTCCTACCTTAAAGCGCAAAACGAAGTCATTCTTATATAAAAAAAAGTATCTTACAATATATTAAAAAATTTAGAGAAAAAAAAAATCAATGTTACATCACAAAACAAAGAGAGATCGAAGTGTTTAGAATCTTGGCATATTAAAAGAAATTATCTCCTCCATCCTCTTGTCTACCTATCTCTTTTTCATTCCTCCCTTTCTCAAAAAAAGCTTTAATTGTAATAGAGAATGAATACTATATATAATATATATAATGATGATGATATCTGATAATACTTAGCAAATAATAATCAATTACAATTTTAGTGACTTTTCTTTACAAAGAATACAATACTAAATAAAATAATATTATTAATAATATTTGAGAAAAAATAATAATACATAACAATAATAATGAATTTACCAAAGATACCGAGATAGTATTACTTTCTGGATAATATAAATATTTCGAAATGATAAAATCCATCATCGATCGACTAACTTTCAATTACAATTTAAAGATGACAAATATGGGAGAAGCATTTAAGAATCCATTTATACGCGAAATTCACTACTATCAACAATGCTTTGGGATTGAAAAGTTTTAGATGGACTCGAAAATCCATAACTGCCATAGTTTTTCCAAACTTCAATATTTACCGAAATATACAAACTTATTTAATTTTTAAAAACTCCAATTACCTTGAACAATAATACTATCAACTTTAATAGTTACTGAGAGTGGACAAACAATTTTTGAGCAGCAAAGTTACCTGATTGATCAGTTACAAAAGGAGGAGATCCCCAAAAGACGAGGACCCCCAATTTTTTTCGTATAAAACTCTAGTAAAAGAGGGGGGTTTGACCCCCCTGAATACAACCCATCATCTTTTCACTTTGAAGACTCCAAACAGGACAGGCCAGAAATTTTTCGAGGAGGGTAGTATTTTTTTCTCAAAAACCCCTGCCTTGACCCTACCAAATTAAAGAAAATCTCAGTTAAAGGGGGTTTAGCCCCTTGGCTACGACCTGCTAAACAGTTCTGAGTTGTTCTGAGCAACTATCGCCTATTGTTAAAAAATTCAATAGACAGTTTGAAAGCAAAAAGTATCCAGATTTACACAATCAACGAGCAGTAAAGAACTTTTTAATCAATAAAACTTTGTTATCAGAAAATGTTGTGCCACCTCAAACTTACTAACAAGAAAAAAGGTCATCAAAAACTTTTCAATTTCATAACAATCCATTCCTACTGTATGCCCTATCAGTTATTACAACTTCTAACTGAAAAGAAATTTCTAAGAGTTCAATAAAAATAAACTTTAAAAAAAACTTTATAAGATTAGAAATCATAGTGACAATACGTTAATAACAGCATTAAAAAATTTGTACAACTGGTATAACACACGAAGTCAATGGCCATTATGTGAAATGAGAAATTTTTTTCCTATAATATAAACATTTTTTATATTTATTTCAATTTGTATTGAGCAGCTAGACCAAATTATATAAAAAGAGGAAGACAAATCAAATTTATACAGGAAGAATTTTACGGTTTTTTAAGAAAATGACGACATAAAAAAGCCATTACATCGCATCAAGTTTCTATTGATTCTTTTCTATTGAAAATTCGTTATAAAATGGATGCATCAATAAGTCACATACAGCTCTCTCTCTCTCTATCTCTCTCTAAAACGCCCTTCCCTTTTCTCTAGTTTTCAACTTAGTTTCAGTAGATTTTTTTATAAAACAAAATAATAATATAAAAAGAAAATAGATTGAACGAACGTGAATAAAATTAATTATTATCATTATCGATACATTACTCAAAATTACACTATAAAAAATTGACGATGAGATATAAAAAAAATATAGGTGCTTTATTTATCTTGTGGTGTAGAAAATTCTCAAAAGATGTATTTTAAAATTTGTGGTTAATATGCCAACGTAATCAAAATGGTTAAAACCTTTTAAAATTTATTATTAAATTTATTTCCCTGTTTGAATTTGTGGACAATTTGTTTTAAAGACTATCCTTCATCACTTAATCTTTTTTGTCAAATTTCTATCCTTTCCAAATATTTCGATAATTTTATTTTCGTCTTGCAAAATCTTTAATCAATAATGTTGACTATATTTTAGCATTGAGCTGTTAATTTTGTTATTTGATACTTCTGGTTGATTACTGTTTTGATTTGTTTTGTATAGGGATAAGGAACTAAACTGATAAATGGTTATTTATTTGAGATTAAGGTTAAGCAGCACTTATCACTTACAATTTATTGAGCAGTATTGAGTTATACTTCGACTTTTCTTTAAATAAGTGAGTCATCATGCAACAGATTAGTATGCTAATATTGAATATAACCAGATATGATAAAATATTTGGATCGAAATCTTCAAAATGGTCACAGTAGTATGCCAGGGACCGGTTGCTTGGTAGTGTATACACATGGGTTACCCTAGGAACCCCCTTGGGATTACTCTAGGGGATACCCTAAAGGTATACTGAGCATCAGACCTCAGAATCATTCGGTTGATTCTTCAAATTAAGATGGGAATCTGTAAAATTCCCTGTCTTAAGAAGGCATAGAGAATATCCATAAAACTTGCAAAATATTACAAATATTTCATTTCCATGACAAAGTAAATATAGAATCAATTCAGTAAAGCATCAAATAATGAAATTTCCAAATCAATATTCAACTTATTTCATCATTTCCCAATAGCGTGTAAAAACTAATGTAAATCTCTAAATAAAAATCAAACTATGATTTCTGATAGAATTGATTTTTGTATTATTTTCAATATAATCGGAAATTGAAATGTCAACATTGTTGTGGATACTCGTTTTGATCCTATTATCTACATGTGTATAGAACATTGTTCAAATTGAGATTTAAAACAAATATTTATTGAGATTTTAAATAAACAAAAGAAAAAGCAGAGGTTGATTTTGAAGTTAATAGCGAATATATTGATTGAATTATACTTATGATGAATGCGAATTGTCCTTACTAATTATTACGCGCTCAATTAATGATTTTTTCATCTAAATAAAAATTTCTCGAGAAAAAAAAATTTGTGAATCAATACAAAATCGTGATTTTAAAAGGCATTAGAAATTTTTTTGTCATTTATTAATAGGATTGAAATTTTTTGGAAGGAAGTAAAATATAATAAATAACATAAATATATACCTAAATATTGTATCATTATAATCATTGTTGACATATGAATATATATATAAAATGTATAATGTTTTAAAATATTTTTATGATTTTTGATGTGTCAGAGGTTTTAGTAAATTGATTAAATTTTAGCCATTTCGAGTCAATTTAATGAAAATCTGATGATCAAAAGTGTTCTGCTTTTGTGAGGCTTACGTTCCCATACAAACTCTCTACTATGAATTATTCTGTTGTGGTTATTTATGATATATGAGAAAAAAAACAATGTTGTTTCCCAATTGCATCAATGAACGACTCTTTTATGATATCAGATATATAATCTTACCTATAGTCCTTGAATATTGTACACTTTTCATGTATTTAACATTTATTTAGAATGTTTATGAATTATAAATGAAGAAGAATGGTGCCGATTAATTATTTAAATCTTTTATGTCACATAAATCATGTTCATGACTTGTTGTTACACGTTTGTGAATATTTTGATTGATTTTTAAATTATTATCCCAATTATGGATGAAAGCAATACTTATTTAAGTACTTACTCAAATCTGCATTTGAGTTGTGGATATGTTGGGTTTCAAGAGTCAACAGGTTGCAAATTTGTCACAAACTGGAGGAGATTTAAGGGATATTCTGTAAATTTTTGGATCGATTTCTTCACTACTAGATTATGCACAGTATTAATCACTTAATTGAACTGGAAGGAATAGTATTTTTTTTAATATTTAAAAATCTTTGGAAAAAATTTAAAGGTTAGTTTTTAATTTTAAAAAATTTGATTTTTTTTAAATTATTTTATTTCATAAAATTTGAATTTTTAAAATTTATTTTATTTTTAAAAATTTGAATTTTTTCAAGTTATTTTAACCTTAAAAACTGATTTTTTAAAATTATTTTTCTAATTTCTTAAAAATTTTGTTTTAAAAAATTAAATTTTTTTTGAAATTTTTAATTTTTAAAACAATAAACTTTTAAAAGGCTTTTTTTTAAAAAAAATAAGTAAATAAATTTGTGTAAAAGAGAAATTATTGCTAAAATCGATCCAAAATAACCAACAAAGGACATCCGTAAACCGCGTTGTTTTAGAAACCCTACGGCAATGCAAAGCTTCATAAACATTTAAGTATCAAAAATCGCGTGTGTTTCTGCTAAAATTTGAAGATGAAATGAATTCATGGAAAAGAGATGGACAAAGTTGTAAAATTGTTATTACAATTTTCATTGGATTTATGGTGTTGATGCTGACTTGGCTTCTATATCGGCCCTTCAGATTTCTTCTGAGAACGAAAATATAAAATGTATTTTTAATTTGGCGCTGGACAAAGTCTGCTGATGTTGTTTATATCACTGTTTCATATCGTATATTTAATGAAAAAATGAAAGCAGCATTTGACAAGATTCATAATATGGCTTTATACAAAAAATGAAAAAAACTAAAATAAAATTAACTTTTTAGATGAAAATACATGTTTATTGCACAATATTTCATAATAAACCGTCTTAATGATAGCAAATTGAACATATATAATGAAGAAAATTGGATGATAAATAAAAAATTTTTTAGATGCAAAAAAACTAAATAATAAATAAAAAACTAATACATATTCGAAGCCTATGAATCATTAAAGAAACAAAAAATAAAAAATCTCTTTATGCGTTTTTCCTTTCTCAAAGTTTTTCTCTTTCTATCTTTCTCGAGCGAAAATAAAAAAAAAGTTAAAAAATTTAATGCAAATATAAAAAAGAACAAGAAAAAATCAAATGAAATTAGCAAATACACCAAGAAAATATTTAAATTGAAGATGAAATTAAAATTTCAAGATAGAAAAGCTTTTCCGAAATTGGAGGGAGATATTTTGGTCAAAATTTATTCTGTGATTTAATCATTAAAATGAATTTTTGCGACTTAATGTCAGCAGATCAATAAACCCCTAATTTCAATTCGTTAAATCTCAGAAAATTTTTGCTCGATTTTTACTCTCAATGCAAATTATAAAGTAAAAAGTTATGGAATTTTCCAAAAATATTAAAAATATTTGTGAACCAAAAAATGAAACTTCATTAATATTTTTAATGTTTTCTAGATTTTTCTCAAATTTTTTATCCTTTAAGTTCTCCCTTTTCCAAATTTTTGGTTTTGCATTAAAAAAAGTTCACGAAGATTAATTGTCATTGTAAACATTTTTAACAACTACATATTTTAACAACAGAAGTTTAATCAAATTTAAGACTGGTTATTTATAATATTATTTAACTAAAGTTGAACTTTAGCACAAACAATAGAAAAATCTAATTAAATTATTTTAAGTTTAAAACTGACAATTAATTCTTCCTGAATTTCGACCTGAAATCAACAATCTTTAACTATTTGATTTACCCTAAAAGATCAAAAAGAAGTAAGTTTACATCTTTATCATTTTTGCGTAGGGAAAATATAAATATATTGTGAAAAAATATCATAATCGTAATGTTTTCGTGAAAGAAATTACGTAAAGGAATCAAAAACTCTTACTTCTTGTTTGTTATGAGAAAAATACCTTAACTTATGAGGAAGTGATATGTGCCGGGAGATGGATTGGCTTTTTATAAAAGTGAATATTATGGATCTACTGATTTACTTTTTACAATTCTAAAGTATTTTTTGGAAATTTGGATCGATTGTTTAATAAACAATAATTTACTTACGGTTCTGTACTGAATACGGACCAATAATCTTGATGATTTTGGAATCAGAATTCAAAATGAAAATGTTTCTAAATTTATGGCGCCTTTTTTGAATGAAGGGCAAAAACTACGACGTAGTTGAAAAAAGCAGTGAATTCAAATATTCATAAACCGTTACAAAACAGCTTTTTTTAACTCATTTTGGCAAAATTAGAAATATGAAACTTATGAATAAAAATTATCACACCTATCCATCTCTTGGTAAATCAAAAAAGTGAAGCAAAAAAACATATAATAAATAAAATTTGTCAATTTGAAAACTATACACTAACATCAACTATCTAGGCTTATCAAGCTTTCATAAATCTGAAGAAAACAATTCTTTTTAACGCGATTATCGGAAATCACGAATTCCAGTGAGAAAATAAAAATTAGTTGTTATTCCTCAAAAATTTTTATTGATTTTTTGTTTAAAAATAATGCAATTTCTCCTTACTAGACTTTCCGAAAGAAAAACAAATTTATTTTTGAACCATCGACAAGTGATTCTTCTTGGAAAACAAAGTTATGGAATTTAAATACACACATTATGACGCTCTAAATGAAATGAATCTATATGAACTTAATACGTTAAATTATCTATTATCAAAAAATAATAATTATATAGAAAAAATGAAGAAAAAAGTCCTATTGAAATTCGTTAGATGAAGAAATAAAATAAAAAAAATGTATGTAACGCCCTCACGATCCATCGATAGATTATATAACTTATAATAAACAACTGTTTTAACCAGTGCACAATATTTAATTTTATTTTTACAAGAAGAAATGATTTGAAAGGAATTTTTTCTGTGGTTTTTTTGAGGTTAGAATTTTTATTGTGGGTAGCTAAGGTCCTTTATTCTCTCTAGTTCTTTAACTTCTCATGTGAAACTTCAAAGCAACTCAACTTCAATCCTTATGTAGTATCCAACAAAATACTTTTCAATAATGAAGGCAGATGCGCTTTGAGATTACTCATGAGGATTGAAATTAGCTGTAAAATTAAGGACAGAGGCATCAATACCATGATTAAAAATGTTATTCCTTATAAAATCTAAACAAAACAATTCCTTATTGAGAATAAAATTGCAATCAATGAATTGAATATGTTAATTAGTTATAAATCATAAAGATGATTGTAAAACCATTGAATATGCATTTTTAACAGCGAAATATTAGTTTTTTATATTTATTTATAATTTTTTAAAACTTAATTTCGTACGCATATTAATTTTATTTGTTGAAAAAAATAACATATAGGTATAAAGAGAAGATTTAATCAATATGGAAGTGAAATTTCAAAGAAGCAGTTATAATGATTAAGTTCTTTTTCAAATTAATACTCTATATTACACTTTACACTGCCACACAGATTTATAGCGTTTATACAATACAAGAATGAAATAAAAAAATATAAATATAAAAATTTTAATGGGCGCGATAATTTATTGAATAAAAACTAAAATGAATTATTATAGTAAAATAAAAAAAATACTTCTTGTTTTCTTTCTACTTGCTTTACAGCTTTTACAGTTCTGCTACCCTATCCCCCCCTCCAACGTTTTGTATAGTTCTCTTTCCTCAAACGTATATTCAGGATACCCCCACCAGGGGGTTCTTAGGTGCCTTGTCACTCCCCTCAAAATCAAAATTCCATACAAATTTTTAATTTTATTTATTTTTAAACCAAAAAATAAAATTTTTTTTACAAAAAATATTAAATATAAATCGTAAAATTAATTAATAAATTAATACAAATGTTACATTTTATTGATTTTTTCAAAAATAAAAAAAATTTGGTACCCCCCTTAAAAAGTCTCCAGTCCTCCTCCCCTAGAAAGTCATCCAACTGATATGAGATCCTTGTATACCTGCAAAGGATACACATTCCATTCTAAAAAGTTCAATACAACTACCAACATACGAACGAACTGATTTCTACAACTAGTTTGCCAGCATGACTGTTAGAGATGACTATAAGTTTATATTTCCATGAAACCTCCAAAAATATCAGAGAACTAGGTTTCAACGGTTCATTGAACAGGTAGGTGTGCTCAAGATTTTGAAAGGGGTTGGTCGACGAAATATTTAAGCTTCAAAGGGGTTTTTAACTTTTTTTTTAAAAAAAACTTCAGTTGTTTCTGAGAAACTTAATAGAATTCATTCAAAAAGTTACAGCTAAATGTGAAAAAAATTTAATGAAACTTCAAAAAATATCAATATTCAACAATGTTTAATTCATAACTTTAAAAATATTTCAATATTTGCCGAGAAAATGTATGAAGCACCCTGTATAACGAACTCAAGTTGACATGATTCCTCGTTAGGTCATGTTTTCAAGCGCATTTGATCAATATTTCTTAACCTTATGAAATTAGAATAATAAAATAGTTCTATGATACAAAAGAATTCATTTTAAATTAGAATTTATTATTATTAACATATTTTAACAAGTAAAATAGTTTTAACGTTTTTTTTAAATCCAAACGGTTTTGAAAAATTTAAATTTCCGAGTCAAATTATGGTTCGACTCTCAATTTTCAGTTTAAACAGCTTAGTAAACACGTTGCTTCCAAAAAATCAAAATAACTCAAAAATTATTAGTTAAAGCACTTTAGACAGTCAAGTAGACATTGTGAATCGATCATCTCCTGTACAATACTGAAAAGCATTAAAAATTGAGTTGCTCACTTGTCTAAAAACGGCATTTTTCGATTAAATCAAGTAATTGTGAGTTAAAGTGAAATTAAGGTATAACTAGAATTGTGTATAGGCCGCTTATTATTTCATTCGCATTAGGTTATTCATAGTTGTAGAATTTTCACTAATTCTCTCAGCTAATTGGATCCAGAAGAAGAAAAACGAAGGAAAAGTAAAGAACGAAAAAAAAAATCTAGTTGCGCACTTTTGTGAAAATTGCTTCATGTCTGAAACTAGAAATTTTTCTTCACCTGTCGCAAAAAAGAGAAAATTAGAGAGTGAAATTGACGCTAATTCAGTTGCTAACAACCTTAGTAATAAACAGCACTCCAAGAATTCGTCGTCGGCGGGTGAATTAGAAAATAATAAAAATCATACGAAAAGTCAGCAACAACAACAACAAAAATCTTCAAATAAAACAATGGCGAATGGAAATAATGACGAGAAAGGGCATAAAGAAATCGATGAAGGTTTGTACAGTCGTCAACTCTACGTGCTTGGACATGAGGCAATGAGACGAATGGCAATTTCGGATGTCTTGATATCGGGCCTCAACGGATTGGGCGTTGAAATTGCAAAAAATGTCATTCTCGCTGGTGTCAAAAGTGTCACTTTGCATGACGAACAAAATTGTACATTGGCAGATCTCTCGTCGCAATTCTACTTAAGTGAGACATCGATCGGACAGAATCGTGCTGAGGCAAGCTGTAATCACTTGTCAGAACTCAATCAATATGTTCCAACGACGGCATTAACTGGAAAATTGACGGAAGAAATTTTGCAAAAATTCCGCGTAGTCGTTCTGACTGAAAATGATGAAATCGAACAAAAGCGAATTGCCAAAATCACTCGAAAACATAATATTGCCCTTATCGTAGCCGTTACACGTGGACTTTTTGGACAAATCTTCTGTGATTTTGGTCCAGAATTTGTTGTTAATGATGTGAATGGAGCCAGTCCTCTCTCAGCAATGATTGCTGGCATTTCTAAGGATAAGGAAGGTGTGGTGACATGCTTGGACGAAGCTCGACATGGATTTGAGGATGGTGATTATGTGACATTTACTGAGGTGAGTAATCTCTCAATGACCTTGACGAAACTTCTTCTTTTTTATGACTTACTCACGTCTCGTTTATCTTTGTATTATATTTTTCCTGCTTACTTACTTACTGTCGTCATCATTTTATAATTATTAATTTATTTTTGGATTATTCAAACATTCCTTACTGTTTTTCATTACACACGAGAAAGTAAACTTAATCATGCTTTTAAATTTACATACTGACGATGACAAACAAATTAGAAAATTTTTGTTTACTCACTAAATTAATTTATTTATTTTGTTGCTATTGTCTAATTTTTATAGATTCAAGGAATGGAGGAGCTGAATGGATGTGAACCGATGAAAATCAAAGTCCACGGTCCTTATACGTTCTCGATTGGCGATACAACAAATTTGTCAGATTATATTCGAGGCGGTATTGTAATTCAAGTAAAAATGCCGAAAACAGTTGTGTTTAAGACATTAGAGGAAGCTGAGAAGAATCCAGAGTTTGTTTTGTCTGATTACTCAAAGTTTGATCATCCACAAAATATTAATATTGCCTTTACTGCTTTATCACGTTATTTTGCTAAGAATGGTCGTCATCCAAGACCATGGCATAATGATGACTATCCTGAATTCCTTGAACTCTGTAAGGAGCGTGCAAAGGAACTAAATGTTGAGGAGCTTAAAGAGGAACTTCTTGAAATTTTCGGAAAGACATCCAGTGGTGATTTGTGTCCCATTAATGCAGTCATTGGTGCTATGAGTGCCCAAGAAGCGATGAAAGCATGCAGTGGAAAGTTCATGCCAATCATGCAGTTCTTTAGTTTCGATGCAATCGAATGTTTGCCTGAAGATATTAGTGGATTAACAGATTCTGAATGTCAACCAATTGGATCACGTTATGATTCACAAATTGCAATTTTTGGAAAGAAATTCCAAGACAAGTTAGGATCATTAAAGTACTTTATTGTTGGTGCTGGAGCAATTGGTTGTGAATTGTTAAAGAATTTCGGAATGATGGGCATTGGAGCTGGCAAAGATGGTGAATTAATCATCACTGATATGGATCTTATTGAGAAATCCAACTTGAATCGTCAATTCTTGTTCCGACCAAAAGACGTTCAATCTCCAAAATCGCGCGTTGCTGCTGCTGCTGTCAAACAAATGAATCCACATCTTAACGTTACTTATCACGAGAATCGTGTCGGTGCAGCAACTGAGAATATTTATGATGATGACTTCTTTGAACGATTAGATGGTGTTGCTAATGCTTTAGACAATATTGAAGCTCGTAACTATATGGATCGTCGTTGTGTCTATTATCGTTTGCCATTGCTTGAATCTGGAACTCTAGGAACAATGGGTAACATCCAAGTCGTCGTACCATTCTTAACTGAATCGTATAGCTCAAGTCAAGATCCACCAGAAAAGAGTATCCCAATTTGTACTCTTAAAAACTTCCCAAATGCTATCGAACATACATTACAATGGGCACGCGACATGTTTGAAGGAATCTTCACTCAATCGCCACACAATGCATCTGAATATATCCGTGATGTTGGATTTATTGATCGTACTCTTAAATTGCCAGGCGTTCAACCATTAGAAACAATGGAATCAGTCAAGGTAACTTTTTTTTATCTTTGAGATTCGTTTATTAACTGATTTTACATTTCAATTTTTTTTACATTTATGATTGCTATGATTTTCACATTTAACAACAATAGTAACGTCAATATTCACCTTGAAAAAAAGGCTATAATTAAATTAAATATTGATAATTTTTTCTCAACTCTTTTTAGCGTGCATTAATTGACGACCGTCCATTGAGTTTTGCTGATTGCGTAAAATGGGCTCGATTCCACTTTGAGGAGAACTTTACAAATCAAATTAAACAATTGTTGTTCAATTTTCCACCAGATCAAACCACCTCAACTGGTCAACCATTCTGGTCTGGCCCAAAACGTTGTCCCGTTGCTATGGTTTTTAATAAAGACGATCCACTTCATCTCGATTACATCTTTTCTGCTGCTAACTTGAAAGCTGAAATTTATGGCTTGCCACATATTCGCGATCGCAATAAGGTTTATGAATTGGTATCTCAAATTCATGTAAGTGACTGTTCCTTGGTTCTATAATTAATTTGTCAGTATAAATTTATTCTAAAATCCTTTGTAGGTTCCAATTTTCACACCAAAATCAGGCATCAAGATTGCTGAAAATGATGCAGCATTAGCTCAACTAGACAACAGTTCATACGATCACGATCGAGTACATTCTATTGTTAGTGAATTGCAAGCATTGGGAATGCCATCATTTACGATAACTCCACTAGATTTCGAGAAAGATGATGATGCTAATTTCCATATGGATTATATTGTAGCCGCATCCAACTTGCGTGCAGCTAATTATAGTATTCCACCAGCCGATAAACATAAAGTATGCATGAACATAAAATCAATATATTTTTTCCATGAATAATAATTGCATGTCTCTTTTTTTCTACACATAATTATTTTAGTCCAAATTGATCGCTGGAAAGATTATTCCTGCAATTGCTACTACAACATCATTAGTTTCAGGATGCGTTGCCTTAGAATTGATTAAATTAGCTCAAGGGTAAGTTCTTTGCTTCTAAAATTTTCAAGCACTTTAAATTAAAAAGTATTTTTCTTGTAGCTTCAAGACACTCGATCGCTTTAAGAACGGTTTCGTCAACATCGCATTGCCATTAGTCGCATTTACAGAGCCAATACACGCAAAGGAATTAGAATATAATGGCAACAAATGGACATTATGGGATCGATTTGAGGTTGAAGGCGAAATGACATTAGCAGAATTCATCGATCACTTTAAGAATGATCACAAACTTGAAATAACAATGCTGTCTCAAGGTGTTGGAATGCTGTATTCCTTCTTCCAACCCAAGGCCAAACGTGATGAGCGAATGGTGATGAAAATGACTGAGATTGTACGGAAAGTAACAAAGCGTGAGATTGCACCACACGAACGTGCTCTTGTATTCGAAATTTGCTGTAATGATGCAAGTGATGAGGATTGCGAGGTTCCATATGTTCGCTATACTTTACCACGCTAAAGAAACAACACAAAAAAATTAATGATGATGATGATAATAATAGGAAATAATTGCATTCGCATTTATAAGAAGAGATGAATTACTTCTTTTTTTAATAAATTAATTAAATCATCCCACTATTTTCCAAAACTAGTGCATTGTTTGTGCGAATGATTCTATTTGACATTGATAATTAATATATTTGATACAATTTATAATTCTGCTTATCGGTGGTTCGTTTAATTCATAAGAAAATCCAGGAGAAATAATAATATTTTCACAACTTTTTTTTTAATTTTCAATGAGTATTTTTTTGATTAATCCACGCCCAAAATAAAGTTTTCATCATTTTCACCGATTTTATGAGTACCGGAACCTCCTTTGTGTCTTATATCCTTTAATGTTATTCATTGCTGTGCTTTGGGATTTTGTATTTCCAAAAACTTTTTCTTATCATGCGTATTAAAAGCTTTTCTGTTTACTTTTAGTCCCCGATAAAGCATTCACAATAATGATTATTAACAATAATGATAAAGGTTTTAGTTGAGAAGAGAAAAAAAAACACACTTAAGCTAAAATGAAAAACAAAATTCAATAATAGACCAGAAATAAAGGCAAAACTTTTTCAATCAACTTGAGACTATTAGGCTGTTGGCGTATTACTATTGATTTTTAGGTGGTACACCAGACAGTCAGGATATCTTAACAGCATGTAAAGCTCATTACGTAAAGACGTCCTTTTGAGGCATAAGCAGCATCTAAAAGGTAAGGTGAATAGCAGATGAATCAGTTTCAAACCAGTGGAAAGTCATCATTAAAGCTAGTTTAACAATATCAGCAGTTCAGACAAAAGCTTCTCGAAAATTTCAAAAGTCTATAAATGTCTTGAACAAGGGCGTACAAAAGAGGGTCTGAACCATTGGACCCCCCTAGAAAATTTCTTTACATCTCACCCTGCCTAATTCTTCTGAAAGGGGTCATTCACTTATAACGTCCATGTTTTAGGAAATCCCATTTTTTGATGGACGTCATAAGTGAATGACCCCTTACAGAAGCTAAGAATTAAGCAGGGTGAGATGTAAAGAAAGAGTCTGATCTAGACATGTTGGAACATGCTGAATAAACTAGAATGAGAGTTGACATGAATACTGAACCTAAGATCTAAGAGTTTTTAACTAGCTGCTGGATACAAAACTGCTTTGAGAACATTAATTTAAAAAAAAAAAATCACAAATTTTTCATGATAGTATATTCATGATCCTACAACATGGTATCAACAAGGTATCGAGGTTTGCTAGGCAACTTAAATGATTAATCTACTGACGACAGTGTATTTTTGTCTCCGTCTTTATTTGGAACCTCCAACAAATTTGCATTTCAGCACGATTGGAAGCGACGATCTCAAATCAAAAGTAATACACTGAATTATTTTGTGTCATCTAGAATCCCAAACAAAGATATGATCAGTCATTTTGTCAACATCCTAAATTGTCATCAGAACAATGGAAACAATTAAATATTTGCTATCAACGACGATTCCTGATCAAAGTCAATTTTAATTACGCGGGAAATTTTCTTTATTGATGCTCTCCAGATCAGTAAGTTGCATCGGGCATTCAAATCTCTTCGGACTTCTCTTTGCATGTTTCTTCTTATCAGCTTTTTGTCTCTCTCTTGTTTTACATGTTTTTTATTTTTATAAACATAGAGTCGAGCAGTGAGGAAAGAAGGCAGTCAGTTTGTGATTGAGAAGAAGCCATACAAGATACCTGTCCAACGAAAGTTCTTGTCTCAGTTTCTAAAAATTTATTTTAACAAATTTCATCGGAAAACCTTAGTAACTGAGTCTGTGCTGCATTCATATCCAAAATGATCTACAATTACTTTGCAAATGAGAAGCGAGTAAGTGGAAAATAAGAAATTTCAGTGATATTCAGACACAACAACTTCTTTGTGTGCTTAATTTTAGCTAATTTATTATGAACACGATGCCGACGAAATTCCAAGTGAAGTTATTAATGAGTTTAGAGATAAAGATGTCGCAAAGATTGATTTCTCATCTAATTCACTAATGTCAATTGATTGTAAGTAGATGAATTTCTCCGTTAATGAAAAGCATTTTGACGTGTGTCAAGTGATAAGGAATCTTTAGAAAAAAAATAATGAGTCATGACTCTCAGTGAGAGTTTTAGAAGATATTCTTTCGATGAGCAATCTCAAAGATTCAAAATATTATTCTAAATATCTCGAAATGAGAGTAAATGGACGATGATCAAGGGGCATAGTCATGAATGGGGGGGGGGGGGGGGTGGTGGTGGATTAAAGCTAAATTTCATATCTACTTAGAAATTACACATCTTCAGCCACCTCTCATCTCTTTAAGATCTAAAATTAGAACAAGATAAGACCAGGGGAATAGCCAGGAATTTTTTGAGGTAGGGGGGTTGAAACAATTTTTTTTCTCAAAAACCCCTAACAAATTGAAGAAAAGGAGTTATGATCTTGAATATGATGGGTCAGAGGTGTATTCAGAAAGGGGTTTTAGGGGTCAAACCCTCCTTTTTTGGAAATTTTTTTTTCTCAATATGCTAGGGTTTTTGGAGAAAAAAAACTAACCCACCTCCCCCTCGAAAAATTTCTGGATACTTTTAAAAAAGTTGTGGATATGTCTCCGTAGTCCTAATTATCCTTGTCCGTATAATAATAATAATTACTTTAAATTTCAGTCATTTCCCATTTCTCTGACTTGAACGAAATAATTTTGGACAATAATTATCTTTCTGATGAGACAATATTCCCAAACAAAGTTTTCTTAAAGATACAGCTGCTATCATTAAATAACAATAAGGTGAATTACAATTATTTTATTATTTTGCTGATTATTAATTGATTTTTTTAAAATTATATTGTTTAGTTTGAGGATTTGAGCAAACTCGTTTATAATATTTGCTACTCATTTCCGAATTTACGGTAAGTTAAATGATCTTCACAATAAATGCTCAATTAATTGGTTTTAATGATTTAAAAATTAACGGTTTAAAATAATTTAAAGTGCTTCAAAACCCTACAAATGTTTTTAGTCTGCTGCAAAAACCTTAAGTTTTCAAAATCAAAACCATACAAATGTTTTGAATCCTCAAAAACCTTACAAATGTTTTAAGTTCTCAAAAACCTTACAAATGTTTTAAGTCTGCTGCAAAAACCTTACGTTTTCAAAATCAAAACCATACAAATTACATATTTTTAAAACCATACAACAGCCATTCTTCATCCAAAACTGTACAACAGTCATTATTCATCTAAAACTCTACAAATGTTAATTAAAGCCAACGTTTCAATTAAAACCATTCAATTCCTTTAAATCAAAACCATACAAATGCTTTTCTCGCCAGTTTTCTTTATTTCTACCTAAATCTTAGAATTTAGTTCTTTATCACAATTTCTGAGTCAAAATCATGCAAATTTATTAAAAATAATAAACCAATTAAATAATAAACTAAATTTACAACACTTTTTTTTCTTCAAACAGTCAGTTGAGTCTCCTTGGTAACCCTCTATGTCCCGTACTCAATGAAAATTGTAATGAGGAAGATTATCAAAGTTATAGGTAAGCATGGATTACAAAATACAAAATTACACAATTGCTGAAAAGTATCAAAAGTTCACACATGATGGCTATAATGTGTTACAAAAAATCAATCAATCAATTATTATTTTGTATCGCCAGATTTATCATTATCTCTCGAATGCCCAAATTAAAATTTCTCGACTCAAAAATGATAACAAGGCATGAGTGGTCTATAATGCACACAGATATTTCACAAGCCGAAGAAGCAATACATCAGAGAAGTAGCAGCAGCATGGATCGAATGAGTTTTTGGAAGAGAATTTTCAAGACACCATCAACAAAGGAAGTTGAATCTGTGGACGAAGTGGATAATGTCATTTATAATCCTTTACCAACAGAAGGTAATACTAGCTTTCAGGAGCCTCGAAGCAGTTACAGCAAGTGTAAGCGTTTTTATCAAGGTACAGACTCACAAGGAAATCGATTCATAGGCAATAAAATGCTGTAAAGCTCAAAATTAAGGAATTATAGCAACGCTCAGCAAAAGCTCATTTAATATTTTTATAAAAACGACTTTTTATTATAAATAAAAATACAATCAAACCTTTACATCCAATCCTTATAATGTATTTCAATGTCACGTTTAGTTGTATGTATAGTCATGCTGAAAGTAGATAGCTTTTTCTGATGTATGAACTAAGTACACAAAGCATTTTTTCTCAACACATTCCCATAAATTAGACGTACAGCACAATGCTTGTAGGCAGTAAAAAATGCTTTTCTTAGACTGCTAAACTTTCAGTCTATAGACATTTTTACTTACTTCCAAAGAACAAAGTTTTATTTATAAACATTTTATTTTCTTCTCTCAATTCGCATAAAAGCACTTGTCGATTGGACAATATTATTAAAATTTCTTAGTGCAGACAGCATTATCATCGATATTAACAAGCAGTTCCTTAGAATACAATTATAACGTAAGCCGGCAAATTAGTTCCATTGTGAAAAATCTATAAATAGAAACAAATTTTGTAAAAATGGCAAATCCAGCTCAAGAAATCAAGTATACGAAGGTGAGTTCCTTTTATTCATAAGTCTTACTGCTTGTCATTACAAATTATATCGATCCAGCTCTTCATTAATAATGAATTCGTGGATTCTCAAAGCGGAAGAACTTTTCCAACAATAAATCCAGCGAATTGCAAGAAAATAGCTGATGTTTCTGAAGGAAGTAGTGCAGATGTGGACATAGCTGTAAAAGCTGCCCAAAAAGCATTCGAGATCGGTTCTGATTGGCGTAATATGGATGCATCTGCAAGAGGGAAATTGATGAATCGGTAACATTCGATATCCTTCTTAATTAAGCTCAAATTTATTTACTTCCTGTTAATTTACAGCTTTGCAGAACTGATTGAACGTGATGCGAACATATTGGCTAATCTGGAGACACTGGATAATGGAAAATCTTTTGATGACTCCTTGTTTGATATTCAAGTGTCATGTGATACATTAAGGTAAGCGTTTCTGGTGTCCAAAAGTAAGCATAAACTGCTAACAACTTACTATATTCACAGATATTATGCTGGATTTTGCGACAAAATTCATGGGAATACAATTCCAAGTGATGGCAACTTGTTCAGCTACACAAGAAAGGAACCAATTGGGGTTGTAGGTCAAATAATTCCCTGGAACTATCCAATTTTGATGATCTCGTGGAAATTTGGTCCTGCTTTAGCAGCTGGATGTCCTCTGGTATTAAAACCAGCCCCACAAACTCCATTAACTGCTCTGTATCTTGCTGCCTTATCAAAAGAAGCTGGATTTCCTAATGGCGTGATTAATGTTATTAACGGATTTGGAGAAGTCGGTTCCGCGATTTCTTCACATCCTGATATTCAAAAAGTTGCATTTACTGGATCTATTAATGTTGGGAAGCTAGTTATGAAAACGGCAGCTGAGAATTTGAAGAAGGTCTCACTCGAATTGGGCGGCAAGAGTCCTTTAGTTGTGCTTAATGATGCTAACGGTAAGGATCTGGATATTCTAGAATTTTTAAGTCGTTATTCATTATTTATGTAATTTCTACATTCACAGTCGACGAGGCAGTAGAGACTGCTTATAATGGAATATTTTCAAATGCTGGACAAAACTGCTGTGCTGCAAGCAAAACCTACGTCCAAGAAGGAATTTATGATGAGTTTGTTCGCAAAGCTGCAGATATGGCACGAAATAGAAAAGTTGGATGTGGTTTTGAGAAAGACGTTCAGCAAGGTCCACAAATTGATCAAGCTATGTTTGATAGAATTATGTCCTACATTGAATATGGCAAGCAAGACGGAGCAAAATTGGAGACTGGTGGCAAGAGATGGGGCACTGAAGGATATTTTATCGAACCTACTGTTTTCTCTGATGTTACTGAAGATATGTATTCGTATATTGCATATTTTTTGTTACATCTCTTGAACAGCTCTTCCATTAAATGACTGGCTACAACGATACCAAAAGCATAAAATATGGATGTTCAAGAGATATAACAAAAATTTCAAAAAACTGAACTTATGTCTTTTTTCATGCGCACAAATGAGAATTGCTCAAGAAGAAATTTTTGGACCAGTTCAATCGATTTTAAAGTTCAAAACTCTCGATGAAGTCATTCAACGTGCCAATAAAAGTAATTTTGGTTTAGCGGCTGGTATTTTGACTAACAATATCAATGATGCGATGAAATTTGCCCATAGCATTCATGCTGGCTCTGTTTGGGTAAATACATACGATGCAGTCACTCCACAAACTCCTTTTGGGGGTTTTAAGCATTCAGGTAATTATTTGATGAATAAAAATTAAACAATTTATTTTAATTACTTAATTTTATGTGTAGGAATTGGACGTGAGCTTGGAATGGACGGTATAGAAGGTTATTTAGAAGTAAAAAGTGTTTCTGTGAAGCTTCCAGCGAAATACTAAGCTACATATGTCTACTAAGGAAATGTTTATACGATTTTCATGAATTAGTTGTGTCATTCTCCAAAAAGAGCTTTTTAATAAAATTAAATTTCTACTATTAATTAATTTTGTAACGGTTTTTTAATTTTCAAAATTTTTGCAGCTCAAAAAATTCTAACGGTTTTCAAATTTTCAAAAAATGTTCAAAAAACCGTTTATTTATCATTTTGAGGTTAAATTTGGATTCGCGTGACGTGTAAAGTTAAGTTAATTAAAATGGCTAATATAGCAGATATTAAGGCTCAAATTCGTTCAATATTGCTGAGTCTTGGTAAAAGTAAGTTGAAAATAATGAAAAATGGTGAAATATCATATATTTTCTAATAAAAATCATCAAATTAATGAAATAACTTTAAAAAATTAATTACTTCTAAATTTCACGCTATTTAGCTGCGACTGATCAAGAATTTCGGAAGGCATACTACGAAATAGAAGGAACAAGCTTTAATGAGGTTCTTAAACAACTGAATATTAACTTCTACGACTTGTTTTTGAGAATTCCGGATGTTGCAAAGATAGTTTATGCACATAATCAGGTTTTCATTCAAAGAGTATCAACTCAGGCAACAGCACACATGGAAAATCTCACAGTAAACAAGTATTCTAAGAATTATCGTGGACCGAAGCTTGTGACTAAAAGCGGTTCTATAAAAGGACGTCCAATGGTAAATCCATTGAGTGTAAAAGCACCTGTTTACCAGCCATATCCCATGTATACAATCCCTCAACGAAGAGTGGTTCCTTTTCAGCAGCACCAGCAGAATCGACAATATCAAAAACCAGTACAGAATAATTTCAACATGAAGGTTTCGGTTGGTTCTAATAATAGCAGAAACGTTCAGTGCTATTACAAAAACAATGCAAGCACATCGTCGTGGAGTAAGCCATCAGTTTCATCAGTAATTACCACAACTTCTAATCAAGCATCATATTTCGCAAACATTTCAAGTACATCAACCAGAAATGATTTGAGCTCAGTAGCTTCGAGTACAACGTGGAGCAAGCAAGTGATTTCATCAGGAATGACAAGCTCTAATCAATCATCAAATTTCGCAAACATTTCAAACACATCGACCAGAAATGATTTGAGCTTTGAAGCTCTGAGTAAAACTAACGAAATGCCAAAAACATCTAGCGTAGACAGTGATTCCGGCGCACTTACGAGAACAACTAGAATGATACCGTCAAATGACATAAGCAGCATATCCTCAGTTGCTGATAGTGATTCGACTAGAGTGAATGACGATTTTGATGAAGGTAAGTACTTAAAATGGAAATATTTAACGGTTTCTCAATTTTTGAATACCGTTTGAGTTTAAAAATTATAAAACCGTTATTTTTTAATTAAAAATTCCTTCTCCACAGATGATAAAATCAGTTTTAAGAGTGCATTAGATGAGACATTAAAAACACCCCAAAAGACTCCCACAGAAGCACCAAGAATTACACCGATGGCCTCTTCCTCAAAGCCAACTTTAAAACATCAAGTAACGAGTTTGCTAAGATCCAATAGACAAGAAGAGGATAAGAATTTATCAAGATTGGACGCACTGGCTGATAAAGTTGTTGATAAATTGGAGAATCTTAAGTTGGACGATACACAAAAGAGCAACGGAACTCAATTCCCAAATCCCATAATGGTTAGGCAACGTTTGAGGTCAATGAGAATTTTCAGAGAAGCTTTAATTGAAGCTAATGTGAACCAGGAGAAATCTTCACAAGGCACAGAATCATTATTTGACACAAAAGACATCATTGAACTTCCAGAACCAATTCAGAATGAAGAGGAATTGTTTTTCTTTGTGAAAATCATCGATGTCACATCACCTTCAAAATTCGTCTTTCAATTCTCATTCGAAAGGCTTAAAGATCTTAGCAACAAGATGAATAACTTCTACAACAATTTACAAGACGTTGATAAGCATCAGGTTAAGAATTTAATCAATGACAATATTGTGGCTATTCGTCAAAATGATTTGTGGTATCGAGGACAGATTAAATCATTCAATGATACTGAGGCTCGCATTCAATTGATTGACTCGATGAAAAATCGGCCAGAAAAAGTTTCATGCAAAAATATCTTTCATCTACATCAAAAATTCACAACAGAATCGCCAAAATCAGCCTTTGGAAAACTTCATGGATTGAAGCCAATTGATGGCGAATGGAGCATGCATAGTACAGCAAAATTGGACTCAATTCAAGACAAACCATTATTGGCAACTGTTAAATGCATTGACAACGGAGTTTACTCGCTGTCTATTATCACTGATACTCGAAGTTTTACTCGGTTATGTGATGAATTTATCAAGGAGGATCTTGCTGCTGTGGAACTTGATGATTTTGCAACTGAATCTGTTTTCCGATCTTTAGTGAGTATTCTTCTTGGTATTTTGTTTGGTGATTAATACTAATTATATTTAATTCTATTTCTAGGTATAATGGAAGTTTTATACAACACTATTTTTTGATTACATATTTTTAAAATTTATTTTTTTTTTACCTGAATCTACAGAAGAAATACAGAAGACATTATAGAAATTAATAATTAATAAATATAACTGGAAGAATTTATCATAAATAAAAACTTTTTGAAAAAGAAGCTTCAAGAATTACTCCGTTTTGTGCTTTATTTCACTTAATTACAGATTAGCTCGGTTTTTAATTATTTTAAAAATAACGATCAAAAATTATTTAAAAAATAACTGTCGAAAATTATTTGAAAAATAACGGTATTTGAAGTTCAAATTTTGAACTTAACGTTGATTTCAAATTATTCAAATCTGATAAATCCGTTAAAATTTTAATTCAATCTATTATAATTATATTAGGATTATTGCTGAAAAAACATGCAAAATATAAAAGATTTATGAATAAAAACAGTTTCACAATTTTTTGCGCAAACACGCGAATTTTTATTTAAGACATCTTATCAGGCACTTTATCTTCATACAAACCGAAGATATTCACTCTTTGGTTATTTTAAACATACATCCACATATCCATTAGTGATAAAGGAACAAAGAAAAATTATAAAATTGGAATCAAAGTAAACAGCCAAAAGAAATAACAAAGAAATTCTACTAGAAACTTCATGATTACATAAATCGTGTACCTTTTTCATAAACTAAGTATGAATTATCCTGAATAAAAAAGAGCAATACTAAAATATGTTGATTATCAGGTCCTTAAATTAAATAATTTTAATGTTAATAGTCTTTCATTTATGACATTTTCACCATTCCTGATGTCTCTGTTTGAGAACATAAGTTAAGCTTGTAGCATATTTGATCCGATTCTGTAATGTTTTTCAGGAGGTTAATTATGGCTACACCGTAAGTACTGGCAAGGTTGCGACACTGGAAATAGAAGAAAATAATTTAAAAAATTTAATTTATTGCTTCTTATAGCTGCTCATGATTATGCTAGGTTTTATGCTCACCTTATCTTTGAACTTTCCGGCGAATTTTTTGCAAACTTTTTCCTCCAAATTCTCAAGATTTGTGTCAATTTGTGGATCTTCAATGATTGTGTCCAATGCATCAACAACTCCTTTGCAGACAGCACAACTGTAGATATCATTCTTAATTTCAACGAGTTTAGCATCTAAAAGTGGATTGCTTTTTGGACAAAGCTTTAAAGCAGCACACATCTCGTTTGGCTTTGTTGTCTCAATTAAGGCAATAATCATGTCGAAATAGTAATCGACAAATTGATGACATTCCTTTGAAATCGTTTGTGGCATCTTTGCACAAATGTTTTTAATTGTTCTCTTAATCTCTTCATCAGTCTGTTTATCGTTCAATTCCTCTTCAGCCTTTGTCATGACAAACTCACAAATAATGCATCCTGTTGATCCAATTTCGAGATCTTCATCATCGTTCTTAGCTGGAATATTGAAGCTTCTAGCAATAATGTCTAATCCGACATCATAATCTTGCATATCGGCTTCGTTGTCCATAACGCAGAACAATAATTCTTGACAGACTCTTTGTGGTTCCAATTCTTGACTAACTAAATCAACAATTCTATCAGAATATTTATCGACGAATGCCTTACATTCCTTTTGGAATTTCCTAAGACGTGAGCACGAGTTTTCAAGTTCGCGACGGATTTCATCCTGAATTGAAAAGAAAATATTATTAAACGGTTCTTTAAAAATTTCATAAAATTACCTTCGATTTGTGGTCAATTACTCTTTGTTCGAGTAGATCGATAACAGCCTTGCAGAGTTGACATTGAGGATTATCGACTAATTTTGGACTTTTGACTTCTGTGCTGTCATCTTCAAAATCTACAATTAAATTTAGATTTAAATTTTAAGCAAACAAATTATTAATTTTTAACGAACTTTTCAAATTTGAATTCTTCAAAAAATAATTGTTAAAAATTCAAATCTATAACCGTTAAAATTTCAAATTTATAAAAACCGCTACAAACCTGCTGATTCATCACTCGATTCCGATGATGTTTGGCTTGGCAACTTAATTCTATTAAGTTTCGGTTCCGATGAAGTACATAATCTAATAAATACGCAGGCCTCTTGTGGTGTAAAATCGGCCAGAATCATGTCTACAACTTCTGCTGAATAAGTTTCAACAAATACCTTGCATGGTTCTTGAAGCTTAACAGACAAGTGTGTACATAGACCGTCTAAAACACTTAAAATGCTATCCTTTGTTGAATTCTGATTAACAACCTCCTTAATTTCTTGCATAGCAAAGAGACAGAATGCACAAGTTGGTTTCTCGCCTACAACAGCAGTTTCTTCCAAATAATGAAAGTCGTAGCTTGGTGGGCACATTTTAATGATTGGACAAACTAATCGTGGATTAGTTCCAGCCTCAACTGCTTCCATAATTTGATCACCAAACATATCAACGATTTGTTCACATTCAGCGACATAAAGTGGAAGTTTCTTGCATTCACTTCTAACAGTTTGCAGGATCTTATCATGAATTGTGTTCTTAGTTACTTCCAAATGAACTAATTGCATAGTGTACTCACAAGCCGTGCATAATGCTCCATTTTTGACTAATTTAAATGAGTCTTCAGAAACGATACGAACCTCAACTGAGTCAACGTCTATTTGTTTTGGTTGTGGAAATAAGTCACTGGAGATAAGAGGCATTTTTGGAGCGTGTATAATGATGTCATCATTTTTAGGCTTGCAAATCTTAATCATTGTGCATGTTGTATCAGGATCTAAGCCACTGACTAAGAATTCATAAATTGTGTCAGCATATTGATCAATAATATTAATGCACTCGTTCTTAACTGATGGCATTTGTCCACAAATACCTTCCATCATGTTTCTGAATTCAATTTCACTGGTATTGGATATTAATAGCTCACGTAAATGAATCATAAGCTGTTCACACAATTCACAAGGAATGTCTGGATCATCAAAAGCTGGCTGAATGTCAATAATTCCTTCATTGTATTTGTGATGCTGTGTACATGTCGCATGACATATTTTCTCCTTGTTCACGATCTTTGGTAATTGCTTTTGGATTTCATTGAAATTTCTGAGAAGTAAGCTTGAACAGGAATCAGAGAATGATGACATTTGTCCACAGACAGCGAGTAAGCCTTCCAATAAGTCATCACCATCCGTTTCGTCTAATTTCTTTTCAAGCAAGTCAGCAATGTGATTACACTGACCGCATGTAAATGGCAATAACTCAATCTTCTTCTTTGGTGGCTCTGGATTATTAAACATTTTAGTAAACTCCTTATTATTGCAGAGATGAATTGCTGAGCAGACAGCATCAGGATCCATATGAGAGATAAGGATCTTCCTGATCTCATTGACATTACTTTCAATAAGCTGTTTGCATTTATCTCGTCCCTTTTCATTTGGACATAGTTCACATGACCATTCTAAGGTTTTAACGAGCGAGTCCAAGGATCGATTATTAGCAATCAAGTTTCTAGCTTGTTCAACCCATTCCTTACAGTCGTCACACAATGGATTTGAGTCAACTTGAACGAGGTGATTCTCCCAAACTGTTTGAATACAAAAATCTACGGCGTTGCACTTTTTTGCGTTCCTAAAAAAATAATTATTATTGAATTGTCATTCTTATTTTATGAGGCTATTTGAAAATGACGTCCATCCTTGTCTACTGCCTGTCATAAACATTTAATATTTGACGTCGTAAATAAATGACTCTTGTTATTGCGAGATAATTTTTTAGGCAACAAATACGGGTATTGGACATTCTAAATGCATATTCTAGATGTGAAATTTTGTTGATTGTATAGCTCGAAAGCGTTAGTTAGTCATGGGAATGATAAGGAATCTAATGTAACTAACAAACAATTTTTAGAATCATTTCACTTGACTCATACATGAGTATAATTTAATTAAAGTAATACATTTGATTAAAGGCATTCAACTATCCAGTTTAATCTAAGTATTACTTATAAATCCACTATTTTATCTTGAATTTATTTATAAATCAGCTTTTAAATTCCAATATTCCAAATAATTACGCCGACTAATGACTAGTTTCATAAGTCATCATTATTTTATGCTTAATATATCCACAATAATTACATTTAAAGCCCTTTGTTGTTGAATTGTCAGCATTTTGGATGTATTCATTTGACAATATCGTGATAAATGCTGATAATTCAATACATATATGACTTTAAAGACATATGAGTCATGCGAAGGAATCGACACTTTGTTTGAGTCAAGAACAATAATGATTTGATATGATGAACTCTTATCAGAATAATCAATATTAATTAATTAATAGAACATGATAAGTGTGAAAATTTGAACAAAGAAAAGTGTCTTTTGGGAACTAACTCAATACAATGACAAGAGAATCAAAGGATATACGTTTTATTTCCAAGAATAGTCGGAAAAACGCAATTAATTAAATTATCGACTTACATTACATGCTCGCACCAATATACTACTCCCTTTGAGCAGTCTTCATGTCTAATTAATGTTGATTTTGCCGATGACACAGTAATTATCACTGTATGTTAATTAAATTAAATAAAAATAAGATTTTGGATAAAATGAAACTTTAAAATCAATTTTTTTGCTTACCAAAGAGCAGTATCGAAAGATACTTTATCATTTTCGGTTATTTTGGACGATAAATACTTAAAATTAAATGGTGTACACTTTTGATGATAGTCCTAAGTCGAATAAAAACTGTAAAATAAATTAACTGTTTTCTTTGTTATTTTTTATTTTGAAGGGGAACATCAACTTAGGGGAACATCGACTGAAGCAAATTTCAAATTTTAAAAGTTCGTTAAACCAAAAAATATTTTTATTAATTCAGAATATCAATATAAAATTATAATATCGTTTAGATACATTTCACAAATGTAGAGGCTTAGAACAGTAATTACAGGATACTGTAAAATTCACTTCATACTTAAAAGTATACATGTTTACATTTCAAGAATTTAAAGTCAACACTTTTCTCTTAATATCCACTCTCAGAGCTATCATAGTCGTAAAGATAATTCAAATATTAAATATTTTGTTCCTGTATTAATATCATCGTAGATAGTACAATTATTATTGTTTTATGTCGTCAATAATATTTCGCGTGTTGTTTTCTGTCTATAACAAGTGATTGTATAAGACATTATCATATGAGGTATTTTTGATAAGTTTCTAGAGCACTTTTGTGCAGTTCCTACTCATTTTTGATCACTTAAATGTCTTTAAAATTCCGTTACGTTAATTTTTTGAATTTCAAGAAAAAATTAATTCATGATTGACAAAGTAAATTTGAATTTCAAAAAGTCGTTAAAAATCTTGATCCACAAAAATGCTCATTACTGTCCAGTAGATTTGTTGTTCCTTAAATGCATTGTTCTGACTTTAATCTTAAAATTCTTAATATGGACTAGTCTACAACTTTGACTTTTCTTTATCACTGTCAAATTTAAGTTCAAACTCTGCAGGAATGGGTGCGAAAATCTTATCAATGTCTTCCTCTTTTATATCATGTAACACTTTTGGGTTCCATTTAGGTTTTAAGTCCTTTTCTACGATCAATGCACGAACACCTTCCTTAAAATCATGTGAAGCATTCACCATAATATTGTAAGACAATACAGCTTCAAGTTTGAGGCATTCTTTAAGTGACAAATTACTTCCCATATTCAACAGTCTATGACAAATCTTCATACTCATTGGTGACATTCTGTTAAGGACTCTAATTGTCTGCATTGCCCATTCACTTCCATCCAAACCCAAATTATCGTAAATTTCCTCAACGGAATCACCATCAAAGCATTTATCAATTCTCGGCAAAATCTCATCAAGTTCACTGTCTATGTTAACTGGAACCGTCGAATAATTAGCAATAGTTTTACCGACTTCATAGTCATCTTGACACTTTACCAATGCTTTCATAAAATCTTCCATTCTCTTACTTTCAATGAAATGTGACGCAAGACCGAATTTCTTTATATCATATCCATATAATCGAGCACCGGCTAATGCTACATAATATCCTAGATTATATTTTAATCTAGGCAAGAAGAAACTAGCACCTGCGTTCGTGAAAAACCCAATTTCTGTCTCGGGCATAGCAAACACTGTTCTTTCTGTAGCTATTCTGTATTTTGATGTCATGGAGTAGAAGCAGGCACCACCCATCGTAATTCCATCTATGATTGCTGTGTATGGTTTCTTGTAGTGCGATATTAAGTCCATTGCATTTGATGAATAGAAAATCGAGTCTAAATCATTTGGATTTTTCATAAATTCTCTTAAGTCAATTCCAGCACAAAATGCTCGTTCACCGGCACCTCGCATGACTACATGCTTCTTGTCAGACGTCTCTAAATCTTTCAACAGTTCATATAGCTGTCTAAAATTAATCTAATTAACATAAAATACGAATAAAAACAAAAACTGGATTTACTTTGGCATGTCAGGAGTGAAGGTATTCATCTTTTCCGGACGATTAATCGTAATAATAGCTGCATTTTTTACTTCCTTTAATTGGATGTGCTTCGCTTGAAAAGCATTAAAAACTCGCGAAAACATTTTTCTATGGACGATAAAATACAAAAACAAAAAAATGTTTTTTAAAAAATAGCCTTAATTCACAATTTTTACAGATTCTTAAAACCAGACTTGACTTTATTATGCCTTTAAAATATTAATTAAAGTTACATCAAGCTCGATTAATACTCAAAACCCGTGTGAATCTTAAAAACTTAAAAAAAATTACTGTCGGTCTTTACCTTGCGTGTCACTACTTTCTATGCTCTAAGCGCACTCAAATTTATAAATGAACGTTATGTTCTATAGAAGAAAAGACAATGGATAGGAAATGCGATATTGATGAAATATTTTAAACGGCTTTCTAGTCTTTAAATGCAAGTTCTTGCTGGTCATCAAGTGGTTTGAAAAATTCTTCAACATAATCGTCTGTGACTTCGTGCAATGCCTTAAATTCCCATTGTGGATTGTTGTCACGATCAATTAATAAGGCACGAACGCCTTCGTTGAAATCTCCCATGCCAGTAAAGTGATGAACAGCAAGTCGATATTCCATTTTTAAGCAATCATCAAGTGATAATGATTTTCCAAATGTTAGTAACTTGTGACAGACTTTAAGGCTGGTCGGAGAATTCTTATTCATTGATCGAACAATATCCATTGCCCAGTCACTTCCATCCAAGTTCAGATTGTCTACAATTTCCTCAACTGTATCGCCATCAAAGCACTTGTCAATTTCCTTAATAAGCGTGTCTAGTTCAGTGTGTTTCGGCGGTTCTGATGAGAATTTCTTTAAAGTACGTTCAATATCATCAGTATTCTTCGACTTGACTAATTCATCTTCGAGTTCTGGAAGTCTTTCACTTTCAATATAATAATCAGCTAGTCCAATTTTATTCAAATCATATCCTTTGATACGTGGGCTAGCCAATGCAATGTAGTATCCAATATTTCTTGGTAATCTTGAGAGAAAGTAACTTGATCCATTGTCCGTTACGTATCCAATTTTAGCTTCTGGCATAGCAAAATCACTGTGTTCAGTTGCAACTCGATATTTCTTGGCAGCAACTGTTAAATTAGATGCAGCACCAAAGCAAATTCCATTCATGAGTGGAATAAAAGGAACTTTATAGTTATGGACTAATCGGAAGAGATTTAATGGATGTTGGTAATAGTCTTTTGCTTGATCAATGGAAGTAAATTGTAAGAGCTCCTTGATATCACCACCCGATGAGAAGATCTTGTCGTTTCCCTTGAATATCACGAGATTATTGCGGTTCTGAAGCTCATTGAGCAACACATAAAGATTACTGGAAGTTAGAAAAAAAAATTACCGGCTTAATTTCACTGGATCTTTTTTTTACAGAAGGTAAGCAAACTACTTACTTGAAAGTATCTCGATTGATAGCATTTAATGCTTTTGGTCGATATAATTGAAGGATTCCGCAGTTGTTTCTTTCATTGTGGATGAAATTAGGATCTGATTTTGAGCAGAAGTTCCTTCCCAAAAATAATAAGTTTTTATTCAATTTCTTGAACGACATCTTGCCACGTTATTTCAGACTGTTAACGTGTGAGGTATTACATATATTTTTTGTCAAAATAAGTTATGTAAGCACTAATTAACTCCTAAATTCTTCTTTTGTTTATGAAAACAATTTTCACGAAAATAAATATTTCTTCAAGTAAGAAAGTCACGTGGGAAAATTCTAGTGCTCTCAGAATTTAATTAAATTTCACATCAATCTGTGTGTTTAAACGTCAATCCACCTTATTTGAATCGTACTTTTTGTGAAATAAGTGTTAGTTTAATTAAGGTTGCTTGAATCCAATTTTCGATAGCCAGGCAGACAAAATATTGCGCACAACAACGTTTTGTCAGAAAAACAGCTAAAAACTTCTGCACCTCGTGAAAGGAGCTTGTTATGTGAACTTCTACACACTATTAGCTTGCTTTGTGAGAAAATGTTACTTTGCGCAATATTTTGTCTATTTGTCACTCGGCTTTTAACAAATAAACCCCCTCCCCCCTCTTTGTCATACAAACAGAATTATCATACATAATATGGAATATCACACAGCTCTAGAACACTAATCCCCCCCTTAAATGCTAGACGTCATTTGTAAACGATTTTCATTTTTAAAAAATTTGAATTTTTTGTGTCAGTTATTTTTAAATTCATATTTGACCGTTATTTAGGTATTATATTTTCAGTCCGTAAATAAACTTTAAATGCTTGTGATCACGGAGAATGCGCTATATGCAGTCACAATAGACTTTACTAATACTTTTTGTGAGTTAGTTGTAAGCCCATTTTGCAAAAGAAGCACAAATTTAAGTTGTATATTTTTTTCACAAATTTCAATGTTTTTTAATTAATTATAGTCACTGGAAATCGATAAACGTGTTGAGCGGCATAACAGTGATAGCATGAGTGTTTTAGTGTGCAGGAAAATGTAAAGAATTCGATTAAAAATTGATGATAAAAAATATACTTGCAAAATACATCCAAAAGAAAGAAAGAAAAAAGTTGTGTTAATTAAAGGAATATCTTGTGAAAAATAGCAGATTCTGTGAAGAGTTGTAGCATTGGATTAAGGCTATAGGCAACTGAAATGGATGCAAAAGGAACGGGAGGTGAGTAATCGATGAAAATTTACTTAAAAATCAAAGAGTTATGACTCATTACTTGAATACATTTATCCTCTTTTCTATGTGTGACATTCTTTCGAGGAACTACATATTATAGCTCCTATAACATCTTTATTGTTGTGCATCTCGATAGTATTACTTACATACTTTTGAAAATAGACAATTAAGTTGACTGACTATTAAATTACAGAAATGCTTGCATAATAGGCTTAATAACATTTCCTATCATAAAATCTTATCTAAATTGAAAGGTCAGATGAGTCTCTGAAGAATAATATAGTAAACTTTGCCTATAAAGCTTCATATGAAGCAGATATTATCGCTTTATTTCGAGAGCAATCACTTTAATTTAGTTTTTACCGGTACAATAGTACATTTCTCATGCTTAATCTGATAACATACAAATCGTACACAGAATAAAAAGTTACTCATCAACATTCATCAAGTCAATAACGGTAAATGGATGGCTTGTCTGGGATATGGGTGATTCCATGAAATAATTTCAATGTTTACATTTTTGTTTAATCCATGTTCTTCGCCAAAGAAAAACAAATTTTTAATATTTCGTTTTGTAGATGATTTTAAGAAGTTTTATGAAACTTAACTAATTCTTTCGAGAAAAATAAGCAATTTAAAAGAGCATAGAATTATTTTTGAGTAAATTAGGCTTTAGAATTAAAGTTTTCATTTTTAACATTCTGTAGGTTATCGCGGAAATTCTCTCCAATATTACTTGGTAACATCTTGGTAACTTCCGTGGAATTCAAATAGTGACTTAACTATACATATTTGAGATAAATTAAAGCTCAAATTTGATAGATGATTTCACAATCTATCGTTCTGTATAGTTTTTTGTTTTGTAAAGTAGCTAGAAACTTGAAAAAAATTAAGATCAAAATTTGGAGAGATGATTTTTTTCCATTTAGCGTTACCAAGTAATAGCAAAGAAATTAAAATATTTCACTAATTAACCACTTTTAGGAAGCTTTTCATATGCAATTATATAGTAAATGCTCTTTCCAATGCTACGTGAAAGGCTTATTAACTATTATTAAGTCTAAATATGTGAAAAATCAATTTGGAGACAAATTTGTAGAAAAATCGTTCCATGGAATTACCCATATACATACGGAATCTCGCGTAAAAGAAAGTCTGAAAATCAATTTTGATTTCTGCTTAATTTAGTTACGTTTTTTATGACTAACTACTCTTTCCACTTATGTCACCCATAATGCTGATAAAAATGCGATAAGTTATAAACAATTGATAACAGCAAACCTGCTATCAACTTACTCCTGACTAAATTTTCGAGATATTTTTAACGTATTTTATTTGAAATTGTGGAACTTTGTGTCTTCGCTTTGACCGGCTGATTAATTTAAATACTAAAAGTCCGTTAGAAGTTGCAAAATTTCTGAATCATGACAGTTTGAAGAATTGTTGTCTCTGAAGCTTAATAACTATGATTTGGCTATTTTTAGTGATTCAGTAATTCAACAGCAATGCGCTTGTGTCATCTTCCTTTCAGTGACTCACAAATTGTGCAGTATCAGTAGGTACTGTTAATAAAAATAGATATATGAACTAAGTTTCTGTTTCTTCATCCTTTGCTGATAAATTGAAGTGAATGTAAATAAATTGAGTATATTTTTTATCAGCTGAGTTTATAAGTCATGCTTCACCCCATGAGTGTCATAAATTTTAATTGAACTTGATTAGCTTCAATTTCTCTTTTTCCGTCCCATTCTTGCAAGTTACATCGCATATGCTATATTTAAAGTTTAAAGAAGAGAGCCAAGAAATTAAAGTAATGAAAAACTTTCAATATCACAATCGTGCTTACTCTAAAAGTACGTACATGTGTGTGAAAACGTTGCAATACTTGCTTGATTGGAATAGAAAACCAGTTTTTTCGTTCGCTAAATGGTAAATAAGAAGAGAATTAACACAAACATTCCCGTGTGCGACGACGTTGTATGCCTTTAAGCTTCAATATATGTCCCATTCGCATTTTTATTGTTTATTTTCTCATTGTTGCTTCCACTGGACGATTACAAACCTTACGAATTATGCCAATAACCTAAACATGCCGTGCTTCTAAACACTTGAAAAGTGCTCGTGTGCTTGACCCATTTTCACATATTTGAGGATTTTTTTTGGACATAGCAAGAGACAGAGAAAACTAAAATTAAATTGCGACAGCGGCTTTCATGAAAATAGGACACAACAACATAATGACTTAATACACGACATCATAGAATGCTTTTAATTGGATTGATTCTATTAATCTGATACTTAGAATTTTTTTCCGTAATACTTCCTACTACTCACCACATACGAACATGCCAAGTCAATAGATATTATCTATTAACGTTATTTGACTGCGGGTATTCTAACTGCCTCTAGAATAACAGTCAATTTATATAATTTCTGTAAGTTTATATAGACATAGGCATAGCTTTTTCGATGAGAATTCACGACTTGAATGACTGACGTGCATTGAAATTAAAACTTCTTAAATTTCAACAAATGTTTACACATTAAATTTGGAGAAGCGGCAGAATGTAAACTGATGAAAAACCTTCAAGAATATTAAAATCTATCAGTGATTCACACATCTTTTCTTTGTGTTGACTCATCAATCTGGATAAATGCCAAAAAATCAACATTCTTCCTTTTAGAATCTTTCCATGAGATTGCAAAAAGTTAGATAGAAAGTGTCTGAAAGCTTGTTTGTTCGCGCTGTTGATGCTTCTGAAAAATTCTATATTTTTCAACGGTTTTCTGAATTTTGAATTTAACGGATTTTTAAATTTTGAAAATGTCAAAGTTCAAAATTTTTTCTTCAACTGTTTTTGAAGTTCAAAAAAATTCAAAATCAAAAATTAACGGATTTTGTCAAAAATCTCTTAAATAATTCATTTCACAGCCAAAACAATAGTTCAATGAAACATTAAGAAAACAATCCAAACTGACCATTCTTTCCGCAAATCCAATTATTCCAATAAAAGCTCTGAATGAATCTTTTCTCCCCCTAAAACGAGACGTGATGAAGTCATCAAAAGAAGACTGAAAAGAAATCGCAAGTTGTTGTTCTATGATGTCACTCGATTTTACGATCATTCTTCATTTATTTGCTTATTTTAAATTATATTGTTTTGGATGACTTGTTGGGGTATTTTTTTGATTTTTATTAAACATTCTTTTAAATGTTGCTATTTGTATCAATCAACTCAATTGGTTAATCACGACAAGCATAAATTAATTTTTATTTTCAACAGTCACAACAAAAGAGTCATGAATTTATGCTTTTTGATTTTTAATGAGACTTAATGGCATTCAACGGCGTTGATTAAAAAAGAAGCAACGCCCTAAGAATGTGAGGAAAAGCGTGTGATTCACGCAACAATTATTGTATTTTAATTAATAATAAGTACGCTATAACTGCAGCGGAAGAGGATTTATGTATTCTAGACTTTTAGCCTTGCCTACTTATCAACTTTATTACTTTTTATCGTCGTGTGCTGTACGCCGAGATAACAGTATAAAGGAATTTGTACAAACACAGACTTTTTATGAGGAAAAGAATGTTTTCGTTAAATATTAATTTAGTTTTTCAAGTGCGAAATAAATTAAATTTGATGTGTTGGATGTGAGGCAGTGGTGATATATGGAGATACTACTCGCTCAGGCAAAAAAATATGACTAAATCTGACCTAGACACCTAGATAACCTAGTTGTGTCCAATGCCTGATTTGATCTCTGGAATAAACTATTATCTGGTCTGAATCAGAGCTCCAAGTTAGCAACACTGCTGTGATGATCTCAGAAATATCTAATTTCAAATTGTCAATTTAAAGAGGATTGTAGGCTAAATTCTCAAATGACTGAATATCTAAATCACGATCAGCATGTCAAGTTAGCAACATGTCAATAATATTTTAACTGTTCAATCTTCAACTTGTCATCATTTATAACAATCATTGAGACTTGACGAAAAATATGAAAGGTTGGCAAATGTTATCAAGAGACTTAAAATAAAATTAATGGGAAATAAAAGTTATCAGACAATTCTATTTAATGGAAATGGTGATCAATCTTTTGAATGATTTTCTCATAAATCTGCATGAAATCCTTGATTAAATGACGCTGAATAAATAATAATATTTATTATGCTGGATAATTAATTTTTATTCGCTTCAGTATTTTATCAGCATGACCTTCTACGCAGCATAATGAATTGCTTTTATAAGTATCTGCAATTGTTTTCATTTTGCTCACGGAGAAAAATATTGTTCGTGTTTCCAATGTAAATAATGATTTTTCCATACTGTTTTAGTCATAAATTTATGATAAAATGAAACGTTATCAAATGTTGTGTTATGGGAAATGAGAAATATGTTATCAATGAAGTGCTATCGGAAGTTGATTAATGAAGTTGCTAGATGATGACTGGAGAAATTCAGAAATTACAGAATGAAATTTTAAATTCCAAAATTTAAAAAATTGAAACTTTAATTTTCAAAAATCCGTTAAATTTCCAAAATTTAAAAAAATTGAAATTGAAATTTTCAAAAATTTAGAAAATCGAAATTTAAGAAAATTGAAATTGAAATTTTCAAAAATTTAGAAAATTTAAATTTTCAAAATTTAAGCAAATTGAAATTTAAATTTCCAAAATTTAAAAACATTGAAATTTAAATTTTCAAAATTTGAAAATATTGAAATTTAAATTTTCAAAATTTAAAAACATTGAAATTTAAATTTTCAAAATTTAAACAAATTTAAATTTAAATTTTCAAAATTTAAACAATTAGTGAAATTTAAATTTTCAAAATTTAAAAAACTTGAAATTTAAATTTCTAAAATTAAAAAATTTAAAAAGAATTTGAATTTAAAAAATACGTTAAATTTTCAAAATTAAAAAGAATTAATGTTTTTTTTTGTCATTTTAATGACATCCTAAATGTTCGATCCATTTGTGTGTCCAGAGCTTGATTATTGGTTAAAACCTTTCGAAAAGAAAATCTTACAATAAAATTGACCTCATTTGGATGCACCCCTGCTTGGACGTCAGAAGTGAATAACCCAATTCAATAGTTTTAATTCAAATTTACCAAACAAGAACTGCACCCAAACCATCAACCTTGATAGCTATTGCCAATCTCTCTTGAATTACTCAACAAAACATGTTTCGTACCATAATGAGAATTAGAGCTAAATAGCTGCTAATTTATAAGTTTCAAGATCTTAAATGTATTTGACTTTATATCTCATTCTATCGAACGCAGTCAAAATAAATGTTTGCTCAAGTATCGAAAAACAAAATTTAATAATTCATTTTTGTTCTCATAATTGTAATTAGCAATATTGTTAGTATTCCGCATGCAAATTTATTTATATTTTTTAACATATATGTATGGCAGGCAACACCTCCAGCATGTCTAAAACTAATGAAGTAAAATATTCATTTATATTATGTCTAAATTTATCTACAATTTATTTATTGAATCTTGATAGGTAGAAACAAAGTGACCTTTAGGAAACTTTAGAGCTTTAAATGGCAAAAAGATCCATAGATCTTATTACTTCGTTTGCTTGCTTGCTTCATGTTCATTTATGTCTTGTTGAATAAGCTTGCATCGACATTTTAAGTTAACTCACGTTGTGAGCAACGAACTTATTTAGCGAGACTGTTTGATTGAAGTGATGAGGAATTTGACATAATTATTTGTTACCTGTTTATCAACTATAAATGTTGATGCCTTTATTCTATTTGACGTAAGCTTGACAACTATTGCTTCACTTACTGTATTGAATTGTGTCTCTCAAATATTGAGATATTTCTTGTGGAAAAGAATTATTAATGATGATGATGTTCCATTAGTCAATTCTTGTTAAGCATTGAAGATATTGTTCTTTTGCGCTTCCGGCAGAATAGCTGAAAGCTTCTATTGTTGCTGTATAGCATGTTTGTGTTGTATTAGAAAAAAAATAAGCAACTTTGCCTTTTAACAGACTTTTTTTGTTGAGTAATTCAATAGTTTACGAACTTTTTTGCAGGCAGGATTAATGGACATTAGCTTATTGCTGCTTTAATGCGTTTTAAGCGCTAAAATTATTATTCAAAATTCGTTTTAAAAAACTAATTAATGAAAATTTGAATTTTTGAGAACCGTTATTTTTTAAATTTTTGAAAACCGTTATTTTTTGAATTTTTGAAAAACCGTTACTTTTAAATAAGACTAAATCAAAACCAATTATTGTAGCTCTGCTTGTAAAACATCAAGTGTTTAATAACTTATAAAATATTAATGATTACAAATTGTTGCAAAGTAATGGCTTCCCATTATTAAATATTAATAGAAATTGACATAAAAGTTTCACAGGCTGTCTATAAAAATAAACTTTGAATTTATAAATTATTAAAGTGATTGTCATGAACATTTTTCTTAATCTGTCTTTAACTCATAGCCCTTCATCAAAATGCTTTGTCCCTCATCACTATTTATATCACAATCGATTCTATTGATTTTTTCCTTTCACTCTATTTTAAATGAATGTTTTCCTGCTATTGTAATTTTTTAATGAATTTATTCCACAGCATGGAATGGATTTAATACACTGACAAGTAAACAAATTATTAATAAAATTAAATAGCTGTGCTCAAAGCAAAAAAGAAAAATGTCAAAGCCAATATAAGACAACGGTACTTTATTTTTCGATATTTGGTACCTTATTTTTCGAAAGCGGGAAAATTAAGTTCGAAAATGATTTGTTTACATTTTTGACATTAAATTTTATTCACTTAATTTTTGCTTTATTTAGTGTAATTGAACTCTTTTAATGATTTTAGTGCATTAATAGATATCATTTAATTCTTTTAATGCTGTTTTGTAATAGCAAAACGTATTGAATAGTTTAAGAAATTTAATTTTTAATTTCGAATGTTTTTCGAACAAAAAATTTTTTTGTAAACAAACATGAGAAAAAGTGCGGGAAAATTCAAATTTATGAAAAAATAACGTTTCTTTTTCTCGTTGTCTTATATTGGTGTCAAAGTTGCTATAAAAATTAGCAGCTTAATTTCTCTCTCATTCTCTTCATTTAAGCCCATCGTGAATAACGGATTGTTCTTGTATAAAACTTTTATTTATTTGTCAAACGGATTGACGAGTCTTTTATATACAGGCTACAATATCGAGGAAGTCGACTAAAAAATCTATCAATATAAGGGTCATTAAATAGAAAATATCGAAAACTAAAAGATTAATTTAGTCAATCACAGTGATAATACCATTTATTAACACATCGTTTTTCTATAACACAATTCATGCCGCGGCATATTGGAACTCCATCAAGCTAATGCCATTGTTTCGTTTGCATTAAATCAAATCCTATTGAAAATTTGTTTATTTTATTATTTTTCTCTCCCCTCAAGTGTGCCGCAAGCGAGGAAAAAATGTTTTTATAGACAACACAGCTCTTGGTCACCATAAATTCAATTTTATGTTATACATCGACTTTGTCAAACATAATAAAATTTGCCGATAGCTTATCACTTCAATTGTATGCAATGAATTTCTTAAGAGCAAAAAAATGAACTTATTAATCACTCCAAAAACCGCCGCACCTTCCCAGTTCAAAAAAAGGCATTTTGAAAGCAAGAATTATGGAAAAGAAAAATTGACAACGTAAGTGTTTTTTGCTTGCTTTGGCATTTGAATGAAATGAAAATTATTACGACATTATGGTTAGTTGGAATATTTTTAGCGCGATTTTTGCATTGTAAATGAGGCTAGGCTTTGCGGTTTGGGGTGTTTTTGATGGCTTGGGATCAAAAGTTCAGGGACATAGACTTTCAAATTGAAGCTAGAATAATTTATGTTAGAAGTTTTGGAAACTGACAGGCGAACATGTCTAAAGTGGAAGGTAAAGGTTCATTCTCACGAGACTTGACATTTATTACATGCAAGTGGAAAATTCCATCGTAGCTGAGATTTGTGCTTTTAAACTTTCTTAAAGTCTGGCTTTATTGAGCACTCTTTTTTGCGATGAGAATCGAACTCTCGTCCGTAGAAACTGTAGTTACTGCTTAGTTCGTAGATTAATTTCTGCAACTTGGTCACCAAAGCTCTCGACATACTTCGAGTCATCCATATACAGTACCGTTCAAAACTGTTTCCATGTTTCAATTTTTTTTCTATTTTTAAAAATTTGTTAAGGAAATCATTTTAAAACCTGACATGTTATATATCTATAGAAAGCTCTTGAATCAAGCTACAAAACTAGTAAAACAAAAATATTATAAATTTGCTTTAATTAATATTTTTTTATTTTTTTATGTTTTCTCGTATGGAAACACTTTTGAGCTGTTCATATTTTTTTTTATTTTTGAAAACAATTTCTTGTTTTTATGCAAGATTTATAGCTTAAATTTATCAATGCTCGATATATTGATCATTTTAACGTATTTACAAAGTTCAAAATATATGTAAAACAATATTGTAAACACAAAAACTAAAATGAAGAAAGTTGATTCAAATATCGAGAAATTTGCTGTTAATAAGCTCAATTCAGGCCTTTCTTACCGTGAAACAGCACGTGAACTGAAAATATCTGTTAAAGCAGTAAGTAATATACATCAACGCAACAATTTAAAGCCTAGTATCTGCAAAAATGGAAGAAAAAGAATATTTTCTAATCGTCAACGAAGAGCCATCACTCGAATGATTTTGTCAGGAGAAGCTAAAACTGCAGTTAATGTCCAATCTATTATGGCTTCATCACACAACGTTCAAGCATCAATAAGCACAGTAAAGAGAGAATTGAATCGAGCTGGATTTAAGGCCAAAAAGAAAGTAAAAAAGCCACTTATTTCAAAGCGAGTCCGGAAGCTAAGATTGGAATTTGCAAAAAAGTATGAGAACTGGACATTTGATGACTGGAAGAAGGTAATTTGGACAGATGAAAGTAAAATCAACATGTTTGGAACAGACGGAATCATGTACTCTTGGAAAAAGGAAGGTACGAAGCTTAATGATCGCGATATTATTCCAACTGTTAAATATGGAGGAGGAAAATTGCTGTTTTGGGGATGTTTTTGTGCCTCTGGTGTCGGTGAGCTTGTTCGTATTGATGGTATAATGAACTCTGATGTTTATATTGGTGTGCTAAATGTTGGATATTTGCCAAGTTTGCGTAAATGGCGCAAACAAGTTCGATCAGTTACGTTTATGCAAGACAATGATCCGAAACACAAGTCAAAAAAGACGATGGACTTCCTTAGATCAAAAAAATTTAAGATCCTCGATTGGCCCCCACAGTCCCCAGATATCAATCCGATAGAAAACTTATGGTCTATAGTCAAACGACGCGTGTACGCTTATGAAACTCGTGCAAAGAACATGAATGAACTGTGGGATCGTGTGGGAGATATTTGGACATCAATCACAAAGGAAGAATGTGAGAATCTCGTCCGTAGTGTTCCTCGAAGACTTCAAGAAATCATAAAAGCAAAAGGAGGTCCTACAAAGTACTAATTGTTTTCAAAAATAAAAAAAAATATGAACAGCTCAAAAGTGTTTCCATACGAGAAAACATAAAAAAATAAAAAAATATTAATTAAAGCAAATTTATAATAATTTTGTTTTACTAGTTTTGTAGCTTGATTCAAGAGCTTTCTATAGATATATAACATGTCAGGTTTTAAAATGATTTCCTTAACAAATTTTTAAAAATTGAAAAAAAATTGAAACATGGAAACAGTTTTGAACGGTACTGTACATTCAACTTAAACGTAATCTCTATACTTACTTGGGTCTTTCTACTCAAATCAGGAGCGTATCCAGAATGGTTTATTGTGAGGGGCTCTTCAACTCGACATTTCTTCACAATCATGACTTTTTGCTTTAAGCTAGTATTGGGTTTTCAAAAAATAGTGGAGGGGGTTTGACCCTGATCAACCCCCCTCCCTTGGATACGCCCTGACCCAAGCTATACTATTTAGTCATGGATAAAGGAGAATATAATTCATAAAAAGGAGAATTTTGTTGTTATGTGAGACAAAAACTACCGTCATTGACGTTCTCAGTGCACCCCTACATGTCTTTTTTTATACTGTTATAAAGTTGATGTAGCGGTGTTCGGTTGAGATTTCTTGATACCCAATTGAGTTTTATCACCAAAATTCAAACAAGACCTGCTACAACCTTCAAAAAAATCAACACAGTACTGTCCATCTACTCATAAATTTCCCATAAACCCCAACAGTGCTTTAATACATGCGTCTATGGTCAATTATCTACGGTAACTTCTTAACATAATTTTTCTCTCATTACATTCGTAAGCCTTTTACAGTCTAAAGCTCAATATGATTACGATGTTGCATTTTTATATGATTTTGAACGAAAGTACAACGCGCATAATAGAAAACAAATTATGTAAATTTAGTTCATTTTTATGATTTTGCTTTTCTTTCTGCCTTTTTTCCTTTACATCACATTATGCATTCAGTGAATGTGACAATTTGATTGAATAATGCAATAAAGTGCATTGACGATGGCGGCAGCGGCGATGTGGTGATGAGAAATTTTGCAACATGCGCTTTTGAATTCGATAGGTATAATAAAATGAATGGAAAAAAGTAAATTAGGTCAGCATTGTAATTGTGAACAGCTCAAAAAAAACTTATGTCTACAAACTTTATAAACAGTTTTGTTTTGCGTTGCAGAAAAATGAAATGTTTTTCGAGAAATTGTGATCTTTATAAACACTTCAATGAATCAGCTATAATGTGAAGGTTCTTTCTGTTTTTATAAGATTTACATAAGGTATATGGATGCACATCATCAAGTGTATTCGTGAAGAAGCATTCCTAAATTTGCGTATAAATACAATTTTTGCATGCCAAGATACTGAAGGAATAATAATTTTACTAGGGAGTGTTATGGCCAACCTGTGTATGAATCATATAGCATATGCTAATCAGTTTTAGTCACAAGAATGTCCACAAATAAATTTAGTGTTTATTTAAATGATGAAATCATAAAATGTCATATCGGCAACAGCTTTATCAAATGGATTGGCTTCTGTGCTTCTGTATCTTAAACAGAGTGGTGTTCTAGGTATTAAAATATAGCAAACGTTCAGACCTTGTTGTAGACAAGTTTTCAGATTTTGAGTTAAACTATGAGTGGGGCAGGAGGTTGATTTTTTGGACAATACTAAAATGTTGCTTCTTAAAGCTAGACTGTAACAGAAAGTCCGTAACCCTAGACTGAAATGATATAAATCCCAGAAATACACGCATGGTTCGACGGTCTAAAAAGGACTTTTTATTGTATTTCTAGTTTAAAAGGAATATTTGTTAAATTATAAATAAACAGTAAAATAAATAAGACGCTACAATTTCGTGTGCACGAATATATTCAGTATTAACAAAAAATAGGGGGCATGGGGGTGGGGTTTGACCTAGAAAACTTCCAACTGGGAATGTATCTGCTTCCTTCTGCTGTCATTTCTTTAGAGGGTATCAAAATTTGTTTTCATTCTTATACTCATATTTATTATTTGTTCTTAATTATAACGGTAAATAAATTCGGACCCCCTTGAGCCCCTCCTTGGCTACGCCCCTAACTGTCACCTAAAGAAAGAAAGAGACAAGTTCAAAAGTTGTTTAAGAGATGAAATAAAAATGAAAAGTGATGAAAAACAGGTCTAACCTCTAATACCCGAATTTCAATTCTGATCAAACAGACAGAAATTTATTTTTAGTAGCTTTTAGTAAGATAGCTCGTGAATCATCCAAAAGACAAAGCTTCTGTTGACATTCAAAAATTCAAAACTATCCTGAGATTCTTCGTTCACAAAGGTCATTCTTGATTCCAAAAATACCAAGAAAACTGGAATTCTAGAAACCCTAAGTCCTTGTCATTAAAGCTCCAGTGTCAGGGATTGAAACTAGATCGATTTTCCGTTATTCGAGTATCGAGAATTTCTTCCGAAAAGCATTAAGTAACTCGAGTGTTGAGTATGAGTAAAGCTTCAATCCCTGCCCAGCGTTCTAGGGTGTGACATCATCCAGAAAATCTAGGTCTCAAAAAAGTTCCAAAACAATCAACTGAAAGTTTGCAAATCCATAAATTCATGCCAATCAAAATAAAAATTCAATTTAAATTTCAAGTACAACACTTTCGTGCCTAGTTTGCAATAAATTTTCAAAAAATGAATCTAAGATAGCAGACAGGTCAATTGTAAACGAAAGCTAGGCAATGTGGAGCAATTTGAAAGGCAAATTTCAAGGGTCAGACACTCCCAAGGATTGTACAATCCTTACAATCCATACAATCCTTTTCATACGAATTGTAAGGATTGTACAATCCTTACAATCCTTTTCATATAAATTTACAATCCTCACAATCCTGAAGTTTTGTTAATGTAAAGATTTTTTTGGTAAATGAAGTGAAACTTTTGTAACTTATCCAATTTTTGAACGAAAATAATATAATTTTTGATAAAAATTTACTTTTTTATGAATTTCTACTAAATTTAAAATTATTTTTGAGTAGTTATTGTTTAAAATTCAAATTTTTTTAATGAAATTAACAAAAATTCGGGTTTCTTTTACAATTTCTATATTATTTAATCAATTTTGGAATGAAATTTTCCAAAATTATTGTTGGGTTGTCATTTGATGGGACATAGCTGAACTCTTTGAACAATTTACGATATTGTAAGATGAAAAACCAAAACAAGTGAAAAAGTTTCAATCGTCTTTTGCTAAAAAGTCCAATTTACAATTATATTTATTATAAAATTTGCAAGTTTTATAAACAAGGTTTTGTAGTATCGGTTCAATTATGAGTCATAAGTTATGACGTTCGTCAAAAATGATATTTTTATATAGTTTTGCCACAAAATGTTCATATAAAAAAGTTTTCAGGTGTCACACAATGACCTATAAAAAAATTTCCTTTTGAGGATATTGGTTCGATTCTGGAGATTAAATATTTTTGAACGTTTGATTCTTTTACTGGACTTTTTTGAAATAAAACAACGTGATTTGATTAGTTTTTACGGGTTTTCAATTAAAAGCTGCTTTTATTGTCCATGAACGATAATATTGTGAAGCTTTAGAGCTATTAATTGCTATTAATAAGCATCTGGACTACTTTTCAAATCAAAAAGTTTGAGAAACACTGATAATATCAGATGATTTGTAATAAATACAAGATATTTTCTTATTAAAATGTTGTTTTAATAAAACTCGAGGTTTTGAAGCTAATCATCGTTAAATTTTTTTGAGTTTTAAAGCTTATAAACCATTACGAACCATGCTCGTTTTGAAAGTAAATTTGTTCGAATTATCAAAATAATTCTGACGCTAAAATGAATGCACAGACTGATAGATCCATTAAAAGTCATATTTTGGGTATGTTAATGGAAGTTTTTTCTGTATTATATGTTAAAACTTTAAAAAATCTGAATTAAATTCAGAAAATTTTTTAATTCTTAGAATCAGAAATTCAACAAAGCCAAAGATTTCTAAAAAAAAGTACCTATAATTGGATAAAATCCGTTTATTTGTGAGATAATGCAATATTATTCATAATTAAAGAGGTAAAAAATTCACTAAAACTTTAAAGCAATAAAAATGTCAACAAAGACATTTTCTCAATATATTGAAACAGATTAAGGAATTAAGTTTTTATCAAAAATATTTTTAGTGAAATTTTTAGCAAATTTGAAACAAATTTTAAGTTTACCTTAGTCGAATTTTTAATTTTTTAACTCTAAATATTTTTTGGAATCAAAAATATAAGAGATAAAAACAAAAATCGTATCAAAGTTTGTTAAAAACTAATTAAGATAAATACTTATAAATTTTAAAAGAATTAAATCTGGATTGTAAAAATTACAATTCTTACAATCCTTTCCATACAAGGATTGTAAGGATTGTGTGGATTGTACAATCCTACAATCCTTTTCATATAAAAATTGTAAGGATTGTATGGATTGTACAATCCACACAATCCTTCCATACGAATTGTGAAGAATTGTACAATCCTCACAATCCTTTGGGAGTGTCTGACCCTTGGCAAATTTCATTGAAAAAAAATCATTAATGACATGTGAAATAAAGGAATGATCTTTATGTCTAACACTATCTTCATCATCACAAGGCTGCACCTAAATAAGCACTTTACTGATACAAGCATTTCTTCTTCTCTTCTTGCTTCTCATCATTTATGGTACTTATTTACATTATTCACCCAATTCCGTTGCATAACATTGAAATTCTTGCGTTCATTAATGGATAATTTTTTTCTGTACATATGTGTGAATAAGACATTAAATATGATGAAGAAGAAGAAGAAGCCTCAAACAATCTTCTAGATTATATTACATTTCTTCTTTGCCTGTATAGGTGTTATGTTTTGTTGTTCATCAAGTTCTCAAGTTCCTTAACCTTTTACGGGGGCTATACATACAGAAGAATATCAATAAATTCGAATGCTCAATGTTCTGCCTCTATTACAACGTTTTCACAATGTTTCGTGCTCAACCTCAATGCTTTGAACAAAATTTTTCTCATGAAACTCACTCAAATTTATTCAGTTTACTTCGTTCATCCGTTCCGACAAGTTCAAGATTAAGTAGAGATAAATATTTATTTTTTGTGTTATTTCATGCTAATGTAGTGAAATTTAGCTTGCATGTGGATACAAATTTGCAAAAAAAACTAAATAAATGTGCCTTACTGTGCTAGATTGGATTTGTTGAAATTTGATATATATCAAGTATTTTCATCAGAATATTATAACAACATACAGTTTATAAAGTGTAAGAAAAGATCAAGTATAATTCAATAACAACAAAAAAAAAAATGAGAAGTAAAAGAAATCAAGTTGTTGTAAAAAAAAGAAACGAAACTGGTTTTCTTATGAAAGTCTAACGAAATAATAATATTAAAAAAATTATTAATTTTAAGTATTGCTTCAAGAGCTGAGAGCAAAAGGAAAATGAAGAAAAGATATTGAAAAAAATAAGGTTTTAAAAACGTAAATTGGTGTAAAGAAAAGAGATGTACAATTGAGTAGAAATTGAATATGGATTTACGCTCATGGTGTGTTTAATGGAAATTTAATAAGTAAATATAATTACGGAATTTTGCTACATAATAATAACAACAATAATCATACGGACTGCATCAACTACTGTACATTTCATTTCTCTTTATCGACCGGATGGTCTATATGAATATTCATAATAAAAAAAGAGAATTTAAAATAGCTGATAACACCACTCTGTGACCGTTCCACGCTTTATGCTTCACTGCCGTTATAATTAATGCAGATTTAATTGTAAAAACGCTCACAAATGCATCAACAAAAGAAAGAATAGCTGAAATGGAATTAAAAAGCCTTATGCTGCTTGTGTTGCTCTTTACATAAATTGGTTGGCTGCCTCAATTGTTCATGAAGTGAATTCTAAAGTGAAAAAAATGTTACAATCGAGAGAATTGTTCTGAAAAAAAAAATATGAAAGAAATTTTTTTGTGATTGTTCCATTGTTTGTTAACCAATTTCAATCATAATGGCACAGTTAATAGTGAAATGTACAATTCTTTATTTTCTCTTTGTCTCTTCGTTTTCTTCATTATGTATTTCTGTTAATTTTTTTTATTTTTTGTGTGCTGTGGCATCATGTTCGCAATAACATAACCCGAGTGACACAGAATGATGCTGTTGTAAAACATTTAGGGCTGTAGCTTACAGGAAAATGAGAATGTTGCATTTTTCTTTGATTATTAACTGGGGCTTAGCCAGAAGAGGGTATTTGGGGTCAAAACCTTTACCTATTTGGAAAATTTTATAGTTTTCTAGAATTTTTTGAAAAAAATTTCAGGATATGCCATTGATCAGGGGTCGTTCGCAAATTACTTCACACAAAAAAACTACTTTTTGACTACCTCTCCCCTCCTTTCACAAATTTGCCAATATTTTATTACGTCTATCAAAATCAGAATTTTTGAGGGAGGGGAACGAACGAAATTTGTTACATGGAGGGGGTGCTTCAAAAATGGTCAATTTTTGGGGTTATGTAAAATCCGAACGACCCCAATACACAAAATTAATTATCCAGCGTCATACAACTTAAGGCCCACTTAATACTAAAAGAAGGACGTCATTTTAAAACGATCGCTTTCCAGTTTTTCACTATTTCCAATTTAATTATTTGTATCATTCAGGGTACCCCCCACTTTATTTCAAATAAACTTCGAAATAAGAGCTGAAAATTTGAATTTTAATTTAAAAAAATTGAAATAATCTGTAACTGACATTTGTTGAAATGGGGGTACCTAGGTATCATCCGGCTTCAAGCCTGAATGTCCATGTCCTTCAAAGGAAATTAACATCAAATATACTCATATTGTCACACGATAGACAAGACTTAGAAAGTATATTGTAAAATAATTAAAACTTTGTCAAAATGACCATGAATGTCAGACATACGATCGTGTCGACATAAAAGTTTCTACTGCACACGAAATTGCCGTACCTTGAAAATAAATTGCTAAAAAATAAATTTTATGAGTCACTGATCCCAATATTTTATTTTGCCTTAAAATCGTGGAACTCGAGAAAAACTTTTGACTTGGACCAGAGGAAGGGTCAGAGGTAATATCAACGTGAGTTGACCCTATCTAAAGCTATAACCATCAATTAATGATCCTTCTAATAGTCACTCAGAGATTTTGCCATGCACGGCTCGGTAAACATTCAAAATATAAACGAGACACAGAGAGAAGTGTCATGCCATTAGAGAGCCAAGCAAAGAGATGGAACATGAACAAAACTGTATAATTTAAATTTTAAATGATGGAATTGAGGATGAAAGTGACTGCGTTTATATTCATCGTACCCAAAATAGGAATCAACTCTACCTTTGAGCTAACTTGATAATGTGTGGGTGGATATGCCTATAAACAACAACTTAACAAAAATAAAATAAATATATAAAAGTTCAAGCAAAAAAAAAAAGATCAAAAAAGAAAAAGTTTCACTTTGCGAAAGTTGACGTTAATATGAAATTATTGCTGCATATTAGTTGTTTGATTTCGTAAGAAGATGTGGAATAGCAAGAAAGCAGTTTTTTTAAAAAGTCAATCATGTCACATGCAAATTATAATAGAAAACGTGTAAAGTGCAAGTGTTTTGATTTAGCAGTAACGTGAAATATATTTAGTTACATGCATGCAATGCATATCGACATTAGTTACGGTGCTTTTTATTTGAAAAATAAATTACCTAAGAGATCGTGTATGAATAATTTTTGCCAATTTTGGAAATGAATAATGACATTTTCATGATTAAATCGGAATTTCGAGGGAAATTCTTATCGTTGCTATATCTTTAGGGCTTTAGAGTTTATACATCCTATTGATAAGGAATTGGAACGTGCTTTTTTATAGATGGTGATCTACTCCATGAGGGTACCCAAGGGGGGGGGGGGTCACCACGAAATTTTTTTATACATATAATTGAAAACTTTTTTTTCCGAAGCTCTAATTTGATAGCTCTAACTATTCACTGGATACGCCTCTGATCTACTCTATACGTATAGTAAAAAGAATTGTGTTTGTATTTTTATCGCTTGAAAATTTAATGCCTGCTTTGATCTTCTTAATTATTGGGATTTCAATGAAGTTAAGCTTCAGGCTTTGTGGACACTTTGAAATTAATTTCTTTTGAAATAACCAAGAATTAACCCCATTGTTAAGAACAGGATTGATATCTGTGATAAGGCAAAATATAACTCAGGGAGAATTACAGGCAAATTTCACTCAGATTCACAGATCCTGAGATAGATTTGCCTGTGACTCATGCAATAATAGTTGTATATGCTTGTGATTCTTATCTATCAACTGTCCTAGTATCATGAATCGTCTCTTAATATGATTGTTCATTTTTATTGCTTATTATAACAATGACAATAATTTGTCTTAAAACAGTGGTGTAGCCTATAAAAAGCTAAAATTTATTTAAGAAAAAAGGTAGGGTTTAAGGTAAAGGCTTAACATGATAATTTAATGCTAATCGATAGCTACAAGAATATGCAGTTTATTGATGATTGTGTTACCTCACAGCACTTTTATGTCTACGATGTAATTTTCCAATATTACTAAGCATTACTAAGGCTTTGCAACAAGGGAATTATCAATAATATTACTTGTAAATTTTCATTTTGGAGCTAAATAGGAATTTCTGGATATTTTAAATGAGAATTAATTGAAATGGAAGTAATTAACTATTTTGTAAGCTATTTGAAAACTGAAGTTACAAATCTGATTTTTTGTTGTCAAAAGGGTTGAAAACAGCAGTTGACGTGACTCTTTGCTGTTAACGACGACGAAAATGTGTCCTGTTAACTACGTTGTTCCGCTCGGGTTCGCAGTCAAAATTGAAATAAATAGGAAATCCATAAAAAAGCAAAAATTAAGAACAGATGATTTTAAACGAAATTTCATAGAGCATGCATCATACTTATTTCATGCCAAACATATCCGTTAACGCTTATTTTTCACAGTAGCACATAATCATGTCTATATCTCGAAATTATGAATGTGATATTTACTTGCAAAATAAAGCTAACAAATTTTTAATCACATTTGTTCTACTAAAATTGCGTAAAACAGCAACAGCAGCAGTATTTGACTTATGACTAGAGTACATTCAATACATATCAACCTTTAGACACGTAATCTGACTAACTGAAACGTTTTAATCTAAAGTGTGCTAAAAATTTATTACAGTAATCCGTATAGCACGTTTTTGTCATCACTTCATTGTGCTTGTAAAAATTTTTTTGAAACAGAAAAAAAAGCAACAAAAATTGTTTCTCTAATTTTTTCTCCTGATTATTCAATCCATGTACAGTAAAGAAAACTAGTTTTCATGCTACTGCTATTATTACTGAAAAAAATATTTGCAGCTGCGAGAGTGAATAAGAGAGATGTAAAAAAAGCAATAAAGGTGTTTAAGTCAATCTTAGCTGAGGCTGTTGTTAAATCATCATTTTAATCGCTTTTCGATGCATGAATTTTGTTTTTCATGTTATAGTAAATTTCACAGTATGCAAACCATTAAATATAAACATTTTAAGTACCTCACGACGACCTCTTAACATTGATGTCTTTTTATTTGACTTTTTATTGAAGTAAGAGATTCTATGGTTTGGTGTGTGTTCTTTCTAGGCGCGTAGTTTGGAGGGGTATTGGGGTATTTGTCCACACCCCCTCACCGAAAAATTCTTCAATTTTTTAGGGTTCTTGAGAAAAAAATCCAGGATCCAGATCCCCTTTGAAAGATTTCTGTCTATGTCGCTAGTTTTTTCTAATTACACCTAAGCCTACCCACGCCGCCCTCCTTCCAAACCATGAAAAACTGACAGGCCTTACGTTCATTCGGTACTCATGTATATTCTTGGCTCCAATAGTATTTCATTTTCTGATCCCGCATACAGGGGCGTAGCCAAAAATTCTTCGAGAGTTGGGGGGAGGGGGTAATTATGATTTTATGATATCAAAAGCAAAACGGGAATTTTCAGAGCTATCCCGAACAAATATGCGGGTAAGGCATATCCAGGGGGTGTATTGGGTGTCAAAATTGTCTAGAATTCAGTACCGGTACTGAAAATCCCTACTCTAAATTTTTGTTTTATCCCTAAACAGCATTAAGTAAGAGACCAAAGTGTCTTTAAAATTGTGAAAAATCAGATTTAGTGGGATTTGAACCAGAGATTAGCAACTTGTCAGCTGAGCTATCAAGGCATTTTAATTTACTTTAAATCTTCCATTTCTTTAGTCAGAAACATAAAACTTTAGAAACCCTAGACTCAAAATCTATCGAGTGTGCGTTAAAGATTACTTAATCATTCTTTCTTTTCACTTGTGGGTTTCTATTGAAACATTCTATTCTATTCTTCTTCGTTTCTTGTCTCTGTTTATCATCATCGTATATGCCTGGTTGAGTTCTCGCAGTTTTTCATTATTTTTGTTTCTTATAACACTGCAATATATTATTTTTCTACACGAGAATGTATGTGTGTGTGGAGTCGAAGAGATCCGGATGTAACAATTTTTTTTGTGTGCTTTGTTTATCCAAAAAAAACTATAAAAATATAAGCAACAGAAAGAGCAGAGAAAGAGGATGAAATAATAAAAAAGAAATGAATGTTCACGATGCAGTTCACTTGATTGTTGCCTTTATTGCTTCCAGTCCGTATTTGTGAAAAAAAAGAAACATTCAAAGGAAGAGAGAGATTTCATTTCTTTCTTTTTTCGTAGCTTAAAACACCGACTAGATTGGTTCCTCTCATTTACTACCTACCCACTGAATATATTCATTTGTAAATCATTTTATATATGCCTAGTTATAGTATAGAAAGTGAAAAGAGACAATTTATTAAAGTCTTTTACAAAAGCATAAGGTTATTTTTTACGAGACACGGAAGTTGATGCTGTAATGACGATTAGACTCATCATGATGTTTTCATCTCAACACTAACTGTTGTAAAATTGTGTTTTGTGTGCTAGTTTGATGGACAAAATTTAGATAACAATGACGATGAAAGATCACTAATCTGTGTGGATTAAAAAATTTTAATTACAATGTGAATTGAGTTAAATATTGTAATTTTCCACAATGACTTGATTTCTTTTGAGAGCATTCTGTGTATGGATGTACCAGGGGCGTCACCAGATTTTTTTTTGGGGGGGATTTTTAAATTTTTTTGTGTGAAAAAATTTAGATCAGAAATTTTTTTGAATTTTTTTCTTCAGGGAGTGGGATTTGTCCCCCCTGGCTGCGCGCCTGGGATGTACAGCTGAGTGAATGTTGATGTGGTTCAAAAAGGCAGTCGTTAGTCATGTCAGAAAATTTCTGCATATGATTTTTAAGTATGTTACATGATCTTGTTAGTGATGACCGAAAAAATATGATCATGTCGAGTTTTATTAAAAATTTTTATTGGCCATTAAGCTTACGAAACTATTACTAGATGCTTTTCAGAGTAGAATCGAATGCTACATTAAATTGAATTAGTAATTTAAAAGTCATTAATTTTTACAATTCTATGATGCATTATTTTTTTGCACATTAAAGCAATAAAGCAACTTTTGAAATACAGAATAGAATGATCTTCAGTTCAATTGCTCGACAATCATACTCAATATTACTAAGTATTATTCTAATACTCTATTTGAGATTTCTGTCACTCGGTCACTGAGGTACTTACCTCACTTCTACAATTAGTTATGTACATACAACAGGTTTCTCATGTTTATCCATGTTTGGTTACTCAAGATATGACTATAGCTATATTTCCAATTTCACGACAAGCCTCAATTTTAAAGGTTAAGCTTTATTCGCTTTCAGTCTAAGTAAGGGGTCGTTTGCAAATTACGTCTCGAAAAAAATGACTTTTTCGATGCCCCCTCCCCCCTTGTCACAAATTTTCCAAATAACAAAAAGTTTTATATTTGGCCTAAATCGTGAAGTAATATGCGAACCACCTTAAAGGGATTTATAAGTAGCCTAAGTCCCGGGGCCGATTTCTAGGGTATACCATTGCTAACCAAGGGCGTAGCCAGAACTTTTTCTAAGGGGTATGAACAAAATTTGGGGGAGGAAGAGATTTTTGTGATTTTTCTTAAGCATTCTAACAAATTGAAGAAATTTATTCCGTCCTAATCCCCCCTCTGACTTCGCCCCTGTGGCATACTAAAGAAAATAGCTGTGATATACCGCAGTATACTTAAGAAACCGGCCCCCAATCATTACTAATACACTGCAATTTACATTATAAGTTTCTGCAAAAAAATAACCTTAAATTTCATTTTTGGTCTAGACTTAATCCTTATCTTATCACTCGAGTCATAAATTAATCAATTTTATTTATGGAAATGTCTATAAAATTTTTATTTCAAGGGTAAATCTGACAAGTGATAGCTTTGTTTGACTTTTTCTTTTTTCCGCCTTCAATAACTGATAAGCATTCTGAATTACCTGATTTTGATTGGAAATACACCTCTGACATGGTTTTGATTACTTTTGAAGCTAAGCTCAACAGGTTTTCATATTAACTTGATCAAAACTATGAATATCGTTCGATTAATGACGTTAAACAATTGAGGATGTTAGGGTGCTAATTGATACTCTTAGAAATATTTTGTGGCCGAGGGCGTTAAGATTGCGTCATAATGAATGCGTTACAAGTCACACAACCAGCCGTCACACTGACTAGTTTGCTCCAATTTTTCTTCTACTTCTCATAACTTTTTTTATTTCTGCATAATTCGTTCACTTAAATTATTAAGATTTCTATTAATTTAAATTATATTACGTATATTAAGTGCTTATTGAATAATCTGTGCCACTTCAATTATTCGTTTCATTGTAGCAAGTGCAATTGTGGAATTTGATTATACAGCAAATGAATTGGATGAGCTGAGCATTGCAAAAGGGGATCTTATAACGAATGTAAAAATACAATCTGGTGGATGGTGGTACGGAACAGTTTCATCGACAGGAAAGTCCGGGATGTTTCCTGATAATTTTGTAAAATTATTAGATCCAAATAACGATGATAAAGTCATAATAAGGTGAGTTATTTCTTGTAATTGTTGTTGCTGTTGCTGAGTATTGAGGCAATTAATTATTACTGTTAAAATCTCTTAGATCTGTTCCCTTATTGTTCGCGTGAATGACTATGAGAATATTTCTTATTCTTCACTTATTTCAGCTATTGCTTCTCTTCATTATTCCAAATTTGCGAAAGAATTCTTTTATTTCTTATTTTTTCTTCAACTAACGGCAAAAATGATGATCGCTGTGCCTGTTAATCTTTATGAATTCGATGAATTGGCGCAAATCTTTTTATGATCATGTTCTTTGTTGCTATTATATCATATCGTTCATTATTCCCCTCTTTTATAATTGTTACAGAGATAAAGCATCAACGAAAAATCGACGATGTAAAGTCATTTATAGTTATAAAGAGAATAAAGAAGACGAACTGACACTGGCTGTTGGAGATATTCTTGAAATTTTTGATGAGGTTGAAGAAGGTAACGTGTTTAAGATTTTTATAAGGAGTGCTAGTGATCCTGTATTGGCACACCTTAATTGCAGCTGTAATTTCAATTGCATCACACTAAATTTCTCGTTTCTCCCACAATAACAGGCTGGATGAGAGGTAAACTAGGAAATAAAGTGGGAGTTTTCCCATCAAACTTTGTCGAGGTAATCGAGTCAACATCACCAATTAATGCAAATCACAAAACATCTTTAAATAACACCATAATTCAAAATAAAATAAACAACAATCGATCGAGTCTGACGAATTCGCGAGAAGATCTCGGACATAATCAGAGTGGTAGCAATAATGAATCGACCGACTCAGTACCCATACTTCCGCCAAAACCAATTCGAGAGCAATGTAGAGTGCTTTATGCTTATGCACCTGTTAATGAAGATGAGTTAAAATTAAACGAGGGTGATATAATTACGATTGTTACGAAAGATTTGCCCGATAAAGGTTGGTGGAAGGGGGAATTGAGGGGTAAAATTGGAGTATTTCCGGATAATTTTGTCACATCATTGCCATCAGACGGTAATTAATCGATTATTATTCTTAAATTACTTGTGATGTCTGGATGTGTATAAAAGATCCAGCAAAACATCCAATAATTTTCACACTTAAACAATGCTCAACTAATTTAAGATACATTTATCTTTTTAAGCATCTCCAGTCAAAGAACGTCCACCAATCGGTACAAAAACAATATTAAATGCAACTAGCACATCCATTAAGTCATCAACACAGTCGTATCGAAAGGATAGTTTCGGTTCAAAGGATTCTCTCACAGAATCAAATAATATAATTAGTGCTGAGCGCAATAGTGGAATATTTGGGAATGTGGCAGCACATCGACGGTCTTTGGAGACTAAATCAATTGACACTAATCATCATGGTATTGAGAAACCGCCAAGAAAATCCTTAATCATTACCGATGCAAATAAGACGCCATCAGACATAAGAAAAAGTTTAGAAAATCTTGACGATAAGAAAACAACACCGCCACCAGTATTAACAAAGAAACCAACTGTTCCAATCAAAAAATCACCATCTGTGTCGACAGTCGCTGGCAGTATATTTTCTGGCTTGAAGCAGAAAGTGAAAAGTGTCGAGAGTAAATTACAACATCATGCAACGCATGACGGAACCGATGGAATCGGTAGTAGTAAAGTGACATCACAAGTCGCTGACAATTCCGATAAGGGAGTTGTTGGCGAGAAGCTTAATGAATTAGATACAGTCGAGAGAGGATCATATTTACAGGATGTTCGACAAAATCGTGCGAAAGCACCAAAAAGACGTCCACCGACATCAGCTGGATCGCTAATTGGTGATTCAAATAATAATAATGTAAGCATGAATGGAAGTCATACAGAATCAAATGATTCATCATTAACAAGCGAGACGATTATTTCTACAAGTCCTGCACAAACAGCACAACAGCATGAGGAGGAATTAGCAAAACCGAAAGCACGTGAGTGGGAGAAACATAAAGCACCGTGGATGGAAGAATTGAAGGCAAATCAAGCAAGAAAAACGTCGCCAAATATTGAGCATAAATCACCCGATAATGATGAGAGGAATGACCTGTCAAAGTCATTCAGCAGTACATTTTCAGTCCAAAAGAAATCGACGCAAGAGACATTCGAAGTTCGTGCCAGCAGTATGGAAGTGAAATCAAATAGCTTTGACGTATTCAAAAAGGATACGGTCGTTAATAATAAGGAGGTACTCGGAACAGCATCCATAAATACAAGTGTTGACACATCTAGTGCCAAATCCACAACGAAAATATCAATTACGGATAATTCGAGTAGCGTTATGACAACATCATCCACACCATTAGCAACGGCAGTGAAAGTCGATGATCAAGCCTCAAATATTCGACCCACAAGTGTAAGCTTGAGAAACCGTTCAATATCGCCCATTCCGCGTACACAACCACCAAATCATCATATTACAAAACCGTCACCTACAAATATATCGGCTACTCATATAACGTCGTCGTCGTCGACAAACAACTCATCATTATTGACATCGTCAGCGACGGTAATATCATCAAGTACAGTTGATGTGAATTCAAAAGTCGGTGAGTTGGAGCTGAGAGTCGTTAAACTTGAGAGCTTAGTATTGACCCAAAATGCAACCATTGAGGAATTAAAGAAGCTGCTGAAAGACGAAAGTGATAAAGTTAAGACACTTAAGAATGATTTGGAAAAATATGCCCAGTGCTTCACTCAGGTATGAGCATGCTGAATACTTTTTTGTCAGAACTTTTGTGTGTGTTTATTGCCATCAACAATATATTTTTTATTCTTATATCCCTTAACTTAACTTAACTATTTCTTTACTAGTTTTGTACATCTTTTTAAAATGTGTGTGACGAATTTGTATTAATTTTATTGGTACACAACTTCTATTAAGTGAAGATCATGTAGAACCTTATTTTTGTGTTGTGTAGTTAAGGTTGGAAATTTAATTTCTGTAGACGTTCTTCTTTGTGGCACATTTTTGTTGGTTGAAGGGTAAATGGAACTATTAAAAAAGACACGACATCGTAAATGAAAATATGAATATGACAAAAGGCTGTTATCCAAGTAAAATTACGGTTGTATTAAGCTTCATCCACATAAAACAGTTTGGATGTGCACGAATGTATACTATTGTGACTTAAAATAATGAAAATGTTCATGTTTTCATTAAGTGCTGATTGTTAAGAGCATTTTTACGAGAGCACAAGGCGTGAATTATTCATTTTAAGCTAGTGACTAATTGAGAGCCAGATTCTGAATTATTGAACACGTGTAGAATAACCAATTGCATCTGATTTATTCTTTTCCAAAATTGATTAACAATGAAATGAGTCAACAGGTTGGCAAATCTAGAAGCAGGACAAAGAAATGGATTAGATTGAAATCATCGAGAATGAAAAGCATTCGGAACTTCTTCATTAGACAGCTCGTGAATAAATAAAGATTGAATGCTTACTGCTAAGTACAGGACTTGTCGAAATCTTTATAGAATTTTGTGTCTTCAGAGTCTTCTTAGACTTGCGACGGTCATCATCAGACACACCTTACTTCCATCGCAAGGAATATAGATCAATGATGAGACATCACCTTCCTTAGTGATTGGATAGAGGTACCTACAGTCTGTCTAATCTAATTTAAGCACCTTAAAGCTTCCAGTTCAATGTTTCTACTCAATATTTAACTTCTAAGACCAAGTGTCAATTAAGTAACCCATCCAGAGGCTAAACAAGGCAGTCACTGTCCATAAAAATGCGCCTTAATGACAGAGATCCTTTTTGTAGTTTCATTTACCAACCAAGTATATTTCGTGTGCCACAAACTCTTCCATTATTTTGTAATTGTTCGGTTATTGTAGTTTCAACACGTCCTTTGTACACTTTATTATGATTTCCTGTTGTGTCACATTCCTAAATTTATTTTTGGCGAACATTTCTAATTTCCATTTTGGAATTTTTCTCTATTTTTTTTATTAAAGGATAAAAAAGCGGCTTCCAAAATTTTTGTAAATAATCATTTTAAACATTAAAGTAAAAAAAAAATGAGATAAAGGACGAGGCGACACTAATGATATCTAATTAGAAAGACATCATTTGTTTCAAGACACATGAAAGTTCCACACAATATTTAAGAGAGAAAAAAAAGTATTTTTTACAAAATCGTTTCGTGTAATTTTTTTTTCTATTATTGAAACACTTAAATAATGATATAATATTTATAAAGAAAATCCTTATATGGCTTCCATGGACGAGCCCACGTCATGGATAGCTGTAAATAACATTTCATGTAAGAAATATTGTGAATGAAAAGTAAAAATATCAAAAAAAGATGAAAGTTTTATTTTTTGTAATATTCTTAAAGAAAGAAAAAGATATTTTTATTCCATACATTAGTAGATTGTAAGAATGTGAGAGTAAACTTCCAAGCCACGAACTGGTACGGAAGTTTGTATCGTAATGAAAAAACAACAAGAATGAAGATTGTGAGAGTTTTTTTAAGAATATAAAGACGGAAAGAAACTTTTTTGTATGATTTGCTTTTTAAAAGGACTCTATTGGCAATTTAGAATGAATTTTGGTGGAACTTGGATGGACAATATTGCTAACTACAGGATATGGAGGATTAAAAATTTCTGGAATTTTTCTGACAAAAAAACTGAATTCTAGCGGAAAAATATCAGACTTTGAGCGGAAAAATGTTATATTTCATTTTTTTAAATCAGATTTTGTAGAAATTTGCAGACTTCTGGCGGAAAAGTGAATAAAATTGAATTCCTAGACGGAAAATTTCCGGACGTTTTCTGACAAAAGAAAAAAAACTGAATTCTAGCGGAAAAACATCAGACTTTGAACGGAAAAATTTCTTGGTTCGATTTTCCGCCAGAAATTTCCAAATTTCTACACAATCTAGCGGAATCATGATTTCCCAATCAAATTTCTTTATCTTCTGTCAGAATTCGGTTGGAATTTCAGAAAAGTCAGGAAAATTTCCATAACAACCCAAAAATATGCAGATTCCAAAATTCTCCGACCAAATTTCCTTCCAAATTGCTGCTAGGTTAATGCTTACCATCAAAGGATTCATACTCGACTGATTGTCAATTATCAATCCATAATGATGACATAAACAATTGCTACAAAGGAATATGAAATGCCTAATATTATAATAATAATAATAAAATAATATTTTATATATATTTTTTTATTTTATTTGTGCGCTTCTTATAATATAGTAATGATTATTATATAAAAAAATGAAATTTGCATAACGTGATGAATATTATGAAATTAGAAATGATAGGAAAAAGAAAAAACAACCAAACCACATGAATATGGAATGCAGTTAGGACTCTTTACCATTAATTTTCAGCAGGCGAGTAGCCAGGAGGGTCTTGTCCCCCTCCAAAAAAATTTTGAGCCGTGCTCTCGCTGCGGTTCAAATTTTTTCGTAGGGGGACAAGACCCTCCTAGCTACGCTACTGTTTTTAAGAATATTTTCGTTAATTTGATTGCTTTGTGGTATTCAAATTGAATTTTGAGGTATGAATTTGGATATATCTGCTAAACAGGCAGATTACTGGACACGACAGTGACAATTCATAAATTAAAAGCATTATTAAGTCTATTAAACTTTTTTTTATTCAATTGCCATTAAACCTTAGTCAGTTCATACCAAAATTGGCACCTACTAAATTCCTAGAATCATTAAATCAAGCCTTAAACGTTTTGATGTGCTCATCAAAAATACAATTTTATAAAGTTCACTGATCGTGCAAAAAACACGGGGTTATTGACAATTCTTTAAGTTACAACGGCTTTACCACATCAGTTGGGTATCCAGGGTGGGTCCGGACCCCCACTTTGAAAAATTTGAAATTTGTATGGGAATTTTTTAAATCCATTAAAAATGAATAAAATTCCGAATCCTCCCTCGAGAACCCTCCATTCACAAAATTTCTGGCTACGCTCCTGTTCCACATGACAGCAATCAATTTCTTATTTAATTTGATGTAAATTTCACGATAAAACAAACGCAGTGCGTTGAATATTTGCAACTATTTTTTAGATTGTTAAAAATTTCTAGTTCCAATTCCTGTATTTGCTCATTCCTGAATAAAATAAAAAAAAGTCAGAGATTAATCATGTAGAAATTTGTAGATTCTAACAAAATTGTGCTTTTGGAAATTAAAAAAATAAAACCTGCATTTGTATGATAGAAAAATAAAAAAAAACTTAATGTCCAATCATGTGGACCAACCTGAGATAGAATCCTTAAAGTTAGTAAGATCCACATTCTTTTCTACGAATTCTTGGCGAAGACAACATTCCACCATTTCCTATTAAGATACTTACATATTAAACTAAAAATCGATAAATTTCCATTAATGAATGATTCCTCTTTATCTCTATGTGGCTTATCGTAGAGTAAAGAACAAAAAGCAGGAAAGTTCTTGTCGAAAAATGATCACAATGATAAGTAAAAACAAGAAACATTGTATAAATACCTTAAAAACTTATTAAAATGATTCCATAATTAAGAAATTAATAAAGATGATATAAACGATTGAAATGAATTCATTTTGATTTATTAACTTCCACGCTATAGCGTGTAAGTTATTGGTTTCTACAATGACCTGATTTTCACGTTTTTTCAATTTTTTGAGAAAACTAAGCATTATTAGCCCCAACAACTAGCATACCAAATGTAGGTATTGGAATTATCTATCAACTGGTATATCCACTTTTTTTGTCAGTTCCGCTGTGCCTGCTCTAGGTCCAAAAAACACGTGTCAAAATGTACTACAAATTTTGTCCATTGGGTTACCGGGTCAGGAACCATATATTTTGATGCGGTTTTTGATGCCAATCTATCAGGCAAATAGTGAACCCTTGGGCAAATCTATGCGCTTTGCGTGATTTTGAGGATAAGTGAGGCTTTAGCCTCAAAACCTGAAAGTGTCCGAAAACCACGTGGTTTTTTCAATTTTTTGGGAACAGTAAGCATTATTAGCCCAATCATTGTAGTTTTTATTATTGGTATTGAAATTATCTATCGACTGGTATATATACTTTTTCGGTCAGTTCCGCTGTGCCTGCTCTAGGTCCAAAACCACGTGTCATTTTTCACGTTTTTCATTTTTTTGAGAAAACTAAGCATTATTAGCCCCAATAACCAATGTAATAAATGTAGGTATTGAAATTATCTATCGACTGGTATATACACTTTTTTGGTCAGTTCCGCTGTGCCTGCTCTAGGTCCAAAACCACGAGTCATTTTTCACGTTTTTCATTTTTTTGAGAAAACTAAGCATTATTAGCCCCAATAACCAAGGTAATAAATGTAGGTATTGAAATTATCTATCGACTGGTATATACACTTTTTTGGTCAGTTCCGCTGTGCCTGCTCTAGGTCCAAAACCACGAGTCATTTTTCACGTTTTTCATTTTTTTGAGAAAACTAAGCATTATTAGCCCCAATATCCAAGGTAATAAATGTAGGTATTGAAATTATCTATCGACTGGTATATACACTTTTTTGGTCAGTTCCGCTGTGCCTGCTCTAGGTCCAAAACCACGTGTCATTTTTCACGTTTTTCATTTTTTTGACAAAACTAAGCATTATTAGCCCCAATAACCAAGGTAATAAATGTAGGTATTGAAATTATCTATCGACTGGTATATATACTTTTTTGGTCAGTTCCGCTGTGCCTGCTTTAGGTCTAAAACACGAGTCATTTTTCACGTTTTTCATTTTTTTGAGAAAACTAAGCATTATTAGCCCCAACAATCTAGGTTTTAGTTGTTGATATTAAAATTTCCTATTGACTGGTATATATACTTTTTTGGTCAGTTCCGCTGTGCCTGCTTGGGTCCAAAATACGTGCCATTTTAACTTCCATCTTTTTTGAGTCAACGAAAGCATTAATCAATACGTTTTTGCTCTCATATGACAGATACTGGAAATGGCTATTACCTGAGATATGTTTGGTTCCAGCCAGTTCCGTTGCGTTGGAACTAGACACAAAAAAACCGTTAAAAACCAAAAATTTGTATGAAAAATTTCTATGCGATGACTTTTATACAGTTTTTTTCTATTTGATACGATAAATCATACCCAATCGTACCTAAAAACTAAAAGTTGCTACATAACATACGAACTTTACGTTCGTTTAGTGACCGAAAAATGCAAAAAAACATGATTTTTTATGACAGTTACGTCATTTTTGATTACTCACTGTAATTAACATTTCAAGCATTAGAATAGGATTTTAATGAAAGATCAACATCTACATTTAATATCCGCTATATTGGTCCTTTTAGAGCCTTCTGTAAATAGTTACAGCATGAAGAAGATTGTTATAAAAGTTATAACGTAAAATTAAGTAACGTGAATTTTACTTAAAAATATTGTTTGAATGAATATAGACCAACTAGATCTCATTTTATTGGAAATAGAGGCTCTAAAAGATTGCTGGATCTTATTTTTATTAGGCATAGAGGATTTAGATTTTCTTGATAGTTACTGGATCTCATTTTTATTGGAGACAGGATCTAATTTTTATTGGACACGCAGACTGTAGATGTTTACTGGATCTCATTTTTACTGGACATAGAGACTGTAGATGACTAACTGGATCTCATTTTATTAGAGATAGAGGATCTGGATCTTGTTAGACATAGAAGCTATGGACATTTAATTCACACACCTTTTGGAGGGAAAATTTCAAACATATATTGACCGTTATAAGGTTTGAATTCTAAAGAGAGCGAGCATAGCTCAAGCTCGACTCTACTGTGATCCATGTAAAAACTGTAATTCTAAACAAGTCGAGCGAGCGTAGCTCAAGCTCGACTCTACTCTGATCCATGTAAAAACTGTGATTCTAAACAAGTCGAGCGAGCGTAGCTCAAGCTCGACTCTACTGTGATCTATGTAAAAACTGTGATTCTAAACAAGTCGAGCGAGCGTAGCTCAAGCTCGACTCTACTCTGATCCATGTAAAAACTGTGATTCTAAACAAGTCGAGCGAGCGTAGCTCAAGCTCGACTCTACTGTGATCCATGTAAAAGTGTGATTCTAAACAAGTCGAGCGAGCGTAGCTCAAGCTCGACTCTACTGTGATCCATGTAAGTAACAAATAGTTCGGACGCAGTCCGAACTAGGTTGAGCGAAGCTCACAAATTTTTACGTCCTGAACGTAGCGAAGCGGAGTGAAGGCGTGAAAATTTTCCCAAGCCGTACGTACTGTATGGATATACGAGAAAAAACACGCTGTACATAGAAAGCCACGAACTTCCATGTTTTTTACACCCTTTATATTGACTCACTCTGTCTATTTGTTAGTTGGTTTGTCATGATCAAATCTTGCAATTGATTTTTTGACCACTTCTACTGCTCCAATCGATTAATTTTTTGATTCTTTTTTACACTTTTTTGATATTTTATGATGTTTCATGATTTAAATATGCTTAATTATATTTTTTTATGTCATAAATCAGCAAAAAAGAGTATATTCTGATTTTTTTGAGTTTTTGTATGAAATATTGATATACTTCACAAGAGCAATAATCTAGTAATGAAAATACTTAGCTTGGAAAAAGGAGTTAAATTGTGAAAGTAAATAGCCAATTTTTTTTAGTCCTTGTAAAAAAATAAAGTTTGTATTCCAGTTGTGATGATAGTATGAATTTTTTTGGTATTTTACATTTCATGAACATTAATATCAAATATTGTAACAATGAACAATATATAACAAAGCTGTGTAAATGATATAATTGTTGTTGATCACCAAGTACAAGTAAAAGGTTGAAAAAGCATGACTCATGGAATTGTCATGGTGGTGGGATAATCAGGTTATAAGATTAAGATATCAGGATATATGAAAAAGTGTTAGTAATTTGAGTTATAAAAATAGTTCGAGCGGAGCTCGAATGTAAAAGTTCGAACGTAGTTCGAACTAAGTTGAGCGTAGCTCACAAATTTTTACATCCTGAACGTAGCGTAGCGAGTGAAGGTGTGAAAATTTTTCCAAAGGTGTTAGAAGACTGTGGATATGTGAGAAAGGGTTGGTGATTTGAGTAACTGTTGAACGCAATTTCTACAATTTTAGCAACACAAATATTCAATCGTAGTAGTCAAAGTTTTCTTAAAATAATTTAGTACAAATTCATATCTTAAACAATTAACACGTATTCATTCTTTTGTCGTCAATAAAATACAGTCCACTCTAAACCAAAACCATCGCATTTATTATCGTTGTACGCAACAAATTGGTCCTTCGGGCCGGATTTATATTTAAGTGGATATAACCTGATCATCAAGTCAAGAAAAATCACGTTAAGAAATTTTCAATGATTGATTAAAAAATTTGTATTGAAGTGAAGCTGAAGAGAAGAACAAGCAATTATCAAGTCAAGATGTCGATGAAAGGAATTGAAGACAAAAAGGCATTATAAAAAATTTGAAAACATCAGAAGTACATAGGAAACATTGAAAGAAGAAAACGTTGACTACTACGATTGAATATTTGTGTTGCTCAAACTGTAGAAATTACGTTCAATAGTAATAATAGTTCGAGCGGAGCTCGAATAAAAAAGTTTGAACGTAGTTCAAACTAGGTTGAGCGTAGCTCACAAATTTTTACGTCTTGAACGTAGCGTAGCGAGTGAAGGCGTGAAAATTTTCCGAAGTTGTTAGAAGACTGTGGATATGTGAGAAAAATTTGAGTTAACCCTTGTGACATAAACAGTCGAACGAGCGGAGCGAGATTCGACAACCCCTGTAATCTATAAACATTCGAACGAGCGGAGCGAGATTCGACAACCCCTGTGATCTATAAACAGTCGAACGAGCGGAGCGAGATTCGACAACCCCTGTGATCTATAAACAGTCGAACGAGCGGAGCGAGATTCGACAACCCCTGTGATCTATAAACAGTCGAACGAGCGGAGCGAGATTCGACAACCCCTGTGATCTATAAACAGTCGAACGAGCGGAGCGAGATTCGACAACCCTTGTGATCTATAAACAGTCGAACGAGCGGAGCGAGATTCGACAACCCCTGTGATCTATAAACAGTCGAACGAGCGGAGCGAGATTCGACCACCCCTGTGATCTATAAACAGTCGAACGAGCGGAGCGAGATTCGACAACCCCTGTAATCTATAAACAGTCGAACGAGCGGAGCGAGATTCGACAACCCTTGTGATCTATAAACAGTCGAACGAGCGGAGCGAGATTCGACAACCCCTGTGATCTATAAACAGTCGAACGAGCGGAGCGAGATTCGACAACCCCTGTGATCTATAAACAGTCGAACGAGCGGAGCGAGATTCGACAACCCCTGTAATCTATAAACGGTCTGTTAAAATCTTAGAGGTTCGAGCGCAGCTCGAACAAAAATAGTTCGAACGTAGTTCGAACTAGGTTGAGCGAAGCTCACAAATTTTTACGTCCTGAACGTAGCGAAGCGGAGTGAAGGCGTGAAAATTTTCCAAGCCCTATGTACTAAATGGATATACGAGAAAAAACACGCTGTACATAGAAAGCCACGAACTTCCACGTTTTACTTATGTTAGATTACAGAACTTACTTAAACACGCTGTACATAGAAAGCCTCGAACTTCCATGTTTTACTTATGTTAGATTTCAGAATTTTCTAATATCAGACTACCGATTACAAAAAATGAACATTAAAGAAAATTTCAATTTTTTTAAATTTTTTGGTCGCTAATACCAAAATCTTATTTTATATTTTAGCTTGCTTCAAAATCAGAAATGTAAAAAAAAATTTTTCAAGAAATACAGAGATCGAAAAATTAATGACTATAAATGCGTGGAGCGTAAGTAAAATTTAATTTCGAATTGCTTTCGAACGCTCCACGCATCTATAGTCATTAATTTTTCGATCTCTGTATTTCTTGAAAAAATTTTTTTTTACATTTCTGATTTTGAAGCAAGCTAAAATATAAAATAAGATTTTGGTATTAGCGACCAAAAAATTTAAAAAAATTGAAATTTTCTTTAATGTTCATTTTTTGTAATCGGTAGTCTGATATTAGAAAATTCTGAAATCTAACATAAGTAAAACATGGAAGTTCGAGGCTTTCTATGTACAGCGTGTTTAAGTAAGTTCTGTAATCTAACATAAGTAAAACGTGGAAGTTCGTGGCTTTCTATGTACAGCGTGTTTTTTATAGCTTGAATATTTACAGGAACAACTCCGTTGATGTCAAACATTGATTTAGTGTCTACAATTTTAATTGTCCATCATCTGGCAAAAGAATTCCACGCATCAGTTCCAGTCCTTGAATTTTATCCAAATAAGTGATTCTAAGGAGTCTCAAATTCTTATTTCCAACATTATATTCCATTTCAAACTTCTCGATAGCACGAATTTTATTTCGTATGACGTTAATACGAGTAAAATCCTTTCCTTAGTAGTAGCCTGTCCATCTGCGCACTTTTCGGTTTTGGTGAGCTAGAGAGAACGTCGTCTCTGAGATAAATAAACATTAATAAACTTCGAGATGGAGGGGTCCTTTTTGTCTTTCCAATCTCCCACTATATACGCTAAATACACCCCCTTTTCTGAGAAAATAAAATATCTGATTTTGAAATATTTTAACTGACATCTCTTTACCATAACTAACGCCATCTATGAAGCAAAATCTAAATTCACATAAAATGAAATTTCCTTTTCATTCATTAATAATAACACAATAAGAAAGTCTCAGTAACCATAGAAATATTATTTTCATTTCCGCACAACATTTGTTTATATCAGAAAGTGAAAATTAAATTTTCCCAAGATAAAATAACATTGAAGTCAAGGATATGGATCAAATTACAGTTCAGGAAATACAGAAATTGACAGAGACATGTTTGAGTAATATCAAATCTGATGAGCTTTACCGTTTAAGGAACGATGCGAAATTGAGAGCAGTAAATAATTCAAAAAGTTATGATGAATTCAAGTGAGAAGTAGACACAATTAAATTTTGATACAATGCCAAACATCATTTCCTGTCTAATACTACTTTTTTTGTTATCTTTATTTCTCCTTATGTTTTTAGAGATATTGTTGATGCAGCACATTTGAAGCCACTGTCACGTCATGATAAAATGAATTCACAAACCAACAAGTCCCGATGGAACTCACAAATTTGAATTATGTTTGTTTTCTCTCTCGTTGCTGCTGCTTTTTTGTGGCTACCGAAAAAAAATAACAAAAAAATTAGTGGGGAGTGTGAAAAAGCAAATAAATTACCAGTGGAGCGGCAACGTCCCATCGTCCCATATTTTTTTTGTGTCTGTTATGCCTCACGGCTCATTTTTATTCATTTGCAAATTTGTTGGGCATTTTGTTATATCAATCAGTTTGGGGATAATTAATTGACAGATAAATTAGCATAACAATGAGATGGGCAGATGTGAGTGATTTTATGACTTGACAATTTCAGGTTTTTAGGTGTTTTTAAATTAATTTATGGACATTTTTGTTTTTGAACATTTTTAATGGAAAATAAATTGATGAACAATAACCTTTTTTTTGCTTGCTGGATCTTCTTATTTCTCTCTAGATGCTTCTAATTCAAGAACTTTGACTTTTGTCTTCTTTGTATATGCTCGATAGCAATATATTTACTAATTTAATGCTGAAACAAAGTTTGAATGAAATAGAAGAATGAACTTATGTCGATAAAATCGTGTGAATATGATACAAGCATGCTTGCATTGCAGAGTCGTACCCAGGAATGGACCCCCCCAATTTTTTTTATTGATCTTATATGCATTGTTTTGTAATTATTGTTAATTCTAATGGTATGTGAATGATTAACTAACAAATAAGAGCTGCGAAAAAAAGAAAGAACAGAAAAAAATTCTCGAAGGGGGTCCGGACCCCATCGTATACCCCCTGGTTACACCCATGTTGCGTTGCTTTTAGAAATGTTATGGATTTTTATTTATTATCTAGTATTAAGGAGTAGTCGATTAGATATAATGGAACTACAATATTACTATAAAATGTCTTTAACTAAATGGAATGTATATTTTATAAAAATGAATAAAAAAGTTACAATAAATCTTATCTGCTCTATAATGACGAACTAGCAAGTGAAAAATTTATACAGCACATGTTTTAATTAAAAATAAACATATTTCATGTGTGGCTGAAGGACGTCAAACATGATGCCAACAATCAAATTGAAGCCTTCATTATAAGTCTTAGAAAAAATTTTACCAGACTCTCGTGAAATATATGAAAAATATAACAAGAAAATTGTTAAAATAGAGTTGACAAGAAAAATTGTTAAATCAACCAGAAAAAATTGTTTACAGTTTACAGAAAATTGTTATTTTCCACAATATTCTGGTTAAATTTATTTTGTTTTAAAAAAAATTTTTAAACAATTTTTTCTGGTTAATTTTAACAAGAAAGTTTTTTCTGTCTGGTCACCCATCTAATCACAAAACGAATTTTGTGTTGCTTAACTTCTATGGTCACTCTGATGTTCCTTAGTTCCTCTATGTCACTTAAATTCCAATTAAAGTTGTTGGTTAAAATTTTTTTTGTTCCTACAAAATCAACAATATTATTGTTAAAGTCGAAAAACCTGAATTTAACAATAAAAATTGTTAAATTTTTTCTATCTTTTGATTTGGGGAAATTTTTCTCTTGTCGTTTTTTGAATCATATGTATTGGAAATGAAGCTCACAGCCTCCCATTTGTAGGCTACATGCAGAAATTTCATGAAAGGTGTAGTTTGAATCCCACTATAAACTCTAGGTCTAGGCTTGATTGCATAGATCTGACCCTCATAAACTACCGTTTTAAAAGCTATTACTCCTTAAATACCTGCTTCGAAAAAGTTTATGAATCCTTAAAAACTCTCTTTGTGTACCAAAGAAATAAGCAATCATTTTAGATTCTACCATTTAATTACAACTACAATTGACATGTTGTACAAGATAATACCTTTATTGGATAGACCTGATATTATACAAATTTAAGAATAATATTTTCCTCTAATTCCCCAAAGAAAGAGCAATGAACTTTATTTTGTATGACTCGGATATATTCAGATGCACAGATGTACAAAGGGGAAGTAAAGATACATGATAATCTCTTTACTTGACGTCTCTAACATCAGGAATTCTACGCTTATCTTTTCGTATCATTTCTGACTTCAGATGTGAATTAAAGGAAGATTCATAGACTGTTTGTGTCATATATATGTGAATAGTTCCTGCTGTTCATTTTAATTTTGCCGTTAGCTTACAAGTTGACTCATTTTATTTGACTTTATATTTAAATTACCACAGAAGAGCTTCAAGCTTCTATAAAACTTTCCGGTGCATTCATTGAATTGGATGCTAAAAACACTTAATTTCACTTTCATTTGGAAATTCTTTTAACAACATCATAAAAATGCCAACATTTATTTATCTACAACGTAAAAAATTCCATATCAACATGCCTTTCAGCTCTGCCTTTGTTCTCTCAACTCCGGAACAATAACTTTCCTTCTTGTTATTTTGTTTGTAATGCAAAAAATGTCAATTTACTTTGACATGTCCTTTTTTTGTCGCTCCACCCAAGCCTAAGCATCAAAAAATAATTTTCTTTCAATAAGTCCCTTACTGTCGTTGACTCTTTCGTCTTCCCTCTTTATGTTTTTACATTTAGACATGTCCTGAGGCAATTTGATTACATTTTTGAAAGCATTTTTTTTCCTTTTCGAGACAAGAAAAAAGAAAATAAGGCAAAAAGAAATAAAAAATGGCACAAGCTAAAAGGTCAGAGAAACAATGGATGGAATTTTATGAAAATTCAATTTTATTGAAAGCTTTCTCTAAACGGCGTCAATACCAATTTTGGATTCAAACTTCTCTTTCTCTGTCGATAAGCTTAAATAACCTTATAAATAGCCCGTAAAAATTCAATAGCATCCATCTTAAGCCACAAGCAAGAATATAACAGAAAAATAGCTATAAATCACATACATAAAAGTGATTTATAGTGTCACGACAGTAGTAGAATACACTAAATTGAACTTATAGTTCTTCAGAGGTCACAAAACAGAAAATTAAAATGGGAAAATGATGATGATGTATGTGTTGATTTGCTTCGTATTTCGTGCTGAAGAAAAAAAGGCCACTCATATGCCATTTTTATGGTGAGGAGGTTGAGAATCAAACAGACATAAGACAAAAAAAATACATCTCATTCAATATGAACATAATGATGATGTTACTGGAAGTAAAATGTTCACTTGACATCAAGGGCAAACCAGGCAATTGAATAAATTTTAGATTGAGACAAGGACGTAGTCAGGGGAGTGCATAGCGTGACATAACCTAGGGGATACATTACTTTAGTGGTAGGTACTCCGAGTATTCCTAGAAACTGGTTTCTTTTACACATCTACTCCCCCTAGGGTAGTATATACCCCTATAGCACATTCTAGGAATACCCCCAATAGGAGTGCTAGAACTAGGTTACATAGGGCAGTGCTGTCCAAACTGTGTGCTGAGTGCAAAGTATTTCGTAGCTCAAAATAATTTGGATAACTCTACCCTAGGATAACCCCTGGGGAAAGTACATCCTATAGGGAGCAAGGAGCCATTTCAAAATGTTTGAAAACAGATCAATACCCTTCGTTCCTAACTACACCCCTACAATCATTGTACAACAACAATAAGATATGCTCCCCCTTCCTCTTTATTCATTTAGTCCCATTCAATTTTCATGCTCTCGTTGTGCGTTTACATTCAGAAATGATGCCAAGTTGTATAATTTTTTTTTTCAATTGTACTTGCCTCGATTTTAATGTGGATGAAAGGAGGAAACAGAAAAAATATAAAATAAAATTTAATGCGGTAATTTAAAGTAATCTTAACTGGGTAAGGGGCTCTCAAAACGAAAATATATAAATTTAAATCTAAAAGGAGATGGGAAATGGTCAATTTGGCAAAAAATATGCGAATAAAAAGTTCAGTAAAGAGGATCAAGAACTTTTTTTCCTTCTCTTCGCTTCTGAGATGAATTTAGCGTATTTTAAATGAGCTATAATGATGGAAGTTTTGCAAATTTTCTTCTTCGGTGCGAATTTTTCAGGTGTAAAAGTTTTTTAGTGTCAGTTTTTCGGATTTTCTGTTTTAATGAGTTGAGAGTATAAATTGAACTGAAGTGCTTCTGCTGTTTACTTAAACAGTTTATATTTAAGAGGATTTTTGAGTGAAGCTTTTTCGATAAAAATGTCATTGAATTGATGGTTGTTTGTCAGACTTTTTGTTGCTTTTGAAGGTCTGTCGCGATATAATCTCTGGAACTTGACAAATTAAAGTGACAAATATTATGAATGATTTTTAATAATAATTAACTATATTTGATTAAATTTATGTGGAGAAAGTCACAAAAACTTCTGAATTAACTTAACGGTTTTCGGATATTTAAAATTTATAGCAACTCATTTTCATAGTTGTGACCCCGTTTGTTTACATTTTACGAGTTTTGAACGAAAAAAGATCACGGAAAACTTCTGCAAGATTAAATTAATTGAATTATGTACTTTAACTAAACAAATTTACTTTATTACAGTAAAATATATAAAGAACTCAACAAATAAATAGAGCGTGAGGCTAAACGCAGCCAAAAAGGATTTTCATTTTTCCCTTGACAGGTATTTACCCGTATTTATTTATTTGTAGACCTAGAGAGACATCCACTTGTTTAATCTTTGAATTTAAATACATTTATTTACACACAAATGCGCTGTGTCAAGCATCTCATAACCATCACTATATAACTTTTATCCTTTAATTTCTCTCCCACTCTCGTACCAGTTCTAACTTCCTCTTTTCCTACGTATTTTACACTTAGCAAAAAGCAAACTTTCATATAGTTTATGGAAACTTAATGCGATTTGACCTATTTTCAACTCAGTTTTGCAACAACCTACATTGATGTCATGACGTTCTCATATTCAGCAGAAAAGTGTAAAAACAAAAAGGTGCTCAAGAGTGAAACTTATATCCATGAAAAGTGGGACGAACACTGACGGCAAAATAATTGAATGAGACAAATTATAATGATAATATAAGGCAAATGCTACCGCTGTGCTTTACATTCACTATTCTCATTCATTAGCCATTACTAATGTTCTTCCTCTCCATCTCATCTTCATTTGAGCATGAATTTTTTATTAATTAATGTAATGAATGAATGAATAGCTGACTGTGAGCTACTGTGATCAACTTGATCAAATCAATAGTTTCACGTGATAAAAATAATAAGTCCGCAAATAAATCTCTAAATCGTTTATTTCGTAGAACTGATGAAACTATATTAGCGATTTTATCGCTAAAAAGTGATAAAATATGACATAAGTAATGTATATGAATAAATAAATGTAGAAACCTACAATTGTCGACCTCATGGCTACTCGTCGCAAAGGAAAGAACTAAACTGATCACAAAGATCAATAATTGAACAAAAGGTTCAATAAATGCAAGAGATGATAACATAAATGTATAAATGCAAGGGATAATGACATATAAATATACTGGGGCAGTCACATCGTCCCCCCTCGAGCGATAGACGAGACAAATAATGACGACGACTGGCCGCTACTCCTTGCATGCCCAACTGATAATGTCTATACCATAATGCGACTCCAACTTGGCGACAAGGGATGCTTGATCTGTAAGCAGTATCTCCATAATCAATCAAGCTAATAATCCCTGGCTTCTGGAGATCAATGATGAAAAAAAATCTTGTACAAATAAGTCAACAACAACTGTCAAATGATGTATAACACAAGCGATGACAAAAACCTTAATTGCATGCGTAGACTGGGATAGTTTTCCTGGATCATCATGACTTATTGGAGCTGGAATTGATTCCATCAGCTCACTATGTACTTGTCGATGAATAACTGGAACTTTACGAAGCACTTGCGATGCAAAATGTTAATCTAACAGCAAAACGTCAATCGATGAATGAAAACTTGAATCACTGGTCAAGTGAGATGAAAACTGCTAATGTGCACCGAAAATGCCTTGCTCGACTTGACTGGATGTATTTGACATTACTTTCTGTCCAAATACTTTTAAATGACCTGATATTGTAGCACAATAACGTGTTCAAACAGACGAGAACAACACCCAGATGGCAAAAGGTAATGCAGACGTAAATAGATGACACGAATGTCTCGGACATGATGCAATGACTATCACGCATTTGCATAGATTGCATAAAGTGAACAATACTTGCAGGAACTGGTGAATTTGATGCAGCAAAAATCTAATTTGCGCCTTGAAAATAAAATTTTACATCCAGTGATGAATTGATGGAAAATCGATGCTTCCTTCATCTCTAAATGACTTGCTGTGTCCTTGCTGTTATGTTGATGTGAATTATGATGAAACTTCACTGATAATAGTGACAATTTCATTAAATTCACAAAAATTTACACACGAAAAATAATTTTGTTGTTGTTGAACTTTTGAAGTTCAATTTTTGAACTCGCTTCAAACACTAATTTAAAATCTCAATGAACGTTGAGTTTTAAATAAAGAATAACGGAAATACAAGCCTAGCAACACTTGATGACTTGTTTGTGAGCTGGTTGACAAAAAATCCTCTAATAGGCAGACATAAGATTGTGCTAAGTTGCCATACAGATGCAACAACTATACTCACAACAGCTGAATATAAACTGGCTAGTGACATCCAGAATGCACTCACAAAGAATGAGTTTCTCACTTCGAGCAGGTCCAAAAGCACGAAACAACTGCAGACACTTGAGAAGTAGTGCTTAATGTGACAATTGATGCACTTAGATGACTCGAACTCAAAATACACGTGGCAATCAATTTGTCCCCCCGTAGAAATAGCTACCAAATGATGATCACTTGAAGACTTGGCTTTCTTGGCAACTTGCTTCTCCTGGATCTTTCTTAATTGGTCCTTTGAGATACACAAATGTTGTTCAATAATTTACGGCACAAAATAGTCAGGATAGTTGTCAACTTTGTAAAATCCGGAAATTTTTCAGGTTAATTTCACGTTGCGACGAAAATAATGAATTTTGTTAATTCGCAAAGCAATATCGAGATCTCAACACTTGCTTTCGATGCAAAATTATCGAATTAAACAAAATTCGATAAAATGATGTGAGCTACTGTGATCAACTTGATCAAATCAATAGTTTCACGTGATAAAAATAATAAGTCCGCAAATAAATCTCTAAATCGTTTATTTCGTAGAACTGATGAAACTATATTAGCGATTTTATCGCTAAAAAGTGATAAAATATGACATAAGTAATGTATATGAATAAATAAATGTAGAAACCTACAATTGTCGACCTCATGGCTACTCGTCGCAAAGGAAAGAACTAAACTGATCACAAAGATCAATAATTGAACAAAAGGTTCAATAAATGCAAGAGATGATAACATAAATGTATAAATGCAAGGGATAATGACATATAAATATACTGGGGCAGTCACAGCTGACCCTTGAAGTGAACAAGTGCACAGCATAATCATTTCCATGGACTTTACATTTTTCTTTCACTTTTTCTCTCCTCTTTTGACCTTTTTTTAGTCTCACGATATGAAATAAGAGCTTTCACTTCCATCATTTATACTTATTTTATATTAAAAGCACTTAAGCATAAAGGAAGAAGAGGAGAAAAATGAAAATGAATAATAAAATGTTGAAGAAAAGTGATGTTGAGGGAGACGAAAAGAACGCGATGTGGAATTATGACTAATAATGAGAAAGACCCGTTCCAATCTGACTTAGATTAATTTTCATTCCCTTATTTTTCAACATAAAGAATTATTTTTTATATTATTTCAAGTTACGATAATGTTCCATTGAATTATTTGTTAGTAGTGCGGAGGATTTTTTTCTCCCTTTTTTCATTAATTTACGGAGCTTTAAACTCAATGAATTTTTCAATTGTTGTGTATATTTTACACAGTTGAGTGTACTTCAATGATGAATTTACAAAATTTTCTCGCTATGATTTTAAAGATTTTGCGATTAAGAGTTTTGGGAAGGAGGAGGGATAATGACTGTCAGCAGTTGGCAGACGTTGTAAAGAATTTTGCCAGCTAATTTTTTTTTTGGGGAATTTAAGAGAGATTGGAGATTGTTTTTCATGCTTTAAAAGTTGTTTTTTTTGCAAGGTCAATGGGAGGGGGCTGAATATTTGAATAATATTTTATAAGAATTGCTTTAAATGAATTATTAAAGCTGTATTTTGGAACAATGTAGAGTTTCAGTTCCGCCAAAATATGTAATGGAGAACCAACTCTAGGGGCGTAATCAGAAATTTTTCGAGGGGGGGGGGTTGATTTTTTTTGTATGGAAGGGAAAGTTTAAGGAGGGTTTTGGGATTTTTTTCTTAAAAACCCTAGCAAATTAACCAATATTTCGTCAAGGGTTATGTTTTAACCCCAAAATCACCCCCATGTATCCTTGCCATACTCCAGGGGGGTGTTCAGGGGGGTTGAGATTTAGCCCCCTTTTGGGGATTTTTTTTTCAATTTGATAGTCGTTTTTAAGAAAAAGAATACCAAAATCCTCCTAAACTTTCCAGTCCATACAAAAAAATTCTTCCCCTCCTCGAAAAATTTCTGAATACGCTCCTGCCCTACTCTTAATACCAAGTCATTATCAGGGGGAAGATAACACGGCGTAAAAAAGTGATTTTACGCCAAAAAATTTTTTTACGCCAAACTCTTTTTGACCAATAACTGCTAATCCTTTGGTAATATCTGGGGGGAAAAGATTCCAAAGTTCTTATATTTATGTGTTTAACAAGATGCAACTAAAAGTTCTATTCGAAAATGCCTAAAAAAATATTACGCCAGGCCAGGCGTAAAAATTTTACGCCGTGTTATCCTCCCCCTGGTCATTATTTATGTTCTATTTTATTTTTTAGTTTATTTTCTTCTGAAAAAAATCTAATCAAAAAATTCTACTCGGAACACATTTCCCTTTCAAAGAATGCATTAAACTCTTCATTAAAACTGAACTTATTTTCATCTAGTGCTGAAAACTCATGTGGTAACTGTGGTGGCGTGTATGAATTTTTTTTAAGTATTATACTGCAATTTCGAACACTTACTTTATTTATGATCTCTGCAACAGTTTTGAAAAGTTGAAAGCTTTTAATCAAGCATGAAATTTTTACTGCTGTACCTGCTCAGTTCTGGCAACTTTTTTTTATGAAGAACTGAATTAAATTTCTAGTTGAAGATTAAATTAAAATTTAAATATCATTAGGTTGATGGATGGATGTAAGAAGAAGGTGACAACATAAAATATAAACGTAACCATCAAAAAATACCGATAAAGTCAAAGACAACGAATCCGAGAAAGTGAAGAAGGATGATGTAATTATGTAATTGAGAAGAGAAGAAGACTTAGAAAAGCTACAAAAAAAGAGTCTTCTACTTATTCCCGTAGACGATTTGAGCACTTAGCAATCATGAAAAATGACGAAAGCGAATGCTTTTGAGTAAAATAAAATAAAGAAATTCCCGTGAAACTTTATCATTTCTCTCACTTACTTCCACTTATTTTCGTTTTGGCTCTGTCATGTTAAAATAAATAGCAAAAAATTATTCTTTTTTATTTGACTTACAGGCAAACGCAAAAAAGCGAAGCGACTCCATAAATTACTTGAATTTTTTTTCTTTTCTTACTTTTTTTCTCTTCTTTTTTCCCCGGAAAAATGGAAATTTAATGCAAATATTTTTCTTCCACTGAGCTCATACTTAAGAATGAGTATATGAGTGAGATGGTGAAATGAAAAAGAAAGTTTCGAATGATGATGCTGCTTCTTCCCTTAAGCACAAAATTTTTTTCTCTATTTTTTGTGAGATTTTTTGAAAAGAAAAATGGAAAAGTTAGCTTCATGCTTGACATTTTGTCTGTTGAATCTTGTGCCTAATTCTTATGGGGTCAATGGAAAATTAATTAAAATTGAAAATTACGTAGAAATACTACACCAGGTGCGTAGCCAGAAATTTGTTTAGATTAGTTTTGGGATAGTTCAACAGACCCACAGTTGGTTAAATTTTGGATGGATTTCAGTCAAATTTCAGCAGGGGGGGGGGGGGTATACAAGATGGTTTTTGTAGCTTTTTTTTTTTAAAAAAAATACCTTTTTGTTGGATATCTCATATGGCTATATCACTTTTCTGCTTTAAACTTTCAATATATAGAGGGTTTGACCTTCAATTAGATTTTCATGAAATTTTGATAGCCACCCTAGCTATATTACTCTTGATTTAAGTTCAAAAGTGTCAAAATGGCATTATCTTAGAAATTTCAACAGCACTAGAGATAGTCTTGAGCTGGGTTTCTCGGTATACCAGGTCTATACCCCATGGGTAGGTAACCCATGGCCCCAATAAACCCAGCTCAGGTTACCTTACTTCTGGAACTAAAATATTTATCCTTCTGAAAATGCGCTTAATAATCACACAAATCCGGAAGCATTTTGTAATTCTTGTTATTTTTCTCTCACTGCTGCTGTTGTTGTCGAAAACGGAAGCAAAAAATTGTGAGGAAAGAAAAATAAATTCAAGAATATCTAATTTAATTTGTTTTATTTTTCTTTCCATATTTTACGATCTTTATTTTCTTTATTTCCTTTCATTTAAAGTGCACACACCATCAGAGACTGTGAAAATGTCTTTGTTGTCAGCACCAGACTTAGAAAATGTTTCATTATTCCACTACATTGTCTTTCATCATTTCCATCGTTAACGCTTTTTTCTATTCTTTTTTTGGTCTTACTTAATACTTCATCTTACTTTTTTTATAGCATGTGAACATGTTTTATTGTGCTTAAATTGAGAGAGAAGTCTCATTGATAAGACAATATTGCATTATGTCTCTTCCATTTCCTCATTTTCAGTAGTGTATATCTTGAGATTACAATGACAATAAATTTTATTGTGCAAGGAAAAAGAAGAGATGAGAAAATAATGAAACGGAAGTGAAAGTTTTTCTCTCTCGCTTTCTTTTTATCATTTTCAAGTCTGCATGGGAAGAAATTTTTTTTTGCAGCAACAAGTCCTTCCGAAGAAGAATATATTACTTTTTGGAATATTTCTTATTATTTTATACACATTTCCTTCAATTTGTAGTTTTTGTATCGTTTATGTGCTGTTGATGATGCAGAGTTGATGAATGGACTAAGGATCTCAAAATTTAATAGGCCCAGACCCATCCAGACAATCTTTAGGAAAACAACTCAAATTATAGAGAATATGTGATAAGCATAAAGCTCAGCTCCTGCTCTATGGGTAATTTGAAACGAGACTCTAGGGAAGTTATGAGGAGCGTGTCCGGAAAAATTCCTTAAGGGGTCGTTCGCAAATAACGTCACGTTTTAAGAGGAGGGTTTGAAAAATTTGTGACATTCCAGGATGAAGGTCGAAAAGTCATTTGTCAGCGTGACGTAATTTGCAAACGACCCCTAACTGCTCGATTCTGGGGGAAAATTGTCATATTTTCGTCTTTTTTTGGTCATACTCTAGGGTAGAGTAGGTCTCAAAACCTTAAATTTTGGCGTCTTTACAAAAAAGTTGCCTTCTTGGGTCTTGAATGTAGGATCTGGGTAAGTCAGAGGCGTAGCCAGGATTTTTGAAGGGGGGTGTCCAATTTTATATTTTTGAAAAAATCACTATAATATAACCTTTGTCTTAAATTTTTGTACTTTTTTAGACATTAAAATTGGTTTTGCGAATAGAAATGTTTTAATAATAATTTAAAAATTTGTATTATATTTGCAAGTTTCAGTTCAAAAACTACTAAATCACTGCGTCACCGACTTCAGCTTCAAATGTCTTTATTTAGCAAATTTTTTAAGATTTTACGTAGCTCAGTTTTTGCCTACGCAAATAAAATGCTTCAAATTTTTATTTTTATATCAAACTCTGAAATTTAATAAGCAATAATCTTGTTTACAAATTTAAGATCTCAACTTACAAAGCATAGAAAATAAGATGAAAATGTGACATTTAAATTGTTTACGCTTGGTAACTCATTTGGAAATTTAATTTCAAATATCTCCGAATGTTTATTGTTTTGTAATTAAATCTACTTAATTTGCGTACACATGAATTTGCTTTGATGTTGTGCAGACATTATCATGAATATAAAATATTGAAATATTTTTTTTGTGTTTCTTTTTTTATTGGTTTAATATGAAATTGTTTGAGAGAGTTTAAAGCTTTTTAAAGTGCTAAGAAGACTTGGCTATGATTTTGATATTAATGGTCGAATATTTATTAAAATGTTGATAACAGATTGTGGCCGTCTCAAATCCGAATTCTTCGACATTAGATTGTCGAAGAATTCGAAATTCTCGAAATTCTTCGAAATTAATTTTGATGAAAAAAATATTTTGTTCAATTTTAGTTAGAACAAGTTGTTTTTCAGCTATTGTAATGCTCAATCATGGAGTTTTGATCGTTTACATTGGGAAATTTGGTGAAAATTTATAAATTTTCACATTTTGTAAACAAAAAACAAAATTTTTTTAAGACAACTAATTCAATTTTTGTATTAAATCTTAATTAATTTATGCTGTTAATGCTAACGGACTTTCAGACAATATGTTAGCAACCCTAGGCTACCTAAGACTAACTTTTCTAAAACTAATACAACCGCTGATAAGAATTTAATTAAAGACCTCATTTAGAATTGATTTAGACACTTTTTCTATGAATTTAAGGTACGTACCCGAAAAAGGACACACTATAGTAGATCTCATTACAAAGATCTTCAAAACAGCCAGTAAACTTATCCAATTTAAAGAAAATTTCCATTCCTAAAGACTTTTAAATCACCTTAGGGGTCGTTCACTTATTACGTTGCGCCCTTTCCCTCCTTGTTACAAATTTTACAAGAAAAAGTTTTTCTTTGTTACAAAATCTGACCCAAGCTTCCCAGCTTTTAATCTTTAATCTCTATGGGATTAAAGATTAGAGATTAAAAACTGGGAAACCTTGATCTGAAATGTTGCAAAATCTCAGACTCCTCCATAAAAAGTGAACGCAATAAATGAACGACCCCTTACTAGCATAATGATTCTACACACATAAATTAAATGCTTTCTGGAGCATTCAAATGAATGAATGAAAGAGATGAATAAAATTGGACTCTATGATGCTCAAATTGAATTTTCTCGATAGGATTATCTTCAAGAATCAAATTATACGTTTTTCTGAAGAACTTTCTGTAGATTTCTATCAATTAAAGTCAAAAGAGGAACTATCATTACTTTTTGAATATAAATGGAGCCATCTTTATTCTTGAATCAAAAGCTTTTCTTGATTATTGAGAAAAGGAAAAGAAATGAAAATGGAAAAAAGGGACCATTTAGTTATGATGTTTAACATATATGATAGATCCAGGAGGATATCCAAGCTTGTTTTGGAATTTACTTTAATTTACTAGGGATTTATGAGAACAAAAATCCTAAATTTGTCTATCCAACTATTGTACCCAGCAGGGACGTACCAAAAAAAAATTACAAGGGGGTGTTTTGATGTTTTTTTGGGAGGGGGGCGGTTTGTTTGGAGTTTTTTTCTCAAAAGACCCTAGGGGTCATTCACTTATGACCTTCAACATTTAGGGAAGAAGGGGGTCTGAGATTTTGTGGCTCCTTCATACGAAAAGAATTTTTTTGTATGAAAATTTTGTGGCAAGTGGGGAGGGGGTTCTAAAAATCCCATTTTTTGATGGACGCCATAAGTGAATGACCTCCTAGCAAATTTAAAAAAATTTCCATGTAGGTATGGGTTTTGACCCCAAAAACATCTACCTGGTAATCCCCCTATGACTTAAGGATATGGGAATATAAAAATTCAATATTTTGATGGATATCATTCACAAAAACCCCCCAAAACAACAAAAAAATGTACTCGTTTTATTTCTGCTCCTTTATAGTTTACAGAACAAAATGAAAGAACGAGAAAAAAAATTTTATGCAATAGTTTATGTAAAATTCATGAATTTTTCTTTTTCAACATCCTTACTATATATGCATGCACAAATTTTTTTCCCCTTTTTCTAGCAATTCCTTTTTTATATTCACTTGAATTTCGAATTCGCCGAAAAAAAATGCAATTCAAACTCTATGAAATATGCATGGTTGAGTGAAAGAAAAAGGAACGAGAGAAAATTTATTCCTCATATATTTTTTTATTCCTATGACTGCTTCTCAGACACACTTATGAACTCACATATATCGCTTCAAAATATACATGAATAATATTCACATACTTTTGTTTGTAAATTTTTATGATGTATTGAAATGAGAAGTTATTTTATTGCATGAAAATTTAAATTTTTTTCCTATGCTCTTGATCTCCTTTTAAGTCCTCACATAGCATTATTGTATTCATAAAAATATTTCTCAAGTGCTTGTTACAATTTTGAGAAGTTTACGGTTGAGTGAGTGGAGGAAAAGTTTAACGAAACTGAGTGATGGGAAATTTCTTTTTGATCTCTCATGTTTCAAGATACATATTTCAATGAATTTTCGTAGAATTTAATGAATTGATGCTAGATTTTATTTCTTGTTGAAGCTGAAAAGAAGATTGTTTGATTTATTTTGATAGACTCAAGAGAAGATTTCTCAAAATTTCATCAAAATTCTGTCGAGAAATTTGATAGGATTCATTTATCAAGGCCTAGGTAAAAGAAAAGCTTCCAAAAATTGCTTCTTAACTCATAAACATTGAGATTGTGCTCACGATTCTTCAAATTTATCTAATTTTCAAAATAATTTTAGAAAATCAAGAAAGTATCATCAGAATTTAATTATTTTTTGACCGTTAACTTTCAAATATTTTGTGACCGTTACATTTTAAATATTTTTTGACCGTTATTTTTCAAATACTTTGTGACCGTTAAATTTTAAATATTTTTTGACCGTTATTTTTCAAATATTTTGTGACCGTTACATTTTAAATATTTTTTGACCGTTATTTTTTCAAATATTTTAGCCTTTTGATTTTAAATTCTTGGTCACAAGTGACCATGTCTATACTGGTTTATTATTTTAAATACTACAAGTTTAATATAAAATCACCACAATGTGAATCATTACTGATCATGTGCTGTATTTTTTTGAAACGTGACCTCACCTGACCTACTCACATCAATTGATGTACATCCATGCTTTTATGGATGAAAAGATTTCAATATTTCACATTTTCTTCAATTCAATCCATTTTATTTTAATTATAATGCTTCCATCCATGATGTTTACTCACCTAAATAAATATTAACATTTCAGAATTTCGAAGAAAGTTTAAATTGAAAATTTCACATTAAAAAAATATTCAATATAATCTCGTCAAGCTTTTCATAACTTTCTGAAATAAAAACACGTTCACGAAAATCAAAATTCAAATATTAAAAGACAACAAACGAAGTAAAACAAAACAAAGAAAAAATCATAATTGTAGGAAGGAGCAACAAAGTTCAGTACTTGATTTACACTCTACCAACTCGTGATTTTTCATTTCACTCCTTCTCTTCCGGTACGTGCTTTTCTGATGAAAAAAAGTCGCATTTATTATTCATTCGGTGTATGATGGAAAACAACAAACAGGAAAACAACAGCATGCACGAAAAAAATAGCGTCAATAAAAAGCATGCGATATGAGGAAGGAATGCAAAATTTTCCCTCTAATATCCAAACAATATCTCATAAGAGGTTTTATGTGTGATATTTTTTCCTTACATGCAATGGGTTTACTTTTTATTTTCTTGTGCTATTCTGGTTTTACAACTTGCGAGTGCCGTGTAAGCGAGCGAAGTCATGAGGAACAGAAAAATATGAGAACTAGATGAACATGCTCATATTAATGCAGCATGAAAGCGCATTTCTTGATTTTAAAATACAGATTAATTTGAAAAAAATTATACACAATATACCTAGAATTCAAAATGGAGTCTGTTCCACATTTAGACATTCCCAGAATACCTACATGCTTAATTTTAAGTCATTCAGTTAAAATGTGTAAAAGTTTGAGGGAGAAATGAAAAATTGTGTATGAAAAATATGAACAACCAGGATGCATCCTACTAGAATGACCATTGGTACCCCATCTAGTACCATTTGTACTTCATCTAGTACCATTGGTACCCTAGACCATTGATACCCTAGGTAGAGGGTAGGGTTACCTAATAGTATGTCCTTGTTACTCAGCCCAGGAACCATTGACTTATTACATTCACTTTTTGGGGATAAAGATTGAAGTCTGATGTTGTATGACAATTCAAACAAGATAAATTTTGGCGTCATAGCAGATCAGGCGAGTGCAAATTGAGTGCAAATCCCCCTCTCGAAGTCAAAATTATATATAATTACTTCAATTTGTTAGATTTTTTGAGAAAAAATCACAAAAATTCTCCCCAAAAATGTTTCCATACAAAAATTTCTGTTTAAGCTTCTACCCCAGGCAGTAAAACGAAAATACAGACGTAAGTTCAAAAAAATGCGCTAAAAACACAAAAAAAAAAATCAATAAACCTTAAAACACATTATTTTCCCTTTTCTGCTGAGATTGAAATGTGTAAATGTGATCTGATGGAGATCCAAATTGATTTCTGATATCAGCCTTGGATCAAGAATGTGGGGAAAAGAATGTGAACGATTGAGGTATGTGGAATGTAAGGCTATTTATTTTATTTTCTGCTTCATGTTTTCTGACTTTTCCTTTCTATTTAAACCATCTGATTGATTTTTTATGTGTACGTATGCTACATTTCTTTCATGCTCATTGCTTGTTTTGATTTTGTCTACTGCTCATCCCTTGAGAGACGATGGATGTTTGCTTTTGTTATTTTCTTATTTCTTCTTCGATATCTTAATGTTGAATTGAAGCAAAAACCCCTTCGATTAACTTTTTTTAATATAAAATTCGATAAACTTTTTATATGACTGACTCATGTTTTCTTTAATAGCAACCTTACTTTTTCGTATTTTGAGGTTATTTCTGTTCTATTTTTTTGCTGATCAGTCATATTTTGAGACATTTGATTATTTTGTTTTCCTCGATTCAGTTCATGATGGATTTTATTTATGTTCTGAGTGGTTTATTAGAAGCTTTAATAACCTTTTAAACACAATAATGAAAACTTTCGGGTGGAAACATTTGGTTTTTTACTGGTTTTAAGTGATTCCACTTAAAATCAAGGAGCCGTTTACAAATGACATCCATAAAGTTTGTTCCTTACGTTTAAACAGGATTACAATGAATAATATCCCATTCGATCGATTTTAATCAATAAATAATTAAGTTTCAAGTTTTTTACACAAAAAATACTAAAAGGATACGTTCAGTTTTGGTTTAAAGGAAACAAAATTTGAATTTAAAAAAGTCGTTAAAATTTGAATTTGATAAATTTGTTAAAATTTGAATTTTAAAAACACGCTAAAACAAATTTATTATGTAGTGCGAGACTCTTGATTCAAAAAGTAATTATGACAATGCTATTAGTGTTATTTCTGATACATTAATTTTGAAAATATTCAAAAGTAAATATGAAACTAAGTTTTTAATTAACACATCCCTTACATCAAGTTATCCTTGACATAAAAAGTGAAGATAAACTTTTAATTGGTGATTTACAAAACTTCATTTGATCGCTCAACTTTTGCATTAGAACAAATGAGTTGATGATGTACAAGAAAATTTTTCATACACTTTGTAGTCTTCAGCGTTTGAAATTTTTCATAATAAATTAATTTTTAAAGTTTACAATTTTTTTTTCTATTTTATTTTATTTAAAAAAAGTTATTCTGTATGTTATCAACTTGAACCTCTCTACTCCTGTCTCTGTGAGAGAGAATAGGAAGGGAAAAATTAATTAACATTTGCAAAACGCTTGAAGCCACACAAACGCAATGCACGAGAGGAGAATAAGGTTAAATAGAATTTTAAAATAAAAAAGTTCCTATGTAGAATGAAGTTGTTTATATCGCGCGTACATATAAAATACATTCATAAACACATAAAAATGCTCAGAGGCACAATTATAAACAGACAAACATCAGCGGAATATAAAACATAAAAATCTACGGATATACACAACAAACAACGAAACGAAAGGTAAATTGCATTCAATAAAAAGTGATTAAAGTTGCAAATGTTTTCATTTCATTACGTAGCAAAAATTAAATGTAAATAATTTTTCCATCCATTCTCTTGACAATACAGACACAGTGGAAGAGAGGAATACGTTAATTGTTTTGGAATATGAGGAGAAATTTAAGCGCTTTTTTGATGAGAATTTAAGGTAAGAATATTTTTTTTCTTCAATTACTTAGAAATTGGATTGCAAAAGTTAGCGATAGTGGGCAGCTTAAGAGTTACTAAGTTCACATTTCAAGTTAGAATCACTAAGTTTACATTTCAGCCACCGCAAATACTCCGATCTGTCGCTACATACGTAATAGGGAAAAGTTGAATTGAAATGTCGTAATTATAGTGCAAATCCTTGTCATATCGACTTTATGTAATAATTGAGATAGGAATCAAACCTACGTCCTCACAAAAGAGGGTTACGGATATCCAGTCAGTCTAACCACTCGACCACAGAGGCTTTACTCTTGCACTGACAGATTCAAATCTAAAATCAAAACTAAGTGACGAAAAGACTTTAAGTCTGGTTCCTTAAAAATCAAATTCATGAACATGTATTTAAATTTTTTTGTACATACTTAAGGGTTCATTCGCTTATGACATCCATCAAAAAATGGGATTTTTAGTATCCCCTTTCCCCCCTCTCCCGTGTCACAAAATATTAATTCAAAAAAATTTATTTAATTTAAAGTGTCACAAAATCTCAGACCCCCCCTCCCCCCTAAATCATGGACGTCATAAGTGAATGACCCCTAATATGCAGAAATAAAAATTATTTATTTAAAAAAAGCTCGATACCCAGTAGCGCAGCAAAGGTAGAAGGACCTGGCAACGATACGATCTCTAGCACCGAACGATGTCTTAAAAACTCCCAAAATGGTGAAAAAAAATTTTAAGGGAACCAAATTTTATTTTCAGACATCATAACTATGAACCATAAAAAAGGTTCCCACAAATATTCAGCCAATTTTGCACCAATAATTCACTTTTCCTCATTCTCACTCAAAACTGAAAAAAAGCGAATGAAAATAAAAAAAAGCAAAATAATGATACAACAGTAGTGAAATGGTAAAAATTACATCTATCTATCCGTCTATATTCCTCGTTTTTATTGTATATCCATGAGGGCTTGAGTGGAACAAAATGTGAAAATTGCATTTTTTAATTGCTTTTTTTATTCAGTTTACAAACTTTTTTTTACTCATTCTTGTTATTATGTTTTCATTTTTAATTTAAACTTTAAAATAAGTGAGTGAGTGAGTCGAGAGCATAATACAGGAAAAAAAGGGATTAGCATTGAGGGGATAATGATTGTATACACGAATTGAACATCGACAATAATTGAATAATATGTCAGTAAAATGACCATTGGAATTTAATCAGTTTGAGAAATTGATTTTCTGTGCAGAGGACATTAAACGATGTGGATGTAGACATGAGCCGAGAGTTCTTACTGATGTAGAAAATTCTAATTCTCAAAATCCTTGGAATATTTTTCCGTCAAGCCCATCCATTTTAATTTAGAAAAGTTTTTCATAGAAGATGAAAAAAAAATTCATTAATTTTCCATCTCCAGTCTTCCATTAAATAGTAAAGTGGAAATAAATAAATGAAAAGATTAAATAAATTGTTTTGAGAGTTTTAAAAGAAATTATACTTTTTGCCTTCATTTCTTGTGGAAATAACACAATCCTACTCATGAATATGTTTACTTGGAAAATATTAGACAGAAGATACATCCACCCATTTAGTTATAATAAATTTGTTATTATAATTTTCATTGCCCCAGAGAGAAATTTCTGAAAAATCAGGAAACATTTATTTATTTATTGAGTATTAGAAAAAAAAACTTTCTTAAAAACCCTAAAGTTGAGGAATTTTTCGTCGATCCTTAAAATCTCACCCTGGTTACGCGCATGTAAAAAATTCAATTATTCTACTTTTCTTGATCAACAAGTTGTTTTTTTTTGCTGATTATTTTGGATCGTCATGGAAATTTATTATATCTTTAAAGGACATTAAAAATTAGCGTGATATCTTAGGGGTCGTTCACTTATTACGTAACGCTTTTAGAACGCTTTTTTGACAGAGAAGTTAGAGGTGTTCAAGAATTTGTTACGTTCTCAATTAATCAGTGGCGTAGCCAGGAGGGTCTTGTCCCACTACTGCTCAAAATTTTTTGGAGGGGGACAAGACCCTCCTGGCTAAACCACTGCAATTAATGAATTATTCTTTGAAATTTTCGATAAAATATAGTCAAAACTCATCAAAACATGATCGCATAGTAATAAATTCGTATTTTCTTGACTAATACATTAAAAAACTTATATTTTTTCAAATTTTGAAGGCATGGAAGCTTGAGGGGTTTAAAAAATTTTTGTGTGAATTTTTAACTTTTTGTATTGTTTTCTCAATAATATTTTAATGTGTTACGTAGCAAAGTTGAAGATTTATGACAGTTTGTGACAAAGGGGGTGGGGGGTTTAAAAGTCAATTTTCTTGCGTTACGTAATAAGTGAACGGCCCCGTATTATTTCTCTATGGATATATAGATGCGAGCCTATGAATGTCTAAAAATGATATTAAAAAATTCTTCATCAAAATATTATCACAGATAGAAGATCAAAAAATAATTTAAAGCTTATTTTTTTAATTACTTTTCAATTAAAAATTGAGAAGGATCTAATGTTGAAACTTGCAGTGCTTGAACCAAGGGTGCCGAACTAGTCAATATATATCCTCTAAAATCTATTAGATACCTCAGTAAAGCATGATGATTTGAAGTTCTAAATCTTAATTTTCTTTAAAAATACTTCATACGCCACCAATTTGAGCTCATGGATAAAGGTTTCAAATATCCATCATATGAAGTTTCTTGTGGATTAAAGACATTGAAAATTTTGACATAAAATTCAACTTTAAAATTGCCTAATATGATATGAATCTTGATTTGAGCATTCAATTTGCAGCCTCATCTCCATAAGAATTCTCAAAGGAGCAAACTTACATAATTAATGTTTCCCTCAAACTAATAAAAATTTTGTCATCATTAAAAACACTTTTAACGACGTAATTAAATCATTTTGTGGCCCATTGTATGAATAATTGAGTTTTCCTTTATATTCACAGAATTTTCCTGATTGTATTTTGTCAGGAACTAGTTTAATTAATTTATTTAGTCGATAGCATATGTGCATAATAAATGAGATAATAAAAAAACTTTACATCAGTTCCCGAAGGAATTCTCGATGGGTTAATGCTGAAATATCTACAAACTTAAAAGAAGAAAAGTAAAAAAGCTTCTTTTCCATTCATTTAAGAGCGCTACAGCTCGACGATAGTAAATAAGTACTTAAGTAAATGAGAAAGATTCGTAATGGAATATCAACATAAAACAAAAAAGCGGAATGTGAGGAAGCTGAAAAGAAGGAGTAAAAACTTGAAGAATATTTTATTTAATTTTATTTCGGCATACGCCAGGCACAAAAAAGGGTGGCTGCATGAATAATTAACAATTCCTAATTGAATTTCTGATATGAAATATTTATGACGTTTATTTGTGTACATGAATTTAAACAAACTCCACTGATGCTTAATTAATTTTAAATGAAAATGAATAAATGATGGGAAATTGAAAGGAGAGATTAGAATGGGAAAGAAGCTTTAATTATATCAACTGGAACAAAAATTCTCGAGTTCTGATGTAAAATTTATGACACATGTCAAACAACATGAATTGTGATTTATTACTGGATTTTTTTATTTTATTATATCTTAATGCTTTTCTGTGGTCGTTCTCCTTCCATTCTCATCATAATGTTTTATTGACGCCTCAATTAATGTTCTTTTGATTCGGTTGTTTAAACGATTTTGGATCATAGCCAAGACATAAGACTATTCATGTATGTCTGATGCTGCTGCTCTTTTTATTGCTCTCATATCCGTAAACACAAATACATATGTACTGTAGAAATGTTTTGTAAATATTTAAGGATGCATGTAACAGAGATGGGATTAGAAAAGGTTTGCAGATGGTGTTGAGTTACTCTTTAGAAGAAATCATGGACGAAGTTACTCAATTAAGGAAGCTGACTTTAATGGTCGAATAGCCCAAAGTAAATGATGATGACCAATTAAAGATTAGGAAAGGAACGATGATATCTTTCAGAAAAAAGAGCACTTTTGAAGTCGAACAGTTTTATTTGCTTTTTTTTGACAAATTAGGACACAAAAATGGAAAAAAAGATGACAGTCCTCTGTAATTCCTAGCATATAGTCTAACCAGATTTGTCACATGGAACGTTACTATGGTGTATGAGCGTAACCATAGGGGGGGGGGGGTCCGATGGGGTACAATAAATTTTTCCTATACAAAAAATTTTAAAGCTACGCACTCGGTGATCAACATTGTATTGCTCAAAAGTATAATTTTGCAATCCATTTTTGAGAAGACTGTCCTCAATTTTTTAAAATTGTCCTCTGTTATCTGAAAGGTTCAGTTTGTTGTCTAGTTTCATAAATTGTCCTCTATTTTTGTTCAAATGTTCTATATTAAACTCCACTTTTCCATACAAAATACGACAAAATTCAAGCTCTAAAACCTCCTCTGTCACCTATGTTGACCTTCCTCTGACATCTTCCTAAAATTTACGTAGCATGAATCTTAAAAATCAACTCTGAATTGCACATAATTATTTCTCGAAAAACGAAAAAGGGGTAAATGACATAAAAGGAGTATACATAGAATGCGACAGATAAAAAAGGAAAGTGACATGCGAACATAATTAAGATAAGTATTTTTAATGTATGCATTATAAGCATAGAAAGTTATCTAAACCAATTCATTAACATCCTCTTCTTAGTTTTCCGTCTACATTTATTTTTCTTATCGCTACGAGCTTCTTAATGTGGAAATTCATTTATTCACATTTTCATCATCGTCATTGTCGTTGTCTTAATTTTCTCATTTTCTTGTTATTATTATTATTATTATTATTTTGAATGTTTTATGCATAGAGAAATATTCTTTATTTCTTTATGTCTCATTGTTAGCATTGTAATTTTCATTTATTTATCCTACATATGTTTTGGAAGCAATCCTTCTTTTAATTAATTAATTTAAGTCTATAGGAAATTTCGTTTAAAGATTTTAAGCACATGGGATTTAATAAATTTTCTTTGCCAATTAACATTTAATATTTTTCCAGCAATTTAATTTCATTGTATTGTTAATGTCTTCAATTATAAGATTAAATTGTGTTGAATTTAATTTTCTTAAAATAAATTTTGTGAATTTTCTATTTCTATCCCAAAAAGATCTCATTGACTAAGAATGAATGCTTTCTTAGAAATTTTCTTAACTGTAAATGAAATTTAGTTGAGAACAACTTTTGAAAATTAAGATAATCCAGTTTGTAAGGTCAGTTGGGGACAGAATTTCTTCAATTTTAGAAAAGGACAATTTAGTAAATTATCCACCCACACATATAGTATGAAAATTACATTAGTTGCGTAAAGAAGACGGATTCGGAATTATTTTTTATCTTACAAATAAATTGAGAAAAATTGGATAATTTTTATGTAGGAGGACATTCCTTTCTTATGATTCACTTTCAAGCGAGAATAAGTTGTACGTCATCTACGAGCAGTGGCGTGGATTTCCACATCCTCATTTTGAATTTTTTTTTCCTAAACACAAAAATATTTGAAATTGCGAGGGTTTTTGAAAACCCCCCACCCCCCTCCTACCAAAATTCTGGCTACGCCACTGACTGTGAGTGCAGGGACTTAGACAGGAGTTTTCTAAAGCTAAGTGGAGATTATACTTAGAACCAAGCAGCCACCACAAGGCAAATGACAGTCACCTTGGCCACCATATTGTCAACATTTCAACATGGGCCGATTGGGAAGGCTCATTATCTGCTCATTTTTTTCAAGATTTTCCCGGAAGAGTTTTAAAATTTTGTTCTACGTTCCGGATTTTTTTTCATGAAAATTTGTGTTAATTTTCAAATTTTTCCTTCATGTCCCAAATTTTAACAAAATTTATAGAATTTTTCCCATGTTATGCCACTGATTGTGCAGGATTTTCATTAAAATTTTGATGCCCTATCAATTAACAATTTTTTCCATCAATGCTTATTTTAAAATGTTCAAAAACCCAATTCGAAGAATACAACAACCTCTAGATACTACATCGTTCAATTTTTCGTCGAATCTCTTCAATATACAACAATTCTTGTTAATATTTAATCATAACATCGGTAACTCTATAAAATATTCTACGTTTTTTTTGATGAATAAAAAATTTTCAGTTTTCCATTTGAAATATTAAAGCAAATTTTTCAAAAGCTTAGAAAAGATTATTGATTAAAATTTTAAAAATTCAATTCTAAATCCGAGCGAATGAGAAAATGTGAAAAACAATCTAATGGAAAAATTCATGAAAGTTTCCATAACATTTCATTGATTTTGATATTAATGGAATTTTGTATGCTCACATATTCGCATATACAGCAAGATATGTAAATAAGAAGAAGATAATAAGCAAGTACAACGATGGAACGGAAGAAGAAAAAGGTTAAAAATTTCCTACTTTTTAAAATATACAAAAAGGGAGGAAAGAAAAATAATATTAAAAAAATGAAAAGGATGGAAAAGCAACAGCAACAGTAAAAGCGAAATCAATTATTAAAATCTAGCTGAAAGCATGAGTAGGAGGATAAAGAAGGGCGGAGGTGAAAGCTCCTATTGGGAAATCTTTTCCATTCATTCGTTTTGCTTCTGAAAACTCTCGAAAAATGCTTAAATTGAGTATAAAAATCTTTTTTCCTTCTGTTTCCTTAATGAGTTGCCTTTGTGTGTGAATGTATGTATGTGTATCTATTCTCACTTTTGACATACAAACACAATACGAACAATAAAGAAAGGAAATATGAAAATAAAAGAAGCAATTTGAGGAAAAAGATTGTTTTGTTAGGCAAGAAAAAAAAAGTTTATTTAAATTTCACACATAGACCTGGAGTATGTAGATATGCAGAGCATCTCTCATCAAGCTATGAATTATTTAAAATATTTTAAATTAATTAAAATAAATTGTATGTTGTTGTGTCATCTGCTCAGAGGGGAGAGACTGGAATTTTTTCAGTTGAAAAACCTAGTAACTTTAAATAATTTTTCGGTTTGTGACATTTTTTCACTCATCTACGTCTCTGGCTATGCCACTGCATCTGGAATAAAATAATGAATTGCTTTTAAGGTAGATAAATACATGACGTCTATCATTAAATACGATAAAGCAGGGGCAATACAACTTACCGGCCCCCTTTTGTGTGAAAATTTGTAAACTAAATGATAGGCACATGACTACGCATCCAGATAGATATATCTGAGAGATGAGCTCAAAATTATTTATTCCAGAATTTTTCTTAATTTTAAAACCCCTTATCATTAAAATGCGAACGCCCCCAAAGTGGACTATACTAGCCTCTTTAATAGGATGACTAGATATTTTTTTTGGAAAGATAAAGTACCAAAAGTTTTTCTATGCAAATGTTCATTTTTTAAGTAATTTTTTTACGTCGACGTTTTTTAAGTCCATCTTATCTAGCGCCTAATTTTTCAAAATAAAGTAAATTTTAACCGAAATTGAGGACAATCTATGAAAAACCAAATAGAACGCCAGCCTATTTTTAAGGAAATATTTTTGAATTAAATTTTTATTAAAAATCTGATTCTAAATCAATATTTATATATGTACCAATACGTTCAAAAAACCGTTAAATTTCAAAAAAATTATACTCTTAAAATAGGCTTAAAGCTTAACTAACATTTTTGTAAACTACTGAAGTTATTATATTTGTGGAAGCAATGCTCAAATTTTCCAAAAAAATCTTCAAATTTCTGAATTTTCCATGAAAAACTTGACTTTACGTATTTTTACGCGTGGGCTCATCGTGGGATCAAACTTAAACGTATTGGTACATATATGAATATTGTTTTAAATTTAAACTTTTTTCAGACAATTTGTGAAATTAAATATTGATTTTTAGAACATGGATAATTTTTCTAGATTAAAAGCAAAAAAAAATCTTCATGCTGAAACTTATACTTCCATTCTTAAATTAATTGATACATATTCATATGCTTCACATGTACAACCGCTATTATTTATCTCCATCTTCTGTTATTCTTCAAGCGTTTTGCATATAAAAATAAAAAAGTTCATTCATTAAATGAAGTCGTAGCAACAACATGAAATGAATGAAATTATTTTATTATAGCAGAAGCAGAATGAGAAAAAATAACACATAAAATAAGAAGACCAAGAAAAAATATTTTTATAATTTCAGAGGGATTAAGTTTAATTGAATTATTTCCGTTATAGCGATAAAAATCTCCTCATCCACCTTCACCCTATACACAATTCACCTCGATAAGCAGCAACATAATTAAAAAAATAAATGAGATTTTTTTTCTCATAAATTAAATTTGATAAAAATCATTCTGCTGTCTATAATAAATGACTGGTTTGAAGAGCATTGATCGCTATTGGCGGAATTCATGCAATAAAAAAATTATATACACACTTAATGTGATCCGCAAAATATTTTCATTATAAAACTACCATAATTTGATATTTGAAACCGCCATTAAAGTTAAAAACTGTCGGTTGCATCAATTCAGTTGTAGAGGGTGGGGGGTTAGGAAATCTGTACATACATATTGTCTGAATAATGAAACTGACTGACTAATATTCAATTTTAGATTTTGGATTTTTAAAATTTTATTCATTTTTTGACTAATTTTCTAATGTGAACATTACGCAAATTTTAATGATTAAGAAATCGGCTTTTGGTGGGAATCGAACCCACATCCTCATGAAAATAGAGTGTTACAAATATCTTGTCTGTTGTATCAAATTCATTGTTCATGAAAGTTAAATGCTGTAATTAAGCAATCTAAGTGGTTTTTCCATTTTGTCAAAATATACAGGTCAAAAATTAAAGTTTCATAAATTCAAGAATGAAATGACATTCCCCCTTAAATGACATCATAAGTGAATGTTCCTAAATGGAATTTTTAGATCTTCTATTTCCTTTGTCAAAAAGTTTTAATTCCAAAAATACTAGATCCTCTTAGTGATCGTTCGCAAATTAGGTCGTGCTCCTCTTAGGAAAGAGGAAGGAGAAGATCCTCTTAAGTGTTGGTAGTTACAAACAAAGATCGAAGTCGGTTAGTTGAAGTTAATGGAAAACTAACTCAAAGTTTTTTTGCAAATCAAGTTGTTTGTTTCTAGCTGATTTAGACCTCTGATCACGAATGACTAGCCCCAGTAACCAAAACCGTTAAAAATTAGTTAAAAGCTATCCAAAAGTTAGTCGCAGCTAGTTTTTAATTAACTTTTTAACGGTTTTTGTTTCTAGGGTACCCTGACCATCTTCATGATTTTTTAACGGAAAGTCGTGTACTTTTGAACATTGTCCTGTGCAAATTTGGTTGTCCTGTGCAAATGATAAGTTTCGAATTATTCTTTATGTCCTGTATTTTTGAGTAAATTTATCAAATGTCCTATATTTTTATAAAAATTAGATTTTTACCCTACAAATGACTGAACCTAGTATCCCATGGTGTAACAAAAAGTCCATTATATTAATAAAATTTCATTAATATAATCAATTGATTCTATGCGCCCATTTAATCCTCAGCACCAAACCATATTAAACTAATTTTAGCACACGAACCAGCAGGGTGAGAATGATTACAAATTCCAATGAATGTAATCATATTATATTTTCAATGCGAGAGATTTAATTATTCATGAACGTAATAACAATAATAGAATTGACTGTATATGCTATGCGGTTGGTATTTTAGTAAATTTACAATTCGTATCGATTGTCTACTAAACTCTGACTCTACGATGAACTTTCCAAATGTTTTTTTACAGTATCATCCTCATTAGTGTTGTTTGTGTATTTCCCAAACAAAATTTGTTTTTGAAAAAAGTTTTTTTCTCTCGCTACAGAGAATAAATGAGAAAATCCATATAAAGGTAATGGATGGCGATTGAAATTCGTATGAACGCTTCATTAGACCGATTAATGAGATGGAATTTTTGCAATTAAAAGCAGTTTTTAATGCACGCTTCATATTTTTATTGTTTTGCATAAATATTGAACGAATTAATTTATATATTTTTTTTAGCTCTCGTAATGTTTTATTCATGCGGTGGAGTCACACAAGTGGAGAATGAGATAAGGGGATGTGGATTTTGTTGAGGATGAAAAATGGAAATATAAAATAATAACGAATGCGAAATTAAAAAAAAACTTTTGTGTTTAATCGATGAGAATTGCAATAATTTAATAATTTATTTTTCATAATTGATGTATTTTAAATGATTTATTATGAAAGTTAGGGATTTATTTAAACATGAAGTTTTTACGGATTAAAACGCATTTTATTTTGTAGACATTTGGAATAAATCAGAATTAATACTCTCTTAGATAAAAAAATTAAAATATTTTTTAAATTTGTACGAAAAAATTTAAAAACTGATTTTAAACTGGAATCTTAAAATCTTATTTGAATTTTTTAAAAAGTATCTTTTAAATTTTTGAGTTTTTTCAAATCATTAAAAAATTAAAAGATTCTTTTTTAATTTAAATTTTTTAATTTAAATTTCTACATTAAAATAATTAAAAATGTAAGTTAAAATTTCTTAAACTATAAAAATAAATTTTTAAATTTTAAAAATATTTTAAAGTGAATTCAAAAAATATTTTAAAGTGAATTCAAAAAATATTTTAAAGTGAATTTAAAAAATATTTTAAAGTGAATTTAAAAAATATTTTAAAGTGAATTTTAAAAATATTTTAAAGTGAATTTAAAAAAATATTTTAAAGTGAATTTTAAAAATATTTTAAAGTGAATTTAAAAAAATTTTTTAAAGTGAATTTAAAAAATATTTTAAAGTGAACTTAAAAAATATTTTAAAATAGTTTTTCAAAAATATTTTGATCAATCATTCAGATTTATTTAATGTCATTAATTTAATTAATTTTAAAACACAGCCTTTCAATCTATTCCCACAAAATATGATTTAATGTAGCTGTTTGTTTACGAACAAATTTAACAAAATTATTTAATAAACATCACATGTAATTATCGAGTCTTTTGTAACCTAGAACTAAAATTAAATTAATTACTTCCGTTTATTTAATTTTCTCGGAAAGTTTACCCAAAAACAAGAAAATTAAATTCAAAATTTTCCAAACCCAAAACACCCCCAAACACAAATCAATCAATTATTTACTTATTTGTGGCTCCTTTGAAGTTTTCATTTTCATCCCACAGAAAATGTGTTACATTCATTCTAAACACAAATTGTTGGTAGAATGTCTTTTGTAAATATTTGACACATTTGACGAGTTAATTAAATTGATTGCTGATGCTGCATAAAGCTTATAATCAAGCAATATAGTTTGTAGCTGACATAAAACCAAGCATTTTGGTATTAATTTTTTTCTCTGTTGTTATTGATGTGTTCGTAAAATTGATACTATAAACTTCTGTTCTTAGACATGCATCGTCAGCACTTTTTTGGAAAGAATAGATTTTCATTCTCAGTGCTTCTTTCAGTATATTGAAATCGAATACATAATGATTTTGTGTTTTTTTTCTGTATAGATGATATTCATATAGACTTGGGTGACATTGCAGAAAATTTGTCTCTTATTGAAACACTTTCCTTCTCACTCACTCATGTTTTTCTTCTATTAAACATTCACATATGAATGATATTTTTTTTTTGGGGTATGAAAATTTCTTTTCATCAATTTCTTTTTCTTTTTGTCGCTTTGAAGTTTCATCTTCTATCGTCTCAGTTTCGTGTGAAAATATTTACACTGATTCATCGATTCTTTTGTGATTTTGATTCTTTTTTGCTAGAGAAGAATGGTGGGGGATGTTGGGCTTTAAAGAATTTTCTACATGTGTGATTTATTTTTGAAATTTTCAATTTTTGATCAATTTGGAATTTATATTTTTGTTCTAGAAAAAGACATTTATTTGTTATGTTTGTGATTTAAGTTGGTGGAGGGGGAGGGGGGTTCTGATTAAAAATAACGTCTATTATTTTGTGTATTTAACCTTCTTCTTGGGTTCAAAAATGTTTCTTTGAATTACATAAAAAGTGAATATTAGGCTACTTGGGGTAGGCCACTCTAGGATAGACCTACGGTAGTACCCTACCCTGGTGTACTCTAGGTGGGGGTAGGTAGGGGTACATTGCCCAAGTGGTAAATAGATTTCTTGATTTCCAGTAAATTTTTCAAATCTTTATTTTTTATGTGCTAATTATCACGAGAGGGAAGCTGCTGAAAATCTCATATTTAACCATTAAACAGGCGCGTAGCCAACAGGGGGTAGGATTGAGGAATCAATAGTTACTCGACGGATAAATTTCTTCAATTTTTTAGGGTTTTTGAGAAAATTTCCATTTTTTAATGCAAAATTTTTGAAAACCCCGCACTTGAAAAATTTTTCATGCCATTAAACATTTTAAAACAGCCATCCAGTGACGAAAGAGCACGCCACGTTTATCTGAAGATTTGAATTTAAACCTCTTATGTAGCGATACCCGACGACTATGTTATGCCTCTCTAGTATCATACTTAATTTTATCAGAACATCTTACCTATCAATATCGGGATTATTTTGGTGAAAACGGTGAAAACAGTAAATATGAACCCCCCAATTCATAAAGAAAATAAAAATTTATCAAAAATATACAACAATAAACCCAACATTTATGATTCATGACTACAAGGTGTAAAGTTGATTGTTCTCCCCACAAAAAACTTATCATGAAATTGATATAACAAACTCCCAACTCGTTATGCCTATAAAATATATGAAAACATAAACAACCCTTTCACATTTGTCAAGAGCTCCAACTCCTATCTTTAAAAATGGAAACAAAACAAGCGAATTTTTTAAATTTTCTCCTTTTTTACACAATATAAACAATTCAGCATGATACATATGTAAACATTATATGCATAAAAATAATCTCGCATTTAACAACCAACAGCAGCAATAACAATATACATAGTATTATAAAAAAAATATAGCAAGAGTGGCACAATTGTGTGTCAAATGGTTTTAAACATTTTTATTTACCGACATTAAAGTGGAAAGACTGGAAGGAGATAAAATAAATGCGAGGGGAGGAGGGGGTGTATCAGTTTGTATCACAACAAAGCAGAAACTTAGCATGAGAGCATAATAATCCATAGAGATATAACCATAAATGTGCATAAATTAAATGAAATTGTCTGAATATATGTGCATAAAAAATATTTTTATTTTTTTCTCAACAACACTTTTTTCCTGCGTTTCTCTTTTGCTTCTTTTTTTCAATGGATTTAAATAAAACTCACGTCAAGAACCAGATTTGCTGTTAACATATTCACATGCATGCTTTTCAAAAGCTTGCGAACATGTTTTGACTTTTGGATGGGGATTATTTTTTGGATTTTGGGATGAAGAAATTGTTTCAAGTTTGATTTTTTTAAATTTTAATTTTTATTAAAATCTTAATCACTTTTGAGCATGTGAATAGAAAAATCTTCTTTGCTTTTAAATTATCCTTCAGGGAAGTGTGTGGGAACAAACATGAAACAAAAGCAGATAAGAACAAATTAAAGAAAAGAGTATGGAAATTTTATGGTTCAGATTTTTTTTTACTTTCCTGAGTTTTTTTAAACTTTATATACATGATTTCATCAACATTTTAGCATTAATTTTCTATCAGAATTACAGCTGACTTGGTCGTGTGTAAACAAACAATTGTAAAGCAGAAATATGCAGTTTTATTTGAATTGGAGTTTTCATATCCAAAAAAATTTCAAAAAAACCCCAAAAAAATTTTGAATACCGCTACCTTAGAAAATTTCTGGATATGGTCTTAGGGGCCCTTAGTATCAAATTTTTGATGTGTGAATTTTCAGCTTCTGTTTTTTGTGAAATTTTGTGGGTTAAAAAAACGTTAAATATGCTTAGGAACAGCCACAAGGCTAAAATAAAATATGTTTGCTTAATTCATCAAATTTAACAAAAAAGGCGAGAGAAAGTTATGATATAAAAACAAGTCAGTTATCCCCAATGTTGATAACTAAAAGTGGAACTGAACAGTTCCGAATTTTCTGATAAATTGGAACCAATCGGCTGAAAAAGAGTTTTTCAAATAATTGACATGTCTTTTGATTCTTTTGAAGGAGAAATAACAAAAAAAAAATCATTTTAAGGGAACTGCAATGGAACTAAGAGATTTAATCATGTTTAGAAAAAGGATTAACATGAAAACCTGCACGTCCATCATCCCAATTCCTCTAAAATTCTCAAAAATTTCCATTCATTCTTTGGAAATGAAATTTTTATGAAAAAAATCACAGTAACCATTGATTTTAAAATGAAAGCAAAATTCAATCTAAAAAGAAAAGTTGAGCGAATCATTTAAAAGTGTTGATCTGTGTTGATTTTGGAAAAAATTTAAGAACATTGAGAAAAAAGTAAACGGAATTAACGTAAAGTCATAAATTTTCGTAAGTAAATGGATATATTTTGAAAAATGGGAGAAAAATGTAAACAAATTCTTTTTTCACAGATGATGAGAGCTCGTCAAAAAGAATTTGTGAATATCGTAAAAGATAATTTCCTTGACGATTTCGATGATGAGGGTGCTTTGATGTCCATAAATTATGATACAGTGGTCGATCAGATATATCAAATTATGAAGAACAATGTTTGGTCGAGGAACAGAATGATCCAAAGATATGTCGAAAATGCAAAGTGCAAAGCAATGATTGCTGAATTGAAAAATAATAATCCAATGAGAATTCCGGAAAATAATTCCGAAGATTCAGATGAGGTTGACATGAGTAATGTGGAACTATCGAACATCAGCATTGATGAGACTCTTTGTTCCGAAGAAGAAGAAGACTTTGACAGTCCACAGATTTATGGTGGTTATGGGCCAAATACTCGAAGTGTTGGTAAGTTTGACTTATAGTATTATGAGACATTTTTTTCATTTTCTTTTGTTATTTCAGAATGCCAGACTTCTTTTCCATTCATAGTGAATGTTAAAATTTGTTGCTTAAATGTGCATGAGGAACATGAAACTACGCCAATGGAAATCTCGGAAGATCAAGTAGATGATTCTCAGGAGGCAGACTTGAATCTTAATATCAGCAAGTCAATCTCTTTTGGATCTTTTAAAGAGAATATGAGTTTCAATGAGTCTCAGGAGGAACATGAGAGTGATGTATTTGGCAATAATATCAGCAAGTCAATCTCTTTTGGATCTTTTGAAGAGAATATGAGTTTCAATGAAGTCCACAATGAATCTACGCCTATGGAGATTTTATACAGTATGCAAGATCAAGTCGATGAAACTGTTATTAGTGAAACAGTTCTGGATGGAGAGGATGAAGTTTGTAACAGTGCAGAACAGATTTTGTATAAAGATATAGGCTTGCAAGAATTTTTGGATGATACTTTTTAATCCACCAAGATACAGTACTAATCATCAGTTATGTCTTCTGAATAATGACATGTTCGAATTACGATTAACGATGCCTTTAATTTTTATAATTTCATCTTATTTCATTTTTTCTACATTTATATAATTATATCATACGAGTTATTAATTACCTTTATATTGAGTTAGATTATGTTTATTGTGCCTTGAATGGAATATTTCTATCATTATTGTTTACGTTTATCATAATAATTTCATGTAAATACAGCATTTGTTGATGCATATATTTTTATATAAAAAGCTTTTTTTGAATTCGAAAACTTCAAATTCTTCGCAGTTAAATAGATGTCCAAAGGCAGATCAGCATCAGAAGCAGCAGCAAGCGAGAAAAGCAGATGACAAGGATGTTTAATTTTATATAACAAAACAGTTAAATGCTTAATTTATTTTGAATCAAGCTAAAATATCAAATAAGATTTTGGTTTTAGCGACCAAAAAATTAAGAAAATTGAAATTTTCTTTAACGTTCATTTTTTGGAATCGTTAGTCTGATATTAGTAAATTCTGTAATCTAACATTAGTAAAGCGTGGAAGTTCGTGGCTTTCTATGTATAGCGTGTTTCTTAAAATTGAGAACAGTGATGTAGTCAAATATTTTTTGAGAGGAGGGGGTGGGGAAGGTTGATTTTTTTCTCATAAATTCTAAATCTTTTCTCAAAGAAATGTCAATCGGAAGTGGGTCTGGACCCCTACTCCTCCCCTGATTGAGATAAGATAAGATATTACTTAAACACGATTAAATGATGTTGTGACTATATTGCATCATTAAAACAGTTTAACGACAGAAATTAAAAAATAATCTTAATGTTTTTGTTTAATTTAAAATAGTTTTCTTGAAAACATGTCGACGTTGTTTGAAGTTAAAGATAAAACATCTCGGACATCTCCTCATATTTGCATAAAATGTTTGGATAAAAAATGGCAAAACTTTCCAAAATCAATTTTGCCTACCAATTACGCTGCCAAATTGGAATCATACAAAAATTTTTCAGTAAGATCAGACGATATTTTTATTTTGGGATTTCAACGATCAGGAACAACAATGCTGCAAGAATTAGTTTGGATTATTGTGAACGATTTTGATTTTGAGACGCTGATGGAATATGATTGCGAGGCAAGAGTTGTATTTTTTGAATAAGTAAATTTTTGAATAGTTGCTGATCATCTAAGCTAGGATTAAATTTAATTCAAAGATTCTTTTTTCTAAGAATACCCGAGTTCAGTTTAAAATTTCGTGAAAAAATATTAGCAAGTTCATTAGAAGAAATGAAAAGTCCAAGGACAATAAAAAGTCATCTTCCAGTTCAACTTCTGCCTGACGAAATTTGGACAAAGAATCCGAAACTTTTTTTCATCAATCGTGATCCAAAGGACGTTGTAATATCCCATTATCATCTGCTGAAATCCTTTTCTCCAACTCCATTTGAATTAGAAGATTACTTGGAAGACTTTCTATCTGACAGTGTCATGTACTCACCATATCGAGAGTATGTTTGGAACTATTTGAACTTGCCTGATTATGAAAATATTCTGTGCCTGACTTATGAGGAAATGTCTACAGATTTGGATGCAACAATTCAGAAAGTAGCTAACTTCTTAGACAAAACTATATCAGATGAGAATGTCAACAAGATCAAGGATTATTTGAAATTCGAGAACATGAAAAGTAAGACGAGTCTTGGAATGGGATGTAATTTAAAAAAATTATATATTATATTTTATTTTTTACAGATCGCAAAACAAATGACAATAAATTTGCTCACAAGATGTGGATGCAGTCAATTGACCCAAATACCAAAAATGATATAAATTTCATTCGAAAAGGTGTCGTTGGTGGATATAAAGATGAATTGCCTGAGAATTATGCCGACAGAATTGATAAATGGTATGCAGAAAGTAAGAATCTTAATCAAGGATATAATCATCGGGATTAAACGCAAAATGCCTTTAGAGTCTGGACAATTCTGAGTTTATTAAATTTGGACTTTACTAAAGCCTTTTTTTTTTAAAAAAAAAAGTATAAGTAATGTTGATACCCAACCTGTTTTTGTATAACATTCATCAGTAGCGTAGCCAGGATTTCTCAAGGGGGGGTGCCCAATTTTTTTATTTTTGAAGAAATCGTTGAAATATAACCTTCGCATTAAGCTTTTACACTTTTTTAGCTACTAGGATTGATTCTACGAAAAGTCTTCAACCATTTTTTAGTAAAAAATTAATTTTTTGGTTTAAAACTAAAAAAAATTTAAATTTTTGTATGGAATTTTGATTTCGAGGGGGGCTGCCCGGGCACCAAAGGACCACGCCCCTGACATTCATATGGTGACTTTTGTAGGATGTTCGCCACCTGATTACAATAATTATCATTTATTAAGAGAATGGGGTCCAAACCTGGCTACACCAATGTTGACTCACATTTAATCAAAAATTTTACAAAGCCGTTTGTAACAGTTTTTAATTCATTTTGTATTAAAGCGCTTACGTTCGCTTTTTAGGGGGGAGGGGGTCTGAGATTTTGTAACAGTCTAAAGTAAAGAATTATTTTTGGTTTAAAATTTGTAACGATGGGGGAGGTGGGGTCTAGAAAGTCGCTGATCTGCGTAACGTAATAAGTGAACGACCTCTAAGTTTATTGCAACCCCATATCTTAGCTCTCACTTTAAAGGTAAATTTTGTCGACATCCCACGATTTAATTTCTATCGAACTAATTTCACGTTTTTCCAGAAAAATATATGACACAAAATTTTCGAGTCATCGACTCAACACATAAAAATTGTATTTTTTATTTGGTCGAAATTTTCAGTGACTCGTGTTATTTTTTACGATAATCGTGCAAAAAGATAATAAAAATAAAAGCGTGTTAAAAATTAAAAACAACTTTTCACTTATCTGCTAACGGGGTTTTATTCATTATCGTTTTACTAGAAATAGTCCGAAATCAGAGGTAATTCAACCATATTCAGTAATTGATTTGAAATAAGGTGTACATTAAAGATGTCAGTGTTCCATGTTGAAGAAAATAAATCGCGTAGTGCCAACAACTATTTTTGTGTTAAACGTTTGGATGAGAAGTGGAATAAATTTCCAAAGTGTGTTGTTTATCCTAAAAATGTAGAGATATTAGATGCATATAAAGATTTCCCAATCCGTCCTGATGATATTTTTGTTTTGGGATATCCACGGTCCGGAACAACGAGATTACAGGAACTAGTTTGGATTATTGCGAATGATTTTGATTATAAAACTCAATTGGAATATGATTGTGACACGAGGGTTGTTTATTTTGAGTAAGTTATTTGTTTATTTATTATGCCTACGCCGTGTGTCATTCGAGTTTATCCAATCACCTGCTGACTACGCGCTTGTATTTATATTGTCGTGATATGAATTTTTTCAACAACAATTGTTAAATTCAGTCATAAGCAATGTAAATAAATCCATTTAGTGATAAGATTAAACTAATTAAATCTAAGTATTGGGGATCCTCGATTTGAATAAATTCCATTAGAACTGAAATTTTCTGGAACAAAAATGAGGTTTCTCTGTTTTTATCTAATAATATCCAACACTTAGGGCACCTGAGTTCAGCTTTGAATTCCGTGAAAAGCCTCTAGCAACTTCATTTGAGGAAATGACAAGTCCGAGAACATTAAAGAGCCATCTTCCTGTGCAGCTTCTACCTGATGAAGTATGGACCAAAAAACCTAAATTAATTCACATTAGCCGTGATCCAAAAGATGTTGCGATATCATTTTTTCATCTTTCGAATGCTTTTTCTCTTAATCCATCAACACTTGAAGATTATTTGGAAGATTTCTTATCGGATGCAGTTATTTATACTCCATATCGAGAATATGTCATGAATTACTTGAATTTACCAGATTATGAAAATATTTTTTACTTGACTTATGAGGAAATGTCTGCAAATTTAGATGGAACAATTCAGAAAGTTGGTAAATTTTTAGGAAAAACTGTGTCTGATGAAAATGCTGAAAAAATCAAGGATTACTTGAAATTCGAGAACATGAAAAGTAAGTTTTAAAAATCAATTTTATTTTTTTGGAATTTCATATTTTTTCTCATTTAAAGATCGGAAAACAAACGACAATAAATTTGCCCATAAGATGTGGTTGCAGTCATTAGATCCAAACTTTCAAAACGATATATCTCTGAATTATATTCGTAAAGGTGTGGTTGGTGGATATAAAGATGAAATGCCAAAAGAGTATGCAGATAGAATTGACAAATGGTATGCAGAAAGAAAAAATCTTAATCAAGGATATAATCATCGGGATTAATTATAAGAATTATGGACAATTCTGAGTGATTTTACTTTGATCTTCATTAAAGCTTTTTAAACAATCGTATTATTAATTAAACATAAATTTTTAATTTTAAAATTATTTTTGAATGAGCGTCGATTTCTTCGACACTGAAATATTCGTAGCTTGTAAACAACAACAATGCTAAACTTAATATGCTATCAAAATGATAATAAAAATTATAAACAACTCTTTCTTTATTTACTAAGTATTCCTATGTTATCTCTGTGTGTAAAAAGATTGCAAAAAGTAGAAAAAAAATCATTTTATTAACTATCGTTATACTAGAATAGTCTTAGATCAGAGGTTATTAAATTAAATTCAGTAACTGATTCAAATAAAGTGTAAATTTAAAATGTCAGTATTTCAAATTGAGGAAAATAAATCGCGTAGTGCCATAAACAACTTTTCTGTTAAACGTGTGGATGAAAAGTGGAAAAAATTTCCAAAGTGCGTTGTATATCCAAAAAATGTTGAGGAATTAGATGCATATAAAAATTTCTCAATCCGTCCTGATGATATTTTCATACTTGGATATCCACGATCAGGAACGACAAGATTACAGGAACTGGTTTGGATTATTGCAAATGACTTTGACTATAAAACTCAATTAGAATACGATTGTGACACGAGGATTGTTTACTTTGAGTAAGTTATTTATTGATTTATTATGTCAGTAATAGAGATTTTAATGGAATTTAGAATATGTAAACAAACACACATCCAGTATATACTTATTTGCAAATTAAATTTTAAAAACCTCAGCTACACATGAATGTACCCTGGGGGTCCGGAGTTTTCAAACTAATTTTTCATTGTACTAACGTTTTTGAAAGTTTTTTCGATTCATAGTTAATTAGGTGTAGTCAATTTGAAGGAATTATTCAAATGAGTTCCTTTTATACCAAGTTTCAATATCTGGACCACCCCTTCTGGGTACGCCCATGCATACAGACTTTATTTCTGTCCGGTAGCGAGTAACTTGCTACCCAATCATCCCCATGCTACATGTTTGGATCTATATCTACAAAAATTATTGTGATATTCAGTCATAAACATTGTGATTACATTCTTTCACTGATAAGATTAAATCTAATTATATTTCTAATAAATTTAGGGCACCTGAGTTCAGCTTTAAATTTCGTGAAAAGCCTCTAGCAACTTCATTTGAGGAAATGTCCAGTCCAAGAACGTTAAAGAGCCATCTTCCTGTTCAGCTTCTACCTGATGAAGTATGGACGAAGAAGCCAAAATTAATTCACATTAGCCGTGATCCAAAAGATGTTGCGATATCATTTTTTCATCTGTCAAATTCTTTTTCTCTTAATCCATCAACACTTGAAGATTATTTGGAAGATTTTTTATCAGATGCTGTCATTTATACTCCGTATCGAGAATATGTTTGGAATTACTTGAACTTACCGGATTATGAAAATATTCTTTACTTGACTTATGAAGAAATGTCTGCTGATTTGGATGCAACAATTAAGAAAGTTGGTAACTTTTTAGGAAAGACTGTGTCACATCAGAATGCTGAAAAGATCAAGGATTACTTAAAATTCGAAAACATGAAAAGTAAGTTTTGAAGATCAATTTCTCAATTTTCTAAAAAGTATACTTCAAACTACTAACTAAAAATTATACATAATTTTTTAAAGATCGAAAAACTAACGACAATAAATTTGCCCACAAGATGTGGATGCAGTCAATTGACCCAAACACCAAAAATGATATAAATTTTATTCGTAAAGGTATGGTTGGAGGATATAAAGATGAATTGCCTGAAGTGTATGCACAAAGAATTGACAAATGGTACGCAGAAAGTAGAAATCTAAATCAAGGATATAATTATAAGGATGAAGATGAGGATCTAATACAGTTCTGACGAATAAATAAATTTTACAGTTTTTGTGTTGTCAAATTAATAATTTTTAATGAATTTAAAATTTCTGTCTAAATACCTGATTGTTACTGTTAAGTAAAATTTGATAACATTGAAAAAGTTCAAGTCTCCAAAAAATATCTAAAATCTCCTATGCTTGTGTAGTTGTAATATAATTTTCAAAAAACCAAGATAAGTTCAACACACCTCCTATAAAAATATACAAGCTTTATATACACGATTCATAAGTTATCTGCTCATATAAATTAATGTTGAAGAGAAAACAAATTTAGTCATTTCGTGACAAGAACAATATCAAGAGTGAGACAATTTTTAATAAATTTTTCAAAGTTGATTTACCAAAATGTCAATCTTTCAAATCGAAGAAACCCAATCGCGTTCAGCTCCTCATTTTAATGTCAAACGATTGGATGAAAAATGGAAGAATTTTCCAAAATGTGTTATAACTCCAGAAAATGTTGATAGATTCGATTCATATAAAAATTTCTCAATCCGTCCAGATGATATTTTCATACTTGGATATCCACGATCAGGAACAACAAGATTACAGGAACTAGTTTGGATTATTGCCAATGATTTTGACTTTGAGACTCAATTGGAATACGATTGTGATACGAGGATTGCATTTTTTGAGTAAGTTGTAAAATAAATGAGCATTTTTTAAAATATTAGAGGAGTGTGGGCCTGAGGGGGTGTTTTGAAGACATGCTTGGTGGTCAAGGGGTGAGCACCTCATGAAAGTCAGTTATATGAACACCATGTGGTTGCCACTCGGCTGTCATGAGAAAATATGCCGATTTTTATTTAGTATTATATAAAAAGACTTAAGTTACCACGGCAACGAAAAATTTTCAAAATTTTTTTTATTATCGTAACAAAATATGGGCAAATATACATTCTCTGCTGATAAGATTAACTAAAGTATGACATTTATCAATTGCATGAAAAACAATAACAATCATCACGTGCAGAACACCCGAGTTCAGTTTTCAATTTCGTGAAAAGCCATTGGCAACTTCATTTGAAGAAATGCCAAGTCCAAGGACAATAAAAAGTCATCTTCCAGTTCAGTTCTTGCCTGATGAAATATGGACGAAAAATCCAAAATTAATTCATATTAGCCGTGATCCAAAGGATGCTGTGATTTCACTGTTTTATCTGTTGAATGAATTTTCAGCCACTCCAATGAAGCTAGATGACTTTTTGGAAGACTTTTTATCAGATAATCTTATGTATTGTCCTTATCGAGAAAATGTTTGGAACTATTTGAACTTACCGGGTTATGAAAACGTTTTGTACCTGACTTATGAGGAAATGTCTGCTGACTTGGATGGAGTTATTCAAAAAGTTGGTAAATTCTTGGGAAAATCTGTGTCGAATGAAAATGCTGAAAAGATTAAAGATTATTTAAATTTTGAAAAAATGAAAAGTAAGTAGATTTTTGTAATGAGCAGCAAATTGTAATATTTTTTTATCTTTTTTACAGAACGCAAAACAAATGACAATAAATTTGCGCACAAAATGTTTATGCAAATTATTGATCCTAATTCTAAAAATGAACTTAATTTCATTCGGAAAGGTGTCATTGGTGGATATAGAAATGACATAACTAAAGAATATGCCGATAGGATTGACAATTGGTATGCAGAAAGTGGAAGTCTAAATCAAGGCTATAATTATAAGGATTATGATGCAATTAAGAAAATTTTTGGTTCATAAATAAATATACTTAATTTTTGGTGATAGGCAAATTTACTTTTCAGAAGTAGAAATGTTTATTACTATCTTCATCTTCTCCGATTTAAAGATTTCATGATTTGAAGCTTTTAGGGATCGTTCGTAAATTACGTCACAGAAAAAACCCCTTTTGGATCCCCTCACCCCTTTCACAAATTTTTCCATAGAGAAAAATTTATTGTGTTTGGACAGTCATACATTCTTCAACCCCCCATATCCAATTCCAACATTAATGGTTCACACATTACTTCAAACTTTTACGGGGTAGGGTGTCTAAAGCTGTGTGATACTCAATATTAAAGATTTTTTTTTGTGATAATTTAGTGATAGAACATGGCCTGAAAATCCCATTTTTTTGTACTTCATTTGTGAACGACCTCTAAGTGGAAGTCTTCATCTTGACTACGCCATTAGTTAAACACATTGCAATGACTTAATAAGTGATAACATTGCACGTTCTGTTTACAATTCTTATCATGCACTGAATTAAATAAAAACGCAAAAACTTTATTTTCTTCTCAGTGTATTTTGTGAGTTGTATCAGCAAACACAGATTTTTTGCGACTTTAGTATAAAAATGTCAATGTTTGAAATTAAAGAAATTGGTTATAGTTCCATACCAATTGTTAGCGTTAAAAGATTAGACGAGAAATGGAAAAATTTTCCTGTATCAATTTTACTTCCATTACATGCCGAAAAATTAGACTTTTTTGTAAACTTTCACATCAGAACAGATGATATTTTCATACTAGGATATCCACGATCAGGAACTTCAAGATTGATGGAATTGGTTTGGATTATTGCGAATGATTTTGACTTTGAGACGCTGATGGAATATGATGCTGATGTGAGAACTGTCAGTCTTGAGTAAGTTAGTGGGAGTCGAAGGCTGTGTGACACTCAATATTAGAAAAAAATATGTGAAAATTTAGTGACAGAGCATGGCCTGAAAATCCCATTTTTGATGTACTTCATTCGTGAATGACCCCTAAGTTGATGTCTTCATCTTAACTAAGTCATTGGTTAAACACTAATTGCAATGACTTATTAAGTGATAACATTGCACGTTCCGTTTACAATTAAAATCTGAATAAAAGCGATAAGATTAAATTTTTCATGTTAATAACTTTAATTACTAACAAGCTACAAATTATCGCATTTAGGATCCCAGAATGGAGTTTTGAATGGCGCGATAAATTTTTGTCAAAATCATTTGATGATATGAAAAGTCCAAGGTCAATGAAATGTCACCTTCCAGTCCAACTGCTACCTGATGAATTTTGGACGAAAAAACCAAAATCTTTTTACATAAGTCGTGATCCGAAAGACGTTGCTGTATCGCAGTATCATTTAAGTAGTGCATTTTCAAGTGATACAGTCAAATTGGAAGATTTCTTGGATGACTTTATTGATGATAAGATTGTTCACGGTCCATATCGAGAGAATATGTGGAACTACGTGAATTTACCGGATAATGAAAATATTTGTTACTTAACTTATGAGGAAATGTCTAGTAACTTGGATGGAGCCATTAAGAAAGTTGGTGAGTTTTTAGGAAAGACTGTGTCAGATGAAAATGCTGAAAAGATCAAAGATTACTTAAAATTCGAAAACATGAAAAGTGAGTAATTTTTTTGAAGAATTAAAAAATTTAATATTTTAAAAATTATTTTATCAAAAATATTTTATAGAACGCAAAACAAACGACAACAGATTCACCCATAAAGCATATGTGGACATGGCCAATCTTAATTCAGAGTTGGATTTAAATTTTATTCGAAAAGGTGTCGTTGGTGGACATAAATCTGAAATGTCCAAAGAATATGCCGAGAAAATTGACAAATGGTTTGCAGAGACCAAAAACCTTAATCAAGGATACAATTACAAAGAGGATATTAATGTAGTAAATTGATTTAACAAGAATCTTGTTATAAGATGTGATTGTTAGAATTTCAAATATTAAAAGTAAAGATTCTAAAAATTAATAATATTATATTAGTTTTCATATTTCAATATTTTCTCACCAGAATTGGTGACTGAGTTAAGTAATAACTTGGGTTTAATCAATTGTAAATAATATGAATGTAAATAAATTAAGGAAATTCATAGTTGAATTTAATTTGTTAAACAAAAATTGTTTTCCCCCCAATAGTTTTATACATCATCGTATAATTATATAAAATGCAGATTGATGCTGAGTGTAGTCATTTAATTTAAGTTTATTTTATCAATCACACAATCTGTGAAAAATGTCAGTTTTTGAAATTAAGAAAGAAGAATCACGCACGAATCCTTTCATCAGCATTAAACGTTTAGACGAAAAATGGAAAATTTTCCAAGATCAACAAATTGGATTCATACAAAAACTTCTTCATCCATCCTGATGATATTTTGCTTACTGGGGTATCCACGATCAGGAACGACAAGATTACAGGAACTAGTTTGGATTATTGCCAATGATTTTGACTATAAAACTCAATTGGAATACGATTGTCACATGATAATTAAGTGTTTTGAACAAGTTTTATAGTTAAGGGCTATGATTAGGAGCTATTCACAAATGACGTCCAACCAAAAATGAAATTTTTAGACCTCTCCTACACTTAACCAGCGAACCAGTTTTCGAGATGCATCATCAAACTTGTGGTAGACCTGAGATCGCGTCGTGATACACTAGGTAGTCACCGACTATAGTTTGTATAGCACTGCTGCGGAAAATATTTTGAGTAGTACTGCAAATTCCAATTGACTCATATATTTTTATTTTTTTTATCAAACTTTAATAATCTTTCAGTTTGAATGTCACAAGAGGTTAATGTTATCACAATAATGTTTAGGGGTTTTTGAGTACCAAACTATTGTAAAGTGCCAATTTTTATAGATACAACCGCGTTTTAATGATATTTTTATTTGTGGCTAAAAACTTAACGGTATTATTATTTTCATAGTCAGAACCCCTAAAATAATATCGTACATTCAAATGAGCGATAAGATACACTGCATTTAAGTTCCATATAAAATATCACGAACCAGTATTTTTGTTGTTCAGTTTATATTAATACTTGGAAGATAACAGAACAATTTATAAGAATGCCTCATTTTGAAATTAAAGAAAATTCCTCGCTGGGTTTTACAAGCATTAAATGCTTAGATGAGAAATGGAAAAATTTCCCGACATCGAATTTGCCACCAAAGGTTGCTGGTAATTTAGATATTGTCAAAAATTTCTCCATCCGTCCAGATGACATTTTTATTTGTGGATTTTTACGATCCGGAACAACAAGATTGCAAGAACTGGTTTGGATTATTGCAAATGATTTTGATTTTAAGACACAGGCTGAGTTTGATTCTAAAGCTAGGATTCCAAGTTTGGAGTAAGTTTTGTTTGACGCACTCATTATAAATGTAAATAGGTTCATTCATAAATGACGTCACATAAAAAACGAAATTTTTTAGACACCTCTGCCACAAAATTTTCATACAAAAATCTTTCTTTTGTATGGAAGTGTCACACAGCGTCAGACTTCCTCCCCCCTAAACATTGGACGTCATTTATGAACGACCCCTATCAATATTTGGCATTTTTGAAATCATCACCAAAATGCATAATGAATATTTTTAGGACCCCTGAGTGGAGCTTCAAATTGCGAGCAAATCCAATTGCAAACTCATTAGAAGAACTGCCAAGTCCAAGAATTATAAAAAGTCATCTTCCTGTGCAGTTGTTGTCTGATGATATTTGGACAATTAAACCTAAAATTATCTTCAATAGTCGTGATCCAAAGGACAATGTAATTTCATTTTATCATTTACTGAACAGTTATTCTCCAGTTCCACTAAATCTTAATGAATTTTTGGAAAAGTTTTTATCGGCTGAACTTTCTTACACTCCATATCGAGAATATATTTGGAACTATTTGAATTTGCCTGAATATAAAAATATTTTGTACTTGACTTATGAGGAAATGTCTGCTGATTTGGACGGAGCTATTAAAAAAGTTGCTGATTTTTTTGGCAAAAATGTATCAGTTCAAAATAAAAACAAAATCAAGGACTATCTGAAATTCGAGAACATGAAAAATAAATTCAGTAAAGATAAAATAAAAGCAAATGGACACGATGCGAAAGTAGCAATAATAGGACTTGATCCCAACTCTGAAAATAACCGAGCATTCTTCCGTAGAGGAATTGTTGGTGGATACAAAGACGAAATGTCTCAAGAATATGCTGAAAGGATTGATGTTTGGTATTCAAAAGCAGGCAGTCTCAACCAAGGGTTTAAATGAGTGTTTCCATATAGAAATGGGAAAACAGCAATTTTGACATTTTTAATCATATTTCTGATTCTTTAAAGCTTTGTATATGATGTTTGGTATCGTTAGAAAGGTCTTAGTTGTGGCTATTTAGAACTTAAAGAAAATTTTCAAAAAAGTGGAACTGTGCCTTAGTGGCATGCCTCAAAGTTGGTCAAAAACATACATTTTTCCTACCCATTTTTCAGGTATAGTCCCATAGTGCATTTTTTATTTTATAATTGTTTTTAGTAGAGTCAAGTATATACTGGAAGACAGCGGTGACCGAATTTGATTTAGTCTCCTAAGTGAAAAGATCTGGTGCTACAAAGTTTTGGATTTTGGCGATTTTTTACATACGAATTTTTAGATTTTTTGCTATAACTTTTCATTAACATGACGAAACAACTTTTGGTTTTCGGTTTTAATGCTTAAATATACAGGGTTATTAACTAAAAATAATTGAAACTAGTTTTGTTCAGCTTAAACCATCTTAAAATCAGTTTTACCCATTTTTAAGGGTAATTTTGGTTTGATTTTTGTACCTAATTGAATAAAACTGATTTTAAGATGGTTTAAGCTGAACAAAACTAGTTTCAATTATTTTTAGTTAATAACCCTGTATATTTAAGCATTAAAACCGAAAACCAAAAGTTGTTTCGTCATGTTAATGAAAAGTTATAGCAAAAAATCTAAAAATTCGTATGTAAAAAATCGCCAAAATCCAAAACTTTGTAGCACCAGATCTTTTCACTAAGGAGACTAAATCAAATTCAGTCACCGCTGTCTTCTAGTATATACTTGACTCTACTAAAAACAATTATAAAATAAAAAATGCACTATGGGACTATACCTGAAAAATGGGTAGGAAAAATGTATGTTTTTGACCACCTTTGAGGCACACCACTAAGGCACAGTTCCACTTTTTTAAAAAATTTCTTTAAGTTCTAAATAGCCACAACTAAGATATTTCTAACGATACCAAACATCATATACAAAGCTTTATAGAATCAGAAATATGATTAAAAATGTCAAAATTGCTGTTTTCCCATTTCTATATGGAAACACTCAAATATATGGATTAAAATTATTTTAATAAATAAAGCTGAATATGATGGATTTTAAGGGTATTTAAAGGCCCAGATCATAGAAATATGTGTAAATTACATCTCATCCAGATGTCAGAATCCGCATTTAAGCAGGGAATTATCCAAAGCAGGAGGTTCAAACTCTTTTTCAATCTCGGAAAATATTCACGTCAGTGTCTATGAATCTATGCTCAAATTTCATCAGATTTACCCAGAATTTTTTTGGGGTACTTAGTGACCTTTTTGAATATGTTTTCGAATCATGAGTTTTTTGGATATTTTTTCGATATACTAGTATTAGTTTTCCACCCCATCCACCCAAAAGTAGGAACTTTGAACCTCCAAAACCCCCTGGTATTAGACACTCAAGTAGTAATGAGGTTCAAATTGTCGAGCTGATGCTACGTCGTTGCTCTGTCATTAATTGTATCCATCCACATAGCTATCAAGGAGTCTTGATTGCGGTGACAAGCTTATGACATTTGTATTGCAGCCATGTGGACGGATATATTTAAATCCATATCAATTTGGACCTCTTTGCTGCTCGAGATACATTTCTGACCTAGGTGAACTATAAGATTTTTTTCCTCAAAAGTTTGTAAAGTTTCTTAACTTTCATCACTATTCTGCTAAGTTCTTTTTGAATTGATTCTTTAAAAAAATGTTCTTAAAAGGTAGAAAAAAACAAAGCCTCAAGTATCATTTAATGAATGAGGAAAAAGGTATATATATGTAAATGTAGATAATTGCTTTTATGCTGCATTTCTATGCAACTGCTTTATCTAGAAAAGACATAAAAGTAAGAGGAATAAAGGAAAGAGGATACTTTTAAATGCATTATTTATTGTTGGTCAGACAATGAAATAAAAGGAAAAAGGGATAAAAATTCCTTTATGAAAAGGATAAAAGTGAGCGCAAAAGGCGAAAATAATCTCAGATGTTAAAGGTTCAAATGGATGCTTTGACTGCTTTTTATTTCAAATAGTAACAGTTTTTATGGAAATTAAAAGAACGGAACAGAATGGAAAAAGCTCTTTTCAGAGAATAAAGGAAAAAAATTTCCATTTTTAAGCTCAAATTTTCCCAACTAAATGGTGATTTTTTTTCTGCTGCTACGAAATAGGTCATGGGAGGACTTTTATCATTAATGAGGGTTACGAGATGAAAATTGTTTTTAATTTTTGTTGCTTAATACATTTTTCGTCATTTCTGTTTTAATACATGGACGGATTTTATCATGTCATCCATGAATCTATGCTTTTTTACCTGAGATTGCAAAAAATGATGGAAAAAAATTAACATAAAATTTTTTTGATGCTAAAGGACCATTCACTTACTATTCATCCACCACCTTCTGGCTTCCTTGCCAGACTTTCACGATTTATATTCCAAATTCTCAATTCTAGGTGTGAAATTTATTTTCTTTATTCACAGCACTCAAGCAACGATCATTAACAAAGATTTACATCTAATTACATTGCCGCTCCTCTTCTAACCATAAACACAAAATGAAACAGAACATTTGACAGACAAATTTAAAAAAAAACAAAATTTCCATCTAAAATTTATTACACGCTAAAAAAACTTTTTTTTTATGGAAAATGTGAAACTACATGCTTGATAGCAGAGCACAAAAAGGAGTCTATGAGAATGAAAATTGTTTATGGTGTAATTCACACATCATTTTCTGTATGCACATACATAACTTTAGAAAAACTTTTTTTTCTGCTCCCATAGACACACATTTTACACATATAATGGATGTTTTTCTGTGTATCTATACAGATTGTTCACATACTTTATACCATCTGAGGATTTAAACATTGTTGGAAGTTAAGTGAGGTTTGAAAATAACGGAGAATTTCAAATATCTAAAATTCAGGGGTTTTCAATCAAGTTAGGTGGAAATTTGGGTTTATTGGTCCGTTTGGGTCCAATTTGCTAAGGGCAGGAACGTAACCAAAGAAATGAATTTTAAATTTAGAGAGGGGGTTGCAATTTTTCCCAAAAACCCTAGCAAATGGAAGAAAATTTTCTATCGAGGGGGGAGGGTTTGACCCCTATCAGGGGCGTAACTAGGGTGTCGCAACTGTCGCATTTTGCGTAGGGCGCACGAATTTTGGGGCGCCAAAGGGTGGGAAAATTGGAAAAATTTTGTGGGTTTTCACGATTTAGGGGGCGCAAAAATTAATAAATCTTAATTAAAAGATTGAAATAATATATTAATTTGAAATTTTATATTACCATTTTATAATAATATATTTAGACTTTATTTAAGGGGGCGCTTTTTCAACTTTTTTTCAATATTTGGGCAGGGCGCTTGGTACCCTAGGTACGCCCCTGACCAACATCGGACTGACTTTCTCCTTCCTAAGTAGAAGCACAGTCAGATTTTGTTTGATTTTATGCATTTTCAACATTTTTCCAGTATACATGGGTTTTGATGCCCCCTCCCAGCTACACCTCTATTCCTAAATATTATCCAAAAATCAACTAATACTCTAGAAGAAAGGTAAGACTCAAATACTGTACCTCCAATCTCTCATCAAGAAACCCCAAAAAAGCTAAGCGGAAGCGAACAAGAAAGATGGAAAAGGATTGATTGTGATGGTAAAACTGAACAGCATTGTTTACTTGTTTTCAAAGTGATGCACAAAACTTTTCCTACACAAAATAAAAAAAAATCTCTCTCCTTATTTATAAGAAAGTAAGTGTTGTATGTAACAAAAAGTGATTAATTTCTGTCAGAATATATTGTGTATACTTTCATCTCGAAACTCTACAAATAAATGAATGGATGGTGTGTGAGCTTTTTTTGTGTACAAGACAAAGTTTTTTTTTATTTTCCTTGTTTAACTTTCTAAACAACAAAAAAAATCTCATTTCATGCTCTCTCGTTCACAATTCGTTACAACTACTCTTATTGATGCTGATGTATATTTTCCTATATTTTCTCTCTTTTTTACTTGAGTCTTAATATGAAATGGGACAAAATTTCCGTTCAAATTTCCTGTTAAACATCAATCAACTCAGAAAATGGGGAAAAAAGACTGGGATTGATGGGAGTGAGATGGAGAGTGATCTGTAGATACAGATGAAGCACATGATGAGGAAACAATTCAGTGTATAGGTTGAATCAATATTTGAATTTTGCAGGAAGTAGTTGGGAATTTTATTTTAATGTAGAGTATTTTGAATAATTGGTAAAAATTTTAAATAAAAAGCTTCGTTTAGTAGACTTAATAAAATATTTAAATTTTTTTTTCTTAATTTTAGATTTAAAAAAACAAAAATTAAAAAAAAAAAATTTTTTTAAACTTAAGTTTTTAAATTAAATTAAGCTAAAAAAGTGAAATTTTTAAACTAAAAAACTTATTTTTTCAAAAACTACTTAAAAATTAAAATTTTAAATTAAAAAACTTTTTTTGAAAATATTTAAAATTTTTGGTTTTCTTTAAATTTAAATTTTTTTTACCTTTTTAAAAGTTTTAGGTCAATCTTTTTATTTATTTTTTTTAAAATTAGTTTTTAAAGTTTTTTTTAATCAAAACACCTTAAAAAAATTGGCATGTTTTAAATTTAAGAAAAATAAATAAAAACTAAAAACTATTTTTGAAGAAAAAAATTCCAATCATCTGCAAATCATAACAGCAAAAAACCTTCTTCCTGTACCTCCTCTCGGTTAATATCAGTACAAAAAACTCAAATTAATCCGGAGAGTCACTTGACTAGCTAGTGACCAAAAATTCACTCCCATTTTGACCAGTTTCATTAAGGAAATTACTTTCGTTTTACTTCCGATTACATTCCATATTCAGATACATGCATGAATATCCCATTCAAATGATGTAATCGAGATGAGAAGTAGGAAGATACAAATAGGAAGAGAGGAAAAAATTTCTGCTCTGATAAGATTAAATAAATTTTCCCCTTTTCATTCGATATTACTTGATATTGCTGTTGGTACTGTCTCATTCAAATTCATTTGCATTTAGAGAAATTTTCAACAAATAGACTGAAATGAAATGGTCAATAGACGTGAATATGCACGACTGCTTACTGAGAAAATGTTTTAATATCTCAACAGATGTGAAATTCAATTTCTAAAATCAATTGAGGTAGAAATGAAAACAGAGAAAAATAAGTATGTGAAGAAAAACTATAATACGTAAAAGACGCACTTCTAGATTCAGTTTAATTCGGTTCAATTCATTTTTATTTAGTTCAATTCAGTTCTAGCAGGGGCGTATTCAGGGAGGGGTTTTGGGGGTCAAAACCCCTACCTTTTTGGGAATTTTTTTCAATTTGCTAGGGTTTTTTAAGAAAAAAATCCCAAAACCTCCTAAATTTTCTCTTTCATACAAGAAAAATTTCAAAACCCCTCCCTCGAAAAATTTCTGGATACGCCCCTGAGTTCTAGTCAAATTAAATTTAGTTCAACCCATCACAATTCAGTTCAACTCAGCTCAATTTAGTTCAATTCAGTCCAGTTTAATTCGATTCAAGTCAATTCAAATTAAATTTACTTCAGTTCAGCTTAGTTCAGTTTAGTTCAGTTTAGTTTAGTTCAGTTTAGTTCAGTTTAGTTCAGTTTAGTTCAGTTTAGTTCAGTTTAGTTCAGTTTAGTTCAGTTTAGTTCAGTTTAGTTCAGTTTAGTTCAGTTTAGTTCAGTTTAGTTCAGTTTAGTTCAGTTTAGTTCAGTTTAGTTCAGTTTAGTTCAGTTTAGTTCAGTTTAGTTCAGTTTAGTTCAGTTTAGTTCAGTTTAGTTCAGTTTAGTTCAGTTTAGTTCAGTTTAGTTCAGTTTAGTTCAGTTTAGTTCAGTTTAGTTCAGTTTAGTTCAGTTTAGTTCAGTTTAGTTCAGTTTAGTTCAGTTTAGTTCAGTTTAGTTCAGTTTAGTTCAGTTTAGTTCAGTTTAGTTCAGTTTAGTTCAGTTTAGTTCAGTTTAGTTCAGTTTAGTTCAGTTTAGTTCAGTTTAGTTCAGTTTAGTTCAGTTTAGTTCAGTTTAGTTCAGTTTAGTTCAGTTTAGTTCAGTTTAGTTCAGTTTAGTTCAGTTTAGTTCAGTTTAGTTCAGTTTAGTTCAGTTTAGTTCAGTTTAGTTCAGTTTAGTTCAGTTTAGTTCAGTTTAGTTCAGTTCAACATTTATAAACTCATTTCACTTCACTTCAGTTCAGTTCAATTTGTTTAAATTCCTTTCTATTCTAATCCAGTCATCCACTAAACAGTTCAAAAATAAACTTAACCTCCTTTCCTGCTTGAAAATTGCATAAAAATATTATTTCGTATCAAACTAGAGCTCGGTATGCATACCATATTCAGTTGAGTAAAAAAGCAGATCAATTTGAATATGATTCTTGAAAATCTTGATTGCATATGATTGCAAATACTTTTGAATATTACTTCCGGATAAAATGATTTTCACATGTGAGTGAATTCTGAATGAAATTAGAACTATGTATGCATAGAATTTTAGTATCGAGTGAAATTATTGAGGGTTCTGGCTTGTCGGAATTTTATTGCATGATAAGGGGTCGTTCATAAATGTCGTCCAATGTTTAGGGGAGAGGGGGGTCTGATGCTCTGTGGCACTTCAATACAAAAGAAAATTTTGTGACAGAAGGGAGGAGGGGTCTAAAAATCTCATTTTTTTGCGTGACGTCATTTATGAATGGATCTTAATGGAATCTGAGGTATCGAGTCATGGTTTGAATCCGTGATAGTACAAGAGAAATATCTATCTGTCTGAGTCTAAAATATCAAAAAAAAATTTAAATGATTTTCAATTTGAAATTTCAACTTAAGATTCAATTAATTTAAGTGTTTTTGCATGCAAATCGTCTCAACTTGATTGATTTGGATAAATTTGACAATTACTATCTGTAGCACATAAAATATCCATTAAGAAAATGAAATTTCAATGTTCTTTCCTCATTTAAATTGCATTTTATCCACATACATTTAACATTGTCTCATCTTTTCAACTCATTAGTAACTCACCTGTATACGTCTCCATTCAACAGCATCCCAAATATTATTCATTTATTCAAATTCACACTTGAATTGGAAGAAATGTTGCAGTGATGAAAGATTATCAAATATTCAATGCAATCATCCTGAAAAGAAGGAAACTCAGCAAAAAAAAGTTGAGGAATGGAACGAACCCTTTTCAACAAATTTTTCAATTTTTTATGTGAATTTTTTTCAGTATACGAGATCTATTCAGTAAATATACATAGATTTGAATGGAACGTGTTAGTATATAATGGTAAAAATGTAAATCTCTTACAATCACTTTTATCTCTCTTTTCTTTCAAGTCATGCATACATTTTTTATGTATCATATACTAAAGTATGATTTTTGGAACTAAGGCTTTGGTACGTGGGTGTATTTTTCAAGTAATGGATTATTTTAACTGCAGTTTTTGAGTAGGTCTTTAAAAATTTGGTTTTTATGCTCATAAAATTCAGTTTATTGAATTTCAGGTTGAATTTGGAAGCAATGTCATAAGTATATGACAAAATTTTTGTTAGCTACCCGGGGTACCGCACCTACCATATTCCACCTTCCACGGTACCCTAGGGTAACCCTACCTACTCGGGGTAGTCCACCAATCCTACCAGGAGTGGCCCTAAAAACCGACTTCAGGTCTTATTTGAAATAAGACCTGAAGTCGGTTTTTATTATTTCTTGGCAATAAAACTTTCAGATCTTAAAATGTTGCCTCTAAGAACGACAAGTTCCAACGAAAATAGTCAAATCGATCCATGTTCGTTCCACCTACCTAAATTTTTTATACCATCATATTCGAAATCCACAACAAACTAAACTTCAATCGTTTTTCCTTTTTCAACCGCATTACAGATTCAAGTCAAAGGTTTCCTGAATTTTCAACTCTATTTTGTAATATTTGATACCTTTATTGAATTTTCTGTTGCTTTGATGTGATGATGAGGTATTATAACAAACATAGCCTTAAAATGTGAATAAAGTGATGAAATGAAAAAGATGAACAAAGGAAAGGATTTTGTTGAGGTTCATTGGTTTCTTCATGCATTTATATTGAGTTTAGTTTTGGAAATTGAGCTGTTTGTAGCTGAAATAATCTTATTGAATGTATTTTGAAATTTTCGAAGAGGAGCTATTCACTTATGATGTTCATCTTTTTTTTATAGAGGTGTCACAAAGCACCAGAACCTCTCGCACTAAAGGTTGGACATCATTTACGATAGACCCCAAAATCAAAACATAAAAGAATTCTTTGTTAGTTTTAAATTTATTTATTGATTATAATATTTAAAAATCGTTCATTTAGGGGCCATTTACTTATTAAGTAACGATTTTAGGAGGGAGGGGATCTGAGATTTTGTGTAAATTTAAACAAAATAAAACTTTTTTATAAAAAATAATATGAATAAGTTTAAAAAGTCTGTTTTTGGCGTTACGTAATAAGTAAATGGCACCTTATGACGTCCAGTACCTAGGGGTCTGGAGCTGCATGAATTTTTTGCTACAAAACTTAAAAAAAGCCTGAATTTTGAAGGACGTCATAAGTGAAGCGCCCTTAGCTTAGGAGCATATCCAGAAATTTTTTCGAGAAGGCTGCTAATGTACGTTTACTCGCCTAAATACTACCCTACTTGACAAGAGAGAGGAACAAATCCAGTTTTTTTTGTAGAGAGTTTCGTATTTCTATTTTCCATTCTGGATACGTCCCTTTTTGTGATTAAAACTAAAGATGATGAATAATTTTCTTATTTTCAATTAGAAATCGTCCAATTGCATTTGAGATCATTTCTGGATCATTCAAATGGAAGTAATGGGAATCTGAGTCAATAACTTCTAACTTAAATTTTGGATTTTCCATGAATGCTTTCAAAAGATTATCAAAGTATTTAAATTTAGCATACAAAGGCGATGACTGTTTTGTTGTGAAAAATAAAAATGGAATGTTAATCCTTTTAGCACTTTCAATTGCTGTATTTTCTGGATGGGTCATCAAAATTATGTTCTTCAGTCTTGGATCTCGTGAGAAATAAAATTTATCTGGATATTTTGAAGATCTCGTGATATTTCGTTCAAGTAAGTATGGAGCACTTTCTGTTGTGATGTTAAAGAAGCTTCCAGTATTGACTCTTTCAATCATTTCCTCAATTGTATAGCTCGGTGGTTCTGAACTTGACCGAATTCGCTCATCAACAACCATAAAATTCAAAATACTTTCTCTTGTGTCACTTAGTTCCTGTTCAAATGTTCTGTCCAAATTTTTAAAGCTATCAATTTTAATCAGCAAGTCCATTTTCTCTGGGAAGAGTGATGCAAATAGAAATGAAACCATCGCACCCATACTGTGACCTAATAGGCTGATTTTATCCCACTTGTATTCCTTCATCACAAATAAAACTGCAAAAATATTGTCAAAAACATTGTATACGACGCCATCAGGCAACCAGCAACTTCTCCCATGTCCAAGAAAGTCAATAGCCAAATATGAAAAATCTCTCGGTAACAAAGGAATCAATCGATCGTATGTTCCAGCATTATCTTGCCATCCATGTAGACATAAAATCGGTTTTGTATCCACATCACCCCACCATTTACCAGCAATGAAGCCACCACTCGGTAAATTTATTTTTATTTCAGTGACCTTGAAAATTAAATTTTACAAAATTGAACTTTGAGCTTTTGTGGCGTGATTTGACTTACTTTAGTGTTGTGTTGCTGTTGAATTTTAAATTTTTCTAATTCTTTAAACATTTTTGACAATTTAGATATTCTATTTAATATTCAAATATTAAATAACTTTAAGAACCAAATTCTATTTGTTTTGTCTGTTTTACTATACTGAATAACGCACAACACATGCAGACTACACGTAAACAAGAGAAGTAGTGAAAAAAATTGAGTATGAATATTTTAAAAGAGTCGTTGAAAGTTTTTTTTGGTACGGCAGGTCAATGTTTTGTCTGCTGTATAAATAGCTGAAAGTTTATAGTACTTTTGTTATCTTATCTAGAATCTGAAAAAGTTGCAGATTATTTAGAATGAAAAGATATGTTAAATATTGGAGAAAATGCATGAATAAAGCGCATTTTCGTCAAAAAAGGTTGCAATGATGAAAAATGTTGGGTGATCTACGCTTGATGGCAAATCCATTTATTCGCAAATTAAGTCACGCTAAAAAACTGACCTTTCGAACCCCCCTCCTCACCCTTGTTACAAATTTTCCATAAAAAGAAATTTTTTCTATTTGAACTGCCACAAGTCAGGGGCGTATCCAGAAATTTTTCGAGGGAGGAGTTTTGAAATATTTTTGTATGGGCGGGATTTGGGATTTTTTTCTTAAAAACCCCTAGCAAATTGAAAAAATTCCCAAAAAGGGTAGGGGTTTTAACCCTCAAAACCCCTCCCTGAATACGCCCTTGCCACAAGTTCATTAACACCCCTCCGCCTAAAAGCGTGACTTAATTTGCGAACGAACTTTTAGATTATTTTTAAAGTAAATGATAAGGACTAAGGTTAACTTTTTGGTGATTCGAGGTAATTTTCTGCGTATTCCTTGGTGAAGCTTAAAAATATTCTAACATGGAGAGTATGAACAGGAAAATTGATAAATTGAAGGTCAAAGGAAAGGCCTCATGTGTCTCCTAACATTATTGAAATTGGTGTTGGAAATTGGCATACAGTAACCAGCGATAGAACCAGCTATAGGCGACAACTAAGGGAGGTCTTGGATCATAATTGATCTATACGACCAACGAAGTAAGTCAGTAAGAAAGTTATGTGAACTACCCAAAATTAACTAATTTTTTATTTTTTTGATAAAAAAATTAATACCTCGCCTTAAACAAAATCCAGGGAGAAAATTACATGGTGGAAAGCATTTAAAACCTTAAATTATAAGAACTTCTGACTCTTTTTTCACCAAATATGTGTAAATTTGGAATTATAGCTCAAGAAGTGTGTGGCGGAATATCTTTTTGAAAAATAATTTTTTCCACCAAATAGTTTTCCCCCTGATTAAAATCTTCATAAATGATGAATAACTTTTTGATTTTCAATTAAAAACTTAGTAATAATATTTGAAATTTTTTCAGCTTCATTCAAATGATAATGATGTGATTCGGAATCGACAATTACTTGCTGAAATTTAGAATTTTCTCCACAAGCCTCCAAAAATTGATCGAAGAAGAATTCCTTTGCAAACAGTGGTGATTCTGGTGAAAACATGAATAAGAATGGAACTTTAATGTTCTTAGCACCACAAAGTGTGAGATTTTCTGGATGCGGTGTGAGGATCATGTTCCGTAGCCTTGGATCTCGTGAGAAATAAAAATTTCCAGGAACTCTTGAAGACTTTTTGATATTCCGTTCCAGCAAATAAGGAGCACTTTCTGGTGTAATATTTCCAAAACTTCCAGTGTAAACTTTTTCAATCATTTCCTCCATAGTATAACTTGGCGGCTCAGAAATTGACTGACTCTTCTCATCCAAAACAATAAAATTGAGGATATTGTCGCGAGCATCCATAATTCTCTCAATATCTGATCGATCAGGATTCTTGCCAAACTCAATTGTTACAAGACTATCAATTTTATCAGGAAACATAATCGCAAATAAAAATGCTATTGCACCGCCCATACTATGACCTAATAAGCTAATGCTCTGCCAGTTATACTCCTTCATTACATAAATTATTGTATATACGTTATCAAATAAATTATAAGGAATTCCTCGTGGCAACCATGAGCTCCTTCCATGACCGAGTAAATCAATAGCTAAGTAAGAAAATTCCTTCGGTAATAATGGAATCAAACGATCAAAAGTTCCAGCATTGTCTTGCCATCCATGAAGACATAAAATTGGTTTTGTGTCTAAATTTCCCCACCATTTACCAGCAATGCACGTTCCATTTGGTAGGTTTATTTTCACTTCTGTAATCTTGAGAAATTTTGATAAAGAATATTAAACCTTGATTTATTTTAGGCCTTTTGAACTTACTTTGATGTCTGTTGATTGACTTGATTTGTATTTTTGCAGTTCCTCAAACATTTTACGCTAATAAATTACGAGGATTATTTAAATTACGATTTTTTTATTTAAATATTTTTTTTGTAAAAAACACAATGGAAGTGGCAACTTCAGACGAATCCAATGTTTTAAGTCGAAGTTCACTTTACATGATGTTTTTGTTTTGTTTTACATGTGTAACATGAAACATTCAAATGTGCTGAGCAGGTACAAAAAGTTGTATTTTAACGGTTTTTGAAATTTCTTTATTTTGATAATAATTTTTGTACTTTTTAAAATTTAATGTTTTTTATTGTTCTTAAAAATAAATTTTTTAAAAACTATTTTTTCTTTAAGCTTTGCATTTAAAAAATAAAGTTTTATATTTTTAAAAAATAATTTTTTATTTAGGTATTTTTAATTTTAAAAAAATTAATCATTTCATTAAAAATTTATATTTTTTTATTTGTACAAATTGTTTTTTATTTTAAAAAATTGATTTATTTTTATTTTTTTAAAAAAAATTTTTTTATTTTTAAAAAAATAATTTTTTATTTACAAAAAAATAATTTTTTATTTAAAAAAAAATAATTTTTTATTTACGAAAATTATCAGTTCAGCCACAAAGCAATCACAAATGACTCTGGACCTTTTTATGCTTCTCTAAAAATTCGTTTATGATTACGTAAATTTTTTCAGGCTCCGTCAAGTGAACGTGATGGGAATCCGACTCAATTAAACAATACTGAAAATGTGGATGTTTCTTCAAAATGTTGATGGCTTCTGCCTCATTTTTGTCCCTTTGTGGTTTTGCGTAAGAAGAATTTGTTACTTTTATGTAAAGGAATGGCATTTTGAGGGTTTCAGCAAGTTCCAGCTGAGTTTCGTGTGGAAAGTTTATTTGGAATTTTGATTGAAGTCTACGGTCTCTTGAAAAGAAAAACTTTCCTGGATACTTTTTGGATGGTTCAATATTTCTTTCAAGTAAGTGATGAGCAGTTTCCCTCGTGACACTTTTTTTAGTTCCAATAATAATTTTTTCAATCATTTCTTGGAAAGTGTATGATGGTGGCTCGGTACTTTCCTGGTTCCTTTTGTCATTTATTAAAAATCTCTCAAAAAGTTCATTGAATTGTTCTCTAAGTGCTTTAACACTCAGAACTGGAGGTTTTAATACATCAATTGATATCATTAAATCCACACGTTCAGGATATAAACATGCATATGTATATGCTACTCTTGATCCCATGCTGTGAGTCAGAAAGCTTATTTTATCCCAGCGGTAATATTTAAACAAAAAATCAACCACAAATAAATAATCCATAATCATGTACTGCTGTCCATGAGGAATCCATGAGCTTCTCCCATGTCCCGGAAAGTCAATTGCTAAATATGAAAAGTTTTCCAATAACATCGGAATCAAACGATCAAAAGTTCCGGCATTATCTTCATGTCCATGAAGACATAAAATTGGTCTAATTGATTTATTTCCAAACCATTTACCCGCAATGATTTGTCCAGATGGCATGCAGAGTTTTACTTCCTCAAACTTTATGAGAAAAATGATTATGAATGAAATTATTACATTATTTAAGTGCGAGTGATGAGGACTTACCCTTTGATCTGACATTTTCAGCCTAAAGTGATTAAAATACTTAATTTTTCAATTTTTTTGTAGCTAGTTTTTATTTGTTACTTTAAACTTTATCAAGCAAAGATGCGATAAGATTACAGCTTGACGTGATGAAAAAGCGCTTTTTAAAATTTAAGCTTAAGAAATCTCAGTCAATGTTAAGTTCAAATTCAATAATTAAAAGTCACAAAGGGCCGTTCATAAATGACGTCACGCAAAGCGACAGACCCTCCTCCCTCTAAAAGTTGGACGTCATTTATGAACAACTCCGAAATAGCATCTAAATTTCCCCAATACAAAAATTTTTATTAAAAAAATTATAAATCTTCTCATAAATGACTCTCAACCTTCTTGTACTTCTCCATAAAATCCTCAATAATTCCAACAATTCTTTCTGGTTCAGTCAAGTGTAAATGATGCGAAAAAGTGTCAATTTCATGATACTCAAAATTTGGATTAGTCTTCATTGCACTTAAAGTCTCATGATAATAATCATGATCTTCAGTTATTGGAAAATTGGCAGCTTTAATGATTAAATATGGCAACTTAAATTGTTTTGCTAAGTCAACGTACATTGAGTGGCCTAAGCAAAATCCAAAATTGTATCTCAAGCGACCGTCTCTGGAAAAATAATATTTTCCTGGTTGCTTTTTGGATGGAAGAGCGCCTCGTCTTAAAATGTATGGAGCAGCTTCTTTGGATACGCTGTTCAGGAATCCATTGTAAATTTTATCAATCATCTCATTGTAGGTGTATTCTATTAAATCACCTTCAACATTTCTTTGGTCTGCAATTGGAAAGTTTTCGATTGTTTGCTGAAGTGCATGGACTAATCTATTTGATGAATATACCCTTGGTTTTAGAGCATCAATGCTTATAATTTTATCCACCTTATTAGGAAATATTGCAGCAAAAAAGAAAGCTATGAAGCCCCCTAAGCTATGTCCAATTATGCTGATCTTGTCCCACTTATATTCCTTCATAAGCAATATCAAGGCACTAATAAAGTCAAAATTATGATAAGCAACTCCATTAGGTAGCCATGAGCTTTTTCCATGACCTGGAAGGTCGATTGACATGTATGAATATTGTTTCGGTAATAATGGAATTAATCTATCGAAACTTCCAGCATTATCTTGCCAGCCGTGAATGCAAACAATTGGCTGAACTGATTTATCGCCCCAAAATCTTCCTGCTATGAATCCACCAGTTTGTAGGTTGATCTTCACTTCCGCTACCTTCATGCAAAATTTATAAGAAAAGTTGAACTTTGATCATTTTGTTTACATTCAACTTGACGACTTACTTCAAATTCCTCTTCGTCTTTTTGTACTTTTGCTTCAAAGTCGTCCATTGTTACTAATTTAGTTAAATTAGTTTCGTATTTAAATCGTAAATTATCATAAAATTAAATTAAAACTTATTCAAAATCAGAATGTTTTGCTATAAAACAGCTGATTTTTAAGTTTCAATGTTATCGTCAGCATTGTAGCAGTCTCCTCGAAATAGATAAGCCGGTTTGAATTAAGCATGTAAAATTTTGAATTTTTAAAAAAACGTTAAAGAAAACTGAGCATGTGTTTTGAAATAATCGTCTGAAGAATTCACTAAAAATTAAATTTTTGCTAGAACGTCAGATTCACGCTGGCCTGGTACCAAGTTTTTTTTTTGTCTTTTTGTACCGGATGCTTCAGCTGAATCCAGGATTTTTGGAGGAGGGGTGCTCAATTTTCTATTTTTGAAAAAATCACTGGGTAGTATTCAATATTTTTCTGTAAAAAATTAATTTTGATCTCGAGGGGGGGGGGGTGCCTGGGGACCTAAGGACCATCTCCTGGCTATACCCCTGCTTGCTACGTCTAAAGCTAGATATTTGTGACATTATTATTATTATTAATATATTTACTGCTTATCGATACCTAAGATGGACAGGGTATTTGTTTAGAGGCTCACATCATAGAAGTAAGTAAGTATTAAATATTTAAAACATGGAAATGGGGTTTGTGTTAAAGGTTGTCATAAATTAGGTCACGTAAACTAGCTCTCTCTTCAGAGCGTGACGTAATTAGCAAACAACTTCTTATGAAAAAATTAAACATCTTAAGTTGTTTAAAAATTCTATCGAATTAATTAGGCATGCCTTAACAAAACAATCTGTTGTCATTATAATATAACAGAAAAAAGAAAAAGAATTCAATTAATTAAATCAGAAAGACATAATAAAAACAGAATATTTTATTATTGAAAAAGCCATTAAAATTTCTAATTATGATTTTTGTCACAGTCTACCTTTCGTTGTCATGGAGCAGATAAAGATAGAAAGAGGAGATTTTATAAATTAAATATGTATGAGTGTATATACGAAAGCTCGTTTAGATAAATTAGATTTTTCCATTTGTATTACCATTTTAATATCTTACATACCCTTATTAACCCTTTTTTCCATTAAATTCAACATTTGCTATTAGCTCACATTAGCAGTTCTGATTAGACAAAAAGCATCTTTTTTGAGCTGCCAAAAAAGCCACAAATTATTTTACTTAATACTATCATCATGCAATGTGAAGCATACACACCCTCAGATACACATTAGTGTGAGATTAGGAACAATAAATTATGCATTTTATTACAATTTAATACCTTTCCGAATGTTGTAGCTGTATAGGATCATTTCTGAATGTCAATGTGGTTTTGAATTTATATCTTCATTATTATACATTGTTTTCTATCTAGTTCAATTCATATTTGAAAATTAGAGGGGGTGGAGTCCTTAACTGAAATGTGCTTTACTAATTTAAATATATTTTACTTTTTGTATTTAAATTTTAAAAACTGAATTTATGAAAAATTTAAAAATTTCAATATTTTATTAAAAATTGTAGCGTTCTATATAATTAAATATTTTTTTAAAAGTTTTATTCGGTAATTCAAATAATTCTTTATTTAAAAATTTAATGCATTTTTAACGTTTTTGTTTCGAAATTTAATGCTTTTCAAAATTTTAAATGTCTAATTCTTTTCTTATTTCATTTTTAAAACTTTACGTTTATAGCAAACAAATTTTCTAAATTTTAATTTTTTTGAGAGTATATGTTTACTTCCATATATATTTTAAATGTCTAAATTTAATTTGATTTTTTTCTGAAAAACTATGTATTTTTAATTTTTTTTATTATTTCTACATTTTTAAATTTTGGAATTTTAAAAATTATAAATTATTATAAATATTTTAAAGTTTGAATTTTTACATTTGATTTAAACTTTTTAATTTGATTTTAAATTTAAAAAAGTTTTTAAAATTGATTTTTCTAAATTTTTATTTTCTTAAATTGAATTTTTTTAACTATTTTTTATTTTAAGATTTTTTAAAGTTTATATTTTAACATTTTCTATATAGTTTGGAATCCCCCTTCATCCAAACAACCCTCAACCATATTGAGATGTCGAAGGAATTTTCCAATTTTATGATTTTTAAATTTATTTGTTCGAACTGCACTATATTCGGGTGGCAATAATAATAAGTTATAAGGGTTATAACAACACCAATAATGATAATGATAAGAAAAGAAAGATGAAGAAGAAGTTGAAACAAGAAAAGACCGTAATTAATGTCAATAGTCGTGGTATCAAAAACACATTAAACATAATTCTACCCATACAGCAATATTTGTTCTCTCGTCTTGAAAAATAACAAAAAAGGGTCATTTTTAAAATAAATGAATGGGGAGTGAGGAAATATAGATTGTGTTTAAGGGAGGAAAATGGAGGGAATAGAAAGTTTATGGCAAAGTTTCTTGATTGCTTTCCAAACTTATGGCAATATATCAGAGATAAGGGTACGTACGGGTATATAAAGTTGTGGCATGAAAATGTTTCAGTCCAAGGTGAGTTTTGACTTTTCAATACAAGATTTGTGGCTGTTCCAAGGGGAGAAATCAGAAGAAATGGAGTGAGAATTTAGATGCAGGGCATGTACAGAAATTGAAGGAAGTTTTCTGTGTGGTTAAAGTTCATTTATTTTTCTTTGGTAAAATTTAAATAAATTTTATGTGGTTGTTAAGGTTTACCATGTTTATATTACGAATAGATTTTCAAAGCCACTGAAAAATGAAATGAAGATCTTTACATTGTCATTTGAAGCAGGGGGTGTATTTTGACAGAAACCAGAACTTTGTGTGTATTTTAATTTATTACTGAAATGATTTTTGTATTAAATTTTATTTTTGATGGTGCCTGGAAATTAATTTAACTTCAGGACATTTTTAAACTATAGTCTGTGGAGTCTAGGATGAGGATGTTCATAATTGATGAGATGAATGTAAGGGAAGAGGGACTGAACGTGTCAAGTCAGTCTATAAGAATGAGAAAAGGTAAGTATAAGGACACCCATGTCATTTTGAATACCAGGATTACTCCAAATATTGAATTTAGAAAGTTCAAGACTGCACAGGAAGCTCACGCCGTGGGTGTAACCAAGGGGGTGTCTGATGGGGTTTGGACCCCACTCGACGTTTCTCCGAAGCTCCAGATTATTAGTTAATTATTCACGCACCATTAGAATTAACAACAAGTATAAATACTTGAGTAAAAAAATGAAAAAAAATTGGGACCCCCAAAAAATTTTTTGGGTACGCACCTGATTCACGGTCTTGAACCATTTCGTTCCATAATTTAAACTATTAAAATTAAATTTTTAAAGCTGGCAAAACTATCCTTACATCACCCACTCACTGCCCTTACCTAAACCACACAGATGTATACAAAATATTTTCTTTCCTGCGGTTCCTTTATTACAACATAAAAAAGTTCACTTCTTTTTCTTCATATTGAGACAACAAAAGATGTAAGAGAAACCGAACTGTATGAGATTAAAGCAGTTCATATTTTCTCATATCGAGATCACATCAAAGCACTCTTTCTCCATTAATATCACTTCTGTAACCACATCAAAGGTACATGACTGAGTCTTTCATTTTCTCTTTACACTTTTCTCCTTCTTGCTTGCTGTGGTACTAAGTACATGTGAATGCAAACTGATGATGAAGAAGGAAAAATAATTTCAATATAGTTTTTGTGGCTTTTGAAAGTCATCGCAATGGAAATTGTAATCAGTATTAATAGTCTGGCTTTTCAACTTTGTCTATGTGAATAGATTGTTGCAGAAACTAGGGATGAATGTCTGGTGCAAGTGAAATTAATTAAATTTGAGTCCAGTATGGTCTATATTTTATTTTATTTTTTTTAGCTAACTCTCGTGAGGTCTTCACTACTTGGTTACCAAGCAAATGTCACACGACCGACATAAAAAAGGATACCAATCTGGTCTGATCTGAATTTGTGCAGCTTTTCTACATTTTGACTCTGTCTGGATTAGCAGCGTTGAAGCAAGGATTCTTGACATTTGAGGCTAAATCAAGGTTTATATAGGCTAGATATAGAGTTTTGCGCATTTTTGAATTTTGTTCCCTTGCCACACCATCACCACTCTGGATTAAATAGCATTATCAAGAGGGGAGGAGAGGGTGTCTAGGGTATCAACCCTTTGATTTAAAATCTATACTGGTCCATCTATTTGAGTTAAAATGAGTCTAAAAATGCCCAAAATTTATAATTTAACTTCGAGTGACAAAAATCCATGCTTCACTACTTTAGAAGTGCATTTATTATAAAATTGCTCCAAACAAAACTTTGCTTTCCATTTATTCATGTGCCATATATATTTTTCTCATCTAATATTAAGTTTCTTTCAAAAACTTCTGAACACAGTGCTAAAGTCACGAAGAATCCACGTGAAACGTATCAAAAAGTCATCAATCCTTGCATAATCACGTACACAGGAAAAAAGCAATAAAAAGCAGTTCAAGGACGCACTTTCTAGTGAAACTATACATAAAGCAATGAAAAATGTAATCAGAGTGCAACATCTGCTACTGGATATGGAACAACAAAAAAGAAAGCACGTTAAGAGTTCGCCTGAAAAAGAAATACACCATGACTGTATAGACATTATACATCCGTAAATTTTATGGCGAAAAACATTTTCCCCATCATACCGAGTTGAAAATTTCACTTTTTTCTGTGTCAAAATGTTTTTAAATTGTCATCATTTATATTTTTTTCCATCTCCACTTTTTTATGGATCAAAAAATGTACGGAAAAAATTACAAAAAAAGATGCTTTTCGGTATGAAAAAAAGTTTTTTTTATTTATACGGATGAAAAAAAGTTTATACTTGAAAATGGTGAAGGATGTCATTTCTTTCGAATCTAAAATTATTTTTTGATGATTCCTCATTTGCCGCAGAATTGAGGAACGACGATGATGGAAATGCTTCCATAGAAAGTCAAGTTTGGGTGAAAATATTTTCAAGTTTCTGTGGCTGTAAATTTCCTATTATTGTTGATAAATTACAAGAAGCTTTGAATTATTAAGTAAGGAGATAAAATCTTTAGTATGCATCCATTTGGAGAAAATTTGTCAATGATTAATTTGTGGAAAGGTCAGGAATGGATGTAGATATGCCTTAATTATTCATTCATTACAATCTAATTTGTAGAACATTGCCTGCAAAGTTTCATGTCATTGTAAATGCATAATTTTATAACATGACTCAAAAGTGAATCATTAAATTGTAATAATCTCCAGTAATGCATGCCTCTTTGGTGTGTCTTTGCGAAAAACTTGTGTGAAGATAGAGCTCACAAAGAGCTTCAAGAGATTCTAATTTTAGAACAATTGAGCAAATTAATACCGATTCCTAATTTTCATGGAGTTGATCAAAAATGGGATTGGATGAAGTCACTCGGGAGCTAAGTTATCTCATTTTTTGATACCAGACTCCTTTAACACCGACACATAGATTTTAGTTTCAGAGCATGCAGGCTGTACTGAAAACGTAGCTTTCAGTTTTCCAAGGGCATAGTCAAGAGAGGGTCCTTAGGTACCCAAGCACCCCCATCGTGATCAAAATTCAATACACATTTTTAATTTTTTTAAACATACCTTTAACACTCCTCTTCCCAAAATGGAAAACTTCATTATTTTGAAGTTTCTTCATACTTTTAATTTAGGTATATTTATTCAATTAAAAATAAAATCTTATAATATTTAATTTTATAATCTATATAATTTCATAGCCTTCACTGTCTGACAATCACAAATTAATAATTAACAAGCAAGAAAAAACTCTGATTCTTAATGAAGATCAGCACTTTCGTCGCAAATTTTTTGCGAAATAATACCAGCTCCTCCAGATCCAATTGAGCTTCCAAGTATCAGTCCAATTACTAGACCTCCATTCAGTCCAAGACCAGGAAATAAAAAGGATCCCATTATAGCTCCAATTGAAAGACCAGCCTTATAAGTTTTTCTCAATTATTTCTATGATTTTTTTGCTTTTATTTTTGCCACTTACAGATCCTCCAACAGACGTTCCTGCAGCCACCACTCCAATTGTACACTTCACATTCACATTATATTCAGCATTCAATGCTCTTCCGTAGCATGAATGAAATAACAAGAAAATTGTTAAAGTGACTGTTATGAGCTTATTCAGTTTCATGACTGAAGTCTATGGTCCTTCAAATTGCGATTTATTATGAGAGAAAAAATAAAGATTTTTCTGACTTCTCTAAAAATTGTTCTATTCAGTGCATGTGAACTCAAAAAACATAAAAAGAAAGAAAAATTGATAAGAAGGGCAATAAAATTAATATGAATTAATTAATAAACACGAGATTGACTTGGTTTTTATTTTTTGGACAATTTACTTTTGATTGTCAATTTGTTATGCAAGAGATTATGAAATATATCAATATATTTTTTCTCTGAATTTTACTGTGAGGTTACCATTACCCGGTCGTATCTATAAGGGGGGGATGTCCGTGGTTTTCAAAGTTTTGTTAGGTTAATAGTTGATAGGTGTAGTTAATTTGAAGGGATCATTAGTTCTTGAAATGAGTTCCATTTATAACGAGTTTCAAAATTCACACTCTTAAACACACACTATGTGCACACTCTTAAAAATAATTCTAAAAATCTGTTTCTAAAATCTAAAACTTTGTTTTTTTTTAATTTTAAAACATATATATTGAAAAATTGCCATAAATTTACACATGTTTCGGTGTTAGACTGGACTACTAACCCAGAGGTCAAGGGTTCGATTCTCACTCTGAGCAATTTTTTTTCCTCAAAATATTTATTAATAAAAAATTGTCTTTGATGTAGTTACATACTCCACATTCAGGCACAGCTAGAACCTAAAACCTACCAAAGGATTTTCTAATTTTCAAAAATTTATTCGTAATTTCGTAACATAAATAAAATATTATTCCATATTATCAACAAATAAATGCATTTAGTAAGTTAAGTTCAACTAATTGCAGCCATCTTCAACCTAATATCATCCTCAAATTATTCTATCAAAATACAATCATCATGATACATCTATGCGTATAATAATGCTAATATTCTCTTTTTTTAAACACAAGTACATGTTAATTATAAGCGATAAGCATAAAGGCTCTTAAAATATTTATAATGCGTGTTTAAATTATTATGTTGTGCAATATACGTACGTATAACATGCTGTAGTAATTAATTCTCAGTTGAGATGTATCATAAGACGCTCATCATTTTATTACAAACAAGAGAATGAGAGAAATTTTTTTTATGTATGTTCATGTACGTAAAGTAAGTAGACGCAAGCACATTAACGATGTTATTTTTTCTTCTTCATGGTATGTATCCTCCCAAAGGAATAGAAGAATACTGAACATTAAAAAGGTTGTCCTCATTCCGGATGTAGATTATAGGTGTCATTGTATTTCAAATTATGACTTTTTTTTTGTTTCTTTCCTCATTTTGTTTTACATGCTGTGGCTGTTGAGGGGTCATAAAATTTTAGTTGATATATTTTACACAATGGATCTGAAAAAATTGAGGAGTTGCTCTATACACAAACCTATAGACATTAAATCAAAATTTACTTTGATAGCCAACTTCTGCACCTTTTCATTGGATGAACCTAATCAGTGGTGTTTTCAGAAATATTTCGCACATAAAGCATGCCTATGTACATCTAAAATATTCTTTTTAGGAGCTATTTCTTGCCTCAATTCACCATGAATTTTGTAAGAATTTGTGAGTAAAGCAGGTCGAATTTTGCATTTAACTTCATGATCATTGGAGAAATTTTAAGATTTTTCCGTTACTCTTTTCATTGATTAAACCAGGGGCGTATTCAGAGGGGGATATAGGGGTAAATCCCCCTTTTTGAGAAATTTTTCTTTAATTTGTTAGGGGTCGTTCACTTATTACGTAATGCTTTTAGGGGGGGGGGGGGTCTGAGATTTTGTGACAAGTCAAACAAAGGAAATTTTTCTTCCTGTAAATTTTGTGAAAAAATTTCCTCAAAAATTAAACATTAACAACAAACTAAATTGAAAACTGTCAATTCTACAGCATGGAAGTCAATAGGCCATTTACTTTATGCGATTTTATTTATGACAAATATCCTCAAACTTTATGAAGCTGAAAAAAGTTTTTACATTTTTTTTTACGATTGTGAATGTTTGATGAGTTGATGACACCCATAAGCGGTCTCATTTTCCACACTACTTCCTCTCTCATTCTTTCCTTCTTTTACCGGTTTTATGACAAATTTTATACTCATTTGGGGATGCCATAGCTTTTCATTACATTTTATGGAATAATAAATGAAATTGAAACACACAAAATATCTTGACCATATTTTATTTATTGCAAATTCATAATTTGCTATTGTGTTGTCAATTATTTAAAACTTAATGCAGTTTCAAATTCAAATCGCTACAATTTCCATAACAATTGATTTGAAAACAAAGTAAGTGATTTTGTGTTAATATATCAGTTGTGGGGACAATATTTGAAAATTTTCTAATCGAATGACACCCTTGATGTTGAATTTTTATTATGGTAATTAATAAAATATAATAACATGGCAGCAGGTAAATTGATAAATTTTAAAGACTAATTTACAACTCATTTAAATATCAATGTTGTTCATGAATAATAGTTTTAGCTAGGAAGGCCATCTGCTTATCTTTTTCCACAACAAATAACGATCGCTGCCTCAAAAATGCGCTTAAGTACTTGGATAAAACACGAGGGCTTTTAACCTTTTTTGAATAAAATTATTTAAACATAAAGCATAATCAGTAATTTTTTCAGTTTAGCTCAACATATTTTAGTTTGAACATCAGATTATTTTTGGAAGTTGAATTAAGCAGTTTACAACTGAATTTAGTTTAAAATGATTATTGCTTACGTTCTATTTTTAATTACAACATTTTTGATAATACGTCTTACGTATAAGTTTAAATATAGACGATTTTACGCTTTAGCAGAAAAACTTCCAGGAACAGATAAATTATCAATTCTCGAATCTATTTGGATTGGATTGACGTTGTCTCATAAAAAAAGACTATTTCTTGTGCTAGATACTTGTAATAATGATTTTCCAATGACGAAGCTATGGATTATGCATAAATTGTGGATAGTTACAAAAGATCCTGATACGATCAATAAAATATTCAACTCACCGTACACTTATAATAAACCCAGAATTATGTATCGAGTTTTTGTTATGAGAAATACAATTGTTAGTATTGACATGGATGAACACAAAAGATATCGAAGAATTTTTAATAAAGCATTTTCAACACCAATGCTACAGCGACTTCCTAAAATTCTCGATGAAAATTCTAAAAAGTTTATTAAAATGATGGAAAATACACGAGGATCTGAAGAATTAAACCTTATGGAATATGCTGGAGCATTCACACTAGAAACTTTTTCACAAAGCAACCTTAATTTTGAAATGGATTATTTTAAAAGTTATGTTTTTGATGCATATGACAAGTAAGTCTGAATAATGCTGTGAAATTTTTGAACTTAGTGAAATTTTGAATCTAAAAATAAGGAACAATCATAATCGACTGAAAATCAGAGTTGGAATCGCTCCACTTTGGCGTCGTAGCAGCAAGTATGGAAGCCATATCCCTATTTTACTTGCTTCTATAGCGTCGGACGCCATTTCAATCATTTTCTACCATTTTCCATAATTTCGCAAAAAATTTCACCAATAATAGAAAATTTTCTAAAAATGCCGATTTTTGGAAGACAGGTGTCTTCCATTTGTCTTCCGATGTCCACCAAACTCTGCTAAAAATTTCTTATAGTTCTAAAAAATTCTAAATTCGTCCTTTTATTCACAGTGCATCGATGATATTAGGAACAATTTTTCCATTCTTAATATTTGGGATGGAAGATACAATATCAAACATGTTAAGCAAGTTTGGAAAAGTCAGATCGCTTTTTAAAGCCTTCAACCGATTTGTAGACACAATACTTGAAAAAAATTCAGATCCTGATAAAACTGAGAAGAATACTTTTATAAATCTTATGTTGGATCCGAAGAATGGATTTAGTGAATCACAAATTAGAAACCAATTAACTATGTTTGTTTTGGGGGTAAGTTATTGATAAGTTGCATATATGTAGGAAAATAGGGTCCGTTCATAAATGGTGTCAAGTAAAAAAAGATATTTAGACCCCCTTCAACGCTCTGTCACAAAACGTCAAACCTACTTTACATATAAATTGGAAGTCATTTATAAACGAACACTTAGGGGTCATTCACTTATGAAATTTTCGAGACAAGGGTTTTGGATTGTTTATGTATGAACGGGAAAATTAGTATTTTTTTCTTAAAAAGCCACAGCAAATTGAAAAAAAATTCCCAAAAAGGTAGGGTTTTATCCCCCAAAACACCTCCCTGAATACGTTCCTGACTTATGACATCCAACATTTAGGGGGAGGGGGGTTGAGATTTCGTGACACCTTCATACAAAAAGAATTTTTTTTTTGTATGCAAATTTTATGAAAAAGATGGTAAGGGGGTCTTAAATTCCCTTTTTTTGATGGACGTCATAAGTGAATAACCCCTAAGCTACGTGTCTATGACCTGGTCTGATCTAACTTCCTAAAACTCTACCGTTTTTCCTTCAAATCATTGTCAATAACTAATAATTGTCATCATTACTATTTTAAGGCATTTGAACCTACAGCAAAAACAATTGCATCCGCAATAATGATGCTTGGAATGCACAAAGAAGCTCAAGAAAAATTGGTAAAAGAAATTGATGAAATATATGGTCATGAAATAGAACCAGAATTTACAACAGATTTCCTTCAAAAATTCTCATATCTTGATATGTTTATAAAAGAAACATTGAGATTATTACCACCAGTTCCAGTTGTTGGACGAATAAACACGCAAGAAATGGAAATTAATGGATATGTGATTCCAAAAGATACACCAATGGTGTTGTCAATATTTTCAATGCACAGAGATGAGAGGTTTTGGGGCAAAGATGCGCATATTTTCAGACCTGAAAGATTTGTAGATGGACCTACTAACAGTCTTGCATTCACACCATTTACAGCTGGAAGTAGAATTTGTATTGGTAAGATTTTTATATGGAATAATGGGTTGATAAAGGAAGTAAACTCCCCTTGGTGAACCTATCCATCAGTGGCGTAGCATGAATTCTCGTGACCGGAATCAAATCAAAAAAATTGCATCCCATAAATTAAATTGGACATATTTTTTTAAAAAAATTGTGCTCCCTTTTATGAAATTTTTTGAATTTTTCAGACCAATCCACACCCCTTCTTGCAACACCACTGCCTCCCTTTTAAATGTTGATCATATTATCACATCATTATTATTGTTAATTTTATTAAAATTTCAGGATATCGTTATGGAACTATTGCAACAAAAATATTTCTAATAAATCTCCTTAGAACTCATCGAGTTGACAGCATTAAAAAATTTGATGAATTAGAAGTAGAAGCTACAATGGTGTTGAATATCGTTGGGGGATACAAAGCATCGATTTATAAGAGACCCCAAAAAATTATTCATCATTCATAAAATACTTCCTTAATACGCATAATATTGTCTATGTACGGAGGGCATTAACAGACAAAAGTTGTTTACATTAATGTGCCACGGAGTCTAGACTCAATATTATTCCATAGAAAAGAAGAATTAAATAATATAAATAATTAATTGACCTATATTCAAAGCATGAATAACCAAATCAAATTCTAAGTGTCAACTTTAACATTTATGCATATAATTTTATGAATAAATAAGAAATCGTACTCAGAGTTTGACATTTTTTGTTGTTTTGCTCAATTTGGAAAACGCTGATTTTTTAATACATTTTTTAGGGTTTTAAATGTTTGATGAGTTGATGACACCCATAAGCGGTATCATTTTCCAAACTACTTCCTCTCTCATTCTTTCCTCCCATTTCCGGGTTTTATGACAAATTTTACACTCATTTGGGGATGCTCTGTATTACATTAAATGAAATAGAACATAAAAACGAAACATCTTGACCATATTTAGTTTATCTTTAAATTATTGTTTTAGTAGTAAAGTTTGTTGCTATTCTGTAGACACTTCTTCATAATTCATTGCAGCTTTGAAAGGAAAAATAAAAAGTGACTTATATTTTAGTAGTTTTCCAACTTCTTTTATTCAATAACTTGGAAGGGTGGGGAAAGTGGAGTATTTGCTCGGAGAGTTAGTGGTCGTTCGCAGTGCCTCCAGCTTTAAGCTGGGCCCTTCACGCATTATTATTATTATTATTAGTGGTCGTTCACAAATTACGTCACGTTTTAGGGGGGTGGGTGGTGTAGAAGAAGTTGTGACAGTCCAAACACAAAATTTTTCTTTCTTTGGAAAATTTGTGACAAGGGGAGGGGGTTCGATAAAGTCATTTTTTAGCATGACGTAATTTACGAACGACCCCTTATTAGGTGGTACAAAATATAATAAATCCTAACCAAAACGATGGAAATGGGAGCATTTTTGACTTTGGGGGGGGGGGGGGGGGTTTCTTACCAAATCTACATTTGGTTTGTCATCAAGTTTTCCACAGCACAACCGTATCATGGTACCATGATATGCTTTTGTGTTCTGAACAGTAGTACTGAGGCTAATAATCAATAATAATCATTTTAATATTTTTTTCCCTTCATACTTGACGGAGCATTACTCTTTTGCTTTAACTAATTTAAATTGACATAATGAAAACAAATAAATAGACTAATTTGCAACTCATTTAAATTACAATGTTATTGATGACTAATAATTCCTAACTAAAATAAGCATGAAGAAAATCAATTGAACTTTAACATTTTTCTGTTTCTAATTTTAGCGCAATTTAAAAATCAGTCTTTTTTTGAAAATAGGTAGTCTAAAGGTGAATTAAAAGCTTTAAAAACTGATTATTGCTTACGTTCTCTAATTTTAAAAAATTGTAACAATATCAATTTTTACGATAGCGTCAGTCCTTTGTTGGAAATAAAGATGATTTTACAATTTAGCAGCAAAACGTTTCCAGTCACATGATCTATTCAAGACTGGAAGAATGCCTACTTAAACAATTTTCTGATGTGAGAAAATTTACGTTGATGCGTCTTTAAGCCTCCAACAATGTCAGACAAAAATCTCAAAGCATCCTGGACTGTAAACTAAAGCATAAATGGCATACCCCTCTCGGTATCCAAAGTAATTTTCATTCACAAACATGAGGACTTTCAAAATAAGATGATATTATTCAGATCCAATTATCCTGCCAACTAAGCAAACCGACCACACAATCCTATTAGTTCCAAAATAAAAGAAAACTTTCCTACTATGTTATAAACTCTCGAATATATAAGTAGAAATGACGAAAAACTTTTTCCATTTAATCGAACTTTTTTTTGTAGATAATAAAAAAAAAATATTCTGTGACCCTTTTAAACTCGATGAGATGACAACATTTTTTAACAATGAAAAGGAGAAAGTTTTTTTTTCTGTCTCTTTCCGCAATTTGAGTACAATTCAACTTTAGTGCCAATAAAATGGTATTAGAAGCAGGAAGTTCCTCTTTTATGTGATCCTCAAAATGAAGAAAAAAAGAAACTTAGCCACTTTTTTAAGTGTCTCCCCTGATTACGTAGATCAATTTTATCTGCAATGATATGATGAGCTCCGGTTAGATGTTGCAATGTTGACGATAATGATAATGATAATGGTGATGCTGGAATCATTAAAAAGATTTGAATTGTGCTTAACATTTTATGACAGCATGAAATTTACTCATTTTTATATCCGTCTCATTCCTTGACGAAAACAACAAAATGAGTTATTGATGAGAAAAGTTTTTCATCATCGAATATATTTTTTTTTTCATCTTCTCATTGTATTCACATCTCCAACCACTTCACTGTCCTAGTCCTTGTCTTGATTGAAGAGGAGTGAGTGAGATGGAGATGTGAAAAAGTTTTTCAATATAAAAATGAGTTTATGATAGTCCTTGGAGGCATAAGCAGTTCTGATTTTGGACTGGGGTGAACATCTGCTGGAATAAAACAGAATTTTTAGCTGGAAAATTGGCCGTCATTCAAAATTTAAGCCTTATCTGAGCAACACAACGTAGTCGTTAGGGCTCTGCTACATCAACGTTATAAATGGAAAACGTCAAAATGGCGTGGGGTGTCACTCGGGTTTATGTCAAAAAACAATTATTTGAGTACAGCCGATAGCCAAAGAATGGTGAAGTACTGATAGTGATAGTTACTTGACAGTTTATAGCAAGGCATCCAAAGAATTGTCAGTGACGTAGCAAGGGTTTTTGGCGGCTATGGCCAAATTGAAAAGTTGCGCACCATGAATTAAAATGAGCCACTTAGTATGAGACTTTTTTGAAAAACAACAATGCACAGGCTAGTCACCTCTTGCTACGCCACTGAGAATCGGCCAGCTTGAAGAAATCACAAGGAATCGGACGGGATTTAAAACCATTTTGATGTAGAGTAGACTGTTTTTTATGGTTTCGTGGTCAGCTACTGGCGTCTATTGATGGTCAATGACCCGTTATTCTACAAACTTTATTCGTATATTATTCATCGATAAGCTTCGATGCTGCGGACATTCGTTGTCATGTTTTCATTAGGTAGTACCGTCATACCAATTCTGTATAGATGGGTTCCATTAAAATTCCCATAAAAATATTGTTATTTCAAAAATGTATAAATTTTCACAGAATTTTTAATAATCTGCAAGTTTTTTACTAGATTTTCTCCAATATCCCCTAGTACTTTCTTGGCCACCCACTTATAGACAGAGAATTTTTTAATATTATATGTGTTGTGCGTCGTAAAGCGAGAAATTGTATTTTTTTTTTTTCATTTTTTTATGAAACTTGATTCATTCGTCAACCTGTCAAAGTAAATTCATTGAAATTCGATAAGAATATTTTTTCATGGCTGATTTTAGCGAGATTTTTTCTTCTGATATTTGCCTGATTCATGAATATTTTATGAGCTTTCGATGAGTTTTTTTTTCTTTCTTTTTGTTTTCCTGTTCGAATTTTTTTTTCTCATTAGCTTAAAACATTTTGCTCCAAGTCTATGTCGTTTGCTAGAAAGTCATATTCTTGATTAAATATTTAAATATGAAAATTTTCTTGGCAATAATCGTAATGATAATAATGATAATGATATGGCTACATTATTCTGAATTAGGTATGTAAAATATAGAACATCCATTAGATGAAACTTCTTCTGAGTTTTTTTCTCGGTTTTTGGGTAATTTTGTGATCATGTCTTTGGTCTTGGAAACTTTTGCTATCATTATGGTCAGGCGTGTAGCCAGGATTTTTGATCTTGAGGGGGGAGGGTGACCAGGCATCTAAGGACCACCCCCTGGCTATGTCCCTGATTATGGTTATATTATTGCAAATAGAAATGTGTTTTAAAGGTTTTGGACGGTAGAAACACATCAAAAAGCAGAATAATAGAGTGTCTAAGTTAAAAGGATCTTTGAATATCAGGAACTTACTTTCTGAATGATTTAAAGCTAGCAACAAAAGTTTAGATGGATCCAAACTACTATTTTGCAAAATTAGTACTGAAAGCTGCATTTTAGTGCTGCATAATCTGGCATGTTTCGAATCTATACTTTATGTGTCGGTGTTAAAGGAGTCTGGTATCAAAATATGAGACAACTTAGCTTCAGAGCCACTTCATTCCATCACATTTTTGATCAACTCCATAAAAATAAGTAATCGGTATTAATTTGCTCAATTGTTCTAAAATTAGAATCTCTTGAAGCTCTTTGTGAGCTCTATCTTCACACAAATTTTTCGCAAAGACACACCAAAGAGGCATGCATTACTGGAGATTATTACAATTTAATGATTCACTTTTGAGTCATGTTATAAAATTATGCATTTACAATGACATGAAACTTTGCAGACAATGTTCTACAAATTAGATTGTAATGAATGAATAATTTAAGCATATTTACATCCATTCCTGACCTTTCCGCAAATTAATCATTGATAAATTTTCTCCAAATGGATGCATACTAAAGATTTTATCTCCTTACTTAATAATTCAAAGCTTCTTGTAATTTATCAACAATAATGTGAAATTTACAGCCACAGAAACTTGAAAATATTTTCACCCAAACTTGACTTTCTATGGAAGCATTTCCATCATCGTCGTTCCTCAATTCTGCAGCAAATGAGGAATCATCAAAAAATAATTTGAGATTCGAAAGAAATGACATCCTTCAGCATTTTCAAATATAATCTCATGTTTTTAGGTGTATGATATGGTCTATACGATATGGTTAATTCACGTACGGTCTTGACAAGAATAAGCATAATATTTTGACAATATAATCTGAAAATTTTACCCAGGAAAGATATTTTCTATTTTTCAGTCCACGCGTGAATTTTTAAAGTATTTTGAATGATTTTTCACATCAGAGCATTTTTTTCACACCAATGTGTCTGCTCACATCAAGTGTTATGCTTATGTCAAAAAATATTCGAATTGACAGATGAATTGATAAACAATTTTTATTCATTCCCCAACATTCATCTGCGTATATATTGAAAACATCTGATACTATCGAAGCGGGATATGTGTGTGGTTGCACAACATCATACGATGATTATGATAATCTATTGAAATAAAAATTATACATGAGTGGGAATGCAGTACATGATGAAAGTTGAGCTTCATTAAAAAATTTAATCCCTTTATGCATAAATGTTGTTAATATTATTTTATGCTGTTTTTATGTATTTTAAATGAAACAAAATTTTTTCTCTCGCAAAATGCATATTTAATTTGCATAAATTCATTTCTATCATCAGTTACTATGCCATTAATGCATCAACGATCCTTTTTTCACTCACAATTAATTTTGGAACTTATATCGAGTGAAATAATTGGTAAATGTTTTAATAAATTTGTTTTTCAGAGCACGGTTTCGAGAGCTACCCAGGGTGTCCTAACCTACGCCGGGTAGGTAGGGTATACCCTAGGGTAGCCCACCTACCCTACACCTACCCTTTATTTAGGGTACTCGGAGTAGGATAGGTCGATTCTCTAGGGCATTCTAGGAATGGAGATAGGGGTAGTGTACCCCGGGTAGCACTAGAAACCAACCCCAGAATGTCAACAGTAGATTGTGTCACTTGTTTACAACTCTGCTATACAAATCTGTAAAACTAATCCTCATAAAAATTCTGAATTTTAATAAAATTGGAATTTTTCGAATAGATAAAATAATATCGATTATTTTTGCCAGAATTAGGACGTTCCAAACTCTTTCCTACTTTCTGCGAAATAATAAAATAATATCCATAAATCCATACCAAACAACCTTCCAAGCTTCAATTTCAAATCTCAGAATTCCCAACTTATAAATAGTTTACACATAAATTTGAACTTTATCCCTTCCAGCTCATATACATCATTCAAATTTGAGTGAATAAATTTTCTCATTTGTAGAATTTCATCACTATTCAAATTGAGTCACATGCACATCTCCCAGTTGACAAAGTCTCTTGTTTTTATTACATGATATGTTTAAAAAAAATTCATCATAAAAAATTACTGGAAAAAAATTCTCCTCGTTCAACTAATATTCATGCATAAAAATGTAAATAGAGACGGAAAATTTAGATTTTTTTATTCTCCCATGCCAGAAATGATAGATGCTGGAGACACGTTTGAGCATAGAGCATTATTATTCTTCATCATATCATATTTGAAATATGAACATACGAAATATATACACACATTAAAATGTTATGTATCTGCAATGAACTTTTTTTTATTCTATCTGGTATGAAAAACAAGAAATGAAGAATAAAGACAATTTAAAGCAATATATTTTTAAGGGAAAAGGGTTTTCTATGATGTTGATTTTTTTTTGGTACGTTGTCCTCTTTCAAACTTTAGCTTTGGAAAATTTGCAAAATAATGTTTGATTTTTTTAAGTTTTTTAACCAGTGGCATAACAAAAATTTTTAGTTGTAATTTTTTTAGTTAAATGACCTACACTCATAAAAAAAATTAAAAAACTTTTATGCATACATTTAAAAACATTTTTTAAACTGGATTCTTAGTTTTTAGCGCATTTTTGAAACTTGTTTTAAAAAGGTAGCTTAATAATGCACTTTGTTCGGTCGGTCGGTCGGTCGGTCGGCTGCAAAGAAAAACTTTTTAACCAGACATCGTAGAGAGCTCTAGTTTTTTGCATTAGCTCCGTGCCATCGAGTTATTGGCCCCCCGGACATTTAAAAATCTCAAAACCATCGTTAAATACTATAATTAATGATTTTTTGATTTCAATACAAAAGAGCCAACTTCAAGTGGGATAATTTCAAATATATTTTGACCGTTAGAAAATTTGAAATTCAAAAAACCGTTAAAAGTCAAACCATTTTAATATATGAAAATTCACCGAAAAAATTGTTAATTATACTATAATTAATTATTTTCAAGTGCATTTACGCGGGAAATTTTCAAATATATTTTAACCGTTCGAAAATTTGAAATTCAAAAAACCGTTAAAAGTCAAACCATTTTATTATATGAAAATTCACCGAAAAAATTGTTAATTATACTATAATTAATTATTTTCAAGTGCATTTACGCGGGAAATTTTCAAATATATTTTAACCGTTCGAAAATTTGAATTTCATAAAACCGTTAAACGACAAACAATTTTAATATATGAAAATTCACCGAAAAAATTGTTAATTATACTGTAATAAATGATTTTCAAGTGCGTTAAAAACGCGGCAAATTTTCAAATATATTTTAACCGTTAGAAAATTTGAATTTCAAAAAACCGTTAAATAGCAAACATTTTACCGCCAAAATTGTTAATTATACTGTAATAAATGATTTTCAAGTGCAAATATATTTTAACCATTAGAAAATTTGAATTTCAAAAAACCGTTAAACGACAAACAATTTTAATATATGAAAATTCGGGAAAATTCTTTGCATGAATTATATAATTCCACTATAATTAATGATTTTCAAGTGTATTAAAAACGTATGATAAAAAATACGTTCGCAAACTTCTTAATTTTATTAACAAACGTACATTAGAAATACGTACGTAAAAATACGTACGTAAAACGTATGTACAGCGCGCCAAAAATTGTAAACAAAGAAAACGCGAGTGAGCTGAAAAATTAAAATTATTGAAAATTAAGGTAAGAATAGGTTTTTAATAGTTTAAAATAGTGAAATTAATTAGTTAAATCATTTAAGAAGATGCCTAAACGTAAATCAAAGCCTTTAACAGTGAAAAAGGATCAGGAAAAACAAAAAAAGCAAAAAGTTGTCGAAGCTGAGAAAGTTCAGAAGAGATTGGATCGTGACAATGAATTAAGACGAGAACGGCGTTCGGATCCGGAATATTTACAAGCAGAATCATCTCGAGATTCGTTAAGTCGTCAAGATCGTCGTTCGATTCCGGAATATTTGCAAGCCGAGTCTTCGAGAGATTTGCAAAGTCATCAAAATCGTCGTTCGATTCCGGAATATTTACAAGCAGAATCATCTCGAGATTCGTTAAGTCGTCAAGATCGTCGTTCGATTCCGGAATATTTACAAGCAGAATCATCTCGAGATTCGTTAAGTCGTCAAGATCGTCGTTCGATTCCGGAATATTTGCAAGCCGAGTCTTCGAGAGATTTGCAAAGTCATCAAAATCGTCGTTCGATTCCGGAATATTTACAAGCCGAGTCTTCGAGAGATTTGCAAAGTCATCAAAATCGTCGTTCGATTCCGGAATATTTGCAAGCCGAGTCTTCGAGAGATTTGCAAAGTCATCAAAATCGTCGTTCGATTCCGGAATATTTGCAAGCCGAGTCTTCGAGAGATTTAGTGATTATTCGTCAGCGTCGAGCAAAACGAATTTCGTGGAACAAATCATTGGAGACATATAATGAAACTGTTAAAGACGGACCATATCATCGTTGCTACTCATGTGATCGACTCTTTTTCAAATCGCAAATATCGTTTACGACTCGAGAGAAACTTCAGGAAAAACGAGGCTGTACGGATCCATATCTCAATAAACTCATTCTTCCCGAGTTAATTGACGATGCCGAATATACGTTCTGTTCAACTTGTATGACTCACATTCGTAAGCAAACATATCCGAAGTTGAACATCAACCAATCGAATTTGAAGTTTCCCGACATTCCGGATTGCTTGAAAAACTTAACTCCATTAGCGGAACGATGCGTAGCAGCTCGGATTCCGTTTATGAAGATCGAACAAGCCAATTATGCTGGACAACTAAAGATAAAATCCGGTATTGTGAACGTTCCGATTGACGTTTCGACTGCAGTTAATGCAATTCCGAGATCCGTTGACGACACTCATGTGATAGAAGTATCACTTATGCGAAAGATGGCTTATAAGAATCCATACATCCGTGAACGCGTTCGACCTGCCCAAGTTTGGGCTGCAGCAGAGTTTTTATGCCAAACGCCACTCTACACTGAACTTGGTATCACATTAAATCAAGACTTCAATCCTGCAGGTAATATTTATTTGATAAATAGGTTAATCTGTTTACATTAAATTATAATTATACTTGATACTTTCTTTTTAGTTACACAAACCGAGACGGTACTCGAGGACGACAACGACTTGCGATCACGCGACACAGCCAATTTGCAAACGACCGAAGAACCTGACACAACTGAACTTGCTGATCGTCATTTACCGGAAGAAACGCTACTCGATTCGATGGACGCTATGCAATTTGTGCCGGAGCTCGATCCATCCGATGCTATTCGAATTGCACCAGGTAAACAATAATATTATTTTACCAAATTAATGACTATTAAAAAGTTTTAATATATAATTCCAGGCGAAGGACGAAATCCGATTCCGATGTTCATGGATAAGAACTGCGAAGAGTTAGCTTTTCCAACAATATGGTGTGGCCAGCAACGAGCTTTGCCACCTGCCGGTCAAAAGGCTTTATCGAACCTCGATTACGTCAACTCGGAGATTCGGAGATATGATCGTCGTGCTTGCCGTCCCGATCACATTCTTTATTTATACAAAAAGAGTCAAATCGAGCAACTTACAAAGCAAGCAACTGTTATACTTCGAAAGAGCACACAAAACAACAGAATTACAGCCAATCAAGTAGTTAATCAGCAATTTCTCGACAATGCTATCAACAACGATTCGGCATATCGATTCATGGCAGCGATTACCGGAAGTCCACCGTATTTCGAGGCACAGAAGAAGAAAGTGATGGCGATGGTACGACAATTCGGAGGATTTACGTTCTTTATTACGAATTCGGCAGCCGAAACTCACTGGCCGGAATTGCTTGTTATCCTCAAAAAGACTGTGGACAAGGTTGAGATATCTGGTGAAGCGGCAATGGATTTAACATTCGAGGAAAAATCACGACTTATCAGCTCGGATCCGGTTACGTGTGCTCAGTATTATTATCATCGAATGAAAGCATTGTGGAAAACTTGGGATGCCGAAGACGGACCATTCGGAAAATATAAGATTGCGCACAAATATTGTCGTATCGAATGGCAGCATCGAGGATCGCCACACGCTCATCAATTTGTCGATTTGAAGGACGCACCGAAATTCAATCCCGAAGATCCGGATTCGTATGATCGAGTTTGCGAATTTATTGATGAAATAGTTACAACCGATACCGATGATCCGGAAGTCGCTGACATTATCTACAGTCAAAATCATCGTTGCACGCACACATGTAGAAAAGGAAAACGAGGAAAAGAAGCATGCCGATTCAATGCACCTTTTTTGCCGCTTCCGTTAACAATGATTCTCGAACCGATTCCGGATACAATGGTTTTAACACAAGCAAAGAAAGACCAATTACGACAAATCAACAAGAACCTTCACGACATCCTCGAATCCGAAGCCGCAAAATCGTTATCGTTCGACGATTTACTGGACAAATTAGGATGTACTTTTGGAGATTACCTACTTGCTGCACGATCAAAATTAAAGTCTCGAAAGGTTTTTGTGAAACGTTTGCCGAAAAACTCCCGAATCAATCCATATAATAAGAAGATTCTTATTGCGATGCGATCGAATATGGATATTCAGTTCATCCTGGACGTTTACTCCTGCGTTTCTTACGTTGTCGACTACGTGAACAAAGCCGATAAAGGACTTTCCCGATTATTACGACAATGCGTTAAGGACCATGAGCGTGGCAATCACAGCATCAAATCGAAACTCAACGCACTATCGAAAGTTCTTTATAACTGTAGCGAGACATCGGCACAAGAAGCGGCTTGGATTCGATTACGGCAACCGATGTGTATGTCTTCTGATGTCGTGGAATTTATACATTCCGGTCCGAAATCCGTAAGTACCATAAAATATACTGATCAATAAAAATTTCTAACTTATTTTCTTTTTAGCAACGACAACGAATGCTGAAAACCAATGCGGAATTAAAGAAACTTTCGGAAACCGATCCCGACAGCATCGATATTTATAAGAAAGGACCGATTGATCGATACAGCGATAGACCTGACGAGCTCGAAAACGAATGTCTTGCGGATTTCATTGCTAAATATACTTACAAACCGAAAGGACGGACAGTTAGTGACAACACTGAAGACGGAGAAATAGCTGATGACGGTGAAGAGCTGGAAATTATTGAGGACGAAGGAGACGAACAGACGGATCCACTCGAGAAGAAGATTTACGAATTGAAAAACAACAGTGGAACGATTACACGTAGACGACGACCAAAAGTGATTCGGTATTGCCGCTTTAATGTTGCTCAAGATGAAGCCAATTATTATCGAGAAATGTGTTTACTATTCTTGCCATGGAGAAACGAAGATGCCGAAATCGAATCACAGAACTGTTCGGAAAAGTTTCATGAAAACGAAGCCGTCATCAAAGCAAATTATGACAAATATAATGCTGTTTCTCTCGATCTCGACCAAATATCAAGAGATATACAGAACGAACGCTTGATGGAGGAAGCTGATGATGAAGCAAATCGAGATGTCGAACAAGCTAATCCGGATTTCCAAAACGTTTACGATTTCGAGGATACAATTGTTCAACCGAATGCGGCAGTCGAAATGGGATTGGAAGCACCTGGATCCGATGCAACCGTTAGTCGATACAAGGTTCCCGATATTTTGAGTGACGACGATTACTTCCAACTGTGCGACTCTTTAAATCAACGTCAACGAGATTATTTGATGCATTTAATAAGCTGCTTCAAGAATCCTACGTGTCTGCCAATTTATCATTTCATCTCAGGAGGAGCTGGCGTAGGAAAAAGTCGATTAATTAAAGCTATCTATCAGTCGGTTATGCGAATATACCGTAGCGAGCCCGGACCTGTCGATTCTAACGAAGTTCTTTTAGTTGCGTATACCGGAATGGCTGCTCACAACATCGGTGGAATCACAGCACATAGCGCCTTTCATCTCGCAGCCAATCAAGGCAAGACGGACAAAGGACTTCCACCCGATATCGCAAATACGTTGGCTAGCAACATACGATCGAACAAGCTAACGATAATCGACGAGATCAGCTTCTTATCTTCGAAGCATTTTGATCAGATGAGCTCAAACATGAAGCAGGCATTCAAGTCGAAGAAGGAATTTGCCGGTCGTTCCATTATCGCTGTCGGAGATTTCGCTCAATTGCGACCAATAGGAGCTCCATACTGTTTTCAACCTAAAAATCGACATTCAACCGCAGCTCTCGTCGATAATCCGCAATGGAAACCCTTCAAGATGTTCGAACTTACCGAAATCATGCGACAAAGAGACGATCTTCGATTTGCGGAAGCATTAAGTCGACTCGCTATAGGAAAAACAACAGCAGGCGATAATCGATTATTTGGTAGCCGGTGTTTCAATGAAAATACACTTCCTGCTATTGCTCGAAATCGTCTTCGTTTGATTCCGTTCAATGAAGGTGTCGATACCTACAATATGCAACGTGCTCAACAATTGATTCAATCAAACGCATCAAATTTCACTTATACTGCAATAGATAAGTTCATCGGTACATACAAAGACGAACAAAAACGAAGAGCACGGCATTTGATTAAAACTATGAAGCCAAATGACACACAGGGCTTAATGTATGAACTCAAACTCGTAATCGGTCTTCGGTACATGGTTTCGTCAAATATCGACGTTTGCGATGGACTTTTTAATGGTGCCTGCGGAATCCTGAGATTTGTTGAGCTACGAAATCGGAAAATCAACGCCATCTATATCGAATTCGATGACGACAAGACCGGAGCAAAGGCAAGAAGCGCACGACATAACGTAATGCAGGCTAACACACAAATTCAAGCGACTTGGACTCCGATTACCGTCACTAATAGATGTTTTAATACAACGGAAGGAGGAAAAGTAAGTTCCAATTACATTTTAATTTCTCAAATTAATTACATTTCTTTGTTCAATTCTAGGTACAAGTAAATCGTGAGCAATTTCCGATATTGATGGCTGAAGCAATAACGATTCATAAAAGCCAGGGACGATCCGAAGAAATCGTAACTGTCGACGTTCAAAAAGGAATGAATCGGCAGAAATACTATGTGGCATTCTCGAGAGCGACATCGCTTAACGGTCTACACATCATTGGAAAGTTCAATCCGCCAACCGAAATCGAAGCAAACGATCCAGTTAAAACCGAGATGGAACGACTTCGACAAGATCCGCTAATTCCGCGATTCCAATTTTTTCGAGACGTTCCTGAAAACGTCACACAAATCGTCAGTCACAACATCCAGTCCATTCGAAAACATATTTCGACGGTCGTAGCCGATAACGTTTATACGAACAGCCACATCATCGCATTTCAAGAGTGTTGGGCACTAAGCAACGAGTCTTATAACATTCCGGAATTCGAGGAAATATCACGAAATGCATTATCTGGTCGTCCTCGTGCATTCGGAACTTTAAACTTCTGCAAATCTTCAATGGAAAACCGAATTTCCAATCGAATTGAACTTGAACTCGGAGACACAAGAAATCACGTCGAAATAACTGGCTATCGAATCGACAACAAGCTCACCATTATTAACGTTTACAATAATCCGTCATCGAATCTCGATTTATTAACAGAAGTTCTTTCGGAAGTCGAAGAATTTATCGGAACATCGGAAAACACTTTAATAATCGGTGATTTTAATCATCAGCTACAAATCGGAAACCAACTCGAAAGATTCATGCAACAAAAATTCAACTTGAATTTAATTTCCCCTCGTGAGTCGACAACGAATGCAGGAACTATTATTGATGGCGCTTTCGGAAGATTTACGAATTTCGAATTCGATATCCATATTTACGAGTCTTACTTCTCTTTTCATAAGCCACTTGTCATTAGAATTAAAGAGAAACAATAAATTAACAATGACTTGGAGTCTTTAAAATGAAAAACCTGCAGATTCATTTAAATTTTTGATTTTAGTTATTTTTATGTACTATTTTGATAATCAAATACTGATCGCTAACACAAAAATGCGCTGAAGTCACTCGATCTATAACACGAGGACTTTCTTTAAATTTTTAAAAAAAAATTTCAAAAATAATTTTTAATTTTTTCAATTTTTTCGGAGAACTAATGGTTAGAAGTCCAGTATTCTATCTACTAGGCCACCAAGTCATATATATACATATGGTAATTTGTCAATATATATAGAAATTTTTTGAAAATCAATTTTTTTAATTTAAAAACAAAATTTTAAATTTGAAAATATTTAATATTTTGAAACCTGTTTTTAAAATATTTTTAAAATCATCTTTAAAAAATATTTTTAAAATCAATTTACAAAAAAAATTAAAATCAACTTTAAAAAATGTTTTTAAAGCTAACTTTAAAAAATATTTTTAAAATCAACTTTAAAAAATATTTTTAAAATCAATTTAAAAAATTTAAAAAGCAACTTTAAAAATGTTTTTAAAACTAATTTAAAAAAATATTTTTAAGAATTAATTTAAAGAAATATTTTTAAAATATGTATCAATTTTAAATAATTTTTCGGCTTAGGTTGATTTTGGTTGATTTTGCTCCCTGACTACACCACTGTTTAATTACTGTAATATCCAACGTTTGTGTATCTTATGCTACAGAAAAAAAATTGAATTGAGAAAATAAATACAATATCAATTGAAGAAATGCGCTTCATTCACATTTCACTGTAAAATATTCAAAATAAATTCAGCCACATCATATTAAATTGCTCTTGAAACATCTCTTGGTAGCTTCATAGAATATTTAATGTTCTTGCTTCATATCATATAAATATTTTTTTTTCATTTTTTGTAGGAGTAAAAAGACAGCGACTTGATTTTCCAGCGACATGTGTACAGTGTGGAAATATAATTTGTTATTCAGCCCGTCACAACTGCTGTGGATATCTACATAATGTAGAGTAGTCGCAAAAAAGGCTTAAAGTTGAGATAAAAAAAATTACAAAAAAAAATTGTTAGATGAAAATGTGATGAAATAAAAATGAATTTATTGAGATAATGATAATTTTTTGTCATCCTAAGTGGAAGCAGTGGAAGGACATGAAAACTTTCAAGTACAAAAAAGATTTTTTTTATGCTCTTTCACATATGTGAAAATTTTTTTACTCCCCATTTTTTGCTGATATCATGAAAAATGTCTTTTATGTCACCATAACAACGGAGAGTTGAAAAAAGGCATTGATGTGTGTTGGTTGAAATTTAATAAAAGCTTTGTGTAAACACTTTGAAAAAAGAAATTATTTTCCTTGCTTGAGGTGAGCTAGAACAATTTATTTTTTTACGAACCTAAATTCATAAAAAGCTATTCAAGAATTTAAAAACGTGTCTTATGTACACTCTTTGGGTATATGCTTGAGTAGCATGTAAACTTTGACCTGAAATTCTCAAGAACTTCAGCATTTTTTCATGTCAGTTCATCTACCCAACGTCTAATAAATGTAAGTATGGGACGTTTATAAAGTACTTGAATATCACGAAATATCAAAATGACTAAATGCTGTAATTTGTCATACTCTTTATCGTTTCTAACTGGATCATTATTATAGTGACTTTAGGGGTCATTCACTTATGACGTCCATTAAAAATGGGATTTTTAGACCCCCTCCCCCCCCTTGTCACAAATTTTAAATTTAAAAAAATTTCTTTAATATAAAGTGTCACAAAAACTCAGACCCCCCTCCCCCCTAAATCATGGACGTCATAAGTGAACGACCCCTTATTGTATTTTAGATTGTAGTTGTAAATAGTTTAGTAATATGGTTAATTTATTGAAGCTTGAGACAGTGGCTTAGTTAAAATCCCATCAACTGAAAATGTTCTTTAATTTGGTAAAGCTTTTTGAGAAAAAAACACACCCCCTTTAAATTTTTGCGTCTCATATTACACAAATAAAGAAGTCTCCGTCAAGTTTCCGTCATGGAATTATTTATTAATGCACTCATAGAAATAATCTAAAAATATTTTTGGATTTTACTCTTAATAATAATTTTTAAAATTCTAAAAACGTTTTTTTAAAAATAAATATTAGTTTTAAAAAAATGCTTGGGGTGAGGATCGAACCTATGACCTCTGGGTAAGTAGTCCAGTGCTCTAAGATATATGAAAAAATATTTATGAAAAAAAAATTAAAACTCAGTTTTTTTATATTTTAAAAACAAAATTTTAGATTTTAAAAATAATATTTAGAATTATTTTCATGATATATATTTCTAGCTTTAATTTTAATTTTCAGACTAATTAAATATTCAGAAAAATAATTCAAAATCCCTTATTCGAAAAAAATTCATTCAACAACTTGAGCATGAAAATGCTCACTCATCAATATGGAAATTCTTGCAAATGAGAATGGTATGAACGGGTATGAACATTTTTTTCGCATCATGATTTTTCGAATGTTCTCACAGCACCAAAAAGAGACGAAATTTAATTATTTGTTCTCCATGATTGGCCTGGACATAAAGCACATCGTGCCTCCACTTTCAATTTGATGATGTTGAGTATATTTCGGGTGAGAAAATGTGTGTGCATTCGTTTTTATCGCACAAAAAGGCACACTTGAGGGAAAAAAAGAAATTCAATTGCCTTTTGACGTACAATAGTTTTTCATCACAGCTATCACAGCATGAGATTCAAAAAAGGCGTCAAAATCACGCTACTTTTTATTGATGGCGTAATGAAGTGAAAAGAACATCAATTAAGGAAATTAATTACATAAAAGGCTGATGTGCCTTTTGTTAATAGCCTTTCACTTCCGCTCGTTCGGTTCAATAGGATTCATTGGTTCAGTTTTCTACTGAATATTAATTATTTTCCGAAAAGGGTCCTCAATCTCTTTGCATTTTATCAAGGGATTGAGAAGCTAAATGTGTCCTAAGATTTTGATTTATTTATGCTTGATGGGGGTCAGAGCGGGATGCTTTTAAAAACTTTTCTTCCCTCGTTTTCTGTCTGCTTTGTGTTTCAATTTTCCTCGCGTTTTCAAATTTTAATTAGGGTTGCTGTTGATGGCGATATTCAAAAACGTCATGAAAATGTGAATGAAGAATTAAAATTTTAAGCGCTTTAGGAGAGGCTCGAATAACTTTGACTTTTAAATTTTGTGGGGTGAAAATATTTTCATATAACAATAAGTTCTAAATTTATATCAGCCACCTACCAATAAGTACAATTTTACACTTAATTGCCCAATGATACCCAATGATACCATCAAATACCATTAATTATGAATGAAACTGAAATTGGAGTCAATATTGAATCAAATAGCTGGAGGACTTTCTCAAGAATTTTATCTTCTTTCGTAACGATTCTCATCGTTTGTTGGAAATTCCATGGAAAAAATTTCATACATCAGTGACCTGGAATAATTTGTTTACGTTTCAAAAAAGTGAAATCTTATTTTTTCTCAATTTTAATTGCTTTTTAACTTGATATGGAAATAGAATTGGTTAATCTTAGAGATAAAGTATGGAAGAGAAGCTAGAAAGTTATCGATTAAGAAAAAGACGATCAGACAAGCTTCAAAGTTTAAAGGAAAAATTGTTTAAGATGGTTTCAATAAATATTCCATCCAGTGATAAGAAGGTTGAGGAAACAAATGTGAATATTGAGGTAATAAAATGTCACAGACAATGAACATAATATCGATAATAATTCCTCTTTCGATTCCACAGAATACAGATCATGATAACATAGAAAATGAATCTATAGCTTCTACAACAACATCCACAGATGAAGATATTGAGTGTTCATCAAGTAATCGCTCGTGGCTAACATATTGTACCTGGTTGATATATTTCCTAATATGGATAACGTTATATGCTATTGCAATTGAATTGAGCTTCGGTTCCGTATATTTCATGCTCTCATTGCTGCTGGGCATCTGCTTTAATACAAGAGTTAAACCGAAAGGAAAGAAGGAAATTAGTGCTTATAGCGTATTTAATGAGAATTGTGAATCTATTGATGGTACATTTAAGGCTGAAATGTTTGAGAAGCAATTAGGTATAAGGCAACTGTGAATGTATTACATTATCTGAAATAAAGACTGTTATCATTGAAACATCTGGTTTTTCATTTTCATATATTTTCTTATTCTTTACATTTATTTTAAGTCTTTTTTATTGAACATTTACAAATTTTTATTTAATTCATTTACTGGTACTATTTTTTTGTTAATTGATTGATCGGATGTGGAAGATTATTTGGTGGGTTTTGAGAGAGTTGTTGGAGATTTTATGCAAATTTATATTTCATATATTCTGAAAAATAGCGTTGAATGGGACTTTGAATTAACCAGAAAAGGTTAGAGCCTACAAACCAGATAGATTCTAGTTTCTAATCGTTATGAGGGTTTATGACCTTAGATGTCTACACTCTAGAGAGAATCTTAACCAATCTGAGCATCTTATTGATCAAACACTCAGAGATTAGAGTAGCACATATTATGTCTGGATGTTTAGTCTCAAGGAACAATTTTTGTCTCAACTAGGTAACGTTAACCCATAATATTGCATCTCAGACATCCTCTAACAAAATTTGATTTAAATTCTACAATAATTATATTTCGAAAGGGGTGTCCACCCAATCACCACCCACACATTCCTGGTTATCCCACTGGTTTAAAATTAAACAGAAAAAAGTAAATTTTTGAAATCAATTGTCTCGAATAACTTCCAAACCCATAGCCTAATGATTTTGATTACATACTTAGGTTGCTAAAAAGCTTGGCTGAATGACAAAATTAAACTATTAATCTGCTCTTATCAGTATATTTGGCCTATTTATGGATTGAAACATCCATCAATTTTCCAATATATTCCAAATAAAAATGATGACATCAAATAAGTCCTCACACGCCCGCACCAATAAAACTTTCACATCCGATTCAATTAATTAACAAAAGTGAATTAATTAATGCTATATACGAGTGAATGTGTGAATGTGCAAACTCAACACAAAAACTATTATTGATAACAAAAGTGGAATAACAATAGTGAAATCACATTGCATTATATGCATTCACAATGAATATATTGCACATTGGAACTAAAAGCCGTTAAACGAGCTTAAAAAGGAAGATGAAGAGCTACACAAAAAAAGGTTGTTCATCACGAGCAAATAAAGGTAATCATTTCTTACAACATATATGTTCTCATTTTTTTATTATTCATCATTTATCTTGATTCAAAAAAAGAAAATTGAAAAGAACTTTGAAATGCACAAAATAGAATGGAAAACTATACAAAAAAGAAAGTTCATTATACCGCGAAATGCATTTTGAAATGAATGGTTCTGTTGCATTTTTTCTACATTTTTTATGCTCATATTAACTAACATATGCATTTATATTCATCATCATCTTTTTTTTGTTAAATTCCTTGTTTGCGATTCATTTTCAATGAATAGGATGACATATATGAGAGCAAATATGACGAGAATGAGAGTATGCAACAATAATATGTTGATGTGGAGATGGAAACGAAGAGTTCATTTATCAGTTGAGTACCATTATAAGCTTTTGACATTATTCATTTTTTATAGGCTTCCACGCTAAGTACAGAAGGTTAAATTCCAAGAATTTTGATGCATTGGGTTCACAATAAATTGTTGACCATTTATATAGAATTTCGCTAGAATTTATAAACCCTCGCTTAGGGGCTTCAAACCCAAATTAGCTTCTACTAATTTGTGTCTCTAGAAACTATTTTGGATTTAAAATCCCTACCCTCGCTAGGGTAATCCACCTACCCTACCCCCTACTCCACCTTATAGGGTACTCTATTATATTTGGGGTAGGGTAGATGAAATATCACAGTATAGGGTAAGAGGGGTACCTAAGGGTATCATGGTAAGCATGAGAAATTAAGTTACACTGGATAGGTCAAGAAACCGACCTATGTTGTTATTCAGAAGAGAAATTAGAGAATACAATATTCTAGCTTATAGTATTCTCTTTACAAATCTCAGGTCTCAGCTACTTAAACCCATTTTACATCAGTCAAAACTCTTGGAAGTCTAATCCTTTTTGCCATTAGTCGTGCTTTCATTATTATTTTTTTGTGTATTTTTACAGTGACTTTAAAACTTATAATGTACTTCATAAGGCTTCATAGACTTGTTTCTTTCTTTTTTCTCGAAAATAGATGATTCATGATGGCATTATTAATTCTCTAAAAGTTTGTTGACACACTTTTTTCCCTCTTTCTCAACTTCTTGTGTATCGTCGTTGTTGCTACTGCTGTTTGCTATTGCATCTGCCATTTGCCATTTGCTCCCTTTCATCCATTCTTCTTATTTTGTGCTTTTTATATCTTTTGGATATTGGCAACACATTTTGCTGTCGTATGTATTATATATGTGTGTTATGCTGTATGTATGACATCAAAAAGGAGGAGAGAGAGGAATAACGGGAATAGGAATGTGGAAAAATAGAGACTATGAGTGTATGGAAGATACAGCTTACGATCAAGATGCCAATGTTGAAGCTAATGTTGAGCCTGAATTAAATGAATTGTCAGAATCCAAAAGATATATCGTGGCCTTTTGCTAGCATTTTGTTTCAAACATTTTTCGTTTTGGAAGCAAACACAAAATGCTCATGGCCATAACCATATGCCAAATTGAATGGACGATGTGATAGTTTTGCTTCGTTTGGAGGAAAGCATAACAAATCTAAACATATGTTTCGTGTGATGCGAGAAGAGACGGAAAGAGAAATAAAGGAGCAATGGCGTAGAAGAAATATGAAAGAAAGAAAAAAAAAATAATGAAAAGAAGAGAAATCATTTATTAGTTTTATTTTCAACTTTCATATGCTTGAGCTCTTTGCTTTTAGTTGTTTTGGTAGGAGCATGTTTTGATGGAGATATTCTGAGTTGTAATCATATTGTCTGGAATGAACTTTAATGACTTTGATTTTAGGAACCAGAGTGGCACCAACAACAATAACTAATTTTACGACGATGCCATAGCCGTTACTATTGCGGCACTGCCATGTCGTATTGACGATGTTTTTTGAAATGTATCGAAATCCCTCGACAGGAAGCCGCCATTAGAACCACCGTTACACAGCTTCTGGGTGTCATTTTGTGTTGATAAACAAACTGATAGATTTACATAGCAACTAATGACTTTTTGGTCTATTTTCACTATAAATGAACAATTTAGACGTTAAATTTACACAGACAAGTTTACATGATAAGAACAATATCCATCATAAACTGTAAGTCCAAAAAGATGCGCCTTTTGTACTCATGTCTTACTCAAAAACCATCTCAACAACTTTTTCCTACATTTCAAGCATATATTTTTTCATTAAATATTTTTCAAGTGTCACTTACCAGGCCAATCATAACAAGGATGCTTCCAAGCGGCAAATAAATAGCAAAATATTTCTTTGACGGATAAACTTTTTTATGCTTTCGACATTTCATTGTCCAACTGAATGAGACGATGCAAATGCCGCTTAATGCTGGCGCCAAGAAGACCCATAATGATTGTTTATTAAGTTCTGTACCGAATGCTAATAGAATAGCACCCAACATATGTAGCAATGAGACGAAAATTGGCCTGACATTTGCCATGGCAATAAGAGTCACCCATATTGCCAATAATCCACAATAGAAATCACAAAATTGTAAGACGCTTATTTTTACCAGACAGAATGTAAACTCTTCATCACCGGAGTCGCAGGCATGATAGAATGTGGAGAAGAACATGGCAAAGAAATAAATAATAGCTTCTGTATAGTATCCACGTCGTATGGCAAAATAAATGCTCGGAATAAATAACAAATTGCTAAGTGTTAACATCAAGCTTGCCGCTAGAATCGAAATAGATGATGGCACTTGTGAATCTTCCGTGCAATCCCATCCTCTGTAGAATTTTAGACATAAACATGTTGAAAATACAAAACCACCACTCATATAATGATAGCATCTACCATTACGACCACATCGTCCTGTAACACATGGATTTGATGCGAGCGTAAATGCAATGCTCGTATTGCAATTTGCGTCACTACAACCCAAAATATTTTTTCCATTCACTGACTGCTCTGTTGCACGCTTGTGATGAATATCGAATGCTTTTGACAATTTTACATGTTCTGCGGCTGTACATTTTGCATCCATGAGACATTCCTTAATTTTTAATGTCTCAGTCTCATTCATATGACTCAGACATGCTTGAGTGTCCAAACATTCACGATAATGATTTAAATTCAATTCCTTTACACATGAGCATTGTGAATTAAATGATTTGAGCATTTGTCTATTGTAGCGTATAAATGTTTTTACGCTATCAATAATTGTTGTACGTGCCGTTGCCTCAATTGTCTCGCCATGACAAAAAAGTCCCAATGTTACATACCAAGTACCGCTCTCAGGAAATGGAATGTGTACGACAGACGTTCCGGTATCCTCATTTGTATTATTAATAATAGCATTTGCTGTGAATACATGTCGTCCGTACGTACATTTATCAGGCCATGTCGGTATGCCTGGTTCATTTAATCTTATACAAACAATCACAGTTTGATTGGTAAATTTCATTTCCTCTGCTGTGAGCTTTTCAGCAATTGCTGGCTCACCATTTAAATCAATGTGAATGGACGATGTCGATGATGATGTTTCAGCCATACTACCCATTATGTCAGATTTCATGGCGAGTGCAAATGTTACCGTACCACCGATATCATAAACATCACCAATTTCAAATTTCATCAATGTTGGCGTACGCGATGTAAGGTTAATTGACAATGGAACACTGCCATTTGCATCGGGCACTAAATCATAATCGTACATAAAAAATTCTCTGTATGTTTGACGCAGTAATGGATACTCATAAAAAGCACGATGTTTTGGCATCGGTGGAATGTATCTCGTAAAATCCTTTGAATTGTCACCGTCATAAATAATGAAATTATTATCATCATCATCGTCATCCTCGGCAACAACATCATCGACATTTTGCTGTTGATTCTCATTCTCAGTTATTTTTCTATATTGATATTCAATCGTTATGTTATACTCAATATGATGGACGGCATTAGAACTATTATTATTATTATTACTATTATTATTATTTGGATTAAGTGGCCTCGATGAAGACGACATGATTGTTGATGATGTATTCATTTTATGCACTGATGCATCGCCAAATGTATTTTGTTGCTCGAAGAATTTCAAATCGACATAATGCCAGGCATTTTCATGCGGATAGAATTCAATTACCTCGTCATTTATATGACTAGCATTGATAATCGTACTATGCAAATAGCTCTTTGATGTTGGCAGCGAACGAGATTGGACCGAAAAATTCATATCCTTGCATTCAACGCACGGCTTCGTGATTGTCATTTTGAATATACATATGTCGACATTACGTGGCACAAAAAATTTATAGCCATTTGGTGTGCTTACGTTTGTGTAGAGCATGTCACTAAACTCCACGTCGGCATTGAGTATCTTTGATGATGCTCGTGTGACTGCCATTTCTGATAATAGTATTGTCTCGCATGATGGCGATAGTCCTGGATAGAGAGGGAGGAAAAAAAATAAAAGAGCAAAATGAGAACATGACATCTATTATTTCAGATTATGTTTTTCTTTGGAATTTGCTAGATAAAAATTTTAGTTCATGATTTAATGAAAATTGCTTTTTGATCTTTAGCTGATGTTTATGGATGTGCTTGATATTTAGTGGTTTGTAGATTTTGAGGTTAATTATCATTAACAATAATTAAGTTTTATTTTATTTTTCTGAAATTTTGTTTTAGTTCATTTTTTATATTGAAATATTGGATTTACATTTTACATTTTATTAAACGTCTTAAACTAAACTTTGGTTTCTTACCCTACCCTACCATACCCTAGACCAGTCGCGGAGCATAGTTTGAGTTCTACTGCCCTAGACCCTAGGGGTACCTATCCTAGGGTAGGGTATCCCCAGTTTTTGTTCCCGGTCACTAGTGTTTAAATCATTACCATTAATTTAGTTTGAACATTTTTTACGTTTCAAAATTAAAAATTAATCAAATGAAATTAAGAAAATCCTTAAGCAATTTTGGTTTAAACTATCAATAACCGTTGGCTAGGGGGTCTTTGTAGATGAAAAATTCAGATCTCACCTAAAATTTTATAATTTATGATTTAAAAACCAAACCTCCTCAAAAAGTCAGACCCTATCGAAAAATTTCTGGCTACGACCTTAGAGTTGATGTTTCGAACGTTCATGCGCTATCTCAACAGCTAAGTTTTGGAGAGGAATTTATTTTTTTGTATAAATAGAAGAATTTAGAGAGATTTGTGAGATTTAAATTTAGAAACCAAATCCAACTAAAGAGAATTTTCCTATGAGAGCCTGAACTTCCCTTGAACCTGAAATTAGTCTATTGAGTAGAAGATGTCGCAACCATATTGAAATTTTCATTAATGTTATTTTTTTTCAAAAATTTAATTTATTTTAAATGCAAGACAAAAACTTTTTTGTGCAATTTTTCACAAAAAAAAAAATAAAAATCCATTATGTGTAGGTAGGTTTTGCGTTTTATTTGGTTTTTGGTTTTTATGAAATAAATTTGAGGTGACAGTATATCTTTTTCATTTCCATTTGTGCTTATATCTAGCAATTTAAATGAAAATTTCTTTCCAAGATAAATGTTTGAACATAAATTTCTATAAATAATTTAATTTTCTCATTTTCATTTTAAAAGCTTTCGAAGAAGAATAGAAGTTGTGGATGAATGAAATGACTTTGTAGCATTAAGGGATTTATCATCATAAATATTTATCATCATAATAATTATTTGTCAGTTTTAATCAAGAAAATTCTTTCATTGAAAATTACTTTTCTTTTCATATTCATTAATCATCGACTTGATTACATTTTTCCGATTTGGTTATTTCTGTGAGGCGATGAAGATTGTGGCGATGAATATTTTCCATAATAAGTTTTATTCTCACACAAAACGAAGGCGACAAATAATTTTTTTTCTTACAAATGAAAAATGGAAATTTATTTTAATGATGATAATTAAATTTGAAATGAATAACCATGAAAATGTCATAGTCATTTTTTACTTCGCAGTATCACGTAATTGATGATTAGCTTTTTACCATCTTAATATTCAAACGATATTCTTAAAAAATATATTTTTGGAAAATTTCTTCATAAAAAATTCATTTAGACGGAAAAAGTTTTGATTATTCTTCTCGCACAGCCTACGTATGTTACTATGACAGTTGAAAAATGATGTGATTTATTTAGAAAAAATGAGTAAATTGAAATTAGAGATTGCTATAAGATAATGGAATTTTATGAACAATTATGGTGAAATTGGGTTCATAGATATTTATATATAGTATAGGTTGATATTTGGCGTAGCTTTTTGAAATGTATTGTATTGATTAAAAAATGTAATAATATTTTAATTTTAGTACATTGTAAATTAAATATCATTTTAGTTTGGACCAATTTTTCCATAGAAGGGTGTGAATTTTAACCCATTCTCCTCCCTGTTTATTGGTAACCATAGTCCATGGTAACTATTGATGGACATCAAAGTCAAAATTTCTCGATTGTACATTTTCATTATTAAAATTAAGGTTTCGTTTTGAAATTTTCATAAATATTGTTGTAAAAGTATGAAATTTTCCACATGGTTCAGTATGGCTGAATGTACTTGATATGGATACATCTGAATCCATCTGAACACACCTACATAACAAATTTTGACATCATAAGCTTCTATTAATTGACAGTTTCCGATGCCAATCTTCATTTTATGCCACTTATACCTGATGTACGCAATTCAGTTACGTATCAAGGGTTTTCGTCACCTATGTATGGGATTTTTTGACATTTTTAGGCAGAACCCAGAGCAAAGGCTCTGGTCACCCTTCTGTTCGTTCATAAATGACGTTCAACTTTGAGAAGGGGGGGGGGGGGGTCAGTCGCTGTGTATTTCCATATAAAAGAAAAAAAAACTATACGAAAATTTTGTGACAGTTTTTTGATACAAGTCATTTATGAATGACTCCAAATATTTCATCAAAATACCTAAATATCAAGTCATCTACCAAAATTTTAATCCTCATAACAAATTGCTGATACATTAACATTAACATAATCTAATATTCGAAGTATAATAATAATTTATCAGTAAATCATTTCCAATAATTAGAAATGATCCAAATATTTCCTAATTCTCAACTAATCTGACCACATGTGCACATAATATTATATTAAGTAGCCACGGGGATCAATATAAAAGCTCACATTCAGCTTATGTATATGTATTTATGATAATGCAAGCTTCATCGTATTGAAAGAAATGTAATATGAGCAGAAAATCTCATTACATTTAGTAATGATAGACTTCTTTATAGATATAAAAGATAGAGAGGAAAAAAAATTGTCGATAGTAATTTTTCATTCCAAAGAAGCTGAAATATGAGATAGGATCGATATAAGAATAAAAATAGGATTTCCTTTAATTCATAGCACAATTTTTAATGAGAAATGCTTTTTTGTAAAATGGTTGATGTGGTATTGCAGCAGGTCACGTAGTCAGAGGTAGCAAATTCAGAGTTTCGACAAGTTCTTTAATATTAAGAGTTTTTAAAGAATTTTTTCAAAAACTTCCATTTTTTCATACAAAATTGTTTTGAATCTCCCCTCGAAAAACGAATACCTCTGAAAATTCAAGCAGATAGTCAGGTTACGTAGCCGATATTAAAGTCTCCTGACAATTCTCGTTTTAAGTCTCGAGCATTTGTCGAGCTCAAACCTTCAGAGACCATTAGTATTATGACTAAAAATGCGTCATTTTGGGTCTCTGTGGGTGAACTACTAGGCAATAGGTAAAGTACTCTTTTGTTTGGTAAGAAGGTAGATTCGATTGTCACCAGACTAACTAAAATAATTTTACATTTAACGGAAATTTTAGATTTAAATTCATATTGTATATTACACAAGTATTTAAAATTCAAAATCTAGTTTAAATTTAAAATAACCGTTAAAATTTAATTTTTAACGAATTTGAAATTTTCATGAAACATCATTTTTAAATCGCCCTCAGAAAAAAGCGTCTTGTTTCACAAGCTCTTCAATAATCACAAAAGTCGGAATTTACTCCAATAGCATCATTGAATGTAATAAGAAAGTAGAAATAATTGGTATGAAGTCTGTATGAAATGACAATAGTTTTCAATCAACTAACTGCTGACTATAGTTCTGTCGTAAGGCAAAAGAAAATAAAGAGCTTTCGTATCTGAAGATTGACAAAAATCCAATTCTTTATACACAGATGATGAAAAAAAATTTCTCATTTCAATGATTTTCTTCTTTATTATTGCTCTTCTTGTGTTCCTTATAATTTAAAAAAAAGAGATATAAAATGATATTACAAGAGAAAAAGTAAAGTACGCTGAATAATCGATTTCATTTCTTGCAAATTGCTATTCACAAAGCGATTATGGCGGATTCTTTGGATGAGTTGAATTCGAAAAAAATGAGCTTTTAAAATTTGAATTATCCAATATCAATGATGTTTGACTCTAAAAATTTCATTTCATAAATATTGTTTACTTATAGAGTTTTGATAATCAAGAATAGTTGGAAATCATGAAATACTAATTAATCTTTATAATCGATCTATTGAGACGCCTTAATAATAGCAAATTATGTCAAAAATTGAAATTTTCTATTTTAAAAATTCTGTATTTTATCCTGGATTAGGAAGAAAAAAGCTTATTTATAACTCGATGACAAAACAAAATTTTCAAAGAATCGAAATATCTCTTTAATTAATGAATAATGACACAAAGTAATGATACGAAACAGTAGATTTTAGTTTGATTTATTCTTTAGTAGTGATTATTTATTAGTAATTTCTCTAGTTTCTTCTATTTTTCGATTCTTTGGATGCAAAAAAATGAAAATTCCGATTTCTGTCATCGAGTTATTGACCGAAGAATGAAAATAACTTAATTAATACAGAGTTTCGATGTCCAAAATTAAGTAAATACGAAAGTTTTTCGATTTATTCATCGATTTAAATCATAAAATGAGAGCCTTCAGTGGAAAAATTTAGTAAAATTTTAATTCTTTGATCAAAAATTTCAAAAACTCATCTAAAGAATCCGCCTTATACATTACATTTAAAATGTGATTCACAAGCTCATCATGTTTATTTTAATCTCACGTCATTATCATTTATATATTTTTGTATTTTCAGCATTTATGTATATGGCTTAATACCTTTAGGCTGCGAAATGTTACACACAGGAACACGTCAAGCAGGAAATAGAGAAAATGAAAATTGGAATTTTTCAAGCTTCTTGGTTGCTTTAATGGTTTATTTTATTTTTTAGTGCGATTTTCATTATGAAGAAATATAAAGTTTTAGAAATTTTCATGAAAGGTGCTAATATTTCCTAAAAAGCTTCCAATATTTCCAAAAAAGCTTCATATATTTTTGAAAGCTTCCAATATTTCCAAGCCCACTTCCAATATTTCCAAGAAAGCTTCTAATATTTCCAAGACAGCTTCCAATATTTCCAAGAAATCTTTCAATATTTCCAAAAAAGCTTAAAATATTTTCATGAGAAATTTTCACTTGAAATTCTAAAATATTTTAAAATCAATGTTTCTGAGAAAACCGCACTAATCTCACCAACAATTAGTCCATTCCTAAACTAGAATTTTTGCCTATGCTCTCATCTTAAATACATACACATAGAGATTCATATTATAGCTCTGTTCTGGCAGAAAAAAAGTCATTAAACGTCTAAAACCATTTAAAAAAGTTGATGATGCTAATTTTCTCCTCTGTTATACGTTTTCCTTTTACATCAAGCTTCTGTTATCTTTCTAATGTTTAAATTTTCTTCTTTCTATGTCTTTTCTTCTACTTCCTCATTTTCCTCATTCTTTACGTCCCTCTCTCTTCTTTCTCATGCTCATTATGTTGTAATTTTTTTCAGCTTTAAGCTTTCGCTTATTTCAAGCAATTCGTAGCTTTTATATTTAATGTCTTATCCATTTAATTTAGCTGTGTTTTAATAAAAAAAGCTGTTCAGGTGCATCATTTCAATGCATTACTTCAATTAGCTTCCTTCCGATAAAATTGAATTGATATTGAAAGTCATGATGATGCACTTTACTAAAGGAAACTGAAGGTGCTGAAGAGTTTAATTTTTGAGACGTTGAAGAGCTTTTTCCTGTTTCTTTGCAGTTTGAAGAGTATTCTTTCAAGACATAAAAGGCTACAAAAGGAAGTTTAATTTAAAGAAAAGTGTCAACATTGAAGTAGATCTTAAACTTTTAAATTTTTTGGACACTTCTACACTTATTAATAACGTGCATTTTGGTTCAAAAGTTGAATCTACACCTCATCATAGTTTGATTAAATCTGGCTTAAAATCAAGGTCATAGTCAGAGCTTTTAAACTCGATCATGTCTCTAATTTGGGCAAATTTTCTCCAACTTGCTTGGATTCTTTCAATAAAGGATCCCAGAAACCCCAAGGCTACGCTCTGGCTTAAATTGCACTAAAAAAGCTTTAAATAAAATGTCACACCATCAAATATCCAGAACCTTTCTTTAAATATCTTTTAAAATACCTTTCAGTTATAAAAATTACATTTTTGTGTACTTCTTCTTATTTTCATGTTCGTTTCATTACAGAGCTAAGTAACAAAGGGAGGAGAGATGCTCAAGGGCTGACACAACATTAATGATTCTGTTTCATTACATTGGATTCCTTTGTCATTTTCGTTCATTTGCCTTCTTCTCATTTTTTATTTTATACTTTTTTTAAAACGCACAAAAAGGCAAAACAGATGAGATGGAGAGGGAGAACAATTAATTACAGCCTTTAATTACAGTTAGTTTGTAAAAAAGGCAATATTTTCATTATTTTTCACGTTCTTTTGTATACCCCCCAACTAAATGTCGTTGTTCGAGGCACATCATCCATAAATAATTCAGCTGAATAAATAGTAATTATCGTTCGCAAATTAAAATGTGTGTGAACGGTAACGAGGAATGAGAGGGAAATTTTGTTTGGTAATTAAAGGGAAATAATGAGCTTGTGTAAAGATTTTGCTAGTGAAATTGATTTAAAATTAATTCATTTCAATTAATTTAGATTTTAGTTGATTTTTTTTAAATTTAGAATTTATATTCACCAAATTCACCACTTTTTCATCAAATTAATCAGAATTGATCCAAATTAAAAGATTTTCACCAAAGTCATAACAATTTCACCAAATTCACCACTATTTCATGAAATTCACCACAAATTCATAATTTTATCATCAATTTAGCAAAAAGTGAATCAAAATCATAAAATTTTCACCACGTTTTATCAAATTTAACCACATTTTCAACAAACTCACCATTATTTCACCAAATTCACCACTTTTTCATCAAATTTAACAAACTCACCAAATTTTAATCAAATTTGTCATATTTTCAAAAAAACTTAATCTAAATTAACAGCTTTTATCCTAGATTTTCCAATATTATCCTGTAAATCATTTAATTTTGACCAAAATTCTCTCCAAAAGCAAACTTATTTTACACAAACTCATTTTCCCCCACAATCCCCGCAAAAAACAATTAAAAATTCATATTAATTACCTTGCTGTTCAATCCTATCATTATTTGGATCTGTCCATGAAATGAATGCGACAGCAAACCAATTGTCTGGTTGTGGTCCATCAATTGTCATTCGACGTGTCACTCCATCTGATTTAAATTGAAGTGTGTAAATCTCGTACCTATACACGATATATTTTTTTTATTGTTTGACATAAATATAAAAGACGTAAAGGAAAAAGAAACAAAAAGGAGAAAATGTGATAAGAATGGAGAATGTGAAAAATAATCATAATTGATCGTCGTTTCCATAAAATAAACATTCAGATCCTCATCGTAATGTGTAATGTATTGTATGCGATTGTCGATATATACAAAATAAATGGAAGGACATACAAACATTATACATAAATTTACCATGAGTAAAAAATGGATGACAGTGAAATTGCGGGACGTTAAAGACTATGTGTGTATAGTTATAATAAGGGTGCGTCAATGGAAAATTTATTTAATTTTAAAATATTGACAAAAATCTCAAATTTTTTAAAGTAGAATTTTTTTTCCAGCAGCTACTGCTATTCCTGCACCTTCCCCTAAGCTAGAAATTTTTTGAGGTAGGGTTTTTCGAAATTGCTAGGTAAACACCCCTAGCTATTGATGATGGGGTGATTATTTTGAAAAAACCTAGCAAATTAAAGAAATTTTCCAAAGAAGTAGGTTATTGAGTCCAAAACGACCCTCTTGGCTACGCACCTACCCCTGGGTATCCCCTAGTGAAGAACAGGTGTAGGGATAGGGGTAGGAGTGTACAGAGATACCATCCCCTAGGTAAAACTGAACTTAAAGAGGTCCTGAATCTACATGTGGTAAACCTATAATACACAGTGCCTAGGCCTAGACAAAATTATTGGCTTGTGACATGGATTGATCTAGGTCTAGGTCAGATTTATGTCAGAAAAATTTAAAAGTTAGATTTTTTTAATATTTTGAATTTTTCGTTTCATTTCAATTTTTTTGAATTTTTCACCACATTTGAGGATCCACTGGCACACCCAGTGCACACTTGTATATGCACACACAAACACACTCACACACAAAATATATCAAGTCAATAAAAGCATGTCATAAATTAACACACCAACCTTTGTTCAGCACTTAAAAAGTGCTTTGGAAAGGTAATGTTCTCTGGGCTTATCACTGGATAGCTGCCGGCTTTTAGGTGTAATGTTACATCTTGTGGTTGACATACTCGAGCTATGGATAATACGGCACATGAAATAAAAAAAAGAAGAATAACAGAAATGAGAAGAGGGTGGGAAAAAAATCAACAAGAGCATAAATAACTTTTGGTCATCGTTTATCGCATTTCAGCTATGTATTCACATTTTTATTTTATTTTCTTCTTTCATCCCAACCACCAAGGGGATACTTGAAAATACACTGAGAGATGAAGAGAATAAAAAAAGGAAAGAAAATAGTACTTCAGACAAGTATCATGGATATCGTGCTGTGGGACATTACTTTCCATTCTTTTTTTAACTTCTCTTTTAGTCTATTGCCTTGACTGTTTTGCTAGCTTATGTGCGTACTTATGTGAAATGGAATTTCAACAAAATCTACTTTGAGATCTCTTTTGTACTTGTGTGAAGCTGGAAATTAAATTAATGAAATGTGCTTTTCTTTTGAAAATGTTATCTGGATGTCATGGACTGCTTTTTGTATGAAGTGTTGTTGAGAATATAATATTTTTGAGTAGAGAAATATGTGTTGAGGTTGATAAGTGTGGACTTTGTTGAATTAAATGTATTTGTTGACCTGCATCCAGTTATTCTGGAATTTGCTATCTTCAAATGTATATTTAAGTATTCAAACCTAGACCTACATGTTTATAGTGGTATTTGAACCACTCTTTTGATGATGTATCTGCCTGAAACCTACAAAAGGGATGCTCTGAGCTACCCTGAGCGACACAATACTGAAAACCATACTTTTTACCGTCAAGTTGGACCAAAAAACCGTTAGTTGACGTTTTGTCATTAAAACATCGACATATTGGTGACTAACTTGTACTGCTCGGGTTTATGATTCAAACACATGATTCCTGTGTCGGTATGGAGTATTTTGGTACCAAAATACTAAACCACTACGCTACCCATCCACTTAAGCTTATTCAATTCCATAAATTGACAATTTTCTCACATTTACAGCCATTAAAAATGCGTAAATATTCACAAGAATCACTCCAAACAAAATTGATTCGAAAAAGGATCCAGTTTAATAAATCAAATTATTATCAGATGCACATCATGAATAGACATGGTGTATATGATATATTAATGTCTACCCATGCCTAAATTTTTTTTTCTAGAAATTTTTCTACAATCTCCTAACGATAATGTAATTGTTGCTGAGCACACAATACAAAATATATCACACCCATCCGCAACATACATCACATTAAATCTTAATTTTGTAAAGAAAACAGCCATGAAACTTCGTACATTAAACATTGTCATTTTAGATAAAATGTTGCATGTCAAATTTTCGAATATGTAGCTCTAGATGACTTTGAATGTGTTGAGATGGATACGAAAAAAATTGTAGCTTCTAACGAATTTCTATAAATGTGATTATTTATTTACAACAAATTTATGTAGCTATCTTCATACAGGCGACCTTAAAATTTCAATTCGCAAAGTCAAATTCCTTCATCACGATAGGAAAAAAAGAGATTGAATATTTTTTTATTTATTTAGATTAAATTTAAATTTTTCCCCAAAGCGAACTACTTTTACATGAAATCTTCGTAGAATAAATTGCCTTTTTCTTGCCATTGGCTCATGTTGTAAACTAGACATATCTAAGAATCATCAATTGAGATGGAAATAGAGACGGAATGTGGCGAGGGTAGAATAAAAAAAAGCTGATGGAAAGTTTTTGTATTGATGTAGAGTTAAGGCGCATTTTCTTTTGGATGTCGATCATTACTTTAAATTTGATGAAATAAAATAAAAAGTTGATGTATTTTAATATCCCTGAATTAAAAAGAGTCATCAAAGTCGTTTAATTTTTGCAGATTTTGGATTTTTTTCTGATCAATTGCTATTGAACCTAGCCTAGTGTAACATTCCTAATACCAGATGCTTAGTGACTAAGCTAAGGCGTGCCTGGATACAGAGGTGTAGCCAGATATTTTTCGAGGGGGTGTTTTAAATTTTTTGGCATAGAATCTCGACCTCTTAAACAACAAATATCTCTATGATATTGGGGCTAGTAGGGATGTTTTTTGTAGATTATGCAAGGACAAACCAGAGACTTCGACTCATCTACTTTGCGAATGCAAAGCACTAGCAGAACACAGAAGAAAACTTCTAGGTTCCGAGCTAGTGGAAACAGCAACTATTAAAAGGACCAAGTATTCAATTTTATTAAATTTCATCAAACACTCCGGTATAGCGGAGCTACTAACTTCTGTTTAAGTTTATTCGCAGGGAATGGTACAATAGACTCCGGTTCAATAGGATTCGCAGTGCCTTCAGCTGGATTCATCGAGTCGCTGACACCCCTTTTACATTATTATTATTATTTATCTCGACCTCTTACCAAAAATCCGATATAAATTGACAAAAATTTCCATTGAGGGGGTGTTTTGACACTTATATTACCCCCTAACGGGAAACTAAGCACTCTATTGACTGCTCTTAATAATGAGTAGGTTTCTGAGGGTTTCGACCTAAAATCTAGTCTAAATTAGAAATAGTCAGGCCCAGACAATAACAGTGACATCCACCACCTATAAGATAAAGCTTGAATAAACTCACAGTCCAACCAAATAATTCAAAAAACTGCGCTAAAAATGAAATAAAATAAAATTAATTCCGTCTCGAAAGGAAACATTATCGCATCTTTTATATCAGCTTTGCAACAATATAAAAGTAATTGAGAAGAAGATGGGAAAGAGCGCCAATGTCACACAATCTACCCCTCTGATATGTCACTAAAGATATCTTCCTTACATTTGGGCTTAATGTGATTAACTTAAGACTCGTTGTTATTTGCGTCGAAAAATTCATGTTTGAAGGGCAAGAAATGACATTATTTTGCTATTTAATGCTTATTGCCTTGGGGTTGGCTTTGCCATTTCTATTAGCACAAAATTTCAAAGGATTTTCACATTCATCAATTTTTATTGGTGCGTCTCCTTGGCGTCACTATTATATTTATTCATATATGTGTGTGGATGTGACTTTATATGGGTATGAGAAATATACAGAATTTATGTCGAGAGCCAAATACACACATTTGCCGAAATGATATTATTTGTATCCTTTATACATCCCATTTAACTTCCTCATTTAACCATAATCTCATTTCAGATTCTTATTCATTGAAAATATGTTTTTTTTTCTTTATTCTTCTTTCTTTTGCTTCTTCATTTTCCTATTTAGCGATTTTTTTTGGATGGAAGTCAATGAAGTTGAGGTTTGGTTTGGATTCATACAGTGGTTTTCAAAACCCTTTAGAAAGAGCAGAGAACCATTGTATCTATCTTTAATCTACCTTATCTAGTGGGAGCACCAAGAGTAGCGCTTCCATGGAGCAAAGTTTGAGACAAGGATGCGGACCTGAACTGATCGACATACTTTCTTATGGTGGCCGGTTGTAAAATGCATTGAATCTAGGAAATAACCCATACTAGTGACTAAATGCTTACTCGAGTCACGTCAGATTCAAGCATGCCTGGTGCCACATTCGATTTAGCAACCATAGAAGCCTATACCTAGGGCCTAAGTATTCTAAATTGTGGGCTACGTCATTTAAATCTTTTTAGTTGTTACACAACTTCAGACCCCTCCTGACATGTAAATGTTAGACACCAGAAGTAAAAGAACCCCCAAATTAAATTAAATTTCAATGTGTCCAAGAAAAATCGCTTCAGTCATCTCATTCATCCACTCTTCACCAAAACTTTCCTACTATCTTTCTGTTATTTTCTTCTTTTTTGTCAAAACTTACTTATTTATGTATGTAGAGCTTTGAGAAACAAGGGCAAAAAAGAAAGCAAAAGCGAATGTTTTTAATCAATTTGCTCTCATACTGATTTTATTATGTATGATAAAGAGTTTATGAAAAGAAGGATATACTGAAGCTTATTAATGCATCTACTTCTTATACTTAATTTTTTTTGCTCTCATTTAATATATTTTGTAAACATACGAGAGATGTACACAAGGGATTGAGATATTTATGCTAATCAAAAATTTATTTCTGTAAAAGAAGATTCTTTGGCAGGATTACCATGCATGATGTGTTCTCAGTCGTTACCTTTTGCTTTAAAATTTCTTCATATATGATGAAAGGATTGCAAATTATTAGTGTTTAAAATACCATGAAAATCATGCCATGAAAATGAGCTGGCTCATAAAGTTATTAAATTTTAAAATTCATTTGATTCCTCTGCTGCAAACTCGGTAATTTTTAAAAGGTAAAAGGAGATGGAATCCCTTATTAAGATACATGAATTAGAAGCTAATTAATATGATAATGTAGGTTTTCATACTCGAAAGTTGGATCGTCAAAGTTGTAAAAGAAATAATTATAGAAATTTTGTGAATTTGTGGATGAAATTGTGTGAACTTAATAATGAAGCATAATCAGCAAATATTTGAGGGATGTTTGCATTTTTTTATTCGAATAGAAACTTTTGGGATTATTTTTCTCAAAAATCGTAATAAATTGTGAAAAATTTTAACTCTCAAACCCATGCTACTCCTGGGGTTGGTTTTTAAAGCTACCTGGGAGGCCCTACTCTACCCCGGGTAGGTAGGATATGCTCTAAGGTATCCTAGGTGGAAGGTGAGTGTAGGGAACTGGGTACCCTAGAAACGGGCACCTTAATACTCATGAATAAACAATTAAGGTTAAAAGTGTTAAAATCTTCTAAAAATGCAGCTACCAATCAACATTTTCATTTGTTAAAATCACATCTAAAATCAACAATATTGAATATTCCCATCAACAATTCATTTTTAAACCTTATTTAATACCGTCCCAAAAATTATTGGAACATCGTAATAATTTTCTAAAACTTTCCCAAAAGGATTCATTATTGAGGAGCCATCTAACAAATTAAAAAGAAAATATTAACAAAGACAGCAGTTCAGCATGATAATTTTCACATCTCAATAAGCAGACCTTTCTACCCCTTGCTGCTTTTTATATCCTTTCAGAAAGTTAGGAAAGTAGGCAGGTCAGAATTGATAGAAATCTCAATACAAAACAATACAAGAGGCATGCGGAGTTTAAGACACCGAGAATAAAAGGAAGTCAACCAGAAATATCTTGCATCGTTGCCTTTATATTTTCTGTGTAACATAAATAAAAAGAAAAATTGTTTTGTAAAAAAATGGAAGTGAGATGCTTCTATTTATAGATTCCTTAATACAAGCATGTAGCATTTATGGCATTAGTATCATCCAAGCATGAGCAAATAGAGAAAAAGTTAATGATGAAGTTTTCTTTTGAGTGGGATCATGATGAACTTTGCTAATCATTGTGATATTTATGGCATTTTGGGAAAATGAGCTGATTGTGATTGAAAATGCCGTTAAATTTTGAATTTATATTTTTTAAGATCGTTAAAAGTTTGAATTCAAATTTTTAAAAAACGTTAAATTTAGAATTCAAATTCTCAAAAAGCGTTAAAAATTAGAATTCAATTTTAAAAAAAATAATTAAAAATTAGAATTCAAATTTTCGATAAAAACTTAAAATTTAGAATTCAATTATTTTAAAAATCGTTAAAAATTTGAATTCAAATTTTCAAACAGCGTTAAAAGTTAGAGTTCAAATTTTTAAAAAAACGTTAAATTTAGAATTCAAATTTTTAAGAAACATTAAATTTAGAATTCAAACTTTTAAGAAACGTTAAAAATTAGAAATTAAATCTTCAAAAATCGTTAAATTCTAATACTTAATAAAATATAAATTCAAGAATTCAAGCCCTAAGGATGCGCTAGAGTCTTTGGTACCCTGCAAGCTTGATTTTCGATCCTTTCTCAACTTTTGAGTCTTGCACGTGTTTGAAAGAATTCTTTTCGTAACATACTTTAATATTTTTTTTCCGTACTCATTCCATCCCATCGTACGAACAGAAGATGAAAGCTCTACCTTATTTTGTATTCAAACAAAGTCAAGCAAAAGCTTAGTAAGAGAATTCACCTCAATAGCAACATTTTATCCTCTCTTTCTGTTAGTTTTCGTCTCCTTTTTGCTACTGCTGCATTCGTAGTTCATTAAATTTTCACATCTTTATTCACAATTGTTATGTGAAAGCCAAACTGAGCTTGATCGGATTTAGTAGTATTAAAAATAGAATTGTAAATGTTAAGCATGTGAAATGAGGAAGTTAAAATATGCAAGCAGACAAACAGGAATGAGGGATAGAAAAGGAGAGGAGAGGAAAACAATGATGATAAAAGTATCGAATAGAATCGGTAGAATATTTAATATGAAGGCAAAAATGTATAGAGAAAGTTGTACATGGAGAAAGTTATGGGAAAAGTATCAAGTGGCATTAAAACTGGTAAACAAGACACAAAAATAAAAATATTTTTCATTGCATTATCTGGAGTTAGAGATCGTACGATAGAAACAAGAGATTTTCTATGAGATTATAGGATAGAAAGCGCATTTTATGAGATTATTATCTCAAGGAATTCAAATTTTACTTTTATCTGTTTTTATTAGTCAAAAAGTGAAGTCAATCGGTGAAATGTCATTTGTGGTAGAGCTTTGATTTTAAAGGTCTTGGGTTCGATTGAAAGTCACATTTAGTTAGAAGTTCATTGTTTACCATACCAATCTAGGCAAGAAGGAATTCCCAAGAAGGAATTGACCCCCAAAACACCTCCCTGTATATGCCCCTGATGCTTTGCTAGCTAGGTTACGATAAGCTTTTAGTATTGTGGGGGTCCAGAGTTTTCAAACTCTTTTTTCAAAAAGACTGTTCCAACTTTTTAAAGTTTGGTTTGATTTTTAGGTAATTAGGTTCAATTTGAATGAATCATTAATTTTTCAAACAGTTTTCATTTAAACTGAGTTTTAAAATCTGGACCCTCCCTTCTGGGTACGACCATTTAGTATTGTAATCATTGATATAGAATGTATCCCTTTTTCTAGGTATTCGAGCATGTAGATGACTTTCTAAGTGTATCTTACATACTTAAATTCTGACTTGGCTTACTTATAATGACAGAATCGGTCCTTTGTAATATGCACAGCTTGAAAGTGGATTACAGTATCGGTAGGGGGTTGAAAAAATTGTGAAAGCCCAACCATAAAATTTTTTTCCATAGAAACTTGTGACAACGGGATCGAAAAATAGTGGTTTTTTGCGTGACGTAATTTATGAATGACCCCAAAAAGCAGTGATTTTTACACGATATTGTTAAAGAAAAAGGTGGGGATGTTCTATATCTGTGAGATAAAAGGTCTGGTAACAAAGATTAGAGTGGGTGTCAAAAAATCCAATTTTAATAAAAACAAATACTATGTGACCGAGAAAAAACTCCAATTTAGATCCTAAACAAAAGAAAGCTCTTCAAACTCTCCTTTAAGTACCAATAAGCCCATCAAGACAAAGCAAACCCAACAGCACTTATCATTTCGAGAGGAGAAAAGCAATTCAAAGAAGAAAAAAAAGTATCAACAGCTTTTGTTACATTTTCCCTTTCATATATATAATATTTATTCATTCATCCATAATAGTGGATGATGGTGGTTGGTGAAAGGGTAGAAAGAAGATGAAGAAAATAAGAGCATAGAAACAATATAATATAAAATATTAACAGTATTACACGATTACTCACTTAAGGCACTTTTCGATTCCTCATACGATTTGAAACTAAACGTAGCACTCCGTGTATCCGCTGGCATAAGATAATGCTGTATGGAAACATCCTTGTATGCGGTATATTTCAGTAGTACATTAGATGGTAATCTAACTAATGGTATCTGTTGACCATTCTGTATATCGTCATTGGTTAATGTGGCCTGAACGCCATCGATTCCTGATTTACTATTTGTTTTAGTGTTGCTTATAAAATTATTTGTGACATTTACATTACCCGATGAGAGGTTGCTATCACTACTATCACATCGATAAGGACTTGTTAAAGTTGAGAGTATGAAGAGACTTGTGAAAATATAAATTCCATTTAATGATGAGACTTTACGTAATGATGTCATGTTTCCTAAATTTTTTTCTGACTTCCTGCTGTGTCAAGTTGAAAAAATTTTCTCGTTCAATGCCTGGCTAAATTCGTTCGCTTTTTTATTATTATTATTTGAAATTCGATCGATGAAAATTTCATTTCATTTCATGCCTTTTTTTGGGGAATATATGTACATAAAAGAAATCTTTTAGCTTTTGTAATTTGCATATAAAAATATAATATATATTTTTTCTACTTGATGAATAATTTCATTCAACCTGTAACGAGATAGAAAATGAAAAGGGAAATTAGAAAAATAAATTGAGATTCTTCTTGCTTTGTAGATCGAGTTTCGGAAATTAAACAATCATTTTAATGACTTTCACATTCAATCTTTTGGAACCTTCTCATGCAACATTTAAATTACGCAAAAAAGGCAGGTACGAAAATAAAATATATTAAATTAAATTTAAGGCAATTTTTTGATGAGTTTGATTCGTGTTGAGAATGACGTGAATCCTCGATGGGAAAATAAAATTAAGAGGAAGGAAAATTGATGGCAAGATTTCCCGCAGGAGAAAGGAACTCAGCACGATTCTACACGATTTTCATAAAATTATTGTCAGCTCAATATTTGAATAATGTCAAAATTGGCCTACATTTTTATGTATTTGGTATTTAAATTGAGGACGAAGAGCTCTTTAAAGCCGTGCTTAAATCGAGTATTATAGGATTTAAATTTAAGGTGGGTGAAAATCTGAATCTGAATAAGTCAATTGATTTATTTTTGTAAGAATATTGATTTTCTTCAAAATGTGAGGAAAAGGTTACTGTGTTGAATTGTTGATAAAAGAGTAATAAATTTATAATTTAAGAATTAAGGTATCGTAAAAATACAACTTCAAGCTTGAAAATATATGAAACTGAAAGATGTAGAATTAACGACAAGGTCCAAAATATTATCAAAAATAGTTTAAGTAGACATTCTGCAAATCTTCAAAGCAGTGGCGTACCAAGAAAAAAGTTTTAGGGTGTTCAAAAATTATTTTTTCTTAATTTTCATGGTTTTGAACTTGTTGTTAATTCCACGGTACGTGAATAATTAGCTATCAAATTAGAGCTTCGGAAAAATTTTCAAGAGAAAAATTATTTTCCAGAAAAAAATTTCCATGTAATTAATTTTTTTTTGGGGGGGGGGGGGGGTCTGGACCCAATCAGACCCCCATGGGTACGCCCATGTTTCAAAGTAATACCCTATATCTCAGTGGTTTATATGCCAAAATTTCATAAGACACTGGTTCAAGTCCCATTTAGGACAGACTGAATTCTAGAAAATGCGTAGCACAAAATCCAGCTATATTTAACTTTCACGCATTATACAAAATTTCAATCTAAAATTTGAATAAATATTTTTTATACCATGTCAGCATAAAATATCATCAAAAAGTCTAATCTTAATTTACAACCCAATTTGAATATTTTAAAAAATCCATTTCGCTTAAGTACATAACAAAGAAATATAAAGCTCAAATAATAATAGAGTTAAGAAGTAATTTGAGACTCAGCTTATACCGTAGCTCAATTTTCCTTAATCCTCCGTTAAAAAATGCAAAAGAAAATGAAATTTCACACTCTAAGTCAGCAATATATCCTTTTTAGAAAAGAATAGCAGAATAAATTATAATATATGCAAAAGAATGAATAAAGGATGAATAGAAGTATGTAGGTCGATAGGTAGTCACTTATAATAATCACCATAATATATACACAGACACGAACAACGCAGAGAAAATGTTATTATGAAATAAATATATGGAAAAAATGGTTATTATTATGAATATGTAAGGAAATACTTTTTTTTGATACATCTCCGACAAAAAAGAGTCGAGAAGAGGCTTTGCCAGCTTCTTTCACTCTTGTCATGTGTGAAAGATGTGGAAGAAAATGAAAGCACTTTGATATACTGAATGAAATGTGTACACTGTGTGTATATGTAAAGATAGAGGGATGAAAATAATAATATTTTTCTCTCAAATTTATCATATATTTGAAAAATAAATATAATTGGGGACTTGCTTGAGTTGACTGGATGACTTTTAAACTTAATTGAAAATTTAAATATGGGAGAGTGGTTAAAATTGCTTCTTGGAGCTAAGATGGTTTCTTAGCGCAGAAGAAAGAATCTATAATATTTAAAAGAAGTAAAATCAAAGATTCTGGGTTCAAAACTCAGTTAAGGAAAAATTGCTGATTTTTGGATAATTTTAGGCTTTTACACTGAAGATTAATCCCGAAATATCTAAAAATATCCCAAGACTTACTGACTCAAGAATTTCAAGCGATTTCCCAAATTAAAGAAAATTGCCTAACGCTTTAAGGAACCATGGTATCGTAATTTTGTTACGCTTCATACAGATTTTCTTACGGGATGGGTCATAAATACCCATTGTAGTATTATTTAATGTGCAAGGGGGTCATTCATATATAACGTTACGTAAAAAACTAGATTTTCAGATCCCCTCTCTTCCTTCTCTGTTACAAAACTTTCATACTATAATTTTTATTTTGTATGGAAGTGTCACACAGCGTCAGACTCCCTCCCATCTAAAAATTGGATGTCATTTTGTTTTTTGAATGACCCCAAATCACTACAAATGGTGCTTTGTGACACATGTCCAAATTTCACGTCACTAAAATCTAACTAGTTTTAGCTAGTTCAATAAAAGCGCTCTAAAACTAATAACTAAGATTCAGCTCTTTACTATTCTGTCTCTCCTTCACTTATCTAATTTATTATGTTGAAAAATAATCATCTCTGTTTTGTTGTGCCTTGAATATAAGGATAACGTCCCACGTTACTAATAAACCTAGTATCATAAATATTATTTATACGTTCAAGCACAGAAAAGAAAGCGTGTGAATTAGTGAGAGCGAGTGAGGAAGATGAAGATATGCGGGTGTATGGAATGAACGTGCTAAAAATTTATCTGTCTATATATATTTTCATGTTACGATCTTGTCTATTCACATTAATGTACCGATGCTATTTCGACTGCCGTTGATGTTATGTGCATGTACTGAAGTACTCATACACACATCTAGGTTGGATGTGATATAATAAATCAACTCCCTTCATTAATATTCATGTCAAATAAATAAAACAATCAATTTCTATCCATTCTTTCATTAGTATTCATCAACAGCATATGTGGGACATGCTGGAAACTATTAAATGCGAATTTGTAATAAGTTACCTGATTAATCTATTGAAATGAAAAAAAAAGTTTTGGATTTTGCAATTTATTTCCCGTTACGAAATCAATTATTGTTTCTTTTAATCTAAATGAATATTTTTAATTGAATATTCCTCGTCATTTAGCGATAACAACTTCACACGTTATGTATACACTAGTATTTATTACTGACTGCTTATAAACAGCTGTAGACTCACGTCTTATCACTATAAATATGACACTGAGACTAATTTTAAATTATTACGATTTTTATTTTCTTCTATACGTAGTCTCTCAATTATTTATGAGTTTTGAGCTATTGAGAATTTTCCTATTTAATCTTTCATTGCTCCAATTCTTCTTTTTTGTGAGGTAGGTTTTTGAAAGTTGTGGAGGATGTGAGACAGTTTGGGTGGATGGTAGGTTGAAGGTCTATTTTTTCTCATCTTATTTATTTTTAAAGCAAATAATTTAAATTACTTAGTCTAAAATATTATGTGCTTTTTTCAAAATATTGAATTTAAATTAAAATTTTATTTTCTCTTCTAAATTTAATTTTTTTTAGTTTTTTAATAAAATTTAAAAAATTTACATTTTTAAAATCAATTTTTTTAATTTTTAAAATCAAATTTTTTTAATTTTCAAAGCCAAAAATTTTTAATTTTTAAAACCAAAATTTTTCAATTTTTAAAATTAAATTTTTTTAATTTTTAGAATCAAAATTTTTAATTTTTAAAATCAAATTATTTTAATTATAAAGAAATAAAAAAGGTAAGGTTTTTAAAAAATCGAAAAGTTAATTTTTTTAAAAAATCAAAAAGTTAAATTTTTTGAAAAATTATAATATACATTTTTTAAAACAATTCAAATTTAGTTGTTGAATTACTGAATTTCCTAATTTTTCTAAATTTTTAAAATTTAAAATTATTTTTTTTTGGAAAAATTTAAAAAAAACTAAAATTTTTTAAAATTAAAAACTGAGAAATTAACTTTTGAACTTATTTTTGAAAATAGTGATTATTTTAATTTATTAAGTAATTTTTTTGGCATTTAAATTCTTGAAATTTAAGAAATTCTTCATTTTAAAAAAACACTCTAAACTTCTAAAGTTTCAATTCAAGTCTTTTAATAAAATTCTATAAATTTAGATTTTATTCTTCCCAAAACTGCGCTCAAATTTCACTTCCAATTGAATATCAACGACTTGTTTACTGGTCTTCTTCTTTTACTGTATTTTCACAATGTGAACCGTTTATCTTATCAGTGAATTTGATTGGAATAAATTTATTTTTTCATATATTTTATTTCGTTGCATTCACTGATAATTCCATTCATTTCAATTCAGAAAATTTATTTATGTGTGGCACGAGAGTAATTCGAATGAAATTATGTTGTCAGGCCTTTTTGTGAAGTTGAACGAAATTTAATTTTCGTGTGACGTAGACATCTTCGGTTGAAACTCACAGAATCTACGCGTATTTGATCAAGAAGTTGAATTTATCGGTATGTTTGCTTTATTATGAAATTTCGGGATGTTGATTTTATTTGTAAATGGAAATTTTGTTAAATTGAATTACTTTTAATGAATTTTTTCGTGTTGGTTTTTTAATATTAAATATTTAAATTCCGATGGTAAATTTTCCTTCCTTATTAAGAAAAATTTCTAAGAGGCAAAATTTATAAATAATTTACAATTAAACCAAAAAATTTACCTTAGATTAAAATAATCTCAACTTTTGAAATTTCCATTAATTTGTAGTAAAATAATATCCAGAAGAACAAGCTTATATTACTTGAAGCTACAAATGTGTTGAATTACTTTTAATTAAAATTACTGACCTACAGTAATACAAACATTTTGAGTTACCCATGACTCACTACAGGCAGAATTGTTTTGATAAGATAATGATCCCAGATCTATTACTTTTTTACTGTGATGTCATTTGCTTTATTCGCTTAGGTCTTATTTTCTAAGAATAAACTTTTAATAACGTGATCACCGAATGATTCCTTATCATGCTGACAACACTGTATTGGTAAATAGTGTCAGATAAGATTCTGGTAGGAATAGAACCCACATTCTCACAAAAAGAGAGTTATGGATTATTCGTCCTTTGCCTTACAACTCAGCTATACAGACTTTCTTTAACAGACAAAGATCATAATGAGCTCGTCTTTTTGTGAACTTGAAACATAGAAAATCACTTACTTGTGATGTTGGAGAGGGGCTTAACAAGGGTAATGGAACTTAATGAATCTTTTGATTAAATACCTAAGGGGTCGTTCATAAATGACGTCCAACATTTAGGGAGGAAGGGGATCTGGAGTTTTAAAGTAATTTTTTTGTATGACAGAGGGGGAAGGAGATCTAAAATTCTCGTTTTCTTGCGTGACGTCATTTATGAACGACTTAATAGTCCTTTCAAATTTTGGACAAAACTATTTTCTATCTGACTTTGGTTAGGATTTATTGAATTTTGCGCCCCCTAAATCATAGCGCTCCAGACAAATGCTTCTTATTCCCAACCTTGATACGTTCATGGATGTTGGCTAGTGATTGCAATTATGGATCGTTCGCAAGTTACTTACTTACTTCGCTGGCCGTACAGATCAATTGTGATCCATGGCCTCAGTCCGGCTCTCTCTTAGCTTTCATTTGAAGGATGGCGACTTGCTGGGCCAACGCACCCTGTGGGAACCAGAGCCCCGTTTGTCTCCGCCCCACTATGTGGCTTGGATTAACGGCCTCTTACCGCGAGAAGGTGTGGTTGGTACATGGTGGTGTTAGGCTAAGTGCAGCACGAGGCTGCATGTATTACGCATTCACACACCTTTAAGAAGCCCAAGTTCGCAAGTTACGTCACGCTTTTGGGGGCAGGGGAGGAGTTTGATAGAAGAATTTGTGACAGTCCAAAAACAAAATTTTTCTTTCTTTAGAAAATTTGTGACAGGGGGGGATGTGGAGGTCGAAAAAGTTGTTTTTTTGCGTGACTTAATTTTCGAACGACCCCTTAACAATCACGATTGCCTCACGTAATCAAAATCATTAGCTTGTTTGAGCATACTTCGAGGGGGAGGGTGCAATGTGGTCCAGAAAATTTAAAATACGAAACATGAATTATAAAAAAATGCTGACTATTCACTGTTTGAAAAACTTACATGTCTCGATACCACAAGTTACACCTTACTCCAACACGAAAGTGTATTCATAAGCTACTTCATGAGTGTATTTATTTTCTATTATTTTCCACTCACATATTTCATACACAAAAAATAAACCCATCACGTGCCTCATTTGACAGGATTTTCTCCTTAATCTTTTTTCATTCACCACGAATGAAAGCTTTTTTGCAAAGAAAAATCCTTGAAAATATAATTTAATGAAATTCGAGGTTTATAAAACATGTTTTCCTAATTCTTATTCTGAGAGTAAATTTAAAGTAATTTTAATTTAAAATTCAATGCGAAAATTTCTCACCTAAATAAACTTCAAATTTCCGAGCGTTAAGAGCACAAACTCAACTTCCAATAAATTTTAAATCAACTTGAATAAATTTACACATGAAATTTTTCCAATGAACACTTTCGATGAATTTTAAACGAAAGATTGAAGTGAAACGCTGCTCTGAAGTATAGTCGTGAGAAAAATGTCTGTTTACATTCTAACATCTGTTTCCTTCACACTGCTTTCAGTACTCTATTTTACAGAAAATTATCATAATGCAACCTAGCAACACAGAAAATGTATAAAAGTTTTGTGTGAAGAGATTAAAATTTATAGCTACTTGTTAATTTATTTATGAATGATTTTTCCATAAAAACCACATAAAAGTTTTCAAAAGTAATTTTTGATGCTCATCTTAAATACACATTAATAAATTAAATTAAATTAAAATGTTATTTTCAATTTGTTTGCATTCTTATTTGAATTTTGTAAAACTTTTGCTTCCTCCCTTTATTAAAGTATGTCTTTTATATTTGCAGACGTTGTAGTTATTTTGAGATTTTAAAGAATCAACAAAACACTTATCATGAATTATTAATAAAGTTTTGCTTGGGATTTTTTCTTTATAATGAAAATTATACCTGACATTAAGAGTCTAGCTTAATATTGTCAAACATTAAGTGTTGCTGTTGGAAGTTTAAATGGTGGGTAGGAGCGAATTTTGGGTCTAAACTCCTTTAGATTGAAATTTATAAAGGAAGAATTTTTGGACCCCTTAAAAAGAAGAGAGAAAAATTGACTAACTACGTCGCTTCTAGTGGGTGACTTCTGTAAGGCATACGTTTTGAACAGGGGTGTAGCCAGGGGTCCAGACAAAGGCGTAGCCAGGGGGTGGTCCTTAGGTGCCCGGGCACCCCCCTCGAGAGCAAAATTCAATACAAATTTTTTAATTTTTTTTATTTTCAAAATCGAAATATTAATTTTTTAAAGAAAAATGTTGTAAACTAATTGCAAAATCAAATTAATGTCTAAAAAAGTATAAAAATTTGATACAAAGGTTATATTTCAGTGATTTTTTCAAAAATAAAAAATTGGGCACCCCCCTTTCAAAAATCCTGGCTACGCCCCTGGGTAGCACCAGACCTCCCTGAATCTCAAAAATAAATATTCTTCTAAAATTTTGCCCAGAGTTTTTCCGAAGCTCTAATTTATAGTTTAGTCATTCATGTACAGTTAAAATTAACAACAAGTACAAATATACGAGAATAAGAATGAAAATAAATTGAAACCCCCACAAATTTTTTCTTCTATTTATGCTCTTGATTTTGACATTTGTCTTGAACATCGCAGTTTAAGGAACACAAAATTCAACAAATCTTTACCATAAAGGATCAAAATTAGACAAAATTGCTGTTTGCATATTAATACCTGATATGGTAATGATTCAATCATCAAATTTATTAATATTCTAAATTCAAGTTTAAAAAAATATACCAAATTTATCTTAAAAATCTGTTTTTAATTATAAAAATCCCTGCATAAACATTAAACAATCAAGTCCTCATTCAAACTATAATTAATTAAAATTTCATTGTAAATAATGAGGGTTGAAACTCGTATGATATTATTTATTTTAAATGTTCACTTAAAATTCAATTAATAATTAATATATGTTATTGATTTCAGATTATGAGTGATTATGAATAATGATAATGGAAACAGATAAAGCTTGAAATTTTAATTAAAATTTTCTGCCTCACCATGTATTACTGCGGATCGTTACAATAACGAAGGCAATTGATGAAAGCTTTATTTTAAAGGGCAAATAAATTTTTTTTTGGGAATTTTTGAAGCATTGTTATAAAATATTTTGTTTTAATTTAATTGTAAGTGATTTTGTTCGTTGATAATTGCACTTGCAAACTGAAAAATTCTCAATAATGGTAAATTAAACCAAATCATTAAAAGTATTGTTCTATAATGGCGCGTAAGTGAAAAAATTGATCTAAAAAAATTGGAAAATTAGCACGTATAATACATTATAAGACACTATCCTCTAATAAATGTCAATAAAATAAAAAAAAAATTCAACATTTATAAATAAAGTACCAAAAAAATACAAAATAATTGAGAAAAACAATTTTTTTCTTTCGAAACTGACAATCTTCTTATAAATCAGTAACCAAGACTTATTGATAGTCATCAAATTTTCCAAATGATTACATCCAAACAGCTCTTTAGCAAATATATTTCGCATGAATTTGTCAATAATTTTTGTGATATTTTCGAGTCTTTCTTCATTTAAGAAAATCTGTTTTTCTCAAAAAAAAACTTTTCAGTCACTAAGGAAACCGACTCAGCAACACAAGAAGTTTTTCATTTCATTAAAAATTTTCACAATAAGAATCCAATTTTTCAAGCTTCATCAACATTCATTTATCACTTAGTGATTTTCCACAACAATAACAAATTAATTCTATTTACTGATTTGGAATGAATATTGATGAAACTCGAAGGAGAAGAAAGTCATCAGAGATTGGAGCAAGAGTAAGGCAATATAAGGCATAAAGTGAATGATCAGTACCAGAGTTGACATGAATGAAGTTATATTCAACAAAAGCCTATCGAATGCCATCTGAAGATGCAAACATTATTGAGATCATTTGCTAGAGGAGGCTGAATACCAGCTGTAGATGTCTATATTGTTATTGAGGTTATCAACATCAGAAGCCAACAGCGGCAGCTGAGCTAATAACCTATTAAACCAGATTTTTATAGATTTAACGGTCACAAAAAATTCAAATTAGGTCAAAAAATATTTTAACGGTCACAAAAAATTCAAATTAGGTGAAAAAATATTTTAACGGTCGAAAAAAATTTAAAATAGGTCAAAAAAATATTTTTCGACCGTTAATTTCCTAATTTGAAACTTATAAAATTTACATTTTTACCAACTCTGTTCAGGACAAAGGCATGAAGTCTATACATAATGATAAATATAATAATAAATGAGGAATTTAACGCATGAAATGTTCCATGAAAATCTATCAATCAATCAAGCACAATACCAAATAATGCGAGAAATGATTTCATAAAAAGCCTCAAAATGAAAACAAACAAAATCCTGACTCATTTTTTGATTTGCCTCCTCCTTTTTCTCATTCTGTGTATATATTTTTTTTATATCAACCATATCGGATAAAAATAAATGACTCAGCTGGAAAAAAATATCAGGCAAAATGCGATTATTTGTTATACACACTACATTGCCTGTGATGGAGATAGAGAAGCAGAAATTGTGTATTTGGGAGAGTGAGTAAAATGACATTGGAAAAAGCAAAAACAATAAATCACTCGTAAGATATGCTTTGACTTGTTACTTTTCACACTTCACGAGTCATTTGTAACATTTCACACTAACTCCCAGCTTATTTATAGTGAAGTATCTAATAGCAGCTGAAGGGCTGGAAAATTATAAGAAAAAAATTAATCTTTTGATTAAATTTAGCGTGAAATTTTTTCTATTGTTTTGTAAGATTTTCAAATTGATTGACTATTTGAGTTGGGTAGCAGGTGGAAAATGTAGGTGTTTCTGGACATTTTGACAGTACTTGAATATAATTTTGCAATGCTTAAAGCTGCCTGGATGTTGGTTCTTGCAAAAAATTCCTAAAATCCAACAAAGCAATTTTCATTGAAAAACCTATCCAAAATTTCAAAATTTAAAAATATTCACCAAAAATAAAAAATCGTTCAACAACCTTTCAAACAACAAAACTTCCCCATCGGTTTTATGATACATGCATAAAAATTCCATGTAATATACATCAGCATCTCGAATTCCTCACATAAATTCCATGCACATAAACTTTTCATGACCACTTCTAATTAATGAAATATATTTTATGAAATATTGTGGTATGTAATTACATTAATTAATAATGCTGCATTTTATGAGGGCGTTCATGAGTGTAGGTGGAAATTGTTTTAATTTTGATGTGGTTGAGTGCTGTTGATGTAAATTGAATGACTTTTTTTGTTCTGAATAATAGAAAAAACTGAACTTAATTGGGAAATTTAAATTGAGTGAATTGAGATTGTTAAAATATTGTTTTTAATTATAACTTTGAAGTTCTTGATCAGGGGCGTAACGAGAGTCCATGGCGCCCCGGGAAAAAAGTGAAAAAGTGCCCCCTAAACAAAATTTAATTAATTTTATACCAAATCGGCCGAGCAAAGCGAGACCGCGAAATTTTTTTGGATTAAATAACAAATTTTTTGTAGGTTTTAGAAAAAAAATGTAAATTTTTGTAAAATTTCTATCTATTTGTTTAAAATTTATTGAATTTTGCGCCCCCTAAACCGCGGCGCCCCGGGAGAATGCTCCACTTTACCCACCCTTGTTACGCCCCTGTTCTTGATGCTTGTATGGCTGCTTGTTTAGTAATATTGTCTTTTTGTACGATGTTGTACAGTTTTGACAGTTTCTCGTTATTCATATAAAATGACATATTTTAATAAGTATTGCAGGTTTGCGTTTTCAGAGTGGGCCCCTCCAAGAGCTCCACTCCCCTGGGTTAAGATATTTTGACAAAGAATCAAAGACATACTCAGAAAAGGGTTTTAGATAGGAGGAGGTGAGGGGCTTAGTAAATTTAGTGATCATTTGAGAAATGATTATGTTTGGAAACTACAAGCTTTGATTGAAAATAATTCTGAATTGCAATCGTCAGCATTCATAAGCTTGTAAATAAATCTTTCAACTAAAGTCACTTTATACTAACTAACAAGCAAATCACTTTTTGTGATGACGACAGTAGACAAAAAAATCATCAAAAATGACGCCAAAGCATTTTTGTCATAGTAATTGGATCTCTAGAGCTTACAAAAAAAGAAGAAAAATCGAGAAAAATTCCAAAAATCAAAGAAATTTTATGCATTTTCTTGTCCTTTTCAAGAGCATTTTTATTTGTTGATGTATATTTTTATGTAGCAGGTATGTAGTCAGAAATGTTTGAGTGTAAATTTATTTTTTTTACTTTAATTTGATTATATAACTTATGAAACCAATTTTTTTTTATCTTTTATAAATAATTATTCCCGGTCCCAGGACCAAAAGTACAAAATCAATTATTTTGAAAGTTTTACGAATCTTTTTAAAATTTTTAATGTTTTTTTGAAAAATAAAATACAAAATTATGAGAATAAAAAAGGGGAAAAACTTGGACCCCCTTAAAAATATTTCTGGGTACGCCCCTGCCTCTGTTTCACAATCAATTTAAAGATTGATGAAATTTCTATGAAAAGGTCTGAAAAAAATCTTACTTTTATTTTTTTATTTTGGACAGAAAATTGCAAGAATTTTTTCCATTTCTCGTTTGTAGAACTTTAATATTATTTGAGTTTTTCTTCAGCATCATAAAAAAGCAAAAAGAGAAAAGTTTTTTAATAATTTATGTTGAAAAGATTTTTTTTTCTCTCTGTACATTAAAAGTTTTTCAATTTTTGTATTCAGACCGTGGATGTATTGAATAAATTTTTTTATTAATAATAGTCTTCAAAGTTGGAATTTCATTCAACAGAAAATAATTTAACATCCACACAAAAAATGAACTTTTATTATTTTTAGATGACAAAGTATCTCTTTGAATGAATCACCTTTCAATAAATTCAAAGTATCGTAGAAAGCACACTGTTGCTTGGAATAAAATGTATCGAATTCAGAAAGCATTTTTTGATCTCTTTCTGGAAAAATATTTCCTTTGAGCTCTTTGTGTATCTAAGTAACAATCACAGCAAGCAGATAGAAAAATCCATAGCAACTAACTTTATCTGGTATCTAAGCAGAATGGAAGCTGGGATATCGAATCATATCCCAGTAGGCGAATCAGTCAGTGAAATTTTAAGGCTTCTATGACCGAGTGGCTAAACAGCAGATCAGGTATCTGTAACTCTTTTTTTGTGAGGATGTAGGTTCGATTCCTACCAAAAGTCGATCTATTAATCATTATAAAGACCTTAATGATACAAAAGGGGCATGGGGAAGTTGTAATGTTAGCTTGAAGCTTGATTTGCACTCGAATCCAGCACAAAGCTGGCACAGCCAACAGTGGAGAGTATTCTCGTTATGACAAGGATTCACATAATGCTCACAACCTTACACATTAAAAATCTTTAATTTCAGATTCATTCAAGAATTCATAGCCATCAGCTGACCAGACTCACACCCACAGTTTATTTTTCCTACAGCACACTCAATCTTAGCAGGGTATTTTCATCGTTCAACAGAAAAGAAGTCAAAATGTCAGGCCTGAACTTTAAGTATTTTCATAATCAGAATAATAAGAAAAATGATTGATGGATTATGATGGAATTAAAGTGAGTTGATGGCTTATGAACGAGATTAACATTGCGTGATATGTTTTTCAGTATATATCTTGGGACTGAGATGACGAAATAGGATGTAAAAGTTAATAGAAAATGTGAACCCATGTGAAAATTTTGAGTTTTGAAAAGAAAAAAATCTGAAGTATTTTGAAGGGACGTGGAAGGGGGGGGGGGGGTATTTTCAGGTTTTTCTCGAATAGCAAATTGATTTTTTGGGTAAAAGTGGGAGTCTAATCCTTCAATCATCCTCACTCTGGCTACGTGTCTGGACAGAGGTTCTCTAGGCTAACGGGCATAGTCAAGAAGGGATCGAAGGGGTCCAGACCCCCCTTAAAAATTTTTTACACAGAAAAAATAATTTAAGAAAAATTTTTTTTCGACTATCTTCCGAAGCTCTAATTAAGCTATAATTATTCACGTACTGTTAAAATTAACAACGAATACAAAATCTTGAGCACAAGAAAGAAATTAATTTTTGGACCCCCTGAAATTTTTTCTAGTTACCCCCTGTCTACACTCCAAATGGTAGCTTTGTTTCCAATTCTCCTTAAATTCTATTTTTAGTACGAATTTATTAAATAATGTATTTATTTATTTTTCCTTGAAAAAGCCTCTTAGCTCACAATCTTCAAGCATCTTTAATTCTGAAGCAAGTATTAAAAAACAAGTTCAAAAGAAATTCATTAATTCCAATTTATAAACGAAAACTTTTTCCAAGTATGCTGAAAAAACAAACTTTTTTTGACATCTTGTTAGTTCCTTATGGCTAACAGCTGGTAATCACAAAGTAAAATCAACTTGAAATGTTATTTTCAAGAAGATATGATAGAAAAACTTCCTATTCATTATCCGAAAGACCTGCTGTTATCTCGGACCACGCATAGTCATCAACAAGGCCATTGTGGAAAACTTATGGAGTCATACGGTGAGGATATATACATAAAACCTAAATATGCCATTAATAATTCATTCAATAAGAAATAAGGAAGAAAAGATTCTTTAAAGAAAGGATGATGATCTCATTAACTTTTATTAAATAATTTTCCTCATCTTTGTTTTTTTCCTATCTTCGCTTCTTCCTCTTATTACGATAATGTTGCCATAAAATATGGAAGGATTATTAAATTGCAATTTAAAATAATTTATTTTGAACCAGAAAGAAACATTTTTTGATGAGTTATAAATTAAAATTTTCAACAATTAAACTTTTTCCATAATGTTCAGGAATGTTAAAAGTTTTTTTTGATAGCTTAAATGTTTGTGTAGTTCGAAACTTTTAATTACGAGTTTACATGCTCAGGGATGTAGCTATAAATTTCTCGAGAGGGTTGTATTAATATTATACTATGGTAATATGGAATATTAATTGATGTGGATCGGTGGTGCACTGAAAACGAAGAGTGAAGACTTCAGGTGAATATGTCATCAAAGGAGTCTTGGTTTAAGTGCTAAGGTCTAGTGCTGGTTTCTAGAGCTACTCGGGGTACCCTACCTACCTTAATCTACGGAATTCTACCTATGCTGCTCTTTGTTAAGGAAAGGGATAGGGCAAGGATAGGGTAGGTACCCCATTGTGTACCTGGGGTAGGATATGTAGGTAAGATACCTCATATATCCCTAGAAAATTCCTAAACCACCACTACCCACAATATGAATATAAAACACGCATCTATGAATCATTAAAGCTCAAAAAAGATAAAATCTTATCCATTCGGAGTGGAATACGCCCCCTCACATGCCGAAGTAAACACAGTGTCAGTGAAATTAGCCGTAATTGACGAAATCAATTCCGATAAATCGATTTTCTTTAATATTAATGGCATTGTGTACAATTACAATATATATAAAATTCACAATAATTATATCTGATTTTCTTAGTATTACAGCATGTGTTAAACATGAATTAAAAAGCTGCCTGCTGCTATTACATCAAATCAATCACTTTCATGTTTTCATACGAAATCAAATTGCTCTCATTAATTACCTGAATTGGTGTTGGGGAGGAATCTTAATTGCTCAATTTTATTGGTTGGCGTTGGCCTTGATTACGGGTTAAAAGGCACTCAATTTGGCACCATTTGATATGGATATTGTGGTATGTGATTCTTTTCATGAGAATCAATTTTGTGGTGATTTAGAAGGAAGAGATATTTGTTATCTAACCGTGATTTGATTTGTGCTTGAGTAATTAAATATTTATAACTAATTGTTCTCGTACATGCAATTCAAAGAATGCTTTATGAGGCTTGTAATTTCTCGAATTATTTCTGTATAAAAGCAGGTTTATCAAAAATAAGCGGTTGTTCCAAAAAATAAGCAAATGAATCGATCGACATACTTTATTCATGTAGACCGAGTAACAGCATGTGACTGACTTTTGTGGGTTCCTAAATAGTGGAAACAGCAACTATCAAAATAACTAAGTATTTAATTTTATTAAATTTCATCAAGAACTTCGATATACCGTAGCTACTAACTTCTGTTGAATTATAATTATTCTAAAAAATACTATGAGATGCTTTTCTATTTCAAATGATTTAAAAAATGTCAAGTTGAGTCAAGTCTGATCACTTTCCTATCATTTTAGTTTATCAAGCAAGTCACTTTAAACAAAATTGTTCCAAAAAGTTGTTTTTTTTTGTATAAATCCGATAAATCCTCTTAAACCAGGGGTGGAAAACGGTCCTTATCTTTCGATTTCGAATTTTCGAAAGGTACATAATTTTTCCGTTACAAAATTTTTTTGAAAAAATTTGGTACCTTATTTTTTCCTTAAATTTCGTTTAAAATTAGAATATCAATGTTAATACATTAATACAGAACAAATTTGCATAAAGATGCAATTAAAATATTGCTTTAGAATATTTTTTTGAATTTTTCGGAAAATAACCTACAGTTCTTGTTTTCCATCCCTGGCTCTTAAAGTTTTAATTTTCTTTCTTTCTTATTTCAGCCTCACCATAAAAAGCCACCAATAATCTACAAGAAAAAATCTCTTACACATCAACACCATCAAGTGAAATTCTCATTTTTACACTGATTAGTTTTATTACAATGAACTCACATAATGCTTTTATTATTTCCTCATAACATTTTCTTTCTTTCTCTTCTATAATCTTTGAAATAAACCGAAAATGAAAATGTTTATGTACGGCTCCGGTCAACAGTAAAGAAAATAAAGAGAGAATTTTTTTATTAGCACTAGGGTGTGTTAAGAAAATTTTGCTTTTCTTCCATCAATAAGGAAGTTTTAGGCACATTAAGTAGATTAAATTGGAAGAAGAGAAAATGTTTCTTGAGAGGAAATAAGAAGATAAAAGCTTTTCGCTAAATTGCAAGCTTTTAAGCTCATTTATTGCTAATTAATAGTGAATGTTGGCTTGACATTGAGTACAATAAAGAGTTGAGTATACAGACTAATGTGATGCATTAGATACTGATGTGATTGCGGGGTTTCTTTTGGTAATTTGAGAAAGCCTTGAAATAATGCTTTTAATTAATAATGCAAACTATTATATTCAAAATATTAATTTATGTTCCAGCTTAAATCCTCAAAATGCATATGTCACACAACACATCATTCAGCTGTAAATCACATAGGTAGAGCACATCATCAATAATTAATAAAATCAATATAGTCATAGAAATACAACTTATAAATCATTCAAATGATTTATTCTCACACATATTCATTCAGACATGACATGAGTTGAACAGAATGGAGTGGAGGGAAAGATGAAAACATGAAATATTGTTGATTCAATTTGATGACAAGTAATACAATGACAAGCGATAATGATAAGCTCCGCAATATATTTTCTATAATAATATACAAAAATTTTTCTTCTCTGTATTCGATGAAAGTTGGGAGAGGCACTGTGGAATCAGGTGACAAAGATGCTTTTCTCATTTAAAAATCGTTAAAAATTAAATTCTTTTGAAAACCGTTAAGATTTGAACTTTTTGAGTTAAAACAGTAAAGATTTGAATTTGCAAAAACCGTTAAGATTTGAATTTTTTGAAAACCGTTAATATTTGAACTTTTTGAAAACCGTTATGATTAGAACTTTTTGAAATACATTATGATTTTTAAACATTTGATAATTTAACTTTTTTAATAAAAATACACAAATTTTAAATTTTCCAATAAAAAATTTAAATGTTTTTAAATTTCTCCTACAAACTTTGCCAACCGATTTTAAAAGTAACAAGACCATTAATGGCTGTCAGTCAACATTGAGTTAACTTCCAAGTAAATCTGTACTCACAAAAAAAAACTGAATTATAAAAATAATAAAATCGTAATACTCGGTGAAATTTTTTTACATTCTTCATTATGCTTGAAGGCACATTACATACTCGAGTAAAAAATATGAAAGGAAATGAGAAAGAGATGCGAGCGGGAGAAGAAGCAACTTTTAAGCTATAAAAATCAATCTTTTTTCTGCTTTTCCTATTGAGGGAGAAATTTATGAGCGCCAAATGACTGCTCGAGAATGAATGAACGTGAAAAAATACAAAAAGAATTTTTTTTATTCCGGTTGTGTGGCACTAAAGAATGAAATCGATTTTTAATGAATTTCTTTTTTCGTTTTTTTTCTATCTGTTGAAATGGAATAAGAATTGAAAGATTTTTCAATAATCCTCGAACAAAAGAGACGACGACGAGAAGTAAGAAATGGGAAAAAGACATGAACGAGAACTTCGAACGATGAAGTCAAAATCCTGTCGCTCTAAAAATGGAATTTCAATCACGTTTGCTTTGCATAAAACATCAGTGGCATTGACAAACGTCAGCGGAATTTTGATAAGTGCTCATAACTGACTACAATAGATTTACGAAATGTTTGTGCTTCCATCCACCCTTTTTTACATTTCATATTTTATATGCACACTTTTCTGTCGCTGTTCTTATTGATTATTTTCTTTTTCAGTCTTTCTTATTCCTTACACCGCGGGATGCTTCTTTAGTGAGCTTTGTAAAACATGTGTGTGCTATTTAGTTTTCCTTTTGGGTGGATATATGGATGACGACTGGATGTGTTGTTTGGAAAATCTGGATTTAGGAGAAAACATGATTTAAGTTAGCTTTTTGAAGCATTTTTAAAAAATATTTCTTAGTTTATAGATTCCAGAAATTTTTGAGGGGGATTTTCTGGATATTTTCATAAAAACCCTAGCACATTAAAGAATTTTTCGTCAAAATATGGATATGTGGGCGTACCTAAGAGGAGGGGTGTTTAATGGGGTCTGGACCCCACTCTCGAAAAAAATTTTCCTGAAAAATAATTTTTCCATTAAAACTTTATCGAAGTTTTTCTAAGCTCTAATTTGATAGCTACTCATACTCATGTACCGTTAGAATTAACTACAAGTACAAAACCATAGGAATAAGAAAAATTGGGCACGTTTAAAAAAATTTCTGGATACCCCTGAGTGGATAGTCCCTCACTTCTTCCCCCTAGCTACACGCCTAGATTTAACTCAAAAAACCTGTTTTGCTTGATTAATTCATACATATTCATACTTTTTTTTAAAGCTAATGGTAAACTTTAGATCTAGCAAAATGCGCTTTCATACTCGATGGCTTCATTACTGGTTCTGCCTATTCAAATTTATTAAACTTTTTGTATCGTTTTTTGTAAACTATTTTTTAAAAAAGCTAAAAATATATTTTCATGTCAGACTCTCATAAATCATGAATAAGAAAAAAAAACAAAGAAAATAATCTATATCTACATAAATGTTTTTCCCTCAAGTGCCAGGGAGAAAAGTCTTTAAAATTATGAAAGAAACAACCGGGAAAAATATGTCTAAAAGTTAAAAACTTTACCGAAAAAAATTTCTTTTGCTTCCTTCTTTTTTCTTTCATACAACAGCAATAAAAAAGTTTTCCTATCCTTTGTTTGTATACGTAAGGAAACAATGGTGCTTTGGCCTTTACAAACAAGCTATTGAGAGCAAGATATGAGATTTTTCTATGGATGTCATGATAGGAAAAAAGTGAGCAACTTTTCTCACAAAAAAAAAACTTCAAGGTTTTAAAGTTTTTGAAGCTTCTAAATTCCTAAGTGATAACTGTGACCGAATTTCTCAATGGAATAAGAAAATTCTCAATGTTGTAAATAAAATGTCAAGCTTCAAGTAATTTATGGCGTTCTACATTTGTTTCTATATCGATTTATTACGCTTGAGTTTTCACAATTAAAGCCCTTAATTGCTTGAAAACTCTAATTAGTGATGATTGTTGATTCATCAATTATTGAATAGCGATAGAACATGTATGGCAATGAATGTATTGAGCTTACTTAATTGAATGTAAAATGGGGATTGTTTTGACTGCTTATCAACAGCGTAGCCAGAATATTTGGAGAGGGGGGTACAGGGTACAGTTTTTCAATTTAGACCATTTTTTTCCAGAGAAGGTTGGTAATTTTTTTATCCATTCATCCTTCTGACTACGTTACTGCTGCTGATGGAGTTGGTAATTAATTTTGAGAATAGGAGTTTAAAAGGATACGTTGATAGAAATAATCTAAAAACACTTTGTCGTTTTGTATGAGAAAATCTAAAAACATTTTTTGGATTTTACTCTTAATAATAATTTTTAGATTCTAAAAACGTTTTTTTAAAATAAATATTTCGAAAAAAATTGCTGGAAGTGAGATTCGAACCTATGACGTCTGGGTGCTCTAACAACTACGCCACTGATTCATATAAAAACACGTGGCAATTTTTCAATATATATGGAAAAAATTTAAAAATCAGTTTAATTTAAATTATTAAAACAAAACTTTAGATATTAAATTATTTTTAGAATGGTTTTTAAAAAAATTTTAAAAACAGATTTTAAGGGGGGAAAGACCTGAGAAGGATGGTAATTTGTCACCATTTACCTTTCTGGCTACACCACTGCTGCTGATGGAGTTGGTAATTAATTTTTAGAATAAGAATTTAAGAAGATGGATGTAATATTTGAACTATACATTTAAAATTCTAGTTTATCAGATACCCATTGATTTTTGAGACAGAAAAACTGCTAAAAAGCGACTCAATTATTTTTAGAAGCTTTAACGGTGAATGATCAATTCGAAAGTAACCAACCTCAAGAACATGTATTTTAAATTTTTTGTACATACTTAATATACAGAAATAAAAAATTATTTATAAAAAAAAGATCAATTCGAAAGAAGCATCATGTCAATGCTCAGAACAATTCAAAATCACGTCGAGCATTAATTCAGATTTTTAAAGCGTCGATAAGCTGGTATCTTCTCCGTTTTTATGCTATGGTAGTGTTGTGCTTTTGAGCAATAAAAAAATTTGTAGCAAATGCATTGCCATGAGCATTGTGTGCACCACCTTCGTCATATCGACAACATTAATCAAACTCACGCCAACACAAAAGCTTTCCAATTTCTGGTTTGATGTTACAGATGTCTTTGTATCACACTTGCATATTCGTCTTTATTATAGGCTAATCACTTTTTCTTTTTGACCGAAGAGCATTTCCAGATTTCTGCCTTCATGCTCTTTGAACAGACTAAAATTTACATTTTTATATCTTAAATTTTTTTGAAAATTTTGAGTTGAAAATTAGTTTTTTGGACTGCCTTAAAAAAAGTCAAAGTTTTTGTGAAAACAGGACTTTTTGTACCCAAAGCTGGACGTGAGTCATTGATTGATTCAATTTTGGTTATAAAATCAGTTCTAAGCACTTCTTTATGCTCTAAACTAGTCATTAAATGCTCATAATCTGCAAGTTATGACTCATGGATCTGAAAATTGGTATCTGATCATGTATAAAAATATTTTTTGGGGTCGTAAATATATGGACATTGCATGTGAGCTTTCAGTTCCCAACAAAAAATCACAGTGTTGCTACTCCTAATTCCTCAATTCAACCTTCCATTTAATGCCATAAAAGCAACACAAAGTCATGGCTTTCAATGTATTTCTTTTTTTTTCTCACTCGACATTATTCCCAAGCCTACAATAAAAACGAATGAGTGAGACATGCAAAAAAAGGACAAAAGAAAAACTATAAAAGTACGAAATCGGCATAAAAAGCTAAAATAGCAAAAATCGATAAAATAAAAAGCCTTTTTTATAAAGAGAAGGTTAAAGCAAGAGAGAAGCTTGTGGCATTCTGCAAAAAAAAAATCCATAAATGAAGGAAAGTTGAGGGAGCAAAAAAAGGAATAATTTATACCGCCAAGCCACATGCATGAACTCACCGCAATGAATGAGAAAAAAATGAAATGTTTATTTACATTTTTATCCATTATGCATAATTAAGAAGAAGAGTGCGACCCTCATCATATGACACAACAATAGATATTCTCCTTATGCTGTACAACTTCTGCTTAATATTTATTTTTGTGAACAAATCAAACTCACACTCAACACTTCTTTTTTTCTTTTTGGTCTAAAACTTTATCAACATTATCCTTTTGTGCATAATTTTTTGTATGTTTGTATAGTCATGAATGATTGAATTTTCCGAGGGACGGAATCAGTTTTCGTCTTGAATTCTTTTTCTGATGTGTCTTAAAAATTTAATTTCTCTATAAACTTGACATTCTGCAGCTTTTTTTGGTGTGTCTCTTGACGAATTTTTATTTCATGACCTTTATCACAAAATTTTTTTTTTGTGTGTGCCTTTTTATGGAACAAAATATTTTTTTTATATTTTATCATAATGTTTATTAAAATATGTTTTCATACGAGTGCTTGTGATGGTATATGGAGTGGAGCATTTTTTTGGCACAAAAGTGCACGCGATTGCTTTAGAATTTTTTTATTAACTCTGTAAATTTTACAGTAATAAAATTCAGAAATATCTAGGTAAAGAATGTCAGTCTATGCCAAAATTTAAGAAAATGTTATAAAATAATTCCACCCGATTGGCAGACGTTGAAATATTGACTATAAAGCAGCCAAACGGACAGTATACTTAGATCCAAGCACTTTACCCGGTGGTGTCTGATTTATTCTAAGTATTTCCAGTTCCTAAAATCTCACGGGAATGGAAATTTTACAGACCTCAAATTTTCTAACTGTGAATTTTGTCTTTTTCTATTAAAGTTGTTTCAATTTCATAAGAATTCTAAAATAGTAGCGTTACAAGGGTGGAGAAAGTGGAGAATTTTCTCAGAAAGTCTCATACTAGGGAGCACAAAATTCAATAAATCCTAATCAAAACGATAGAGTCGAAATGGACCTTCTTTACGCCCCTGATTTTATTGGAATGTCCACAATGAATTTTTAAAATAAGTAACTATTTAATAAAATTGAACATGACCTTACTCGATAATCCATCAAAACAAAATTCTTTTTTTTTGGAGAGATTGAGAAGCAATTGCATAAAAATCAGTAATTTTTTGTTACATCTAAATTTACCTCTTGACTTTTAAAGTCAAGTTAAGTCGACTTCATTTATATCTGGACACTGTTACGGTATCCTAGCAACAAATTAAAAACACTTTCTCAAGTTCCCAAGGTTAAAAGCAAAAATACGTGTTTTGTGCTTATAATGCACATAAAGTGGATATCTATAAATACTTGGTATTTTAGAGGTATTAATAATACACAGAAATCAATACGTTTTGTGAAAAATCTCAATGAACTTAATACTCTTCAAATTTTTAATGTGTTTCACACAAAAATGATTTAATTTAAATATTTTAAAAAATTTTATATTTCAGAATTCAAAATAAATAAGTTTCTATATTTTCCCTTCAGAATTTTAATTCAACATTCAGCAAAATCGACTGAATGAATAATTTACTTTTTATCACAATTTCCCAATCATTTTAGTTCAAATCTACCATCAAAAAAAGCCCGTAAATTTCACTCGTATGAAAACATACACAAAATCACACAGATAAACATAAAAAAATTCTCGTTTTACTCGTGCCGCATAAAGTCTCACATTATTTATTTTCTCATACTTTTAAAGCTTTTTTTCCACATTCACAAATAAAATTTTCCGCATTTCACTTTTATGCAATAAATATATATATTTTCTCACACAGTTTGATACTTTATTCTCTTTCCATATGTTTTTATATATCATCCACAATCTGTCACTCTGTTTCTTTTATCTTATTTTGCATTTGATTATGCTATTATGTCTATCCAAAATAATATTCCAAAAAATTTATACTTTTTAGTGCATTTTCCCATAGGGAAAAGACACTATTGTCCGCGTTTTGTCCGTCTGTCCGTCTGTCCGTCTGTCTGTCTGTATCGTATCTCCTCCTCCAGTTTAAGCTTTTTCGATGCGGTTTTTTGCTTAAAATGTGTGGACTAGGTCAGAGACCAGAACGACAAAAGATTTTTTGGATCGGTGCAGTAGAAGGTTAAATAAATTAACTTTTTTTGAAAAAATTGCTTACGTTTTACGTACGTATTTTTTACGTAGCCCTTAAAAACGTAACTTTTCTTACAATCTTCCGGCCAGGGTTCGAGCCCCGCTCCGAGCAACTTTTTTTTTTGTACTTTTTTACACTTTTTTGATATTTCATGATGTGTTATGATAAAATTTTCAATTTTCAAATTTTTCCTCACATTTTCCGAATTTTTCTCGTAGTTAAATTAACTAAAGCTTACGTTACGTAAAAATACGTACTTAAAATTACGTAACATGTAAATTTACGTTACGTAAATCTTGCTTGGTGTAAATTGAAGGGGAACGAGGGGGAGTTGATCAAGGGGGTACGAGGGGACTGATAGAAGGTGGGGGGGGGGGGGTAAACGAGGGGGGGTACAAATTTTTTTGTTTTCTTTTTCAAATATTTTTTGACCGTTGTTTTTTCAAATATTTTTTGACCGTTATTTTTTCAAATATATTCTGATCGTTATTTTTTAAATATTTTTTGACTGTTATTTTTTCAAGTATTTTTTGATCGTTATTTTTAAGAAAAAATTTTTCAATACAAATCTAATCCATGATAAAAAGTTCATTCATCATTTACAAGGATTAGTTGACAAATTTTTTGCGTCAGTTATTTTTGCGTTAGTTTTTTTTACGTTAGTGGTCTGTGCAGGAAAATGCACTTCAGTCCCGCGAGCCCGTGGACGTATCTCTAGTTTGTATCTTTTTTTTTTCAAGGAAGAAAGCTCACGAAAAAAAGTCCTTCTTCCTTAAATGTCTCCAAATGAATGAAATGAAATTTTTACAAAAAGAATCGACGATGAGAGTTTCGTGAGAGCTTTTTATGATATTTATATGATGTGAGAGAAAATACACGTTTTTCCTTATATCCGTTCTCATTCTAGCATGTTGAATATATGCGAGTTTCTCTCATGATTTCTGTGAAAACATTCAAACACATGTTTTTATTTGCACATGCGCTTACTGTATCCTCTCACATAGATATTTATACACAGAGAAAATTTAACGTTGGGGCTACAATGATGTCGTGAAATTTTTGTCATCACATTCGTACATGTCCTTGAGAAAATCATTATTACATGCATGTGTGAATTGTCCTTGAATGTGCACCTATAAAAATGACATAAAATATGCATGTTGCATGTCATTGACTTACATGATGCTCATTAATTTCTGCTCACTTCAGTTCTTTTGAATCTTTATGCTGATTTTTATTTTTAAGTTATTGAAAATGCATTGATAATGGAAAATGTATTTCATATGCTGACTGGATGAGCTTTCTGTTTGTCAAATGAGAAAATTTTGTGCAAAGCTGCATATATTGTGGATTTTTATGAAGGTTACTAAAGTAAACTGTCTTCGAATTTATGGAGATTGCAAAATAAAATGACTTGGACATTTTTTTATTGAAAAATTCTGATTTTTTTAGGGAAGGAGCAGTGGGGGGTCCGGTGATGATGTTATGATTGTTTCAATTCAAATCGATTACTCCCAATATTGAATATTTTGGGATTATATGCTAAAACTGTAAACTTACTGCTGTTGGAATTCCATGTAATAGCCTGTCTAACCAAATATGCCAATTGTAATTTATACATGGTCGGATAACCCAATAGCACAGTGGTAGGAACATGTGACTGGAAATCGTAGAACGTGGGTTCAATTCCCACTCAGAATCCATTATTTGGAGTTATTCGTTTTTCTGTAATAATAACAACAACTCCCTTTTCTGCCCTTCTGAGCTCTATCTTAACGAACAAGGATGAATTAGGTGGTGGTTCATTTGTTCAATGAAAATTCTCGTCGTGCGATTAAATACCCCATACATAAAGGGTCATTCACTTATGACGTCCATGATTTAGGGGGTCTGAGATTTTGTGGCACTTTAAATTAAAGAAATTTTTTTTGAATTAAAATTTTGTGACAAGGGGGAAGGGGGGTCTAAAAATCCCATTTTTTGATGGACGTCATAAGTTGATGACCCCTAAGACCCATGGTAATCTGTCTTATTAGCATATTTTACTTTTAATTAAATTTCTTGAGAACTACGTCATGAACTATCTCATGTTTGGTATCGATGGAAAGCCTTATCTTTATTTATCCGTTTGAATTGTTATAAAATATCCAGTTTTAGTGAAGTTATAGCTATATTCGTAAATTTTTAAGTAAAAAGGTGTGCTGGGAGGAACTGCTTAAGTCCAATTCCAAAAATTTTAAGACTAATAGCTAGCCTTTGATTCAGACTTTCCATCAATATCCAACATGTGATAGTTCATGACGTAGTTCTCAAGAAATTTAATTAAAAGTAAATTATGGAGTTATTGAACTTTCATATGGATTAATTCAAATAGTTTTACTGTAAAAACAAATAAATTTGAGACTGTCGACCTTATGGGGAAAATGATTTATTAGGACAATGAACCGTGAGGAAATTAATCGTAGGGCAGTTGTATAATTGCCAATTATGCTCCAAGTCTATCAAAATTTAATGCCTGACCAATCAAACCCCATTCATGGGTCCATAAAATTTTATTTAAAAAAAGAAGCAGCAACGCTTTAAAGAAGTTGGCTAAATCTATGAGCAAATCACAAAAATTCTCATCAGTTCCAATTTTTGATGCAAAATTTGCACAATTCATCACTTTTCATCAATAACTTAATCCTCCAATGAACTCAAAGCCTCAAATTATTGAGAATTAAATAATTTCATACCCTCCAAACAAAGCAAAATTTGCATATCAAAAAACTGCATAGTGCATTGTAATTTCTATATAACAATGCATCATTTATTTCACTCTTATCATTCACGTCCAATTTAAACTATAAAGAAATTTTATTCGCTCAATTTTCGCTCCCAATTCAATTTATTTTGTTCATTTGTGAACTCTCATGACAGGAAGACGCTCATTTTGGCACTATATTTTTATTATTTTGTTTAAAACTCTCTTTCCTCCTTTTGTTTGTGGATATGCGAAAATCACAGAGTAAATTTTTTAAACTTATTTTGAAATGCCAATGAAATGTTGAAAAGAGACGGTGAAACGTGTTGGGAATGACAATTGCTGTTTGCTGTTTTTAAAAAGCTTCCTGCATAAGGAGTAAATTCTTTTAAGGGGTCGTTCGCAAATTACGTCACACTTTTAGGGGGGAGGGGGGGTCAATGAATTTGTGACAGTCGAAACAGAATTTTTTTAATTCTTTGGAAAATTTGTGACAAGGGGGGGAGGGGGGTTAAAAAAGTCGATTTTTAGCGTGACGTAATTTACGAACGACCCCTAAGCAGTTTTGATGCTATTTATAGGATAAAAAAAATTGCAAGCATATAAAACAGCAGACAAAAATATTTTCTAAAATTTTTCTCGATTCAATAAAGATATTTTTTTCCAATCTTATTTACTCACACGTATGAATATGTAGATTATTTCTATGTTGAGAGCACTGAACAAAATAATGATTTAGGAACGTGACTGAGAGAATTTAAGGAATAAAGTTTTGGAAAGTCATCGTGCTGTAGGTGATTTTTGAGGATATTTTTGTTGTTTGGAGTTTTTTTTCTTGTTTTTGGTTTTGTTTAGGATATGATCAATGCAGGGAAGTGGTCAGAAATTTTTCAAAGGAAGGAAGAGGGTTCCAGAACTTTCTGTCATACATTTTTAAATCTTTGAATACATTTTTGCAAAATTACAGAGCTCAAAGTCGATTCGGTAAATTTTAATCTCAACAAGGGGTCCGGATCCGCTCAGACTACTTCTTGGCTACTTCCCTGCATGGACGTACCCAAAGATGGGTCCGGATTTTGAAGCATACTATAAATGAAACCCATTTCAAAAAAGTTGGCTCAAACTTCGTATGGGTACGCCTATGCTCCCCTGGATTAATTTAGATTAACTTAGATTCAAATGGCTCTAAAAAACATTAAATTTTATTTTTAAGTTAACTTTTTTGGTTAATTAAAACAAATAGTTGTCAACTATTTGGGTCACTATTTGGGTACCCAGCAACTAATTGCTCTAATTCAATTCAAAACAAACTGAAAAAATAAAAGTTAATGTGTTTTAGAGCCATATGATACTGAGGAATATTTCTATATCATTAGAATTAAGGGGTCGTTCGCAAATTACGTCACGCTAAAAAACGACTTTTTCGACCTCCCCTCCCCCCTTGTCACAAATTTTCCAAAGAAAAAAAAATCTTTTGTTTGGACTGTCACAAATTCTTTGACCCCCCCTCCCCCCTAAAAGCGTGACGTAATTTGCGAACGACCCCTAATTTTTTAAGTTGGTTTTAGTAAGAAAATTTTCTATTATTTCGGTCTGTAGACACTATTTGGGTTTGACATCCCTAGATATCTAATATAATATGGGTTTTCCTTTTTGTATTGACATTAATTAATAATTCTTACAATTTTGTGGTCTGCTCAAAAAATTTAAAAAATATATTTTGGGTATCTTACTCTCCTTTATTGACAAGTATGGTCCCTAAAGTAAATCAGCCAGAAATTTTCTACTAGATTGGTCTTTTTTATCAGAAATCCCCTATCAAGTTGAAGAGAATTGTTCGATGAGCCTTAAACCCCATTATGTAACTAGGTTTGTGATCAGTCCTGCAAAATTTAATGTAAACAATCAGTTGAATAAGAATACTAAACTTACCATTATAACTTCCTAAAATTCCACAAAATCAGCCCACAAAAAACGTCAAATCAAAAAAACCATCTCACAATTTTCCCATCCAAGTTAATAAAGAGCACAAAACCTTCCATTTGACGAACGAAAAAGGAGATGTAGACGATTGGAGAGCATAAAAAGAAGTCGTTAAGTTGTTTTGCGATTTCCCAACCCAAGCATATCTTTTGCACTTTATGGTCATAAGAAATAATCGCGTTAACGTTGCAGATGTGATGAAGTTGAACAAGAAAACATGGAAAAACATTTTCACCTTGGGAGATTTTCATTTTGATGACTTAAAGCGGAGGATAAGGAAAGGAAATTGGCGACAAGAATTGCTGCATTGGATTTATTAAAGGTAGGAAAACAAAGAAAATATTTAAGATGAAGTAATTTTATGTTAAGGTCACACAACTTCGACGCCTTCATCGCTTGCGTTTTATTGACATTCTGTTTACTTTCTGGTTTTTATGAGGGTTTGTACAAAAATCATGAACGAAGATGCTTGAGAAAAATTGAAATATAATATTTGACATCCGAAAGCTTTCAATATCTAGAAAACTGTCAAACATTTTTGTGATGAAAAATCGTTGGGTTTAACGATTCACAATCATATTTTTATATGATTTATTGGTTGGAATGTTACAAGTGGTTGAGGAAGTAAATCTGTCAATGAAAAGGAAAATCATTTTCTCACGGAAAGATGAAATGAAATCAAATGGGAAATATTAAAAGCTTTAAATGACTTAAAATTATATTTATTACGAAAGCATCGTGAGTTTCTGAACATTTTTGACATTTAATCTAATTAGAGGTATGCATATGGTGATTCAAAATAACTAGTAATGCGTCCCCGGGCTGCGGACGGAAGTGCATTTTCTTAAACTACTGCGCACAGAAAACTAAACGCACAAAAAACTGACGTAAAAAATTAGTCAAACATATTTAAATAATAAACACAAGTTTTAAAAAAAATAACAGTAATTTCTTTTTTCAAAAAATAACAGTAAAAAATATTTAAAAAAATAACGGTCAAAAACTATTTGAAAAATAACGGTCAAAAAATATTTGAAAAGCAACGGTTGGAAGTTTTTGAAAAAATACTGGACTGTCCGTTAAAAAACTACTCAGATGGTCACCCTGCCCCTAACTCACCCCCTCGATAGAAAAATTTCTTTATTTTGATATCTTCTCTTAAATTTTGAGAGGCTAAAGCCACAGTTCTGTGTGTCTTATATAAAAAGGCACAAAATTTCATATATTTGATTTGTTCACTAGTACCAAAAACTATTGCTACACTACTGTCCTTCCCCATGTCTAGGGTGGTCATCTGCGTGAGTTTTCAACGGACAGCTCTCTATTTTTCACTTTTATAAATCTAAACTTTATCTGAAACAAACAATTTAAAAAAAAATAAATAAAAAACAGATTTTTTTTCTTCAAAAATTGAATGTTTTATTTAATTGTTTTACAATTAGTTAACCCACGTGCTACAAATATAAAATGGCATATTTTATTTAAAAATTTCATCAAAAAAGTTGAACCAAAAAATAATTAATTAAGTTTAGTCATTTCAATAATTCAGTACGAAAGATATATTTTTAGTGCAAAGCAGTACGGAATGCCATAAAGTGAAACCACAAAATAGCCGAGCGACGAATAAATACTAATGTGGAGTATCAAACGTACCATAATTATACATTAATAATCATAAATATTTGCTATGCTTTTCATGAATAAATTCAATTTTAAACTAAATAAAATATTTAAAACCTATGCAGTATACTTGACTGCTGACATTTTATTGCAATAAAAAATTTATCTAAAAATCATTGAGTATATTTTTTCTGCAACTCTTCACAACTACATTCAAACATATTTGCCATGTCCATATGTACGGTAGTGGTTCTATAAATCATAATCCTTAATCACATGCACATACACAAAAGGGAAATAGATGAACGGATCTAAAATTCCCATGATTCCATCCAACGTAATCCATACATTGTTGAGTTTTTCTCTGTAGATGCATCGGAAAATCCATACGCAAGCGGATAAAATAATTTAAAACTGTAGAGAATGATGCCGAGAATGGTGCCAACTGCTATTTGCTTTACCCAACTTGGCATTCGCTCAATGAGATAGTTAAACATTACGCCTGAAATGATTTGAATTTATCTTAAATATTTTCAATTCTTTGTTTACTCGCATTGATGATGAGATAGAGAAGCATTTTTTTTAGTAAAGGATATTTATATAACTCGTTGCTTTTTCATTCATCACGATTGAGCTTTTGACTGTATAATGAGGGATTTTATAACATTTTCTGTTCTTTTTTGATGAATTACTCAAATTTAATTATGTTAATGAGATTAAGTTCACGGACGAAGTATTGACTTATTTATATAGGTAGTGAAAATCAAGGAATTTGGTTTGTCGGACGGAATTAAATGTCATTTGATGATATTTTAAAATTGATTTTATCTAAATGTGATAAATCTTTCTTAATTAGGTTAAAATTAATTTTAATTAGGTACTTCAGAATGTTGTGTTAATGGCGTATCGAAAACTTTTCAATTGGCTTTTCAGAAGGCTTTTTATAAATATACGTCACAAATTCTTCAACCCCATTCCCTTTAAAGCATGACGTGATATGGGAACTAGGGTGTAAATATTTTTTTCTAGTAAACTGGGCAAATTAGATGTTGTTTTTGTCGAGAAGAATTGAAGCAAGGTTGAATGAGGTACAGTAAGGATTTTTGGACCCTAGAGCCAAATCGAGAATTTTTACTCCAGAAAAAGTTTTTTAAGTATTTTAAAAAATTGTAAAATTGAAGCTCAGATCACCTCAGACCGCTGCTGATCCTCCCTGGCCTGCTCCCTGTCTACGACCCTGTATAACGCCGTAAAATTAACTAGGTCAATCTTCAAAAGATGTTTCAGATGAATAAACCCACTTTTCCATGCCATTCAAACTTCAACTTCTACGATTGCATAAAATTTCCCTCAATTTGCAGTTTTTGCTTCCATTCAGCAAATAAATTTTATTTTTCACATCATGCTTACAAAAATCATGTTGTAAATTTTCCTTTCTTATGCTTTACAACAATAACGATGATAATAATTCAGTTACATAAAGTTTTATCATTCATGTAATCTTCAATTCACTTGACAACAATTTTCTCATCATGAAAATGAATGTGTAAGCACACAAAAAAAACTTTTCGTCTCCTACTGGTTGTGAAGAGGAGAGAAAAAAAATTATTCATTCAAATCATAATTGAATTGGAAAGTTTTACTATTATTGCAATAGGGATTTACACATTAAGAACAAGTTAATGATTTTATAATGTGATAAGATTACTTATCTGGATGTCGGAATAAATTTCATTTACATTTAATTTTCTAGTTAGAAGCTTTTGAATTAGGCAGGGAATTAGATTTAGTGAGATTGATCGTGGGAAAATTTTTATTTTGGATAATGACTGGATGAGGTTGTGTCAAGCTACAATAATTTGTATAAAAAAATCAAATTATGGTCGAATTTTGATCTTATTTGTTATATGCATGACAATTTTTCGAGAAATGAAAGATTTATATTTTTCGTCACTTTCTACAATAATTTAATTAATTAATAATGTTAGATGATAATTTAATAGCTGTATTGGTCAGATCACGCTCTAAAAAGGCCATTAAAATGCGTAAAATATACTATTAACATGCATGTAGTCAGTGGGATTGTAGAGATTTGTCACCGTTATATTCTTCAATTTCCAAGGATTTTTGTGAAAAACCACAAAAAATCCCCTAAAAAATTTCTAGCTACGCTGCAGACCGTTATGTAAGGTCTTTAATTCAGGGGCCGATTGAATGCACTAGACCATTCCTTAGGTTGTACCTTTAGGGTACCATGGGGGTACACTGGAAGTACAATAAGGTATACCCCTAGGGTAACCCTGGGGATACTCTACTAGGTATACCGCTAGGGTATACCGAGCATAGTATTTGAAATTGGTAATGAAGAGTCATGGATCACAATTGATCTATAACACCAGCTAAGTGAGTAAATAAAGAAGAGTAGCCAGTGATGATGTCATTTGTAAAATAAATATAGCAAAATTGAAAAAATTCCCAAAATTTACAAAAGTACCCACAAATCATGTCAGTTCCATATTGCAAAATTATTAATCACAATTTTTCAGTAGCTCCATTTACATTCAAAGTAAAAGCACAAATATTTTCGTTTCATAAAAATTAATTAATTTTTTATCAGTACAGCAGAAAAAAATCATAATATCAAAGCTCTAACTCGCATGTTTTTGAAGGATTCATCTTCAAAAATATAGAAATAAAATTTAATCCTGCCTTTTTATTTGCCGAGTTTTGCAGTATTTATTCAGAAAAAATACACATGCAAATAAAAAGTAATGAAAATACTAAAATGAATTTCTGTGTAGATTTGCTTCAGTCATTCTATTAGCGCATTGAGCTGTTGAGTTTTATTTTATTCAACGTTACATGCAGAATGAGATTCAAAATTGAATTATTGTGTATTTGCATAGTTTTTTTTCTCTGCTGTTTGTTTACTCATGCAATTTAAATTGAAACTTGATATTCGAAAGAGGTAAAATGGAACTAACTGTAACTCCTAAAAGGATTTATTTGTACATAAATACAGCACAAAAAATCGTTGAATTGGTATGCAAATAAAAAATATACATATCAAAAATTTACCTGTTAGCATTGAGTTGAAAATAATAGCAGGAAAGTAATGGTGGAAATACAGCACACGTCCCATGGCCCAGAAAGGTAAATAATGTAAAATCCATCCGGCAAACAGCCAAACGCCAGCTTGTAATGAACGCCATTTATTTTCTATTTCAAAAAAATATGAAAAAAGAAGATTATTTTCAAATTGTGTAGAATATGATGTAGCTTTTTTTCATAGGAAATGTAGTACATTGTATGCATCACATCATAATACTTTTTTATTCAAAAGCATATTTGTTATGTTGAAGTTGAAAAAGGAAAGAATATTTAACAAATGTTACATAGACGCGATGCTACTGCATGTATATTTAATTAGCGTAAAATTTCTCATTCAAAATAAATTTTTTTACCTCGAACTTCAGGCTTTTCATTAGCATCATATCCTCGTTGATGTTTTATTGCAGCTATGACGAGAGTGAATAAAAATATTCCAAGGAAAATGAGGTTACTCCACCATATAATTGGATTTCCTAGTAAGTAGATTCGGTAGTTTCCTCCGCTGAAATATTGACCCTGGGAAAAGACAAAAAAAAATTATGTTTAAACAGGATTAGAAGTTGGTTTTCAAAGAAAATGCTTGGTTCTTTTAGGTTCTAAAGCTATACATTTAGCAATTTAATTTTAAAAGCTCGAATCCCTATGTTCCGAATTTAGATTCAAAATTAAGTGTTGAAAAATTTCAGTTACAAAAAAATTTGAATTCTATAACCTGAAGTTAGCTGCAGTATGGGAAAATTTGAATTTAAAAAGACAGTTGAAAGGATGAGTGAAGAACGAGTAAGTGCACAAGTTATATATACCCTACATTAAAGATATTTTTGTTTAACATTGTAATCTTCACAAAATCCAGACCATTATTTAGTAATTTGCAGGTAAATTCTTGAGTATTCATCTTACTTTCTAAAAGCATCATTAATATGATGATCTGTTTGGTTTTTCAGAGGACCACCGAGGCCAAAGTAGAACGATGTGAACTCTGATTTTTAGCATATATGAAAATTTCTCATGTAACGCTATACATAATTTAAAATACACTGCTCAGGCATCAAGTCAGAATCACCAAAGGTACAAATCATTAACTAGCTTAAATATTCTATCGTATAAAGTTCTATTGTTCTTCGAAATTTCATTAATTGCAAGACTTTTCCAACAGCGCAAGCACTCATTCAATAGAAGCATAAAATCCAATCAAGCATCACAAAATTATCTTCACAATCTTCACTACTTTTCAACTTCAATTCCTCTCCTCAGCTTGACATATTAATGAGAAACTTGTTGAAATATCTGGAATGAAAAGTGCCTTTTGTGCATTGCATTTTGTTGCTTCATCTCGTCTAAAATTCCTCGACACAATACTCATTAAAAGCAACAGAGCAGGAAAGAAGAGTAAAAAAGAATCTAATAAACTTAACGCTTCCTCCGTCTCGCGTCTCATCCTTCTTCTTTTTCACTCTCGAATGATTTCAGAACATCTTTTTCCTTCTTTTTTTTGCAACAACTTTTATTGTTGTCATCGTTTCTATCATAATAATTTCTTCCATCATTGTTTTCTTTTCCGTCTATCGTTGTTTTTGTTACTCGGAAAATTTTACAGAATTTTTTATAGTGTAAACAATCGCCCTAAGGAATACAATAGAAGTGGAAGTAGTATTGAAATTCGAGTTCAGTGAAGTGCTCAATTGGATGGGATGCTGTAAGAAAATTGAAAGGAAGGGAATATATAGAGATGAAACTTTGTTGCTAAGGGATTTTCAAAAAGTGACGTCCAATTTCTGGTGAATATTTTTTTAAAAAGAACAGAAATCAAATTTCAGGTGGACATCATTGATGAACGAACCCCCATGATTACTTTTCATAACAGCTGTGAATGCGTTTGTATAATTTTTAGTGCAAATAGAACGACAAACAGAACAGAGCGATGAAGATTATTATTATTATGAATCTTTGCTCGTCTATTGCTATTCGTATTCTTTTTATGGTCTTTTGTTGTTGAATTTTCATTTAATGGATTATTTTTCCGTGTTGTGTAAATCTTTGAAAGATTTTAGCGTAAAATAATGAAATTAAAATGGTTCTCCTTAAGATTGGCAATCGATTAAGAAATTTTCATAGGCAAATTAAACGGTTTTTTAAAAATTTAAAAATTTCAACACCGAGTTACGCTATTTCATAAATCGACCGTTACAGAAAAATTCAAATAATTCAAAAATTATTTATCCGTTAAAAAATAAAACTGAACTTCGAAATATTTTTGAAACAGTTTTGAATTTCTAAAAAATAATGGTTAATACTATTGTTGTCATCCATTGGGATTTGACATTTTTTCCAGAGAAGGATGTGATTTTTCACCCACCTACCCCTTTTAGCTATGCCACTGGTGAGTGGGAAAGATGACTCTGACTGTGAAGCTGATTAAATGTCAAGTGTTATGTACACTGTAATGGCACGCTGCTAGATCACCCTTACGTGTTTCTGACGTTTTACCGTTACCATATGAAATGGATAATAGTAGACATAAAATAGAAACGAGGAATAATAAGAGTGATATTTTTAAGATATATCTCTCAAAAAGCTCCAACAAATTGAAAGAAAAGTCAATCTGTAAGGGAAGGGGAATGTTGACCCAAAAACCATACCTTAAGTATCTAGCTTATTCTCCTTCATTTATCACGATGAATTTGATGGACAAGACATGCAAGATTTTGTGAGTCAATAGCCAAATACCAAAAAATACTAGATACTAAAAATAATATTAGCATGAAACAAAATTCTGAATGCTTTTAAAATGAATTTTTTCATCATGAAAATCGCGATTTTAATAATAGTTCAGCATTCTTCAAACTTCTCAACCTCTTTTAACTTTGGAGTTTCATGAAATCTTTTTGATGGATACTTCAAGGATACTTATTATCATCTGTTTACTTTATAGTTCAAATGTTTCATTCATGAACTTTAAGCAATTTTAATAATGAATTTGAACTAGTGAAAGATACGAAAAGTTTCAAATTGTAATAAAAGAAACTTGAAATTATTTTCATCAAAAATTCTGCTTTAATTAACATTAAAAAGTTGCAGCAACAGAGAGAAAAACTATCCAGCATTAAACGAGTGCAAAACTTTTCCTTATTTTCGTTGCAGTTCGAATTTGCATTCAGAATGCATAAAAGCGATCATAAAGCAAAATGGAGCGGAAATAAAACAATTACGAAAGTTGAAACTCACCTTGTAGTTAATTGGCCACTGCCATGGACGACTAGTCACTTCACCCTCTTTTGGCTTCAAGCCAGCATTTCCCTGCAGCATAACCGCATGCGATTCAAGAAAGCGAGCAAAAAATCCTGGAGCATAAACGTGAAAGCTCACATTTGGCACTGCAATTATAGAGAAACAAATGAGAAAAAATCATCATTTATAATTCTGTATATTTTTGTGTTTCTTCTTCTTCCTTGTCTGTCGGTTTCTTTGCTTCAATTTCTCTTTCTCATTCCACAACAAAACCAGGAAGCGAAAAGGTAAATGGATAGTTAGATGCTAGATATTAATGGATTTTCACTTTTAGCCAGAAATACTCCATTTTTTTCGGTGTGCTGTGCAATTTTGCTTCAGAAAAAAGCAAGCGAGAACCAGAAGCAGAAAAGCGAGAAAAAAATCCCATTATTTACTCTGACAAGATGTTTCAAATTTTTTTTCTCGCTTTCTGCTTCTTCATTTCTCGCTTGCGATGGCAAGTCTTGCATAGACAAAAAAGAAATGAATGAGGGAAAATAGATTAAAATATTGTGTATGAGAAAGTTTCAAGTTCCTTCGTTTCTTTTATTCTCTTGAACTACTGCTCTTTGCCTGCTTTCTCACTCTATCATTTTTCTTTTCTTTTAAAGTGAAAATTTTTCTGAACTGCTTTTTTTGAAGGAAAATGAAGCAATTGTTTGCATTTTGACTGGTTGATGTCAAGTGATATTTTTCACCAAAAATGTTTTCCTAGCTTATGCTCAATTGTCTGAATATTCCCATATATTATTCTCAATATCCTCGGTTATTCTAAATATTTTTGAAGTTTCTACGCCTTGAGTTCACTTAAAAATACGGGCACCTACACTCCACTCAAGAAAATAATCTAAAAACATTTTTTTGGATTTTATTCTTAATAAAAATTTTTAGATTCTAAACACGTTTTTTAAAAATAATTATTTTGAAAAAAAAAATTACTCAGAATGAGAATTGAACCCATGAATAGACTGACCATCTACTTGGTTTTTCAGAGGACCATCTTCTATTTTTTTCATTTTTCAAAAAAAAAATTTAATTTGTCCATAAAACGAATAAAACTAGTCGACATCGGGATTCCCTCTATTTTTCTTAAAAATATCTGGTAACCCTACTCATGACCTCGTGGTTAGTAGTCCAATACTCTAACAACTACGCCACCGAACCATTTGAAAATATTTGGTAATTATTCAATGTATATGAAAAAATTTAAAAATCAGTTTTTTTAAAATTTAAAAATAATTTGTAGAATGATTTTTAAAAATATTCTAAAAACTCATTTTTAGAATTTTTTATGAGTGAAAAGACCTCATTTTAAGAATTTTTTTTTTCAATTTTCTAGGGTTTTTAAGAAAAGCATTTCAAAAAGCACCCCTAAATTTTCCCGTCCATACCAAAAAAATTCAAAAACCACCCTCTCGAAAAATTTCTAGATACGCCCCTGGGCCAGGTTTATATAGGTGACACATTTTTCAGTTTTGGGGTGTCGTGCTTGAAAAACAAATTTAAGAAGCAGCAAAGGAGTCCAGATTTTGACTGTCTTGTTGCACAAAACTTCATATAAATTGGTGTGCAATTTTTGATTTTATCACAAGCAGCAAAAAGTCCTTTTAATTTTTGAAATTAATTTTTTTGAATAGCTCTGTTATAGCTATTGGAAGTTACTTTCTCAATTTTAAAATAAACTCAATTATTCCTCATACTAATAAAATACGCTATAAACCATAATTATATTAGAGCATTCCTCGTACTTAACATAGAAGTAGCGAAAGCGATGCTCTATGAATTTTTTAAGAACAGCGAGAAAAAAGTGATTTTAGATTCTGACGAATTGTATTTTTATCTTGAATGAAAGAAGTTAACTGAGATTATTTTTTTTTGAAACTATATTTTTGTGAACGGGATAAATAAGTGAGAGATTCTCATACCAGACATTGATATTTATTCAAACAGTTGAAACTTTGATGCTTGAAATATAAATTTGTATTGATTGTGGGGTTAAATTGTTTCTGAGAAGTTCCTTGAAGTAGTTTTGGATGATTTTATGTGGAAATTTCATAAATTGTTGCTAATTATCTTTTATTACCTCCTAATTGCAACATATTTCGTCAGTTTTTTAAATTAAGAAACTTTCCAAAAGTGAATAATTTTCAACTTAATTCTCAACAAACTTTAACATTTTGAGCATCGCATTTCGCTAATAGCACTCTAGAAACTTAATAAAATATTTCTTAAAAAAGCTTTCGTTGAAACTTTTTTGTTGCAACGTTCAATCCTTTCTTCCTTCTCAAAAGCATCGAGCGAGAAAAATATTATTAAAATCTGCCACAAGCAAAATCATTTTTTACGAAACTTCTTTTCCCTCAAGGTACTTAATTTCATCGAAAGTCAATTCATTCGTGAAAAATATTTTCAATCTTTTGAAAAGTTAAATTTTATCTGACACTAAGCTAGAAGCTAAATATGAGGGGAAATATTGACTGGAAAAATTGGATGCAAAATGTGTCAAGTGCAGCAGCTTGCAAAAGGTGTAGAGAGAGAAAATAAAGAAAATTTTCTGACGTTTGAGAAACTTTTATGTTTGGAATTTAGACGCTAAAAATATATTTTTATATTCTTTTTTTTTGTATTTTGCATGCATATTTTTTAATGAGCCTTAGGGGGTATTTTAAACTTTACAGACATACATTTGGTACGAAATTGTTTTGTATAACTAAATTAGACATCATTTTTAGATATGCGTTCTCAATTTAACCTGGATAATTGAAGGTTTTTTCAAAAATTCCTCAAAGCTTGATACTTTTAAAGGAAAGGAGCTTATTTAGGACAACTTAGTATTTTGGGAAGTTAATTTTCTGAACGTTGGAAACTGCAATGAATATAATGTCTTGTTTGAATTTTACACTTTTAAATGTTGTAAAAATCTATTGTCTAGCTAGTCTGTGGTGTCTGAGAATGGTGAAATCTGGGGTATTGAACCATAAAAAAGCAAATCTGCAAGTGCTATAGTAGGGCCTTTGTGGACGAGTAATTAGGTAATAGACTGGATATTCAAGCTTATCCGCACTCTTTTACTTAGTTTTAACTCTTATAATTCCAAATTAAGAGAAACATTCCAAAAATCAGGGCGTAAATTTTGAATGGGGTCCACCTTTTGAATCCACCTCTCAAAAGGAGGTGAGTCAGGTTTTTTCTCTCAAACATTTTCAAGTTTTTGAGGGGGTCCAATTTTTATTCCTCTACAAATTTCAATCTTGAGGAGGGTGCATGGCTACATCCCTACCAAAAATTAACTCCCCTGAGTATAGAAACTGATTTTCACATATGTAAAATGTATTTAAATTTTCATGAAAATGCTTTTGATGTCATTCAGATATTCCATAATGCTTAGGGGTTATGTTAGAGCTTCATTTTCAATTTTCCTGATTTTCTTTCAAAATATGTTACGGAGGGAAAGTTTTCAAAAATGACTGTTATTAGCGTTACGTAATATCCGAAGGAACCCCTATGAAAAGTACAAATCCATTAAGCTCTAAGCACTTAAAAAACCTCCTATCTCATTTTAATTTAATTTTCTTAAATTTAAATAATGAACATAATCATCATCATCCTTCTATCTTTTCCCCTTCAAAAAAAAGTTCATTTAAAGTCTAAATCAAATAAAGAAGAGAATGAAAATATATGCAGACGAGAATTCCTTGTCTACGATAGGATGAGATGCAAAAAAGAAGAAATTAAGCAATTTTAAGCTTACAAAAAAAGACAGCAAGAAGAAAAATTTCCACATCTTAATTATTTCAACTCACATAATTCAAAATAATTATCTTCAACATTCCATAATGCATTCTTGTCTCTCAAGTTGGGATTGCATGAAACTTCTTGTTGCTCAAAGCCCCATTTTGGCAATTGCTTGCCAGACGATGTCACGGCACAATGTTGAAAGTAATGAATGAGCTTAAACTTTGTACTCACTGTCTGTATTGGGTCATTCTCTTTACCATTGTGAATGAGAATTTTGAAAATGTCATTTGCATCGCCTGTTCCGTTCTGTAGATGAATAAAGGAAGAGAAGAAATTATCATCATTAATTTTTTGTACGTTGGAATTTAAAGCTTATAGGATTTTAGGATGAAAATTAAGTAAATGGGTTTTGACGCCTACATCAGAAGATCAGAATCACTTACTAGTAAAAAAAAATTTTCCACTCCCCCCAACTGACTCTTACGATTGGGGCTCTTTGCCTGTTGGTAGATTTCCACCAAATTTTTCAATTCACCTATTTCCCCTGACTTCAATCCCTTCAAATTTCCTCAATCTACTCACCTCACCATATCCAGTCACTTGAAAATGCTTAACAGTAATCGGTGCCTTTTCATTATGAGCATGTAAATTTCTCCTTGTCTGTAAATGTTCGAGTCTCACCAGGTCTCCATGTTTCACCAGCGTGACATTTTTCTCTCCATAGGAATCTTTGTCGTATGGTTTAATTATCCATTTATTGTTATCATCTTTGTGTGTATACGTTGTGACTTGCTGTTGTCTTGCACCGAAAGTTTTTGGATATAAATGGAAATGAGAGTGGAGATAACCTCCACCGGTCTTGTGATTTTTCAAAGTAATTACAGCTCCAAATGCTACGTCCCTCGGCATTGATGCATTGTACAATGAATTACCAATTAATCGACTCTGAAATCCAGAACTATAAAATCCATCTCCATTTCCACTCTTGTTCAGCACCGACAAATGGATGTAGAAGAATAAGATGTAGAGAAAAATTGGCCATATTATTAATGTCAGTGCTCTTGCCATAAATTGCTTAATTGAATAAAAAATTGGCTTCGATAAATCACCGAGAACAATCCACAAATCACTGATTGTTTGTAGACCAACAAGGAGAACGATAAAAAGACCAACAAATTTGACACTTATTGTGCATGCAATCATCGTTCCAGTAAATACCAGCCATTGCCACCATCGACTTGTGAAACTCCGTCCACTTGTTGTGTATTTTGAAACTTTCACCATTCCCATGAGACTTGCTGTCATGAAGCATAAAAGTGGTGGATCGAGGAGAATGTACTGATTGAGTGTTATCATGCCAACATCTGAAATGAAATGAGATAATTATCATGTTACAATGATGTTGTGGAGTAATTAAGGTGGAATTTCCAATGTAAATCATTTTTCGGTTAATAGTTATAAAATGGGATTGGTGCAGTAACATCATGATTGAAGTCAATATTTTTTTGAATTTATTCAGGCTTTGTGCTTCAAGAAAATTGAATTTTTGACCCTTCTTCCATCCTTTGTCATTTTTGTACACTAGACTCACTCTAGACTGACTTTAAATGAATTATTCGACTAAAGTTGATTCGATGATATACAAAATCTTAGTTGGCTTCGCCCTCTGAATTGAACTTTTAACAAATTGAGGTCCGTAAGGTCAATATTTGAGGTCCATGATATTTAGTTTCTGATCATAACTTATGAAAAAAAAACTAAACTCTCTTGTTGAGAATTAGGTAGATAGTATGCTGGACATCCTTCCTGTTGCATAATTTTAAAATTTTAAATTAACGTCTAAATTAACGGCTAAGCAACAAAAAGGGACAAAGGCTACCAACTGGATTACATTTGACTTCCAAACTTTATGATGTTTCCATATAGAGCTTCTGTGCTACTCGGGTGAAAAGTTCCTTTACACCTTATGCATTAAATTCATAAATCACCAAGAATAAATCTCAAATTCTTGGGGTCGTTCACTTATAACGTCTACCATTCAATTATAACATCATATATGAATTGTCCTTTTTGATAACTTTCAATTTTCACTACATGTCATTCATAGAATGTCATGTGTCATTCATAGGGGGCTTTTGAAATTTTTTGTTATCGAAGTAATAATTCAGGGGTGTGTTTTGTGATTTTTTTTCTCAAAAACACTTAACAAATTGAAGAACTTTACTGTCGACTCAACAGTCACTTGACTTACCAAAAAGTATATAAGCAGCACCAATAAAAGCAGCCAAAACGGAACCAGTCAAATCATAAACAGTTTCATAGCTCATTGGAACAATTGCTGCTCCCAGGAATGTGCAGAACTAAAATAATTTAACAAATAAATTTTATTAACGTTAAAGGCTTAAAATCCTCAATTCAGTCACTCACATATCTCATGCCTTCATATCTAGTTCCATTATATTTATCCGAAGGTTTATCGAAAGGATAAGTTCCGTTATATCCCGTTAGTTTTCCAGACAATGCAATCATCATTTTGGCAAGAGGTGGATGGACATCGAAGAAGAACGTCCTGTTGATGTACCAACTTGCCATCTTGCCAAAATGAGTCTCATCCCAGCTGAAGAAGAAAATTTTCATTCAAAAATTTTGCAATTAAATTTAAATAACTTTTTACCAAACATGATCGGGCTCTGAGACTTTATGGAATCGTGTGGCTGCTGTGACTACTGCTACAACTATGAATACAGTTAAATACCAGTTGGTGCTGCTTTGTTGAATATTTTTTGGTGAACTTTTCATTGATGATTCTTTATTCTTAGTCGACGTCATCTTCTTATTCTTGCATTTAAGTCTTTCTTTTCTTTATATAGCTGTAAGAGACGCAGAAGTGTTTTTGGAAGTGATGTGAAATTATAAGCTACGATTTTTTGATGTTTTTTAAAGATTTTTAAGTGATTCTGTCAATTAAAACATAAAAGTCATTAAAAATGAAGAATTTCTAAGCAATCATTGCAAAAAAATCATCAAAAATTAACAAAAATAAACATTGGAATATTTTCTGCATCTTTTATCTTCAGACATTTAGGGATTACCATTTAACACCTGTTTTACCGACGATTTACAATTAGTATCGGTAATTTTGCATCATTTCATAACGGTTTTTTAAAATTCAAAAATGTGTCTCGGCTAAATTACATACACCAAAATAGTCATAGTAAACATTTGAATTTGAATAATTTTCTTCAGTTGCTGTGGAAACAAAGTGAAAAGTTTATTTATTTGTGATAAATTGTGGATTATTAATCCTATTAAGTGGATATTGCGTTTATTTAACTGAAAATTGTGCGGAATTGACTGTTAAATACTTAAATTGCTTTAAAAACTAAAAGAAAATTGTGAAAAACCACAAAAACTGAAATTGTGATTAAAAACTAATCGTGTCGCGTACTTTAAACCTCCAATCATGTCTCACGTACGAGAAATGTCGAATATGTTGATCGGTTCAGTGCTGAGTTCATTGGGCAACCTAAAACTCTTTGGATTTGAAGACAAGAAGCGTGAATCAATTTTCACAGAGCCAGAAGAGGTTGAAACACCACCAGAGCCAATAACCATGGAAAAATTGAAGGAAGTGAACGCAAAGTCAGGCATGATTTACACATGCTTTCCTGAGGCACGACACAAGCCTGAATTCTCTCACTTATCGGAATCTTATTTTACGTTGTCGCCCAAAGAGAAGCTCGTGCTTGTTTTTGCTGAAAATTTTCGTCGTCAATACAAAGAATTGTTTCCAAAGCGACGGCCGTTGGTGCTGGCTGTCGAGAATGAATGTCATGTTCAAAAATTTGTCTCAACAACGATTCGTCCAACGACATTTATTGAGTTTCCTGAATTGATTGATAATTGGCAAGCATGTGCAAGTTTCGTTGCTGATCACATTGTGTACGAGGCACTGGAAAATTCAACAAATATCGTGAGTACAACAAAAGTAGATTAGAATGTTTTGTTTTCAAATTTTTCTTTATTTCTTCTCATTTTTTACTTGATTTTTGTCTTTTTTGTTCGTTTGAAAAGGAATTTCATCAAAAATCACATTTAATTACATGTGTGAATGTACTTTGTTTGTGTGTGTATGTGTGTCTTCTTGTGGTTACTTTCTAACTTAAATTTTTGCGTCTTACAACTTTTTCTTCATCTTTTTTGTTTTTCATATTAAAACAATTTGTTTTTCATTGGAATGAGAATTTTTTTTATTTAATTAACATTTTTTGAATTCTTTTTTCTTTGAAAATTGAGCCAATCCTTTCAAAAATGTCTTTATCATTAGGGTTGTGTCTTTAAATTACTCATTGGCAACAAACGCAATTCCATTTTATCTACAAAAAAAAATTGAAATTTAAACAAATTTTTTAATTTTTTAACTAAAAGTCTTTGGATTTTTTTTCTTTATTTCTCCTGACCTCAGTGATGGCTGCATAATAGACACAGATGTCATCACTGTTTGGCAGGATTTTTAATTTAAATTCGATAAATGACAAAAATAATAACTAATTTACTAGGTTTTTTTTCATGAAACTTTCTATTTATAACTGAGATAAATAATTTCTTCTTTGAGCAATTTTTTGTGAGAGAATCTTTATGTCTGAATAAATCTCATGTCTCAACGTCATTTTCGTAATATTTTGGGTTGAGTTCTCTGTCTAAAATTCGCTTATATCCTTGAAACTAATTTAGAGGGCTATGCGAGGTACACTACCATACCCTACGTATACCATAAGGTACCACTAAGGGTATCCTAGGGTAGAGTAGTTGGAGCAACATAGGGTATCCTAGGATAGGGTGTCTTAGGTTACCCTGGGGTGTGAATCGCTGTACCACTAGCCTAAAGAGCTTGAATCTTGACTCGAGTACTGAAAAATTGACTATCGGAGGATATATCAGGAATTATATTGATAAAAGTTCAATATTCAAATAAATAAGCTGCAAATTAAAATTTTTACAATCTTATAAAAATTTTCAGTTTTACCAAAAATATTCAAATTGAAAATTACCGTTAAATTTTGATCATTTCAATTCATTCAGACAACTTCTTCACATTATTATTTCATGTATTTTCTTATAAACCTAAAAAATACTTTTAAACTGAGGAAAATGACAACTTAAAAAAATACTTCATTTTAGGTATTTAAGTTACATCTTTTAAACTTTTTTTTATTGTGGATTTTTTTTAAATCTTCATGAAAAGAAAAATTCAACTACTTATATGCATAACTCTTCGGTCTCATCATATCTCATTTTTATCTAATTGCTATTTTTTATTTTTTTATTTTCTTTTATTTTTTTTATCTCCAAAAATTTTTTTTCTCACTTCTATAATAATTTTTTTTGGGTTTTCTTACGGAAGTGTCAGTTGGAAAAATATGAGAAAATTTTTTCATTTAATTTTTTTATATAGAAAAACAAATTATAATCTAAAAAATCTCTTTATGCCAGAAAAAATGATAAATTCTCATATTTAGAAATTTAAAAACAGTTAAAAAGGATAATAATAAACTATAGAATTGGAATTTTATCAGTAAAATAATAAAAATAGCTTAGGATATAAATCTTAGTGTGATGATTTCTCTCAAATAGGTAAAAAATATGTTTTCTTGCGCATATAATTTCTTGCGCAAACAAATTTTCACCAAAAAATTTTTTTTCTTGACATGACATTTTCAAATGACAATAACTTTTTAATGGTTTAGCCTAGCTTCACAAAAATTGGTCAAAAAAATACGAATTTCCTAAATTTTCCATTTCAGTAAGAATTTTTTGTCTAGGATGTTCCATTGCTTCAAAAATCAGCCATTTAGGTCAAATATATTTTCTTGCGCAGCAAAATATATTTTCTTGCGCAATTTTGAACAAGTAGGCGAGTGAAAAAAATCCTTGTTTTGATAATTTTTTTCAAATTTTCAACCTTTAAATAGCTTAAAATCAGCTGTTATCAAGAATTCATAATCAAAAAGAGTGCAAAAGTTCATCAAAAAAGTAAAACATTCAAAAAATCAACATTTTGTGTCATCAATGTTGCGCAAGAAATTATATTTTGCTGCGCAAGAAAATATATTTTTTGCGCAAGAAAATATATTTAAGGAAAATGATCGATTTTTAAAGCAGTGCTGCATTCTGTCGAGAAAATTTTAATAGAAATAAAAAATTCACTGAATTCGTATTTTTTTAAATGATCGTTTGTAAAAAATCATGCATCCGTTTAAGAGCTATGAGCATTTCAAAATTTCAACTGCATTTTGCGCAAGAAAACATATTTTTTACCCTATATAATTTCTTAAAAAAAGAGATAATTTTTTTTTCAATAGAAATATTCATCACCATAATTATAATCCATTTCAGAATCCATAGAATCACTCGACTCATTATTAAATTGTTCATTATCATACACATATTCATCATTATCATATGGATACACGATCGAATATGGCGTGGCAAAGTCCTCCAACTCATCGTGTACCATTTTAATACAACTATTCATTCTCAACGGTTTTCCCTATTTCCTACGTCGATGACGAAACTTTTCACATTCAGCCGATGACGATGCACCAGATGATGATCCACTGACATTATTTTGTGCACGTTCTACGCTAGCTTTTATGCTATTGAGTAAATATCTGAATTGCATGACTTGCATTGCAGTTAGAGATGGATCACTGTAAGATTCCAGGTACTTCAGGAACTTCTCACCATATTCCAATGCCTCGGATGGTGACTTTATCTCATCATCACCGCCATTCTTATTGTTGTTATTACTGTCATTATTTACATCACACGATGCCTCATCGCCGCTCATTTTACCATTATCTGGTGATTGGTGCATTAGTGCATCGTCAAGTTGACTCTTTGCCTTTACAATATCCATATCATGATGATGATCATCATCAATATCGTCACCCGCTAATTTCTGATGATGTTCATCGCCCGGAATCGGTGAAATGTTATTAATACTATCTTCATCATGGAAATGATGTCCATTGGCATCATGATGATTTGATAAATCCTCGGGCTTTGGTGTGTCACTCTCACTCTCAGCATTCGTTTGTATATTGAAATTATTATTGATCGTATTATTATTGATATTACCATTTGGACCGGGCGATGCTGAATTTGATCCTTTTGTCAATTGTGAATAGAGAATATTCTCGTATGCTTCTTTACTACCACTTGGTGTCATTTTGTTCTTATCACCCATTAATGATGCACCGAAGGTCTTATACCATTGCCAGAACCATGCAGAACCACCTTGTGCATTCTTCATATGCTCATCTGGTGTTCCAAGTGGAGGTGATGCTGGAGGTGGTGCTGGTGAGCTTATTTCGGGTGTTGGTGTACCAATTGGATGATGTGGCATTGGTGATGATGTTTTTGGACTAGATGAACGTGGTGGTAATTGTGCTTGATTGTAGAGTGAATTTAATCCCATCATAGCTTGCTGTGACTTGAGCCAATACCAAAGAGCATCATCACTACTTACACCATTATTTGACATTTCCGGTAGTGATTTCTTGTATTTATCTAACATTTGACCCCTCATGATGTCATTTGATGATGCCTTTTGCTGTAATTTTGCCAAATTTTTGACGGTCAGTGATGGCTTGTCATTATCAGCACCGCTCATTGTTGAACGTGGCGATGGAATTGGACTTGTTGATTTAACGTTACGTGGTCCACGCGATGACGATGGTGAGCCATTAAGACCTGGTAGTCCTGTTAAACCTGACATGGCAGCCAATGATGGATTGAGTTGTGCCAAAAGATTTAAATTTGATGCAATATCATTGAAACTTAATGCTAATGGACTTTGTCCTAAAGCCGACATGCCAGATAAATGTGATAAACTGGTTAGTGGTGATATGGCAGCCATTGATAAGTCAGCTTTATTTGGATCATTCTGCTTACTGAGATCAGCACCGTAGCCCTTTGATGACTTTGACATTGATTTATTTAATTCAGCTGTTGTCTTTGCAAATGAACTAAAGTCTGGTGCTTGAAACCCACTTAAATTCATGTCATGATCTAATGATAAACGCTTATCACCACCACCTGATAAATCTAATCCCAAAGATGATCGTCCATTTTTAAAATGTGATGCATAGTCATCGTACTTTAATTTACCACTTGAGTCAAAAAGTGATGCTGGATCGAGTTTCATGCGCTTTGAATCAGGTCCATTGAAGAGATCAGACATGGCAGATAAGTTTGGTGATTGATTAAGTTTTTCAGCATTCTCGAGCGATTGACGTGACATACAGCGGAGCTTCTCTTCGTTCTTACACCATCCACGAAGTGTCGACTCTGGTACGCCAATATCACGTGCAACAGATGCCTTTGATTCGCCATCATGTATTCTCTGGATGGCCATAATCTTATCGCAGGCAGATAGATGACGTAACGGACGTTTACCTTTCGTGGCTGTTGCCATTTTTAGGTGTCCTGTAAAGACATGAAAATAAAAATACATTTTATTACTCTGACTCGTTATTATATATGCTTTGAGGTTGATGACTCATGTATTATGTGCAGCATAGACATACAGAAAATGTTTATGATAAAGCAAAAATTTTCTTATTTTCATTGCCAGACACATAGAAAGAAAGTGAGCCTCAAAAAGCAATTTTTCTTATGTTTATAGCATTCTCAAATACATTCATCTCCAAATAATGGCCATAAATCGTCTGCTTTACTCATTCCTCCCTTGATGTGCCAAAAAAAAGAAATCATCAGCAAAGAAGAGAGAAAGATTGTAAGGAGGAAGAAGCACGAAGAAAAGGAGGATTTTTTTTATTATTGTTACGCTGCGTACAATTTTTTCTTCCTCCTTTTTTCTCTTTTTCTCAAAAGCACGTGCTCCGGAAAAAAGTTATGTATAAAAAAAATACCAAATACAGATTATAAACAAACACATAGCACAGGGTGAGCGTCTGTATTGGAACTTTTTCTCTCTTTGCCTCTCACAAATACAATCACAACTCCCTCATGTATCTACATCCATGTGTCACAAAAAAAATATGTGCATTCCTTTCGCCCTTTTTCGTGAATTTTTTTCTTCCTTCCTTCATTCTCGCATTCACATTTTTTTCGGTTGTGCTTTTTTTTCACATTAACTTTCATTTTTTATTACTACATTTTTTTCTCTTCTCTTTTTTTTGCAATGCATTTACTGCTGACTTTTTTTTTCTTCTCTTCAGCTGCATTGTCGGTGTCTGTCGTAAAAATTATAAACTCCAAACTCATACCACCGATGACTTCTTTTTTTTCGATGGTGGCTGCTGTGTTTTTTTTTGTGATAAATAAAATTCTTTTTTTTTTGTTTCTCATCCTTCAGACAACCGGCGCGTGATTTTATTGCTTATATTCTTATTATTATTACTGCTGTGAATGTTTTATCTGTGATTGTTTGGCATTTCTCATACTTTTTATTAAGCATTTCATGCTAATTGAAGAATTTCTTACGATAAACTGTTGATAGCGCGTTAAGAAATGATAAAAATTTATGTTCATGGGTGATTGATTGGTGTTTTATGATGGATTTTTAATATTCATCGCAGTTTTTCTCTCGTGGAGATTTCTTTACTACTTTTCTTATCTTACTTGCTGTTCTTTTAAATGTCAATGTAAATATTCATTGAAATGGTTTTTATTATTACTAGAAATTGTGTTTTAAAGCTCTATTTTATTGTAGAATTGATGGTTTGCCTGCGAGAGGGCAGAGACGCAGCGGTGTAGACAGGAATTTTTCGAAGTGGGACTTTCAAAATTTTTGAACAATTTAGGGGGGGGGGGGAGGTTCACAATCTTTTCTCAAAAACTCTAGAAAATTGAAGAAATTATTTTGTCGAGAAGGGGTTCTAACTTCTCAAGGGAGGTTCGAGTGATGGGTCCAATAGTTTTTCCTAAATAAATTTCAATCTCGAGTGAATGGAGACGCCCTCCCTTAATTTCACCATAAATGGAAACAAAACATCGATTGCTTCAAATTTCATTCATGAACAGAAAATCTATCCAAATTTGTTCAATTATCATCTGACATTTCAAGTTGCAAACAAATCTGTTTCTAAGGCAATTCTTATCTTCATTTTTATTCAATTAAAATCATTTGGCTAAACAATTTAATAATTCATTCATAATTATTAAAGCTTTCTGTCTAAGATTTAATCAGACGTAAGATGAGGCTAATTTAATGAAAATAAATAATAAAATTATGAATTACAATTTTCTTGTAATTTTTTGGGTTGTTTTTCTTATTGTCCTCAGGTCAAATATTTAATTGATTGATTTCGTACATAATATTTTCTTTAATTGCTTGAAAATTGTAGAATTTACTGTACTATGTGTAGGTTGACCAGGCATTTTCCTGGAAAGTTAGAGGCTACAAAAATTTCTTTCAAATTTGTCACTTTTTGGGGGTTCTGCCTGAAAGGAGGAGGGTTAAGGTAGCTTTTGAGTGTCATACATCTTCTGATCGGTTCTTTTTATTGTTGAATATCATAATAGTTCTATAAGTTCGTCGAATTCTCAAACATAATCTCAAAAATTCAGAAAAAATTCAATTTTAAAACTTTTTATTTAAAGTTTTCATCGTAATCATCTTCCGCAAATCAGCATAACAGGTATTTAATTTACTCTCAATTAGTGTCTATCATGGGAATTCCAAGACACGCTGAAAAGCTCCTTGAGTTTGATTTTAGTCAAGGGATTACTTTAGTTATCGATTGATTAAATTAAAGTTAATACTTAAAGTACTGTTCAGGAAATAGTCATTCTATAAATTCATCAATGAGTAACGTACATAAAAATTTATGTGTCAGTACGCAAAACGAATAGATTCATCGCATATTTTAGAGGAAAAAAATTCATCGGTTGTATTCACACTTGTAAATACACACTGGCAGACGAGAGAGAGACGATGGTGAACAGAAAAAAAATTAAAAAAAGTACGATTTTCATTCATAACACGCGAATAATGAAAATGTGGAAAAAAATCTACACACAAAAAAAAAGCACATTCAACAAGTTGTGAACTTTTATTTTAAAGGGAGAAAAGGAAGCGATGATGACTTTGTTATGTAAATATGTGTGTGCGAGCTTGGGGAGAGATAAAAATTTAAATGCATGGATTTTTCTGCAATGTTTCATCTACCTAGCAACTGCTAACTTCTATTTTAAAATTATTTGAAAATTTCTCGGAATTTTATTTCTGATTATAAGGAAAAAATTATGTAAAATATGGGTGGGCACTCAAAACGAACGAAATAATTCGCTAATTAGCTTAAGAATTTTAATTGATTTTTAATAGCCGTCGCCACTTGTGCACAGGTAGCAGAAATATTGCTATTATTTTAAGAAGGTCATAAATAAACAGCAGAAAAAAAGAAACCCGTATTGGTGACGTAGAAAAAAAGAAATTTTATGACTTATCGCGATTTTAGATGGGAGTGATAAGGTTCTGGTTTTATTGCATGCCAGGTACGAGTGAAAATTTACCTATTATGATGCAAATATGAGCTATGCACTTTGTTGAGGTAGAATATGCAAATTAAGTGAGTAAATGAAGTTAATTGTGGTTATTTTACATGCGATTGTTAACAAATTGGATTTTTCATGATTAAGTTATTAAGTTTGTGATATTTTGAAGGTTTTAAATGCCAACTGAGAGCTTTTTATTCTAAAACTCTTTTAATTTTTAAATTATTAAAATAGAATGTTTGAAAAAATTAATTTCAAATTCGTAAATTCTTATAAAGTATGCTGATGCTCTTGAAATAAATATTAAAATAGATAACAATTTTTTTAATAATTTTCCAGACGATTTCTGGAAATTCTACTTTTAAAATAATAGATTTCAATTTTAGCTCATTTTTATTTAATTTAACATGAAGCTAGTAACCAAAAAGTCTAGCTAATTTAAATCATAATAAACAAATTTTGAAATTTTCTAGAGAATTATAAATATAACTGTAAGTGATTCTCAGAATTCACTTAAAATTTCTCAGACTTTTATTTTTAAAAACAATTTTAAATTGTAATAGATTTTGCTACTTTTTTCTTTATGTCGCCAAGTGATATTTCTGATAATGAAGCTAATTTCTAAAAAATTAGATCCTTTTTTGTGGTTTATGGAAAAGGTTATACGCAATTGAGTGATTTACTATTTTAATAACATTACTTAATTGGGTTTTATAATTGAAATTCGATTGAAAATTTGATTAATTTACTATGGTATTTGCTATAAAAAGTGACAGGTACTTTTTGATCACTTATTAGTGATTAGGCTGTCCATCTGCTCACTTTTTGGTGGGACAGTCACGTTTTTAAGGTAAATGTCTCGCTTTAGACCCAAATGCCCCGTTTTTGCAAAAACTTCATGACCATCTTTTAGAAAGCACTAACAACTACTATTTTTTTTAAAAAAAAAATACTATAAACTTCAGCCTGTCCTGCTTTTTAGGGTTGAAAACGGGACATGCTCCTCTTTTATGTGAACACTCGATATACAGCCTACTTATCAGTCTTTTCATGTAAACTGACTCACAACATACAAAACTTCTGATAATTATCAAAGACTTATCAAACATAATCGCTAATTTTAAGTTGCAAAAAATGCATGTTTTACCTCAAAGGCATGTTTAAAAAAATTTTTTTCGTCAATTGCTATTTTTTTTATTCTACTCGTTTTTTATAAAGAATTTAAAGTGGCACATGCAGAAGGAGACAAGAAGAAATGTTAGAACAACAAGACATAAAGAAAAGAATGAAAATAAAAAAAAAATTAGGCCATGAGCTGGCGATGAATGTCGATTACAGAAATTGAAAAATTATTGATTTCATGCCTGAAGACTTTTCCTCTTTATCTCCATCTTACTCTCCACTTCTCTATTTTATTATTGACGTTTTTCTTTTTGGTGGAAGAAAAATTCATGTTTTTTTTTGTGGGAAGTCTATCATCTTGGCAGATCTATCAAAAACTATTAATTCTCTGTCGAGAAACATTGCCAAGAGTTTCGTTTTTGGCTTCTTAGCGAGATTTTTTTTTAATTCCTTAATAGTGGAAAAATTAGACGAAGGAGAAATTGAGATTGAAGGAAGACAAAATGTTTTGAGTTCGCGTGTTAGTTTTGAGGAATTGGAATAGAATTTGATGTGAATTAAAAGAAGTGATGGGTTGGGGATTTCTTTTGATGGCTAATTTGATCAAAGATTTTTTTGTTGCATTTTTTGTTGGAATTTTCGTAATTTTTTGCATTTGAAATTTTAAGTATTTGACGACAATTTATGTTTATTTTTCAATATTAAAAATTGAAAATTTAGTTAAAACATCACTCATTTGAGGTTTATGGCTGAATATTGATGGTTTTACTTTGATGAATTAAAAATTACTCATAAGTTGTCTAGTCACTAGTCACAAGTGATCACTCAAGTACACAAAAATCAACTGATAATTACCAAATATAGCAAATTTACAATATTTTACTGAAAACACAGTCATAAAGCACATGAATGCACGTTTATGCTTCCAAAATTCGTAAACTTCCACTGGAATTTATATTTCAAGAAAATGAAGAATGAAAAAAAAAATCACATCAGGACCTTTTACCGGCTTTTTTCATTAGACTTGATTTCTAAAGAATCTGTTTGATAATTTTGACTATTTTTTAAAATTTCAAATATAAATTGATATTGAGAAAGAAATAAAAAATTTTATTTTTCAATTATTTCTTCATTCTGAGACAAAATTCCCAATAATTTTTTAAAACACAAATTCTTGTCAAAACTTGACCATAGCAAAAAGTTCTAGAATATTTTTGTAACATTATTTTTGTAAATTTTTAATTTTTTCAACTAAAATATTTTACTTAGTCCCTTAGTAGGTAGATTTTTTTTCGTCTATGCTTTGACATTTTCTTCTTTACTCATCATTGTTTATGGAAATACTGAGGAAGTAGTGAAAGAGATTGATGATTTTTTTTGTTGGGAAAAATATTTTTAAACATTTTTGAGACAAGAATGGATTTTTTTGTAAGATTTTAAGATAATTTTGAATTTTGAAGTTTTTTTTAAAAAAAAAATTGGAGATTTTGCAATTTTAAGTCAAACTTTGCTAATCATTTTTTTTTGTAAAATTGGAAATTCTCAAATTAAGTTCATAAAAACTCGATTAGGAATAAATCAGAGCTGTTATTAAGAATAGATTCAAAATATTAAAATATTCAGATCGATGACATTATGGATAACACATACTTGAGTATTAATAATTTTTTCCTGACTTTTCCAACACAATTTCATTTAAAATTTAATAAAAAAGTGACATTTCTTTAAAATAATTCACAACTTGAGATATTAAGCTCCTCAATTTAACTGAATATTTGAAAATTATTTTCATTATTGTTTTTATTTTTATTGTGTATATAAATTGATAAATCATCTGGATTTTTTCTTATTTCATCATTTTCTATACGTCCGCATGAGCATTGTATTCTTAATATTTTTATGGTGAAATTTACAGACATTTGAATTAAGAATTTTTTATTTTTAATTTGAATAAATTTTGCTAGGATTTGTTTATGAAATAAAATTGGTTTGGGTGTAGATTATCAGATTTTGATTATGATTTGCAATAAAATTGAAGTTTTCTTTAGAATTTTTATGAAAGTCAGAATTTAACTCAGAAAAAATCAGGAAAAATTCTCTTTTGAAAAGAAATCATAAAATGTAATTTTTTTTCTGAATTCACAAAACTTCTCACATCACATTCTTATCACTTCCGGTCAAAGTGCATTTTTGAGAATTTTTTGAATCACTCTTTTATTGTCACATGAACACAAGTTGGAGAGGGAGTAAAGGCAAAATTTTTGTCATTATTTTCACGTTTTATAGCTTTTTGAGAGATATAGTTTTTCACAAATAATAATAAAAATTTAATATATTTACCGTTCTTCTGCGAAATAAAATTTCGGTAATCGATATGCTGTTGGTAATCCACAATGATGCCGTTTATTTATCCGGTTAATTCACAAAATTTCATATGAGAATTAATTTCTATTTTGGTTGTGACAAAAAACTTCCTTTTTCTCACTTAATCAAAAAAAGATTTTATTATTTATCCTCTTTCTGTTTGTATTTTAGACGGCTTTTTTTGGCTGCCTTTTAATCCTTTTTTAACACTTTATTTTTTTTGTGTGAAAACACCTCTTTTTGCTCCACACGATTCAACACGTCTTGTTTTTCTGAATTTTATTTTCATTCACTTTTTTTAATCCTTTTTTGTGATTTTAATTTTTTTTAAATAATTTAATTAAGATACAAAAAAGTGTTTTTTTTAAAACAAAATAATACTTGTAAAAATTATTAAATCTTGATCAGACACAAGACAAAAAAGTAAGAAATTCTTCACACATTTTTTTATCAATTGAGAGCGATGATAAAACGCGACTATTTCGCTTGACGATTCAACACGGAATGAGACGTGCTGCTTGTGTTGTTGTCGATGCTATTCTTTTTCGCCCTTTTTTTCTGTGTGCTTCCTTCTTCTTCTTTCTCCTTTCGCGTTTCTTTCGTGGTCGTTGTATACACTAATACGCTATAAACACATCTACATATGTGAGAACGGTTGAGTGTAGTTGTGTCTGTGTGTAATCGGCAATTCAGCGGCAATTGCAATTTTTTTTTCTTCTTTCTCTTCTTCTTTGTGACTGTTTTGGAGGATTTTTTTTTCTCTGTTGCCTTCGAACTTTTTTTTTCTTTTTTAATTTTTTTTTTGTTTATGTGTATTTTTATCCTCCAACACGTTGGTTTGGTGCAGATTGAAACATCTGTTTTGTATTTTTATGTGGCGATGATTTTTTTTTGTTTTTGAGCGTTCACGATTTTTTATTTTGGTAAAAAAAATTTTTATCACAAAATTTTTGATAAACAAAAAAATCTTAAAATAAAAAATATTTTGTTTCACGTTCACAAAATTTTTTTAATTTTTATTATTTAAAAAGAAAAATCAAACTGGACAAAGTTTAAATTTGTGTCCTTTCTCGTCGAACGGTTAGCGATTTCTGTATGTGAAAACACATGCAAAAGTACACACGACTCCGTTTTTCCATATATACATGCTCTTATGTTTTCCTTTTGGTATGAAACAAGAAAAGGCAGCAGCAGCAACAAAAAAAAAAAAGAATCCCAATAGAGTAAAATGTGAGGCGGCAAGAGAAGAGAAGAAGAAATAAGAAACAAAAACCTTCATCTATCCACCACTCCACTTTCTGTATGTAATTTTTGTGCCTCATCTCCCCCTCATCATCATCATCAACAATCCAGCATGAGCGAGTGTAGCAGCAGCATCGACAACAACAACAAACAAACAAGAGAAAATCTCCTTTTTCTTCTACTTGTGTATTATTATTGTTATTATTATTTTTATTCGACTCATTCGCATACAAACGCGAATGAGTGGACCCGAGACCCGAAGGCGAAAAATAGCAAAATTATGTGTATGTATACATATATGTATAATGAGCACATGGTGTGAGGGTTGATGTACGCCGCTATATTTCTTCGGCCTCTTTACTCCTTCAACCTCGACTGGATATTTTTGCGAGTTTATATAAGGAAAAATCATCATAATCATTAATGAGGAACAAAAAAACAGCATGACCATCACGGTGTAAATATTCCTGTGTGTGTAGTTATTAAATCACAAATGGAAACAGAAGAAGGAGACGACGATAAGGAAGTCAAAATTATAAATCTCAGAAAACGGCATCTTTTTCATTTCCATCATCGCACGACGACAAATACACACACACACGATGGATATTAGTATGTGTAGTTTTATTTTGTTTGTGAGTGAGTGCCAAATGCCCACTAGCCATCATCTCCGCGATAATAAATTGCTCCTCGCACAAGAAAGGATGGCAAAATCAACTGAAGTGAAGAGAAATGTTTTTTAGTCGAGAAGAGGCGCAAAAAGATGATTTATCCCTCACTCGTGTATATGCTCAGGCTGGGTGCTATGTGGAATGGGTTAAACTGCTCACTGTTGTATTATTCTCTCTTTCTTGCTCGATAACGAAGAAATTTTACTCAAAAACTATATCAAATTGAATGGATGGCTCACTACATACATACATAGAGGAAAGGATTGTTGAGTATGACGGTGGAGGATGAGTGACCTGCTGATGATGTTGCTTCTGATGTATAGTGGATATAAAAAATATTTTCTTTCTCTCCATCTCACTCACTTTACTCCAAAAAAAACTAGTATATTTGTTTGAGGCGATTCTTCTTGTACTTATTTTGTGCTACGTATGAGAATTTTTGAATGGGTAGAACTCGCTTGGGTGATATACCGACTCGTACATACGGTGTATGTATGAACTCTAAAAAGGGGGATATAATGGATATAAAGTAAGGAAATCACAATTATGGAATGAGAACTTCTTCCTACTTTTCTCATTTTTGCGTTTAGTTATGTGGACCCGATGTGTGAATGGCCTGAGAATGAAAATACGAAATAATATTTTTTTTTCTCGTTATGAACTAAAATTTTTCCTTAGTTGGACCCTTTTTGTGATCTCACTCGCTCACTCACTTGATATGATGATGATAAGACAGAGATGAAAACTATTATATGTATGAATATGTGTACATTATTATTTTCATATATATATATTTTCCCTTTGATATGGGCATAAGAGAAAAGGAACAACAAAAAAATACCAAGAAATGTGCGGCACATGTACAGAACGATTATGGAAATGAACACTATGATAAAGTTTTTGTTGTTTTTTTTGTTGCATGCAGAACTGAGAATCTCTTTGACATTTTTTTTATTTTGAATTTTAATCGAAGTGAACGTTTGTAAACTTATAGAGAATCTCATTTTATTGAGTTGGCTATAGATTTGAAATTATAAGTTGTTGGACATTTGTAATGTGTTTATTATAAAACAGTTTGGAAATTTCTGTGTTAAAAATGATGTTAGAAGAATTAAAATTTATTGTTCTGCGTAATTATTTAAGTGCCTAGTGAAGTTAAGTTACAAGAAATAAAGTTAATTTTATTGATAGGTGTCATATTTGCTAATCTATTCCTAGCAACACAACATAATCGTTACGGCACCGCTACGTTGCCATGTTAACGTCGAATCATCAAAATGTCGAGAGACGGCACAGTGATGGCTGTTTTCAAACTATTTAACAGCAAATAATAATATTTGGTTGATTATCTGGCAGTTTCTCAAACACGAGATTTTTAAGTAAGATCTTGTGAGAAAGAATTAGATCCTCTCAAGTGTTCAAAACAAGTGTTTAATAAATGGGCATGTCGAAGATCAAACTTCACTCTGTTGTTGACTGTATTAAAAAATTGGCGGTCTGTCATCAATGTATACAACATTAACAAACTTAATGTAATCATGTCCATGTGTGGAGCACTAAAGTTCCAAAAAATGGTTTTCCCTATGACTTTTTTGCTGTAGCCTGTAGTTGCACACTAAGTAAGTCCTTTAAATCGAGATATTCACTAATCAAAGGTTATGGTTAGTAATAGGTAACTAATTAAGTCTAGCTACTTTATATTTAATGGTCATTCACTAATTGACGTCCAAGGGGGGTGAGTATGGGTGGAAAATTAGAAAAACAAAACTATTATTTTCGAACTTTATAAATAAATGATTGCTTATAAAATTAGATAATAATCATCATCAGCCAGACATTTTCCTCGGGATGGGAGGGTGGGGGTTTATTTTAAAAAAATTTATGAAATAATTTAGGGGTCTATCTTTTCCTGACTACGCGTCTTTAAGCTGATTGAAATGGACAAAATTTCCTCCAGTTTTTGTCTATCTTGCTCAATTGCGTCCTCACCAAAAAAACAAAAGAAATAAAAAAGACAAGAAGAAGTTCTCCAACGTGCAGTCTCATCACCCTGTTTAATCACACAAATAGTTCGCGTCGCATTTGGCGAGATCTAACGTCTATGGATTATTGATTTTCTCATCCACACACCGTGCTTCTTTCCCATTTTATTTCACCGCTTTTCTTCCTTTTTTTGCCATCGTCAATTTTGCTCTCATTGCCATCACGAATCCTTTCCTTTTTTATTCGCGATATTCAACCACCCGTCTTTTAATGCTGCTTTTTTCTGCTTCCAACTGTACAATTTTCTCTCGTCGCTTTATATCAAGATTTTCATTTTTCTTTTCTTTTCTTTTAACGTTATTTTTCCCTCATCTGACATCGGGGCTCGCGTGTGTTGGTCATCATAGCAATTTTCCTCTTCACGTTTTTTGTATATACGTAAAATTCCGACTATATGTATGATGATGTGGATATGAGAAGTCGATGGTATGAGATCCACATGTGTGTGCTCTATTTTATTCTCCTTCTAAGATATGCTTTCCGTTTTTCACCATATTCCATATGTGTATGTGTGTATACAAAATCGACCGACCGACCAGTATGTGAAAAGTTTTTAGTATATTTTCTCGAAAATGAATTTATGAAGAAAATCCGATTCGGGTCTCCTTTTTCCTCTTTTCCACTGTATGTGCGAATGCCACCCCAAATTTTCCATTCTCATTACACTTTCCTTTCTTTTAACTCGTACACATTTTCTCTTCATCATTCAAATCCACCTCATCAGCCTCATCCTACCAACTTTTTATTCATTCTAATGAAAGAAAAGCTTTTTCTCAAACATACTCTTCGCTATCGCCTTGACCTCATCTCACACTCTACCAAAAACTCTGTCCACACAACGTTCCTACTGCTAGAGCATTAACACCACCACCTCCACCTTTTTTTGAGGGAAAAAAAATAAATAAATTTTTCGTTTCTCTATTTCATCTATGAAAACCGACCAACCGACCGACCCGTCCTGAAACAAAAACTGGACCGCAATTTAAATTTTCGAAAATTTTGCTATCTCGCTCTGGTCAATTTTTGGGAAAATTTTCTTACTCTACTGTATCCTTTTATAACGTCGTACAAGCATTTTATTGTTGGCTATTTCAATGTTTGTTGTTGCTGTTATTAGGAAAAAGTGGGCGGGCGCGAAAGATATTATTTTGGCATTTTATGCTTATGCTTTATAATTAAGCGCAAAATGAAGAAGAAGAAAAATATGCAAATTTATTTTATTATTTTTCTTTTTATATTTGATTGATTTTTATGTGTTTTATATATGCTATGATGTTGGAGATTAATTACATATTGTTGGAAAAAGAAGTTTTCATTTGATGATTTTTGACTTTTAAGAAAAATGAAAAATAAATTTACTAGTTTTAACACTATTAAAAATTAATTAGAATCAATTTTTTTGAAAACTTTACTCGCATTTGAACAAGATCTTACAAAAAAAGAAGTCTTTTGATGAAAAAGAGCATTAAAAACTTATAGTTAGAAGGTTAATCTTTGCACTTTTTGGCTAATAAGTGCTGCTTTTTTAATAAAATAACGCATCATGTTTTGGCAGTAAATGTCTCTACTTTGAAAAAAAAAATCAATTTTTTCTACTCCTAACAAGACAGCATATACTTACTGAGCATCTTACGGTGCCCTGTGAGTATGCTCATATATGCTGATGGCCATATGATCTGTTTATTAGGGTGCAATACTAAAATTCCTCAAAAATTTCAAGAAATAAACATTTAAATTTTTTTTGCCAGTTTAAGTTTCAATAATTGATGATCAGTCGAACTTTTGGGAAATTTGTACATGTTCCATTCATCGGATGAAGTCAGGACATAGGTGACATACCCTAAAGTCATTCAATATTCTTCAGGATCATTATAAGTATTGTAAATAATTTAAATTTGATGTCACTAATTTTGTTTAAATATAACATTTTAAAATCAGCCAAAAAACGTAAGTTCTATCAAAATTTTAAAAAAATTCTACATATCTCAGCCATTCTTAGTCAAAGCTTAGAGTAACGAACACATCTCACCTGTTTTTAATCATAATGAGATAGATTTTCCCTGATTTTTTCCCCTCAAACATCATTCACTCCAAATTTCAATAGAAATTTAATCTAAAAATAACAAGAGATGACAAAAGAAGCGAAATGGAAGGAGTTAATGGTCCTTTTCATTCGCCGTCCTATTAGCCACATTGCTGCCTATAAAAAAATACAAAATTCCTTCTCCTTCTTAAAACTTTTCTTTCTGCCATGCTTGAACTTTTATCTACACATCCAGTAACTCAAGTGAGTATAAGGAGAAAGAAAATAAGGTAATAAAATTCGCTCAACCTGGAATTTATCCAAGTTTTTCCTTCTTTCTTCTTTTATGCTTCCTTTCAAATAATAAACTTTTTTTTCTGCTTTCTTAATTTTTTTTTCTTCTTCTGTTCTTTATAAGACATCCAACAATGTCGCGATTTTTTTCCACAATTTCTCTCTGCTGACATGGATTTTTTTTCATTAGTTTTCTTCGTCGAGCAAATTGTTTCATCAGCACAAATGGTCGCTGCAAAAAATTGACATTTAGTCTATTTTTTCTGTATTTACGTAGAATTTTTGTCCTCTATCTGGGATTGTTACGAAGAAAAATATTGAATTGTTTTTGATAAATTTTCTTTTTTGAAGTATTAATTGTGAAAATAATTTTTTTTGTATGGATGGTGATGTCCCTAGAAGAGGAAGTTGTATGATATTGACAAACACCATGTTCGATTTTTCAATTTTGAAATGTTTTGATAAAATTTAAGGATTTTTACGAATTTTCATTTAAATTCTAAATTTTTGGTGTTATAAGATTTTTGATAATTTTAAACTTTGTCATGATTTTTTGTTGAATTTTCTAACTTTGGGCTTACTTAAAAAAAGTTTTGGAGACAAAATTCTAGTTTATCATCAAATTTCTTTCATTTTACATACGTTACAAAGAAAATTTAGAAGAAACGTAGCTAGGGGGTGTCCTTAGGCACTCGGGTATCCTTCTTTGAGATCAAAAATAAATAAAATTGGGTCCTTTCTTACTATTGCTTTAAAATTTTCAAGAACTTTTTATAAGAATATTAAAATTATTTTAAATTCTTCCAAAAATTTAGAGTTATGAGTTTCTTGTGAATATTTGTAAATTTAAAATTTTTAAATTATTTTGAAATTACTTTTTCGTGTGATTTAAATTAATTATTCTAAATTTTCTGACAAAAATTTATCTAAATTTAGAACAAATCCCTGACCATTAAACATCATTACTACCGAAAAAATACTAAACGAACCATTGTGAATCTTACACCCATCTAAAGCTATCCTAAAGACCCTCATATGTTTTTAATAAATTGATTTTCTCCATATCCAAGCACGTCTGTATATGCATATTAATTCCACTTGAAATGCTAGCAAAAAGTAACTAAATTTTAATTAATTTCTCCCGTACAAACCACGATGATAAAGCATCATTTTCTTCTTTCCATTTCTAATTTCCTACAATAAAAAATTTATTTTTTCTTTTTTTTCTCCTATTAAAATAAATATAAATTTTATTTTCTCTACACCCTCTAACCCCTTCATACATTTTTCAACATGTGTGAGTTCTGTGGCGATTCAATAAAATGAAAAAAATATTTTTAAAAGGAAGTTTTCTCTCTACTTAGTTTATCTAAAAAAGAACTCAAAAAAGAGAAATAGTTGAGTGGACGTCAGAAGCAGAAGCGAGAAAGGGTTTGTGTATATATTTTTTAAGTAAAAAAGAAATATTTTTAAGTAAAAAGAATGAAAATATTTTAAGATCCCTTTTTTGCCATATCTCTCTGTCCATATATGTGTATTTACTATTATTCGAGCAGCTTGAGGGAATTTTTTAGCCTCCTTCATATCAAAGAATGGAAAATGCTGCAAAAAATAGGAATTTTTTTAAATATTTTGAAATGTAAATTGGGGGTGACATTAGCGCAATTATACTTGGAGGAGATTTAAAGATTGAGATAGGGTTAGTCATGGTTTTATGGGAGGTTTCTGTTTGTTCCTTTGGACTTTTTTAAGAATTACATTTTTGTCTATCAGGTCTCGTAGTCAAGGGATGATTGGGTGAAAATCAAGCATCTAGACCAAAAATGGTCTGATATATTTAAAGTTAAAAAATTAAAATGAATTAAGTTTATTTAATTATTTTAGGGCAATTTTTTTACACTCCAAAAAAAGTTTCTGTTTATGTGAGATTATTACCCTATACTCAATATTTTTGCTTTGAAAAATTGATTTTTTGGAGATGTTTCTCAAATTTAAGATTTTAGACACAAAATACAAATAAAATGATATCAGATATTCAAAGCAAAAAAAAAACAAAAAAAAACACATCTGAGACCCACTAATCTGGGTAGCTGTATAGTTTACCACGCTCAATTAAGGTTGTAATTTAATGAATTTTCTTTGTTAATTCTTCAAAGTTGTTAAACTTAACTCTCAATACGATTCTCTTTAATATAATTTTAACATTTATAAAATTGATTCTAATACTCGGATAGCACACAGAAACGGCGTAAAAAAGGTCAAAAATTTGACCCCAGGCTGGTACCTTCACAAAAGTACACGCCTGCTTAATCCACATTTTAAACCTTTTTTACACCGTGTACCATCCAAGATACCATTGATTAAAATCTTTAAATAAAATTCATAAAACTAATATTTGAGTCCTATGAGTCAAGTTGACATTAGTTTTAGAAAAAATTCCAAGCCTGGAAAGCTAAATTCCAGTTTTGTGTTGTGTATAGAGAAAGAGGAGCATAAATACATACGAAAAAATATTGAAAGGGTTAAGAATTTTTTTATGATTTGAAATGAGATGAGGAACTATCATTGCGACTATTTTTTTATATTCATCTACCTTTTATTTTCATTATTTTTAGCGCATTTTCCTTAGAAAGTAATGCGCTTAAAGGTCCACTTTGGCTGGCTGGCTGGCCCGCTGGCTGGCCCGCTGGCTGGCCCGCTGGCTGGCCTGCTGCCTTAAAAACTCGGCAGGGGAAGCACGTAGAGACTTCGGGTTTTTTGCATTAAATAGCTGCTATTTCGTAGGGGTGCGCAACGTATTTAGTTTTTTGAAAATCCTCACCTAAACTTAATTAAATTAACTTTTCTGTTTTTGGTGTAAAAAATCACTGACGTTGGATTAGTCAAAGTTTAACGTGACGCTTAAAAAGAATACTTATATTAAAAAACCCTTCAAGTCGTGGGTTCGATCCTCTCCGCGGGCAACTTTTTTTTTACACTTTTTTGATTCTTTTTTACACTTTTTTGATGTTTTATGATATTTTATGATTTATTAATGCATAATTAAATTTTTTTGAGTCATAAAACAGCAAAAAAGTACATTTTTTCATAAATTTTATTTTCTCGAAATGTAAATGTATGTAGAACCATACAAATGTTGCTGTCATTACTTGTGAAGTATAAGTGACAGATTTAATTTGTACTAAAACCATACAAATGTTTTGAAATAGCTTCCGGAATTTTTTTCAGCTACAACTATATATTTCAAGCATTTATGCTATGTTTTCAATTCATTTGGGGAAATAAATTAAGTGGGTACTTATTTTTACATTTTGAATTATGGATTTATTTACTGATCTGTGCGGGAAAATGCGCTTAATTCCCTCGATGTATGACACGAGGACTTTCTACATCTTTTTTATCCATACCGTAACCGTCGTCATCAAAAAGTGAAGATAAGCATACAATTATGTCCAATATAGAGCATATCCGTAAACAAATAAGGTGAAGGATCTGTGTATTGTTTTTATATATGACAGTAAATTTCACCCTTAAAAGATATAGATTGAGATATGAACTGAAAAGTAAATGTGAAAATTTTCGTGCTTTTCGGCGACATGAGCTTCCGTTACCAATGGAAATTTATCCAATATACTTACCCTAAACTAATGGCAACGACATTGAATGGATAAAAAAGATATGACAGTTTTGAATTTTTAGAATAATGATGATGATGCTGATGATAAGGTTCTATGCTGTTATCATGTTTATTTATGCGCGTTATAACGCATGTGAAGAGATAAATGCTTTTAAGTCCTTTTTGATATCTTTAAGATAATTTTGATCTCGTAGCTTTAAATTCTGAGGAATTATTATATTGTAAATAGGTGTGGGAGAATTGTAGACAACGGGTAAGGTAATTGATATAATTTTATCAACAAATTCAAAGATGTAGGTATGAAATTAATGAGCTAGACTACCTACACTCAAAAGTTGTATGTTTTTAAGGTCAATGAACATTTGTTTTGCAAATAAGATTTTGGAAAATATTTTTAAAATATTTAAGAATTTTAGTAAAAGCAAAATGCTTCTTATTTTCGACTTGAAAATAATTTTCTACAAAATCTACAAATTTGAGGTCAAAAAGGACTAAAAATCCATCAAACAACCTCCAAAACTCCACAAATAGTGTCTTCAACCTCAAACTAATATTAAACTTACATTGTAAATTTTTTTCACATCCAATTCAGCTATTATCACAACCACGCAAGAAAAGACCAACAAACTTAGACAGTTAATGGACACAAAATGCTCGTACATGACATAAATTTTCTCATTTTCTGTTCTATATCGCGTAATATTATTTATACATCTAGCTGTATTTGAAGATGGTATTTCGAAGCTTTTAGATAATATTTTACTGCAGCCACTTCATCTTTTTTTGGTTTATCCATTTTATGTAATAATAGTACTTTATTTCTTTATATAACATGAAAATTATTAACATTATCATTATTATTGCTGTTATTGTGAAGATCGGAATGAGGATGGGAAGCTAGGAAGTGGTTTTGAGACACAAATCTTCATTTTGTAAGATTTGTGAGAAAAATCACAGATTCCTTATAGAGACTAGAATTTTGTCAGTTTCACCCCCTTGATTCCCACATATTATTATGTATAAGCTGAGCAAAAAAAACCCACATAGAATATGAGCAAGAAGTATGAGAAGAAAATCAACTCGTCCTTTTTTTTGCGGATCTAATGGCCGATAGCAGGGCATTGAGTTACTTTCTTTATTATATCCACTCTCACTCTATTCACATCGTATTTCATATCAGGACTAAGTTACATTATGTGTTCATTGTCGCCCCTAAGGTGTAATAAATTCGATATCTCCATAGTTGGTTAATATGCCTCCTTTTTCGCCTTGCACTCGTAAATCATATCGAGCCTCAAAAATATCATGTGAATTGTATCTTGCGTATAATATGGGTGGCTGTTAATGGTTAGGGTCCATCTCTTTTCTCCTCCGGACTTACTACTTATGTCATGGCAATAAATAATGGTTGATGATGAATGGAAATTTATTTTCGCATATTATGAAGGAATTTAGAATTTTCTGTTGAGATTTTTATCGAAACAAAAAAATCGCCCTGATCAATTGAACTAGAAATATCCACAGGAAGTCCTTGAAATATTCATAATCTTCAAGTATCATAATTACATAATGTCATAAATCAATGAATTTTTATGATTTTTTAAATTGAGATTTGACAGGAAAATTATTGGTTTCATCCTCGAATCGATATCAACAGTTAGACATAGAAATAAAAATCTTTGTTAATGTCCCATAAAGGAAATCAATTAATAAAGTCTCTCTCTCGACTCAACCCTCATAAAAATTTATATTCTTATTCCACATCGTGCAGAGATCCTTAAAAATCAAGACACAAGGAAATTTTTATGTCTTTGAACTGTTGCTGTGCACATAGCAATAATAATTGTAATGTGCAAGCACAAACAAGCACATTTTTATGGAAAAATCATAAACCAATGAAGAAGAAGAAAAAGGCACAAAAATTCCCATTAAAAATATTCCAAAAAAAGAAGAATTTTTTTATGTGGTGGTACACAATCTCACTCAGGGTCGTCATCTTCTTGGAACTTCTTAAGTGCTTCTCATTCCCTTTTCCTCATTCCTTCTGTGTGCATTTCGCGAAAAGATAAATGAATAAGCAGAAAAGGGACGATTCCAATGAATTGCAATTGTAACATTTAACATTGCATTTACCTTAACTATTCATAACAAAAACGCATAAATTTCTAATGGTTTTCTCTTCTTCACTTTTTTGCCATCCTCTTCTCTATTTTGGTGCAAGAAATGCGACGTCGTCGTCATTATTTGCAGGTAAATTTTTTTTGCTTCACTTTTTTGCTATTCTTTCTGCTTGTTTGCTCAAAAATTTACAATATTACATTTTTTTGCGTTTTACTCGCATATCTTTTAAGTCCGTGATTTGTGATGTTACCATGGGGTTTTTAGTCACACGGCAAAAATGTGTGTATATGCATGTGTAACAATAAGGAAGGGGCACACAAAAAAATAAGAAGAGAAAAATAATAATAATATTATTGTGAAAAAAAGATGAAACTAGTAAGGAGATTATGTGGATTGGGTGGTTAAGGTGGTCAAGAAGCATTTTTTACAGCTTTAGATTTGTTAAGTTTAATTTTTTTTATATAATTTAATTCATTTATTGTATCTTAGTATCTGTTAGATACAAATATATAGGCCAGTGGTGTCCAACCTTTTTTTGCATCGCGGCACACTTATAGACCAAATATTTTTGGCGGCACACCCAATGGTTTTTTGTGTCGACGTTTTTTTGCTTCGGAGCTTGGGTCCATCTTATCTAGTGTAAAAGGTTTAAATTTTCAAAAAACTAGGTATTTTTGAGGTTTCTGGAATTTTTTCGCGGCACACAGGATGGGTATCACTGATATAGGCATACAAAAACCTTAATTAACTAATTAAATGTTCACATATCACACCACAAATGTTTTATTGGGATGGGGTTTTCAATTTTTTCTGGGGGTTCATGGTACGCCCCTGACTTAAGGCATACTCTGGTTGGGTTTTTTTTGGGTTAATTAGGCTATCCATTCTATCACCTTTTTGGCGAGACAGTCCTACTTTGGACCCAAATATCTTATTTTTGCAAAAACTTCATGACATTTTTTAGACAACACTTAAAGTTGAAATTTAAAAAAATACTATAAATTTCAGCCTTTCCCACTTTTTAAGGTTGAAATTGAGATATGCCATGGTCTATTTTCAAAAGTCGACAATTTACCGAAATAAAATATCTCAACCTCGACTTATTAAGCTACAGAACCAAGACAAACTGATATCATTAACCCATTTCTTCACCAAAACATTGCTCTGCAAAAATGAACAGAATAGAAAAGATTGTAATTTACAAACTGCTCTGTATTGCTCTGTGTTGTTGCACGGAAATTACTGAAATGTGAAAAAAAAATTCTTCCTTGATATTTTCGCTAGCCCAAAAAAAGAAGAAGAGATCGTACATGTAGAAGTTAGAAAGATGAAAGTAATAAATTATAAATCGAAGCACTGAATGAGACAAATTTCTTTTAATGATTTCTTTCTTTTCTTCTATCGACCCCGGTATGTCGAACAAATAATAAGGGAAATAATTTTTTTTGTGGAAAAAAAGATTGTGAATAGACGGATTTCACGTTGAATTTTGTGCATTTCGAGGATTCTTTTCGTGTTGAATGAAGGCCAATTTTCTACACGACATCATAAATTTTGTTCTAATTCTGCCACTGCCATATATTATATAAATTGAAGTCTATTGAATTGGAATCAATGTGATATATACGCGCGATACATTTCATAAATGCGTCAGATTTTTAGTCAGAAACATCTGTTCCTCGGATATTTATCTAAAGCGCTAGAAAAGAAATTTAAAAAATAAATATTGTAATAATGGTTTTAGTACAATGGAATTAAAATTAGAATTAAAAAGTTTCTCGCATGCTGCCGTGGTTGTTTCATTTATTATTTACTTCTCGTGCATTAACGATGTCTTTTCATCGTCGCCTTATTCTTTGTATTTCATAACAATACAATTCATAAATTTATTTTGAGGACAGCCATGTGGAGCATGTTTCCTTTGTGAGTGTCGAGAGAAAAAAAGAATCACAACAGGCAAGTTGATGCTATTGGTGGTGACGATTATAGATAGGACTTTGTAAAGGCAGAGAATATAAATTGAGTGATTTTCTAGGAATTTTTGGCAGTTGGCATTTTTTAGTAGGAATCATTTAGTTTTTTAAGGATCAATATTGGGATGACTGAAAAATCAGAATGAAATTTATTGAATGAAAATTATTTTTGTCGGGTATGAAAAGGAATTTGCTGGATGTAGAATGACTTGTAGTTTTTTAAAGCTTTCGAATATCATTTTATTAACCCAAGTGAGAATGACTGTCATATTGGCGTGGTGGCAACGTGGTGGCGCTTATAGATATCAATTTATCCGCCTGTATGGCTCCCTTCTAATTGGCATTGTTATCAAGGTGCTTTGAAGGTCCATGCATGGCAATGGCAATTAGAAAGCAGCCATGCAGGAGGATAAAAGCAGTACCAGACTGACACCACGCTGCCATCATGTTAACTTTGACCAAATAGCTGTTCTGGTGAATTTTCTGATCTTGATTTAGTGATTTAGTTGCTAAAATTCCAGATAATGCGTCCTGGCATTAGAAAGTGGGAAAAAATGACATACACCCTAGATGGAGGAAGACAAGATTCTTTAAGAACAATTTATGAATAAAACCCAGAAAAATTCACAAGATTCAGAACAATTCTGAAATTTAGCCCAATTTTATAATGAACTGAATTTAATTACATAATAAATTACAGCATTTATTCCTTAAAAATACTTTTAAAGTTCAAAATCACATAAATTTGCATCAACTATTTCAATTTTATTATTTCCATATCTAAATTAGCATTTCTCCTCTATTTAAACATCATAAAATGTCGATAACCATTGCAACTCAATTTTTTCCTATCTTTCTTATTCCTCAGTTCCCAAAAATAATGCCTCAGTTCACATTTTTTCTATTCCAAAAAATAATATCCATAATCCAATGACTAATAAATTTCATTTAATTTTTTTTCTCCTTCCTTTCTTCTTGTGCTAACATGTGTAAGGCATTTTTGTTGTTCGTTATTCATAAAATCAGCATGTTGCATTTTTCTATGCACTCAATTTCTGCATTTATTATTTTTAGTAGAAAAATAAGAAGCAAAAAAAATCTCTTAAATCGTTATGTATTTAAGAGAACAAAAGGAATTGGAAAGTTTGCAATCGCTACTTTGTTATCTTAAGACTGTTATTCTGATTCATCAATAGTCATAAAATATGATTGAAAGGGACGCTTTATGTTCCTTTTTACTGACTATATGAAAGATGAAGAAGTGATTTTTTTTGTCTGAAAAATTGATGAAGTGTATAGCGAAAAAGTCCCATGACATCAACCCCGTATGAATAAATGTATATGGGTATTGTGTGTATGTCGTTATTGTTATATTTTTCTAGACACATTGAAAAGGAGACTGAAAAATTTATGAAGCTTCGAAAATTTACAACTCCATTAACCGTGCTAAAATCATAAATTTCATACCCTGTAAAAATCCATTTCCGTCATTCAATTGTTCGTCAACATGCATTTCACATTTCTCGAGCGTTACATTTTTACTACCCTGCACTTTCGCACTCTCTCTCTATGTTTTCCTTCTTATTCCTGATAATCCTACTGATGAAAGTTTGTACTACCTGCAAATCTCTCCTTTCTTTTCGTTTCGTCGTTTCTTAGAGTAATAATCGTAAATCTTTCTCTTCTTTTCATTTTTTTCCTCTTCTTACTTTAACAATTGACGAGGCTCAAAATCGCATTCTCGCATTTCTTGATGAGAATTATGAAGAAGTAATCTAAACATCAAATAAATAACAGCAATAATCATAAATAAACAACGGTAAAATGAGAAATATTAATTCCAATATATGTTTGTGCTTATGCAGGATATTTAACCCCGTTCCTACTTAATTTCTTTTTCTCACTCATCGAAACTTCGCTGTGTTTTGTTCCATTTTTTTCAATTCCTATTTATGATGACGATTTAGATTCACGAAGTGCATAAAAAGTGCAACACAATCGCCTTAAAAGTAATTTCCTTTTTCACATGCAGCTATGGGACTGAAAAGAGTTCTTAAATCACAGTCTTTAATTACTTCAGAATGAGGAAAAGAACCCTTTTGCTGCATATTTGATTTTTTGTTTTGAAGGAACTCATGTGAAATTGCTTGACATAATTAAAATGAAATTTGATCGCGATTTAGAGGCAGTTCCGATGATTCTGTAAGTTATACATCAAAACAAAAGTAAACAAAACGGTGACTGGCATTAGCATTCTTGTTTTAAATAATCTCACACAGAACAGCACAAGGACAATTGTGCTAAGATCATAAAGTAAATAAATTTTATACCTCTACCGTAACTGAAGGGATCATGGATGTTTTTAGCGGCATAATAGACAGTGTAGTGGAAATGTTTCATCCACAAAAATCAAAATGAGAGAGTCAAAAAATGAATAAATTTTATTTCAATGGGATTTTTATCGTAAAGGAGGAAGGAAGACTGCGATGATTATGAGAATGAGGTCGTGAAGGATCGTGAGCAGCGGTGCTGAAAAAACTCGAATCTTTTCACATTTAAGCCCTTCTTTCGATGTCAATTAAGTATTTCCCTTCCTTTTACCTTTTTTCCTTCCATCCCATTCCTTTCATGTGCATTCCAATGCACTCACTTACTGCTACAAAATTATTTTTTATTATTGTTGTTATTATTTTTACTTACCTTGAATTATAAACTTCAATAATAAAAAATAATTTAAGAAGAAAATCGCAGTTCAAAATTGTAAATCATTTCTTATGGTTCTGTTTCGTACCCCGTTTTAGCTTCGGTGATGTTAAACATGAAATTATTGTATTCATTGCACTTTTCCCCGTTCTCTTAATTTCATACATATATTAAATGACAATGCACATAAATTGGCCTGAAGAAGGCAAAGGCATGAAAAAAATGTTGGGATGCAACCCCTTTTAATGGTGATGGGTAACCTTTCGTTTAAGATTTCATTAGACATGAAAAGAAAGTTGAAGGAAATACATTTTTTTTGCCTTCGATACTTTCTCTTTGTGTTTAGCCGCCAAAAAGATATCAAAATATACAATTAAGTTGTTTTTTCATGAAATTTAGAAAACGTTTTTTTCTGCTGTTTTGAGGATATTTTTTTGATTTTTAATGAACGAGGTTTGACGTTGACGAAAGAATCAACTAATTTGAAAGTAGATTTAAAAAGCTTGAAAAACTAGAGTGATGAATTTGATTTTTTATTTCGATTTTAAGAAAATTTTAATTAATATTATATTTATCTTAGATACTGATTCAATGACTGCATGATTGTGTGAATGACGCTGTCCTAAATGTTCTTACTGTTATTGACCAAATTATTTCTTTCGATTATTCAGGGGGTTTGTAGCTTAAAGATACATTTCGGACCTTGGGCTTGAAAATCTAAACTATTAAGTTTGATTCTAATTTTCCATAACTTCGAATATATTTTTTTATAAGGGTCCATAAGCACTAGACCATGGTTATTATCGTAAGTTGCTTAGACGCAGCATTAGCAAAAGTTCTCAAACACCACGATTTAATGTGGTTCCAAAGGTGGACGTCTAGTTTTGAGTAGGTTTTTCGGTACTGGGAAAATTTTCAGTGTCCCAAAAATCATTCAGGTCACCAAAATCTAGTTTGAGCGGCAGAAACGCTTGCTACATCACTGCGTGTTTGCTACAATCCATACTCTTGTTGATAAAATTTATAATTCTTAAAGAACATTTCATGTTTTATTTTGAGTCATTCACTTATGATGTTCATCACTTAGTAGGTTGGTTAGATTTGCTTGACAATTCAAGTAACAAATGAAATATTGTTTTGTCTGATAAATTTGCAACAAAGGACATGGGATCTAAAAATCCCATCTTTTAATAGACTTCATAATTGAATATAGACTTATAAAATTTAAATTTTCCCAAACCAGCAAATCCTTTTGGCTACAGACATCATAACATTAAATATTAATATCACAAATTAATCCTTTATCTCCTGAAGTCTCCACATATTTTTGTTTCAATATTAATTTAAGCATTAATCACATACAATTTTCTCCTCTTATTTTCCGTCTTTGGCATCACATTTTCCGAATGTCCATCAGCACATTTTGCATCCTTTTGGCGCCTTTATTTAATTAAAAGTGTCTGCATTTGATGAGACGGTGAGAAAAAAAATAACTGTCGTGCATGGAATCAGAAAAGATGGAAAATCGCTTGAAGATAAGAAGATGTAAGAAATATTTTTCTTCTTCATCCCGGTGGTGTGCGGTTTATTATCCATGTCTCGCTTGTTATTTTTTTATTATGATTTGTGTTATGATTGCATGTACACAACAAAAAATAACAATATCAAAATAAACAAACTTATTATTGTCGAATAAGAAAAAAAGGAAAAGAAGTCCGCTTTTCAAATTACCGCATAATCCACCTATTTAGTTAAATATTATGTATTTAAGTAGACTATTAAATTTCTATTAAAATTGTAATCCTATTATCGTTTCAACATTATGTTATGGTATATAAAAATTATTATTTTTATTTTTCTGCGTTATGACAGAAGCAAATCAAAGGAGATTTTCAGTCTTAGGGCCTAAAAAAATTACTTTCTTGTGGGGTGTCTTTTGCTTCTTACTCAGGGTATGAGAACTAGTTTGAGCAATTAAATTCACATTATTATTAAAAAAAGAAGTAGATGATTGAAATCGTTAACAAATTTTTTTTCTTCTTTCCCCGTTCATGACTAGAAAAAATAATGCAAATAAAAATTTTTGTTCGTCTTACGGTTGAACCCATGTCAAGAGCAGTCAGCTTTCTTACTTCTATTCTTTTATAAATATTATTTTTTTGTGTAATTGTAACATGTAGTTTATGTTGAAAGGTACGGTAATAACGCGAATGGAATTATTCATGGAATAGAAAAATGCAAGATGTTCAATCAAACGAAAAAATAAAGGCAGAGAGTTCATCATGATATGTCTTGTCTTGATATGGGACAATTTCATTTATTTATTTATTTTCTTAAGAACTTGATTTTTTTTTTATTTTCTAAAAATTTGTTATTTTTTGTGAATATCTCATCATCGTCGTCAAACCGTTTTTAACCCCATGCAATTAAGCTTGTGTAAAAGAAATTTTAATCAACGTGCGATGGATAATGATATGTCTTATGAAAATAGATTAGATATTCTGCTATTATGCTGCTAACTAGTTGATTTTGTAACTTTGGATGTTATGTTAATGACTGTTATGATTGTGATTTTTTTTGTGGGTTTTTTTAACAATAAACAGTCAAATTTTTGATTTTAGGGGTATTTTCAGATATCTGACAACTTTCATCTTATAAAGTTATTCTTCAAACTTTTATAAAAAACTTTTGTGATTTAAAAAAACATTTTAAAGAAAATTACAGAAATAATTAAAAATTCTAATATGCCATGGTTTCAGACGCAATTTTATTTTTAAACTTATTCAAAACAAACTCATCACGAAACGTAGTTCCCTCCAACATACTAAATTGTTTCTAAATATCTCGAAGCTTTTGAGTCTAGACTCTATTATTATCATGAAATAAATCCTAAACGAAAGTCAATCGACATACATTGCCAAAAATAAAACAAAGATTGATTAAGTTATGCAAGATCCTTTTTCGGCAATTCTTGTAACTTTTACTGAAATAGCAACGAATGTTTAAATTATTATGAATATTAAGTTATTTTTCAAAAATATGGGCAGTTATTGTACATTAAATATTTCTAGAAGTTATGACTTCTTAGTCAAGGAGGGCTTTGGGGAGCTTCAGCCCTCTAACTGAAAAAATTTGAAAATTTTGATTAAGTTTTTGCTCAGCTGCAATAATAGTTTACAATTTTAACTATCTTAAAACATTGAATTAATTTTTAAATTAAAACTTTTCAGTTCCTCTCTAAAAAATTCTGGCTACGCCACTCCCAAGCCTTGAATTGTTTCGTGGAAAAACTCGAATAAAATTTCACTAGTCTTAGTAACAAAAACCTTTAAAAAGGTAGTTAAAAACAACATGCAACTAATTTTCAGATAGTTTTTAATGGTCTTGGTTACTGGGGTAGGGAAGCTGCAGTCAAAATAGCCTCAAATTCAGTTTTTTATTGTTGAAAATTTCACATAATTGTTAATATTTTTTGAGAGAATCCTTAATGTTTTTTCATCTACCGGAACGGCAATAACCACCAAGTAACCCTACAAATCACCAAAGTAATACACTGCCATAAGGATTTAGCCGTCATTACTAACGCTAAAGCGTCTTAACGGCGACTACACGGTGATGGCAGCCATATGGACTGCTAAATCGTTATAAAAGAGCACAATTTCGACAATTTAGCACCCATTGCTGCTCAGACTAATTATTAACTTATTATAAACGTCCAAAATATCTGTCCAGACAACTCTAAATCTTAACGTAGTTAATATCATCTAAAATTTCTTTTTATCGTTATTTTCTCTCGAAAAAAAAGCTTTTCATTCTTTCCTCCTCAACTAGTATTTTATTTTATGTGGTTAATATTATGTACATAAAGATACAAACATAAAGTACTAAAATAAACGACGATGATCATCATGATGATGATGATATAAAAGTTAGATGAGAGAGCAATGAGTGGGAGCGGAAAAAAAGTTGTGTACATATTGTATGGAATGAAAAAGAGAGAGAAAGAGCGATGTTAAATATTTACATAAAAGTTGTAACACACAAAAAAAATCTCATTCATAAAAGTCTGAAAATGCAACAAGTTGGTAAAAAGGAAAGAGGAATATAAAAATCTGATTACATAAAAATGTGCTATTTTTTCCTCTATTTATCTTATTTCTCATTTTTATTGTACCACTTTTACTGTATACTATGTGAAAGAAATGGAGAAAAAAGAAATGATATAAAATCAAGAATGAAAAAAAAATCCAGCATATAAGAGAGAGGGTGGTTGGATATAATAACAGAAAAAAAATATAAATAAGTAAATAAATGTTTTGCATTAATAGAGAATGAAAGAATTGAGTTTAATTTGTGAACTATTTACTTGTTGTGTTCTTTGTATTTATGGATATATAAAGCCATTCTCATATTCAATAGAGTAAACTTTTTTTAATCTAAATTCATTCACAATAAAAAATGCAGTATCAATGTCTCAGTGAGCTTTCACTGATTCTTTTGTTCATACTTTTATTGAATTAAGTAATTCAATTTATATAAATTGTTTTCGCGTTTTAATGAATTTGTTGACTGTATATCTTAAAACTGATTAAGATTCATTATTGAAAAAGAAACTTTAATTTATTTTAATAATTTTCTAAGATTTAGAACTTAATTTTACTAAAGATATATAAATAATAAAGATATAATTTATAATATTATTTATAAACGTATAATTTTTTATAAAGATGCGATTTTTCATAAAAAAATCCAAAATTAATTTAAATTAAAAAATTTGATTAAAGAGTAAATTAAAAAAAATCCTTCAAAGTTTATTACAACTTATCAAAACTTTATGTTTTTAAAGCACTATTATAAAGTGGTTTTATGAAAGTTTAAAATTTTTTTTGACATTTTTGAAGCTTTTGACAGTAAATTGATTTCTTCATCCCATATTCCAACTATAAGCTTTAAATTGATTATCAAACTTTAACCGTTAAAATCAAAATTGTCTATAATTTGCCTGTTGCAAAGCGAACCAAGTTAAAAATTACAAAATAAGTTGTTTAATTATTTATTGACTTCTTTTTTTTTGTAAACCCCCAAAAATTCATTAAAACTTAGGTTTAAAATAAAGTTTTCAAATATTTAAAATATTTTTATATATTGTATATTCAACGGATGCTTATAGTTCATCAAACTTTTAAGGAATAAGTACCGTTTATTTAAATCAGTGAACCTGAAGCTGTTTGTGATGGATTTTTATAGAATAAAAAATTTTTTTTGCGCTTTTTCATCAGATTTGAACTAAATTGTATTAAAAATAGAGCAACATCAATTTAAATTCTATCAGAAAGGCACATCTTGAGTTATAGCTGACGCGATGTTAGCGTGAAACTAGTTTAAATGCAGATTCGACATGGAAATGAAACCAACACTATTTTAAGTGACGATTTATAAAATATCTTTAAGACTGAATAAAAATAGTTAAAATGCTATAAACCAGTGGCTCTCATATTGCTTGCCGTGAGAGTTTCTTGGGCGTGACACGAAATTTTCTTGAAATATATCTAGTTTTTCAATCTAGGAATGTCTTTGGAAGTCTTCAAGAACTAAAGTTCTACTAGACACATCTCAACCACTTTTCCAACTAAAATAAGGTTCAAATATAAATTATATAAGACTCGAATGTGTCACCAAATCTTAAAAATGGCGGTTAGTGTATCATGAGCCAAAAAATTTTGAGAAACACAGCTACAAGCAGATAATTTTTAATTTGATTTATATTTTTATGTCTAATTATGATGATTTTAGAACAGACAAGCTAATAGCAAATTGAACTATTCAAACCAAATAGCAAACATTTAAAAATGTCTTCAAAATTATCTCTTAATTTCTAATTTCGCTGTCCTTTCCTCAAATTCCGAACAATTACAAAATCTCTTGCAAAAACAAAATACCACAAAATCCATGTTCAAGTCTGCATTCTTGAAACAAAAATTTAATTTTATTCAATCGATTCCTTTCCTGTTCTCATAGCTGAACAAACAAAGATACAAACATAATGCTACATATATTTCTTTTCATTTCGTGGACACAAGCATTTACAATTTTCCTATATCCGCAATCATTGTCATTACTGGATGAAATGCTAGTCAGATATGCCATTCGAATGTTAGCCATGTTGGAAATTTTTTTTCCCTATACGTAGCCTCTTCTCGTCTTGATTCCTCAAACAACATCTCATTCTAGAATTTTACTGAATGTCCTGCATCTATGTGTGTACATAGCTTGCACACAAAACTCCTTCATTTCATTGTGAATTTATGCGACTACTTTTCGTTAAATATTAAGCTCCTAGTCTTTTCTATGTTGAGAGAGTAATAAAAACAAAAACAGTGGGGTAGAAACGGGTTGGAGATGAATTTGGTATTTGGTTATACTTTAGATATGGAAAATGGTAAAAGGAGAAGGAAAAAGGCAACAGAAGTACAACACAGCACAGCAGAAAATATAATACAATACACAAAATATCATAGCAAAATGTATCTATGTATGTACACATTGGATGGTCATTCGAGCATAAATTGAATGTTGGACGATGTGAAGGAGCACAAGGCAGGAGGATGAGTGAGTTTTGAGAAAAAGGAAAGAAGTGCGAGTGAGTGGGCGAGAAAAACGAGAAATAATTTTCATATGTAGCATCAGCCACACATCTTCTTCTTCTTCTTTTCATTCATACCACCTACCCCAAAGTTCTTCAACCGCCTCATCGTCCGGTCCGTTCATTTTTCGTCCCTCATCTCTTTCCTTTCAAAAACTCCTTGAATTTTCCTGAACAATGAAATGAAAAAGACCGTTCCGTTCCGTTTCTAACAACGACGACGTCGTACATGTGCTGGACAAGTATCCGCAGCACAAATTGTATATTTTCTAAATGTATATACATCTATCGAATATATGTTTATACCCGTAACAAGAGAGAGATATGTGGGCGACGCGAGGTGGACTTTGAATATGTGAAGTGGTAAAAATTTTTGTATTCTATATGTGCAGGAGGGAAAATTGAAAGACGGAGTATGAGATATTGAGATGATGATGATGATTCCCTAAACGTTGAATATTGTGCATGAAGCTCTTCTACGACGAATGAGAATAGGAAAATTTTCTGTTGTGGCTATTCTTACCCTGGTCAGCATCTCCGTCTATCTATCTATCTATCTATCTACATTATTAGAAATAAGAGTCTGACTATAGTTGTACTTTATATACGTAAGCATATCTCCGTAGCTGTATAAAGTTTAGGGAAATGAAATGAATTGATAGAGTGGGAAGAAGAAAAGATCTGAATTCAAGTATATTTGTAGATTTTCTAAGGAGTAGGATGGAGGCAACAGTAAACGAAGCAAAAAAAACAAAATTTTTGGAATTTTAGGTAGGAAAAATATTTTTTTCCCCATCTCGGTTTGTCTTCCTATCTCAATTTTGGAGATGAAGTAAGGTTACTTTTGACCGGACGCTGTACACAACACAACACACATATGAAATTTATGTTTTTACTAAATTACATTATCACAAGAAACGAGTCTCCTTCTGTGCTGTTTTTGTTGATGCTCTAACATATTTACATATATTTGCTGCTCATTCGCATGTATAAAAGTCCAAAACCATTTTTCGCCCTTTCATGTACATGGCACGTATAGAGAAATATTTTCCTTTTGTCCTCCCGCCTCCATCCTTCTTCTTCATCATCATCTTAAAAAATTATTTCTGCCGATGTCAGAAGTTTTTGTGGTATGACTTGTAATTTGCATATTTTAAGTCCTTGTGAGTTAAGCATACACAAACAGTATCTGCACATACATATATGGATCAAAAATGGTTGAATGTTTCGAAAAAGATGGAAGAGAAAGGAAAAAGAAATCATCTAAAGTTTACACAATTTAGATTGCTTTTTGTACTGTTACTGTTTGTTGGATGTGGTGGAAGGGTCACTGTGTAGCGGATAGTATGAGTGGAATTAATATGCAATGAATGTTGAATTTTATGATTCTCTATGCTGTATGACCACTTAAGAAGTTTTTGTTACTTTTCTGGACGTTTTTGAATTTTGAATTTTGTCTTGCGTCTTTTCATTTCATCTGTGTAGAAATAAGAAATTTATTGGAAAAATTTTTTCTTCTTATTTTCTGTGCATTTTGAAAGTGTTTCTAAAAAAATATTATAAAATTGAATGGGATAAGAAAATCTAACATTTATTAATTTACAAAAAAATTCGTCATGTTTGGACGAGTTTGGATGTAGAATGTCAAATCAAAATTGATATTAAATTAGTTACCCTAGGAGGACCCAAAGGGGGGTCCAGATTTTGAATCTAAGTAACAAATGAAACACATTTAAAAAATCAATGATACCTTCAAATTGACTACACCTAATTAACTATCAAATAAAACTTTGAAAAAGGTTTGTATAATCTTCTTGAAAAAATAGTTTGAAAACTCTGGAACCCCTCCCCCCTCCAGCCTAGAGGGTACACCCATGTGAGAACCTATTATCAAAACCGCTATATTTTTTTTAAAAAAAAGTAGAAAATTTACACATGTTGCTCAAATTGAGCTTTTATTAGTCTAATTTTGGACATCATATAGAAAATGTATTTTTAAAAATAGACCAAAAATGTCCAAGCAGCATATTTTCGATCTAGATATAAATGCTATTGTGTGCAACAAACACTAAATCATAAATATATTTGATAAACACCTCATCATATGAAACTCAGTCAATGTATCATTCTCATAATGTTACTAAGGGGTCGTTCACTTATTACGTTACACAAAAAAAACGAAATTTTAGACCCCCCCCCCTCCCCCCTTGTTACATATTTTCCAAGAAATTTTTTTTTCTTTGTTTGACCTGTTACAAAATCTCAGACCCTCCCTCCTCCCTAAAAAGCGAACGTAATAAGTGAACGACCCCTAAGCAGTCGATTCATTCTTCACGTTTTCTGAATATTTTGTTGAAAAATATAAAAAAAAATTCTAAACATCAGAATTTATAACAATAGAGCATATCCATCAGTAAATATTACAAAAAGAGAAAACATTTTTTAATGATAAAATTTGGGAATATTTTTTTTATCTGCCGTCGAATGTCCTTTGCGACATAAACACACTTGTATTAAGGACACACACAAAAAAACTTAGCAACTAAAATTTTCCATTAGCATATACACGCACACATACATCACAAAAAGTTAATTTATCTTCCTATTTCTGTTATTATTCTTTAGTTTTTTTTGTTCTGTAAAATTTTTCCATAATGTGGATAATGAAAATATCCATATCATACTTAATCTAAATCCTAGAATATATTCATCTTTTCATTCTCTATATTTTTTTTGACCATCTCAGGTCGCCTTGCCTCGTTCCTATTTATAATGTGCTCATTCATTTCATCGTTATCATGTTTGTTGTGAAACACACAAAAAAATAATAATAATAATTTTTGTTTCTGAAATTAGTAAAGGATTCTTCTGTGTTTTTTTAAATACCCACTGGTCCTCTTTTCATAGGATGGAAAAAAAAGTTTTAAGGAGAGACATCCGTAATTCATTCAACGAGAATGTCAGCTATTAAAGAATGGGAATCCTTTTATAATTTTAATGATCTCACAGAACACGAGAAAAGCATTAATATTGACTCTTTAGTATTGCTGTTGACTGTCTTAATAGTATGGAAATTTATTGGATGGGTTGTCGCAGGGACGATGCGAGGATTGTGAAATTTTTTGAAGTATAGCAAGGTTTTATGGTAGCTTGATCAAAACTATACTTGATTTTATAACATCTAAGCAAAAATTTTTTAGTAAAAACTGTTTTGATTAAATTAAACTAAATTTAACGCCTCCTTAATTCGTGACATTTGGGGCAATTGTCTCACTTTCATTGTGGTGCTCCTTTTGAATTGAAGCTCTATCTTAACCAAGTAGGAATTAGGTCTAAGTTGACTCACGTCAACTTAGACTTAATTGTTGCTCGGATTAGAATTTTTAGATTGCTGGTGTAAGCGAAGGCGCATCTATTTCAGCGATCTTTGATCGACTAGTTGAATAATTGGTTTCTATAGAAATAGTTATTGCGATATTAGGAAAATGGTATCATTATGAATTTTGATGCGTCTTTATTAAAGCTTTTATTTGGAGAGTTTGATGATTATTTGCGAGAGTTTGATGATTATTCTGGAAAAGTTCAGAAGTAAACCAAAAATACGTCAATAATTTTACAACAAAAAAGTTGATTTGGCAATGATTTTTTACCTAATCTGTTTAAAAATTGTCCCTCATAGGTAGATTGCAAAGATGTAAAACCCTTAAAAAAGCTCTACGATTGTAGTCAAAAAAAATCACACTCTAATTAAGAAAAAGTCTCATTCATCCATAAATGCGAGTTACGATGGTCATAACTATGAGTTTAAAGATCTAAAAGTTTAGTGACATTACATTTTAATTAATCCACCCCATCTTCTCTATCAAAAAATGAAAACGGTCATATTTTGCTCGTATTTACATATCTCCATATAGTTTCATCAATTTTTCGAGATGAGAGGAGCACAAAAAAAGGAACGAGAAGAAAGTTTTATGTTAAGGCATTAGAGAAGTGGTCCTTTTCTATTCCATATTTAACTCATTCTACTATTTAGAGTGTAAAAAGTTTTTTTTTATATTTCTATTTCTCGACACACACAGGATAATAAAAGATATAGAAACGTACGGTACAATATCCTTTCAAGCACACACAAAACTGGACAAATGAGAAATTTAACCATCCTTTTGCAAATACCACACACACACACACACACACACCCATATACACGGAATATTTAAACCCAAACTCATTCTCATTCTAATATAAAATATCTCAAGCCATTATGCTTATGCTTTTGCTGTACTTATAACCCCCATCATCATCATCACTAGCCATCCATCCATCCACCCACTTAGAAATTTCTCTTCATCTTTTTTTTTGTGTGTTGCCTATAACTATACGAAAATTTTCTCCTCTATATCGTCGTATCTGCTGTACGAGGACTTTTAGTTTTAGAAAACTAAAACTAGCCATCGAGTTTTCTACACGAATTGAGCCACCACCATCAGCATCATACTGCTTGTCGCTTTCTTCTTACTCTTCTCGTTGTTGTATTTGCTGCTGCTTTTTCTTCCTTCCTTCCTTCATTTCATTTTCTCGAGCGAGTCGATTTCTCTTTCCCCCTTTTTATTTTTTGGGTTTTTTTTATAAAATTCATTAGAAATTTTATGCTGTGTGTATTTTAGCAGTGTATCCAACTAGCCATACCAGCTATCTAGCTATTTTCCTCTGCTGTTATATTCTATTTCAATAATAATAATATGTATATGTGCGCACATGATATGTTCGTATGTCTTATGTTTTTGTATGTACGAATGTTTCTTACTTTTCTCTGTTTTTCTGCTTCCCCCTCCCCCTCCTTCCATCAAAAAACTTTTCTCCATAGAAAATGCTGATGGCTTTTGAAAGGAAAGCATATTATGCTTGAGCACACAAATTTATTGACATTCACATGAAAATTGGTGCCTTGGAAAAAGCAAAGTGAGTGGACATTGGGCAACAGAAGTAGACTGTGCCATTTATGCTATGTACATATATTTATCTATCTGTATGTAGACGTACATATATTTTTGTATGTTCATGCACAAGTGTATTTAAAAATGGTTAAAAGGTATCTTGTTGGTTGGGGATGTTAAAGCGCATTGGTAGCTAAGATAAAATATCATCTAAGGTATTCTGCATTCGATTCTTTTTATCAAAATTAACGATTCAATGTGAACTACTGCCTGAGATAGTCTTCTACAAGTGCGAAGCTTCAGGGTTTTTGAGAAAACAACTTGAACCCCCCACCCACCAATCACCCTAAATTTTATACTTGTATATTATAAAATGTCAATAATGAAGTAATATCTAAAATTTGTTAGAAATCTGGGTAGCTTGGGGTCGTTCAAATACTACGTCACGCTTTAGAGGAAAGGAAACTGAAGAACTTATGACAATTAATTTGTTTTTTTCTATGAAAAATTTGTGAATAAATTGGGGGATGGGTTCGAAAAAATCATTTTCTTTTGCACGACGTAATTTACTTATGACTCCTAAGTGCATGATCAATGGTAGGTCGTAAACCCCTTTAAATCATCAAGCACCCAAACTGACTAAAATACCTCAGCAATTATGCAAAATATTCTCCTAAAAATAAAAGTTATCGTTTTCAAGATTGTGCAGCAAAAGCAGCAGAATAGGAAAAATTTTCTTCTGTACCTTCTTCATATCCTCTCATTCCTCGATTCACATGCAACTTCATGATATGGCCATATTTAAGTTCCGTCGTGAAGGTGGTCGGTGGCCAGTGCACCAATCGAAAAAGATGTGCAATGCAATGTTCATGTTATGTGTCAGAGTCTGTATATGAGGGGGGGAGGATAGAGGAAGCAATGCACAAGATGAGAAAAAAGACGGAACGAGCTTGCATCAGAAGAAAAACAAGAAGAAGGTTTATTTATGGCACATTTCATCGTTGCCCAAGACGACAATGAAAAAAGAGAAGCAAAAAGGAACAACATAGGAGAGATGCCGGGCAAGAGTAAAGGAAGAAGTAGTGGACATTATGAAAAACAATAATAATAATAACAATGATGGCAGAAAGGAAGACGAATATTTTCATGTATATGCAAAACTAGAAATTTTTCGTTCGAGAAAATTTTCCATCTTCTTGATATTGCCTTTTGCTACCATAGCTGTTTGTGATGTTAAGTTTACCTTATCTTTATCATGTTGGCAGAAATTTTTCTTGATTTTTTTTTCGAAAAAAATTTGTTTTTGTTGTTTTAAGGAAAAACTTTTCCTTCTCAACTCTTCTTAATGCCTCGTCTGTTGCTGACCAAAAACTATCCTTCGTAAAATTTTCTAAATTTGAAACTAGCTCACCTCCTACTCCTAGATTTCGTTTTGTGTGTTTGCTTGGTAGTGCCCAGGAATATTCATATCATCCTCAATTTTGCATTTTGAAATTTAATACGCAAAATATTATTTCTACTTCTTTTACTGAAGCCTCATAATATTGTGGGCTGGATGATGTTCACATTATTTGTTATGCTTATTCAGTCGAAGTAAACATAAGAAATTATATTGCTCATACATGCATGTTCTAATGGTATTTCTTATTTTTTGTCAAATGAATGATTTTTTCAAAGAAAAGAATCTTGCAAATTTTCCTTTTTGTTTTAGTCTTTATGAAATGACCCAAGGAGATTTTAATGAAATGGATAAGAATTTTGTTATTTTTTTTGAAAAACTAAAATATCAAAAGATAAATCTTGTTTCTTGAGAAATAGTATCAAGGAATATTTTATAATTCATTTAACATGAGCAGACAAATATGGAAATTTTATGCAAGTCAATGGTTTTCATGATATCAAGTCATGATCCTTGATTCATTTTGTTAAGAAAATAAGTATGTAGAATAAAATTAAGAGTTGCAGGTTCAAATTACTAATTGAGAGTAAGATCTTTTAAGAATTCTTTCCAAAAGCCACCTACATATCGAGGCTATATGCTGCAGAGGCAAAACTGGACTTTTATCAATGCACCTTAATAATAAATTATTTTAAACTTTTAGAAAATTTCGAGCAAATGTTATTGAATAACAAAACTATTCAGTTAATTCGTTTATTCAATCATGTTCAGAATGAATAAGGTCATTAATGAGTAAGCCAGGATTTTTGAAGGGGGAGGGGGGGATGTATAATCCAATAAACAATATCAGATCAATAAAGTAAGAGAAAACTAGTATTTTTTGACTAAATCTATTTTTTCAAAATTGGTAATTCAAAAAGTTCTCCAGATGCTTCAAGAAAGTTAAGTGCTTCAAAAAAAATTTTTTTTGAAACGTGTCACAAATATTTTTGAAATCCGATTTTTAATATTTAATATTTTTATGTCCTTGTGAAATTTTTCTTAACTGTGCCAACAAAAATGTATTCATAGCTTTCTGAGATCTCATCAAAAAAATTGATAAAAACTTATTAAGACTTGAATAGAGAGCCTATTCGACCTAAAGCTAATAGCATTAAATGAACCTTTGGAAACTCGATGCGGAAACGCACATCAGTTATCCAATCATTATTTTACTGTGTCAACCTTTTTGCATAGCAATTTCCCCACGAATGCATTAACTTTTTATATTTTTATACTTTAACAGTAGGAGTTGCATGTGTTAATCAAATTCATACTTTACGATCTAATGAATATTGTTGATATCAAGTATCATTATTCAAAAACTGGAAGTAAAATGTTTACTAATTTCACTGTCATGTATATAACCTCTTCTAAACACGCTCAATCCAATATTTATCTTGAATATTTTTTAAAGGCAGTTTTGTCGATTTGATAGGCATATTAGATGAGCTTAATAAATGTAATGTCTATAGCTGTTTGTGAAATTGATTTGCGTAATGAAATAATTCTATGAAATTAGTGGCTTAGCAAGGACTTTTGGCGACTAGGACCAGAGTTCAGCACCTGGTTCCAAACTTGAAATTAGTGACACAGCATCATGAATTATGGGGGTTCATCCTCTCCTTGCTTCACCCTCTACTTTCTCCTAATGGTGTGTCTGAAGTGCTACAGCACGAAGCGTCTAATCACTCTAAAACGTTGTCAAAATGAAGAGCATATTACGTCCAATTACGGGCACCAAAATACTAATTTTACACTACTTCCTGTTCCTGGTTACGACAGGTGTCAGTTTTGGGTACTCATGCCGTCATACTTCAGGTTTTAAAACGCCATCATTTATAACTATCAACTTTATTAGACATATTATAATTCAAAATTAATATTACTAATTACGTCCAATTGCGTCCTATTCAGCGTAGGTTTTGGACATTATAATCATCTCTAGATTTTTATACTTTTAACTTTAGTAGACAAATTTACCTAAATCTAGAATAATTACCAAATTATTAAATATTTTTCCACTACAAATTTATTATCCAAAAATATTCTAGATGTATCAACAAGTCATAAAATCAACAGAATGTTCAACATCTTTTAGATGTTTGTGCTAATAACTCGTAAAGTTTACAGGAGATAAGGGGTCGTTCACTTATTACGTTCGCTTTTTAGGGGGGAGGGGGGGTCTGAGATTTTGTAACAGGTCAAACAAAGAAAAAAAATTTTCTTGGAAAATATGTAACAAGGGGGGAGGGGGGGGTCTAAAATTTCGTTTTTTTGTGTAACGTAATAAGTGAACGACCCCTAACAAATATCATTTATTTGTGCCATATCTATGAAAAAGTTGTAAAAGATCTTCTCCTTTTTATAGCCATAGTTGAATGATGTCTCATTGATTTATCATCAGATAAATCGATTTTGACTTTTTTGTCTTCTTTTTTCTTTCATTTTAGTTTGGACTGATATTTTTATGTTGAGTCTATTGAGTTTTTAAGACTATAAATAGAACATGTGAATTGTGTTGTAAGGACGAAACAGAAAAATTTGATGGATTTCCTTCCTTTTATCAATAGACTTTTTTTTATTTTTTTATTTTTTATTATGATTTTATTTCCTGTTAATCTGCCAAGACTTTTGGACTCTATTGACTTTATTTTATTGTTGTGACTTTAATTCAGTTTGGGTTAAAAAAATGACATTATTAGGTAATAATTATTGTGGATTTTATGTCTGAGGTGGAGAATCTTAGGTTGGAGTGTAATTTAAATTATGTTTTGCCTAAGAATACTTCAAAGTTTGATTCAAGTTATTGGCGTAGTCAGGTTGGATGGGCCTCCCCCTCCTCCAAATCGCCCCATACCAAAAAATCTTCAATTTTCTAAGGTTTTAACAAAAAAAATCAAAAAATTTTCGGATCTAAATTTTTCCATACAAAAAATTTGAAAATCCCCCCTCAAATAATTTCTGACTAGTCCCATGGCATAAACCAAAAAATTATTTAAAATTACTAGGGTTACCTTACCTTTTTGGGTAATTTAAGATACTTATTTCAATAAACTTCTGGGAAATACCTTGAAAATGATGATGAAAAAAACCATTTCTTAAGATGGTGTCTGACCCACGTCTGACCAACTTTTTCAAATCAATAATGCCTAGTTTTAGCGATTGGTACTGTTACAGCACCATGAACATAACCTATTACTTCAGCTTTAACTTAATAGAAAACCAATCAATTCAACTTTTACTCAGTAAATCATTCAGCACATTACATACTAAACATCTAGACATCAACTTAATCATAAGACATTTCAAGATGACCATCACTAGGATTACAATCGTAATATGTGAATGTTTTTAAATGAGGAGCTTGAATGGGTGCGAGACATAAAGAGAAGAGCAATGACAACATGAAAAGAAATAAAAAAAGGAAGGAGATGATGAGAAAGAAAGAAAGAAATTCAATGCTTGTTTCTGTTTTTATTTTCCGATCTGTTATACATACATAAAGCAGACATAAAAATCGAACATAATACAAGACTAATGGCAAAATACATGTTATTTCTTATTCTATGCCTCCTTTACTTCCTTCTATAGCTGTATATGCCTCCACGTCTTTATTTTTCTTTCTTTTTCCCTATCTTTTTCTTCGTTTATTCCTCTGTTGCTGACTATAAATATGTAGCTATACAGCATCAGCTTCAACATTTATGTGTATTCTTATATTATATTATATTTTTTTGTGGAAGTAACTTGTTGTTGTGATTTAGAGATCTGTACACATTTTTATTTTTATGTGTTTTATGATTTTTTTTCGTCATTCATCCTCCCCATCCTCCCCATTCTCTCAACATTTATACACTCGTTCCATGTTACTTCCAATATCTAAATTGTTGTCTGAGGTCAGTGTTTTAATAATAAAAATCTGTTTCAGATTTTTTATGGCATCTCTCTCACTTTTTTCTTTCTTTTTTTCTGCCACTGCTGAATTTTTTTCTTTCTTCCTTGCTTTTTTTTATCCTCTCGTATAATTGTGTGCGGTAAGCGAAAAGGAGAGAGTGAAAATTATTCAATGGTAAGTGCTGATGATGTTAATGGGAATTAAAGGATTGCAAATTTTTTATCGTCGGTGTCTTTTTTTTCACTTTCTGCTTTTAGCTTGCTTGGTTTTAGCAAATTTGTGTTGAAAATTTGTCAGTTTGCATGTTAATTAAGATTGGTAAAATTTAAATTTAAGGTTTTCCATTTCTTCCTTGAAGAGGGTACTGGGGGGTCCATTGATATACTTAGAATTCGCAATAAGTTTAAAAATATTCCTCGATTTCTTCCTCCAGTTACTAATTCAGAGCACATTTAGGTTGTTGTAAATTTGAGGTTATGTTTGTCGAATACTTACTTACTTCGCTGACCGTACAGATCAATTGTGGACTCTCTTAGATGTCGTCTGAAACTTGCACTATCGCTTGCTACTCTCTGCCAATTGCCAATACCAATTGCTATACTGTTAGTCGAATAATGCAATTTAATAAAGAACTTCCATTAAATTTTTATGAGCCTCTACATCTCTAAATTCTGCTCCAATCTAGGGAAGAATAAGGAGAAAGGATTTCAATGTGCTTTTTTGAGTACTTACCCCATCACATGGTTTGATTGACTGAGATGGACTTAGCTATATTAAGGGGCCAAATAAGGCTCAGCTTCTCTTGAATTCTTACGAAAGGACGGTTTTAGAAATAATTAAATATTTAGAAATTCAGATTGATTTTGATATATATTTTCTGATTGAAAAATTAAAATGTCTATTGAAAGTTAATCTCGAAGGTGGTGTCCGCCCACCTAAGGACCCCCTGGCTACGCTACTTCCTTTTAATTGTGAATAATCTCACTAAAAGTAATTTAAAGAAACAATTTGCATTGCTTTGCTGAAATTCACGCTGATAAAAAAATGCGCCTGAGTCATTTCACTCACAATCCGACTTATCCGTCTTTCTTTCCTCCATTCATCCCAAATATATGAACATACAGATGTATTTGAGCTTATAATCTTAAAAAAACAATATTATAATGTACTTTCGGAATGAATCATTCAATTGTACATACATTGTGTAGAAAACTAGACGACATACACAAAAAATACCGAGAATTTTTTTTTATTTCATTTCTCACCATTCAAAGTTAATCGCTTTTTTTGCTATTTAGTTATAACATTGACATAGATCCTAAAATAACATTCATAGTGCATGTTGCATGTCGTCTATTCTCACTTCTTTCATGGTGAAATTTCAATTTTTTTCGCATGAAACTTTAGTGTTTTGAACACACAGAGAGAAAAATATTCTGCATTTCATCAAAAAATAGGATTCATTGGCTAAAAGCCGTAAATAGTTTCAAAAAAGGAAGAATCAGCGGGTGCAAAAATTGCTCGTAAATGACAGAAAAAAGGAGAAAGAAACAAAAAATCGTCGAGGGTTAGTCGCAAAAAAATATTTTTGAATAGAAATGCGTAGGTAGAAAAATAACAAGCAGAAAAGAAAGATGCAACAACGTTGAAATATGAAACATTCAACGAATTACATTTTGGCTATTATTTTTTCACTATAAGTCGTAAATTTCTCTTCTAAGTAAATGGCTTTTTATGACCACTCTACAACTACATGCTCAGCAAAAAATGCATAAGACGGGGGACTATCCATGTGCAAACAGAGTTATTATTATCAGTTACAAGAAATAGATTTTCTGCCTCGTCATTTTGTCGACGATCGTAAAAATATAACAAAAAAAAAATTTTAGAGAATTTTTATCGCTTTCTCGCTGTGCGACAAGCTCAAGCGATAAACACAATATTTTTGGGTCATTTTTCTAAGAAGATGACGAGATATGTGGGATATTAAAAATGAGACTTAATTGCACATTGACGTTGACAATGACTTGCTGGATTTATCCAACAGTGGTCGTCCATTTAATGATTTAACAGCTGCGAGGGTGCGAAATAAAAGAAAATATTTTATTTTTCTCATTGTATGTATTTTGAATTGATTTGAAATTAATTTCAAATTTATTTATCGATATAAATGTGACGATGCATATGAGGGTGCGATTTTATTTGATTTCTGTTTCTCTTTTTTGAAAAATCGGCTCTTAATTGCCATCAATTTCGATGACGAATCTCCCCCTACTATTATCTTCTAGTGCTCACCAAAAATTTCAATCTTCTCGCAATTGTGTGTGCATTTTTACAATGGAAAGTTTTTTTAAAAAAAAGTCGAGCCTCAAATGACATTGATGATGCATCAAATACTTGTTTTTGTGTATGATTCGTAGAAAAAAAATCTGTTGTACTTTACTTTTTGCCTGCTGGTATTGTTAAATGAAACAAAATTGCTTTTTTTCGGTGTCCAAATGAATGAACTAGTCGCAAAACCACTTATACTTACACAAAGCTAGGAATGTAGTTAAGAAGAATGGAAAAAAATCTGTCAGAGAGAAAAAAACGGTCAAAAAGGGAATATGGGATAGATAAGCATAAATTACTTTGGTATTGGATGTTTCAAAGGAAGTGGAAAAGAATTGTTTGTACTGAGAATTTTTGTGTAAATTTTTATTGCTGGTGCTGTTTACTGTCATGTGTTATTGCAGATTGGGTTAAAAATGATGAAGATTTTGTGAGTCGTAATGCTTTTTTTTGGCTGATTGTGAGAATGACGCGGTCGTCTGGCATGCATATGATGTAAATGGAATAAAAACCGTGAAATTATGCAATATTCTGGGGTTGATTTCTAAGGCTACCGGGGGTACCATATCCTATCCTACGTATTAGGGTATACCATAGGGTACCTCACGTACCCTCCACCTAAGCTACCTCAGGGTGCCCTATAGTATTTTCCCCCCCACCCTAACTTAGTGTTGAATAAACTGACAAGAATGATTCTTGTAAACTATGATGGGAACAAAACTGTATTTTTTATGAATCCTTATTGATGAAATTCCAGATCTTTTGATGTTTACATCATATTCCACAATTACCAGTGACATAGCAAAGCTTTTAGGCTCCCAAGTTGAAAATTCACCTTTTTTGGTTAAACATAAATTTTGCGTCGCTTATAATATTTTTGATTTGACAAGTTCCTCAATTTTGAGTCTTAAAATCGTGGCGTCCGATATCCCTCTTCCTTTATTCAAGTCACTAACAATTCCAACATACAAATCCACCTCCACATTTCACAAAGCAAAAAGAATCCTTCAAACTTTAATCATTACTGCATTCAGCAAAGCAGAAAACATTGTAACTTGCAAACTTACAAAATATTTTAATGGACGATGATCACGATTATGTCCATTTCACAATTCTTCCGTTCTCCTTCGTCTTTCTATTATCCTTCCTTCTCGCATTCAACATAGTGTATAGCTTCATCAACTGATTTTTATGGATATGTCCAAGTTATTTTAAAAATAGCTGAAAGATTGTGTTGGAATCGCTGCAGGAACAAGACAGAAAAAAATGTTTTGTGTTATATTGTCATAAAATAAAAAAAAGCAACAAAAAGAGAAAGAAAGAAGCGAAGGCAATACAAGCAGAAGTTTTGTTCATGAAAGTCTAAAATATGTTTCCTATACATATTTTTTCACAGTTCCTTTCTTGTACTGTATCTCGTCTGTATTTTTTAAACATTGTCATATTTATCCCTGAAGGCACATTGTCACGGTGATGGAATGGAAAAAAAGACAAAGAAGAGGATGAAAAAAAATACATAAAAGTATGGCGAGTTTTTGCAATGATGAAGATTTAGTTTGGTGTCTGTACAGTCGATGTTTTCAATAGATTTTCTGAAGGGTGGGAGAAATATGGGATTAAAGATGGATATCATCAGAATATTGTAATCTGAAAGCTGTAGAATTTTTGTAATTTAGGATGGTTTTGATGTTGACCAGAAAGCTGGGATAATTTTACAATTATTTGAGGATTTTTCGATGTAAATAATGCAATGTAGATGACAAATGGTCACCTTTTGTTTATTCTTAGAGACTGTATTGGAAAAATCATGATATGAATATTTTGAGTAAATAAACCTGAACCTATGCTTGCTATTCCTCGAAGTCCAAGGTCGAACCTTAGCTATCCAGTCTTTCAATTCAACTATTTGCTTTGGTACTCCAGTCCTTACACTAAATGCTGGTTTTACGGGTATTATCTTTATGGCAAGGGTATATCCTAGGATATACCTGAGAAACCGACCCCAGGACTTCAATAAGTATATTATAAATAAATTTTATTGTAATCTCCAATCTGATTACACAAAGAAAAACCTCTCTCTAGCCTAGATATGCCCAATTCATATCAAATCCAACTTGTTTAAGTAAACATAAAAATTCTCTATAGATCAATCTACAACAAGGGCGTATCGAGGGAGGGGTTTTGAAATTTTCTTGTATGGAAGGGAAAATTTAGGGGGGTTTTAGGATTTTTTCTTAAAAATCCCTAAAAAATTGAAAAAAATTCCCAAAAAGGGTAGGGGCTCTGACCCCCAAAACCCCTCCCTGAATACGCCTCTGCTCCACAATCTATAATTACTCTCCAACTGAAAATAACAAAATAAGATTTCACTTCTGCAGAAATCAATAAAACGTATTGCATTTTCTAAAAATACCCACAACTTTTCTCGTTTAAATCCTTTCATTATCACACATCCTTACTCCTAACAATCCACGATGCAAAGTCCTCTCATGTAATCATTTGTTGTTTTTGACTTCATTCTTTTATATTCCTTCATTCGATGTCTCGTTGCATATGTGTATTTGATATTTTTAGCGAAATAATCAATGGATATTAATAGATCTCAAATAAAAACAGTAAATGGAATGAGGGTAGCAAGAAAAAAAAATTACAAAATCACTGTTTTTTTGTTCATTATTTTTCCTTGCGAATGAAAACACAAAGGGACATTTGGATTATTATTATTATGACTTTTTCCATTCTCATCAATAGAAATGAGAAGCAGCAGTAGCAATTGCATTTTATGGATATAAAAAATGAAACCCTCCGCAGGAAAAAAATAGAGAATAAAAAATTATGGAAAAAAGAACAAAGCAGAAAAATGGAAAAAATTGCGACATGCCTCGCGATTACATTTTTTTCATTATCGCTTTTTCTTTTGCAGAATATTGCAAAAAAAACGGGAAGGGGAGTTTTTCTGTGATTAATAAAAAAACTTGTCCCTCGTGTCTTTCTCGTGTGCATTGTCGCTGTCAGCATTAAATAGTATGTCGATTATATTGATAGAACACGCAGCATATTTCATTATTATTACTTTTTTCCTATCGTGAAAAGAAATTGAAGAAGTTTTTAGGGTGTAGATTTTTTTTGGTGGTCTTTATGAGGTATGGCTATCGATTTTGAGGGATAATTTTGTTGAATCAATTGGTATGAGAAAATTTTGATGTAAATCCAGAAGGAAATGGATTATGATGTAGGAATCGTACTTAAATGACGATCAGTAAAATATGGGATCCATTTTTCCTGCTCTAGCATAATTTTAGAGCTAATTCTGTACTTTAATGTTGGTTATCATAGTCGATACTCATTTTTGTGCCCTTTAATGTAGTATGGTTTTTGGGATAAGAGAATTTTTTGATCAACCATGAAATCGTGAGACTTACTTACTCTCATTCGTTGATCACACAGGTCAGTTTCTAATACCAAATGTAATACTGTCTCTATCAACGACTTCTTTGCACCATCCGGTAGGGATGTCAAACCTAAATAATGTCTACAGACCCAAATACTAGAAAATTCTCTTACTAAAACCAACCTAAAATTAATTCTAATGATACAGAAATATTCCTTAGTATTAAATGGCTCTAAAAGACATTATCTTTTATTTTTCAATTTGTTTTGAATTGAATTAGAGCAATTAGTTGTTAACTATTTGTTTTAGTTAACCAAAAAAGTTAATTTAAAAATAAAAGTTAATGCTTATTAGAACAATTTGATAGCAAGGAATATTTCTGTATCATTAGAATTAATTTTAAGTTAGTTTTAGTATGAAAATTTTCTACTATTTGGGTCTGTAGACACTATTTGGGTTTGACATATCTACGTCTGGGTGATCTCTTGCCATTTTAAAGACTTCACGGAGCTTCTGCAAGCCTATGTATAAGATGCACTACAGCATAAAATTTAGCATGCCCTTCTCTAATAAATGGCAATTGATGTTAACCTTAAATCGCGATCAAAAGTCACAAAGTCACAAATTCTTTCAAAAAATTATATTGACATCATTTCTACAAAACTGTACTTTTTCCCATCTACAAGAATAACGCTCAAAAAAGAGCCAGAAAGGCGATATTTCGCAGATTTGTTTTTTCCATGTCCTGAATTTCATTGTGTTGTCGTCACAGAAGACAAATCACCACAGATTTTTTTCCTACCACCAACACACAAAAAAAAGTAATAAGAATGGCAACAGAAAAGGCAAAAAAAAAATTGATGTGTGTGATTGAAAACAGCGAGGATAACGAAGACCCTTCAATGTCGTCTAATATTTATTACCTGCGAAATTCTGAGTAAACAAAAGTTCGAGAGATGCACACAATAAAGAATTCAACGATCAATCCCCAGATGCATATCTTGCATACATCCATAACTCTATCTCACTTACTCTTTTCTAGTTTTTTTTCGCCTACACTTACACCTAAAAAAATTTATTTTTGTTTTGTTTGTTAAAAATGTGCGTGCGTGCCTCGATGCATTGATGCTTTACTATCCCTTTTTTGTGTGCCACATAACTAACTATTTGTGTGTTCAATTCTTTTTTCTCTGCTTCTTCTTGCTCTTATCCTTCTGCGTTTACTTTCATTGTTATCCATTTTTTTGCATTGCATTTGGAATTTGTGCCTCAAAAAAAAATTCCATTGAAACCAAAAAATATTTTTGTTTTGTTTTGCGGGCACATCGTTACACTGTGGATCATGAAATAGCAGAGATTTTTTTCTGTTTTGTTTGCTTCCTTTTACTTAGAAGAGATAAAGATTCTTTCAAATGTAGGCAGCGAAGCAATGCTTAACAAAAGAATTTATTTTTTTGGGAATCATTTAAATCCATCGCTTCCGAGTGAATTTGTTTGATGAAAAGGGATATGTGAGGGAGAAAAGACATGGGAATTGAATATATGTCAAAAAGATGAATTTTAAGGGTTAATTTTGAAACTTTTTATTAATAAAACTTGATCGCATGGTTGACACTTTATAAAAAATGTATCGTTTTTCATATTTGTTTCCGATTAACTGTAAATCTTGAGGGTTTTTTTGAATCTTTTGGGATGTCTTCTTTTTGTAAGGTCAGAATTTCTATTTTCTTTTCATTAAAATCTTTAAAATGTCAAAATTTTGTAGAATTCTCAAAAATTGACTAGATTGTGCTAAAAATAAATAAAAATTAGAATTAATGGTCAAATTTCAAGTAAACTAACCTCAAAATCCCATCAGTATTAAAAACACAAATCACTCGAAAGTACCTATCAACAAATATTATTCAGTGACAAAGACAGGACGTTAAAATGCATAATTAAAAGGAAATACATCGTGATGACATTAATGGTGTCGTGTCTATAGATTGCAATTGAATTAGAATTTACATAATAGTATCATCTTAAAGGAGTTGTCGGAAGAGAACAATAAGAAGAAGTGAATAAGAAAATTGATGAAGATTTTCAACACTTTCACTCGAATCGAGAATTTTGTCGGCGTGTTATTGAATTTTGTGAAATGAGGTGGGAGGGGCGGTTAATTATGCATAAGCGGATGAAAGAGAGATCCTTTAAATTATTTGTGTATTGAGAGAGAATTGTTTGAGAACTTCCTGACGATTGTTGATAATTTTCTTACAAATTATTATTGTAATAATCGTTCTTTGTGTGATTATGGTGTTTGATGAGAATAGATATGTGTGCATATGGATTTAATTTAAGTTATGAGCAACTCAGATCAAAATTTGAGCAACTTAGTTCAAAAAGTGAGCAATATTGAGCAACTTAGTTAAAAATTCGAGCAAAATTAAATCACTCAGTTCAAATTTGAGCAATTTAGTTCAAAATTTGAGCAATATTGAGCAACTTAGTTCAAAATTATAGCAAAATTGAGCAACTCAGTTCAAATTTTGAGCAACTTATTTCCAAATTTGAGCAAGACAGTTCAAAATTTGAGCAATTTAGTTAAAAATTCGAGCAAAGTTGAGCCACTCAGTTCAAATTTGAGCAACTTAGTTCAAACTTAAAGCAGCTCATTTAAAAATTGAAACAATAATTATTATTTATACTGCTTAATGAACCTTTTGACGCACTTTTAATCCAAAAATTACTTCACTACTCTTTATTTCATCCAACCTTATGATTTAAAGTATATCCAAGTAATATGAGTGAAATTAAATGCAATAATTTCACACACAATGAATTGAACCAAAAAAGGATCGCTTAAATTATTCTTTTAACTTTTTCAATTAATCTTTTCTTTTCTCATGCCGTTCAATGTGCCGAAACTAGAGGAGAAAGGAGAAAGGGATCACATAACTTTCCATTTCGCAATCATAAATTATCACAAGCACAACCACTCTATACTTCTTTTTTTATACATTCGATTGTTAGCGATAGCATAAGGAATAAGAAGTAAGACTCATGAATCTCAATTTTATCTCGAGCATATCGAAATCAATCGCTAATTTATTTGGCAAAGGCATTCATTGATTTCAATGACTTTCTTCTTTTTTTTCGTAATTTCTTCCCTTTCTTGTGCTATTTTATGCTTTTCAACTTACTTCCTTTGTAAATCGGGAGCTACTAATGCTTGATACCGTTCAATTGATATTTTATTTATTCGTTAATAATACCACTAGGAAATTTATTTCGTGTGTGTGTGTCTGCGTGCATTTTTGCGCCTTTCTCGATGTATTTTCGGCAGCCTAGTCTTTAAAAATGCGAATTAAGTGCGATTGACTGTGAAAGAGGACAGTTTTATGGGGGTAATGGTATTGGTAAAATGCCAATTCGTTACAGTTTCCATTCTTCTTGTTCTGTGCTTAACATACAGAGATTTATCAAGATCATTGCAGGTAGATATTGAAAGGTACACTTACAATAAATGCAATGATACCATTTAAACCCTACGATATTATAAAGAAATTCCTTCTAATTTTTCTTCATTCAACTTTTTTTCTTGTTTTTCTTCCTTTCCTCTTTTTTACTCTTCTTATTTCACTTCAATTTATGTAATGAAAATTGAATGTTGCAATTTATTAAACGTAAATTTTTAAATGAAAAATGAGACTGAAAGACTTCTTTTTTTTTTGCTCAATTGAAAAAGTTTTTTTTCTCTGTGCATAGTGGAAGAGAAAAGGTATAAGAATAGAACACTGAAATCGCATCAATGATAGAAGATCGATAAATTGGAACAAAGCCCCCTTTTTAATGCAATTTTATTGATGAGATTGAGAAGGATTTTTGTGGATAGGATTTTTTCGTGTTTATTAGCACGTTTTTAATGTTGAGGGAAAATTTTGTTGGATTTGAATTTTTTGAGATGCAATTGTATTGCTTAAATGATAATTGAGGTACTGGTGTCCCTGGAAAACAAAATCAAGGGGAAAAGGCATTTCCTATGACAATATTGAATCAAGTTTTAGGAAATTTAGTGTAGGTGCCCTTTGGGAGAAATTCACCTTACTGTATTGCTTAATAATTACTGATATTGTCAAACCTACAAGCGCCTAGATGTATGAGTTGATATTTTAACATGTTTTATATCAGCCACTACCACAATGGCATAGAAAGTGAGGGCCTACCAGGGTCATGTCCTGGTCCCATATAAAATGGGTGACAAAAAATTTATTTTAGGGTGCCAAGTTTTAGTTTCAAATCCTTGCTATGCGACTGCACTACCACTCTACCTAGTACTTCTTAAAAATTAGGTCATAGCACACTAGAGAGATCCTTGAATTATTTTTTGCTAATTGACTTTTACTAATTTTTAAGTCCAGATTAAACTAGTTGCAAAAATAGAACCTAGCATGATTTTTAGGTTAAGTTTGAAAAAACCTTAAAAAATCCTATTAAGCCTAACAAGATCTTGTAGAAAATGCAAAAAATCCCCTTCTCAATAAAACGCGTTATTCTATTCCAAATAAAAATCAAAAGTGAATCAATCGAAAGCAGAAAAATTAGAAATTAAATTTATGAACATCGATTGCACATCCGAAATGCATGCTCTTCTTCTTTTTCTCATCTTTTTCATTTTTGGGCCACACGGGTCACGTGGACTTCGTTTTCTATTCTTTATAAATTTTTTGATCTAAAATTTGCAGCTGGCTTTTAAATGTGATCACATTAGAGAACAATAAGAAATCAGAGCGAAAAATTCACTCAAACGATCATCTAAGTTTTTTGTTGTTATTAAATCTTGATGAAGATTAGTTTTTCTTTCGAAAGTAATGAAGATTTCTTGTGAAAAGATTTCGCGAAAAGGGAAATGGGTTTGATGTTGATTTGAAGTAGAACAGATCAATTTCATATTATGAACAATTTTGATCTCATTTTGCAAACTATGCAATCCTTTTGTCCCTTTTTTTTACCTCGCTATAACAATAAGAGAATATAAAATTTCATTGTTTCCTTGTTAAATTGCTCTGTCGATTCATGCTACATACGCACGTGAAATAATCGTTTGGAGATCAATAAAATGTATGAATGTGTACCAAAAACCCTTATCGAAAGTCGTTAAAATTAAGGACGTTTGGGGAAAGCAGACCATTTACCGTGAACAAAAAAAAGTGCGAAATATAAAAATTGAGAAAGATATTTACTTAATTTTATTACATTGAATTTTGAATGTATTTTGTGTTAATGTCATCATGTATTTGAAAAGGATCAGAAAGAATAATGGATAATTTAATTTTTGTTACATAACGAGCATTTGAAGGAATTATTAGAATAAAGAGTTTTTTTAGTTGGAATGATGAGGGTGATGGACATGTGATGATCAATCAAATGTTCTTTATGTAATTATTTATTGAATTATTGTGTCCTTAGCAAAATGACGAGATTTTTTGGAAGTAGTTGTCTTGTAGTACAATTATTTGAAAAGTTATAAAGGAATGATTAAAAACCCTTATAATTTTGGTATTTTAATGAGAGTAGTTATCAGCTTTATGTGGGTTTTATATGCAATAATTGTATCTAAGACAATATCTGCTAAACTAGAGTCTTTGTGTCAATAGAGAGTTCTAGGTGTACCAAATAACGTAACGCTTAAAGGAGTAAGAGTGAGGGGGTTGATGATTTGTTATGCTTTATACTAAATTTTTCAGTTTATCACACAAAACACGGTCATAAAAACCAATTTTTAAAACAATTTTTTTTGGTATGACCGCCAAATTCATACACTTGACAAAAATTTCAAAATTTTGTTCCAGCTAATATATTTTGTATCAAAGACTTATGAATATATTCTTCTGGTTGCACTCTTAACTGATGTTAACGCTGCCCTAAAAATAGTAAATTTCATAGTCAAATCTGCATATACAGATACCCTTAGGGGTCGTTCACTTACTAAGTTACACAGAACAGTGACTTTTTTAGACCCCCCACCCCTCCTTGTTATAAATTTTTAACTATGCAAAATTCTTTAGTTTAGCCTGCTACAGGGCCTGTTACAAAATCTGAGACCCCCCTCCCCCCCTAAAAAACGAACGTCCCATCACCATAAATTCCATTCATAGCACAATTAGGTATTAAAATTTGAAATCCCTAAAATATTTCCTACGCACAAAGCAAGCTTTATCTGCAATAAAGTAAGCTCAAGTTCTTAAAATCGGAAATAAAAATATTTTTACTTAAATTATGTGTTAATTATTAACCTCATTAAAATAACTTCAAAGCGTCAATATTTATAATTAATAATTTGACAAGTAATTGAGAAGATTTTACTAAATAACTAAAATAATAATAATCATAATCAAAAACAATTACATGTAGTAAGAAATTCCTATTCACTATAGACGCAGCAACATTGTAAGGTTAACAGTGCCAATAAATTGATTTGCAATAAAAACATGACATCGAATGTAAAACTGACCTGCTAATTAATGTGGGAAAAAAGCTGCGCATCAACTTGCGGCCACGAACAAAAAGTGAAATATTTACATTAATTAATTAATTCAATGAGCAAATTGCATTCGTTACTATAATAATTGTTGGCAGTGCGTACACATCACAACTAATTGACTAAGATCCTCATAATTGTAGTCAATTTCAATATTGTACAGTGTTGTGCATGCAACAATCTTTCTGAAATAAAATCCACACATATATATGAAAAATGTGCAACAACAATCAACTCCATACCAGTTAGAGTTGGTCGTAGTGCATAAGCTATAACAAAATAACATACAGTGAGCGAAATCAATTAACGTAAATTGTTTTTCTGTGGATGATTTTCACATGTGTGTTTATATCTCTGTACATACTGTTCAGTGGCGATAGCCAATTTGCGGCCTGTAGCAAGAAAAAAAACACACACGAAACGAGAATGAAAGAAAAACGCACATTGAATGTCCATTAAAAAATATCGAAGTAAAAAATAATTTTTAGTCGATGCCAGAGAGTGAGATTAATACGATGAGATAAGAATGCAATATATGCATATGCAGAAGAGATTTGATGCACAGCGGGGATATTTCATATGCAATTTTTACGGCAGTGATTTTTTTTTCAACTCTTTTACCTTCAATGCCGCACGACAATAACAACAACAAAAAAATCTGAGATAAAATCGAGGCAACATAATAAAGCGTAAATTTATTTATTTTTCATTGTGCATTGACAATTTTGCATCGTCAAATATTTTACACTAAAACTCTTTTTTTTGTGCGTGATGGTTGGATATTTTATAAAGGATGCTTACTCATCTGTTGGTTCTACGAAATTGAAACATCAGATTTTGATGGGAGATCTTTATGATTATGGAATTTATAGTGTTTGATTTGCGATGAAATTTCAGACATGATATGGCATCTATCTAGCTTGTTGAGGGCTATGGAAAATAAAATTGTCAAGTTTACTGATTGTATGGGGATGCATTGAGTGTCAGATGATGGTGACTGTTATTGAAGGTATTAGAAATGGTGGGCTTTGTGGAATGCATAGATTTTTTTATAAATAATTATTTTTATTTCTGTCTATTAAGTATGTACAAAAAAAAATTTAAAATACATATTCTTGAGGTTGGTTTTTGAGGAACCAGACTTGAAGTCTTTTCGTCACTTAGTTTTGGTATGAAATTGATAGAATTTGATGGAGTTTGGTTGCTTCAGTTTAGTTTCATATTAGAAATTTTGGTTTGATCTCGGTCAGGAGGGTAGCCAGGCGATAAGGGGGATCAGACCCCCCTTGAAATAAAAAATTGTATGGGAAAAAATTGGAACCTTCCTAAAAATTGAAAATATATGAGGAAAAAATACGAAACTCTGCTTGATAGGTCCGACCCCCTTCGAAAAACTTCATGCTATACTCCTAAATTTTTTATAATTTTTTGTTTTATAACCAGAAACTGATCATACATTTTTAAGAGTATATGACATCAATTAAAAAAATAATCATTAGGCTCTTGATGTTTAAATATTTTCACTAATTTTCTCTACGGTTTCCTGCAAGATCATTTGAATCTTAAAGAGAGACCGCAACATATTCCTACAAATAATCCACTCGACAACAGCAAAACAATTCTTTCATAATTTTTTTTATCTCTTCAATGTAAAAATTTGCATGTGTCAACATAAAAGAAGAGAAACAAAAAAACTGCTTAACGGCAATTATCAGACATTGTTGACAATAAATACATTTTCATTCATCAAAAGCCAGAAGCCAGAATTATTATCTTTCACTTATCTCAATGCATCACGCAGTCATATTTGTATGTAAGAATAAAATCATTCATTCACATATCTGTGCAAATATTTATCATGTATTTCCGTCGCGAAACGCCGTTTTTTTTAATGAAAGAATCATTCATTTATTCGCTCATATGAGCTCATGAGATGTGTGCATAAATATCGAGACTCTATCATTTCCCTTTTGACTTTATAGCCATTCACTCTATTCCTCTATTCGTGTTTTCTGTATACTGATGATGATCACTTGTATGTGCATGTAAGCACAACGAAGTATTATGGATATGAAATATTTTTAATATGTAGAAGGAATTGAGAATGATATCTTAGTCCATTGGATTTTATAATTAAAAAATTATTTAGGTTAGGATACTTAGTGATGTTATATTTTTACAGTCATGTCAGCACACTGGAGATTAAGCTTTCCCGATGTCGAGACCGAGACCGAGACTTCCCGGGAAGTCTCAGTCTCGGTCTCGTCCCGGTCTCGAAAATTTTTCGAGACTGAGACCCGAGACCAAGAAAAATTGAAGAAACTATTTTACCAACTCTCTTGAACCAAACAAAAAAATAAAAATTTAACATCTGGAATTTTTTATGTTCTCTTATAAGTTCTTTAGTGATTAAAAACTAAATTTACTGTATGGGGTCATTCACTTATGACGTCCATGATTTAGGAGGGGGGGGGGGGGGGTCTGAGATTTTGTGACACTTTAAATTAAAGAAATTGTTTTGAATTAAAATTTTGTGACAAAGGGGGGAGGGGGGTCTAAAAATCCCATTTTTTGATGGACGTCATAAGTGAATGACCCCTATTCTAAGATATCAAAAATCACGAAAGAATTAAATTTTGGATTTAGTAAGCCAATTTTACTTTGATTTCTAATAATGCTACTATTGAAAAATAATTTTTTCAAATACATTCTATGTAAATTTTTTAAAATACATAATAAATTAAAAAATTTCTGGTCCTATTAGCAGATTAGTAGATTTTCATAATTTTTGAGTTTTTAAAACTAAGGATAATTCCTATTAACTCAAAAATATTTTTGGTATAAATCAATTTTTAAAACTATTTCTAATGACATAATTAATATTCTTGTAACTTTAATCTTCACTTTTCAATTTAAAAATACGTTATAAGTCTCAATGGGTCTAAAAATATCAAATGATTGTTAAAAATTTGAAATTTTCTATGTAAATTTTTTTTCGAGACTTCCCGGGAATTCCCGGGATTCCTCGGTCTCGGTCTCGGTCTCGAAAATTTATCGAGACCGAGACTTCAGGAAAGCTTACTGGAGATCCTAAAAGTTGCATTTTGCCTTCATTTTAATTAAAAAAGTAGCTTAAATAGCTGTCTAGTAGAGTTTTGGAGCTCAAATTTTTTTTATAAACACTCTTATTTTTGAAAACGAATGGAAAATTTGACGAAAAATTTTATGGAACACCCCTCCCACTACCCTACCTCTGGCTATACACCAGGTATACACCCCATTGGTAGGTGTATACCAAGAACCCCATCCCTGAGAATCTCTCGCGGTAGAGTAGTATACCGTAGCACACAGCTTGAGAACCACTGGTTTAATTGATATAGCAATACAGTTCGTTGAATGACTTATCTTTGGTTTGGTCACCATAATGCTGTATTTTTGACTGTATATTATTTTCATTCCACTTTGTGACCTAGATTTTTGTGAAAACCTAGATTTTTTTGAAAGTAACACAAAAATTAGAATTCCTTCATATTAATTGAGATTAGTAAGGCAGGAAATGATTGATTATCATTATTCAGGCACATTCTATGTAACTGAAAGTCACCAAATCCCTCAAATTACCAATTGAACTAAACTTTTTAATACCATTACATCAAGTGTTTATGTGTCCATAAATCAATCAAAATCAATTCATTCAAAATAAGCAAACTATAAAAAAAACTTTACAACTTACAAACTCTTCACATCAATAACAATTTCCTCAAGTTTCCAATCCTGTTATCTTCAGCAATCATAACACACTGAAGATGTAAACAGAATAAATTGCGATGATTCTTTTCCCTCTCGAAACTGAGAAATCAATTTTTAGCGCCACAAATCGACAATAATACTTTACGGTATGATTCAAAGAAAAAAAATAATATTATCATGAAAAGAATGAGGAATAAAGGAAAATGTATGCATGACATGATGGTCATTGATGACTCAAGTGTCGCCGCATTGACGTATATGTGATTTGCTTTCCTTCTGCTCTCTATCTCTGCTTACTTTTTACTTTGTTCTTGTTTGTTCTGCTGTTATTTTCATTTATCAGCTCTTTATGTTTTTATTTTTCTCATCTTTCTGTGGATATTCATTCCCTTCCACACTTTGCCGTCGTTTTTTAAAACAATTTTATAAATAAAAAGAGAATATACACAAAAGAATCCGTCGAGTGTTGCTAACAATTTACAAAATAGCCAGCACATAAAGATAGCTGACCGAAAAACAAAAACAATGTATGAGGATAAGTGTAGGATCGGTAGTTGTAGCGCATTTTTGGGGACTGGTCTTAGACAGTTTTGAACATTTTGTAGCTCAACTGTTGGTTCAGATCTTAAATTTATTTTTATTATCCAAATAAATTTCAAAAATCAGGTTCAAAAAATCAAAATCATACCTCACTCAACACATAGCCTTAACTATTCAAACTGATCCCAATTTACCTCCAACATCAACTTAAAAAAGAAAGAATCAGATGAAAATAAAAAGAAACAAGCTGCACATAGCTGTGTGTACATGTGTAGTGAAATGAATGAAGCGATAACAGCTAAATTGTGAAATTTAGTTGACACAGCGCATCATAAATATTTCTACAATGCGAGTGAATTGCGAGCGAGATCATAGAAAGATGAAAAAGGAAAACAATAAGCTCAACATATCTTTTATGCACAATTCGCGCGATAATGGATTCGTTAAGCTTGATTAGTTTATTTGTAGAATATCGCAATTTATTTCTTTTGTTATGCCTTTTATGCATTATACGACGAAGCTTCAATCGAAAAAGTCTTAGAATGGAAATATTTTCATGTCGATTTATCGTTTTGAATTTAAGGTGATGTGAATGTGCATATGACTGCAATTTTCTAAAATAAACTGACCAATACAATCATAAGTACTTAACTGCAATTTTAGATAAACACAGTGTGCATTGAATTGACATTTTACGGTTAAAATTGTGCTCTATTCACACATATGTGAGGGTGTAAAAATTATTCAAACAATAGCCGTGTTAGATTTCATTAATTAACGAGGACAATGATGCAATGTGAGCGATCAAAAATGAAAAAAGGCGAGGGTTGGATGATGGTCTAACAACTGCCAAAAATCTCATCTTTATTACTTTTTACAGCAGAATAAGTGACTGTATTGGAGGATTTGGCTGAGAATGTTGCACAAAAGGATTCATGTAAAATGTTGCATGGATGTTTATGGGTATTTATGGGAAGATAGGCTGATTTTATGTATTGACCAAAAAAGAGAGTCAAACTAGTGATGATGTACATAATAATTACCTTATACCCCAAGTCCTCTGGATAGAAAAATATCAGTTATTTTTTTACGATTTGAATTTGAATTTTTAACAGCTAATCCAAAGTCATATTAAGAGCAAAAATTAATTTCTCTTTTTCTCGTCAATATCTTGATTTTTTAAAATTATTATTAAAGAATTTTTAATTTAATTTATATTTTAATTTAAGTTTGTGAGAAAGTAAGGAAAAGTAGCAACAGAAATCAAATATTTCCATTTATTCTGTATTTTTCAACGAAAAAAGAAATTTATTTATTGCTACAAAATCTCAGACCCCCTTCCCCACCTATAAAAAGTGAACGTAATAAGTGAATGACTCCCAATCTCATAAGTTTCAATCTAACTTCACACCACCAAAATCCAGTTGCAGTATCACACCAAAAATTATTCCATATGTCCAGGAAAATTCTTTTATGTGACAATAAAAATGCACAACAATAAAAAAAGCAGTGAAAGCAGTCAGGGAATAAAAATTAATGACATTTATATTTGATCAGCATCAGTAGCTTCAAAAATAGTCATTAAATCGAATTTTTGTTATTTTCTAAATTAAAATTTTTTTCCAATCGTTATTTGGACACATCTGAGTGAATGCAAACGTAACTTTTCTGGCCGTTGTTGTTTCTTTCTTCCTCTCTCGTGTGCATGAATTGTTTGGTTATAAATTACACAATAAAGGAAGAAGAAAAGAAAACCTCTAAATGCTGGTAAAAGCATTTATTCTCTGTGTGTTTGCCACACTGCAAATGATAAATGATGATTTTTCGTCTCCTTTGAATGCATTCAGCTTGTCCCCGTGTGTGCATAGACAAAAAAATCTGTAACATAAAAAATATCATTTTATTTCATATGTAAAAATCATGGCGGGAACTTTCAATAAAAAAATAATAATGATGATGATGGCTAATAGTCATAAAAAATTCTAACGTAATTTCGCTATTATGCATATTAGGCAATTTATCCTGAGATGAAAATAAAAATATATTTAGATGCATTTAGGGATATCACGGAAAGAGATTAATAGAAATGAAATAATAATGTGAGTTAAGAATTTAAATTTGAGGCTTTGGCTAAAGCGCATTTTTGGTGGTTGATACTGGTGCTTGGTTTTTAGGGTTGCCCTTAATACCCTACCCTGTCCTATCCTGGGTATTCTAGGGCAGGCTAGGGATAGATTAATTAGGGGTAGCCTGGGGTAACCTAATCAACCCAAGTAGGTAGAGAAATCCCTAGAAATCTTTATTTCTAATTTCCCTGGTATTACAAAAATATATGTCTGTGATGTGCTAGTTATTACTAATATGACCAATTTTAGCTTTCATGTGATTTAAATCATACTACAAAACCCATTACAAAACAGAAGGATCATGAATAAAACCTTTCTTTTACAGACCCCCCCCCAACTCTTCCTGAACACCCCTTATCCATAATAATAGACATATTGACATCCCAAAACAGAATCTTTACTGAGTAACCAATTTTTCACGACATTGTATTCTGCATTTATAAATAAATTTTTTTCAATACATTCCGTTAATTTTTGACCCCATCCGCACATCACGCAAAACATTGGTTTTGATTAATCGACAGATTACGGTAACGAAATGCATACATAGTCTCAAAATAAAACTATAATAGTATGAGCCCTATTCCTAAAGCCGATAACATCAACAAATAAAAGTGATGATGCATAAATATTTTATTCAAATTAGATTTCGCTGTGAGACTTCTCATTTGCCTTTAATATTGTTGTTGTTGTCGTCGTCATCGTCAAATTCTTTTCGAGCACACCGTGTGCATGTTATGTTCTATTTTTCTCGAAAAAATGTATAACAGAATAAAAAATTAAAAATCAAGAATTAACAAAAAAAAATGCATGCATGCATTCACAATTTGAAATAACCCCTTGAGGGCATGCAGGCAAAATACAATTAGGGAAGGTAAGAAGAAGAAAAGTTTCGCCGTCTTAATTCTCTTTATTCCATAACATATTAAAAGAGGATTTAAGAAATGAGAAAAATATGTTTATTTAGCCAGCAATTGAATAAAAACAACAACTGCGATCCTGAGACATTTACTACGGGATTGTGCGTAACGGAGACCTTTCTATATTTTTTCGCATTGTCATCAGCAGGAATGCTCAGCGATTAAGAATATAAATGTAAGGAATTTATGAATAGGCAACCAAATTATCTTCCTTGTGCTCTTCTTCATTACTTTCTTTTTCCTTATGTAAGGGTTTTTTGAGGAATGTGAGTTGAAATTAGAGCATTTTGGCTTAGATTTTATTAAGCAGGAGATTTGATTATATTGCTTAAATCTGCCAAGGGCCGATGTAGGTCTCCGTAGAACTAATGTTTAAAATATTCCAATAAAACAAGTTAATCGAACCCTTGTCTTTGGTATATTGGTCTAACATGGAGGGATCTATGACTAATAGACCAAAGTTCGCTAGTACTAGTCCATCGAGGTTTCCAAGTCCTCCCGTTAGCCTTGTACATAAAAATAGTTATTAATTGCAAAATCATCGCCAAAAAAATGCGTCTCAACCATTCCCATGAGAATAATTCCCAAACATCTCATTTCTGTCCCATTCGTTGAAAGAGTTGAATCAACTTTAATCCGTTGTTGTTACCCATTGTTGTCGTCTTCTATCTTTTAATATTGCGACAGATAGTCAACGAGTTTTCCTTCGTTCTCAAAAAATATATATACCGTCCCGTCCCTATTTCGATACAATTTTAAAGATGCACGAATTTTAAAAAAGAGAACATAAGCGACATGTGAAAGTTATAAATAGACACGTCAATTTTTCATAATGAAAATCCTTTTCTTAAAAAAGACCGGTTTTGAGACAATTTCATTTATTAAGGATTCATCCCCGTCCCGGGGTATAGTGGACAGTTTTGTTTTTATGACAACATTCACCCATTAGAAAAGAGTATTATTCATGAAATACGGGATCGCAACTTAACATAAGACACGTCCATTCGTGACAAACAAACCATTAACTGTATACAAGACATTTCTCTTCTTTGTTAATGATGATGATCATCCTCAATATTATATTTTGATGAATGTGCAATGGCCTCTGTTCCTCTTTTATTGTTGTTGGTTTTTATGTACAATTTTTGAGGTCTTTACGAGCCAACCGTTTTCATGCAGGGCAAATCCCGTTTGAGGAGAGAACAAAAAATCTAAATTTCTCATGAAAAGACTTTTTTTATTATTTTGAAGAATTCATCATCAACTTATATCCTCAAACATAATCAAGTATTCATACATAGACATGCCATAGCACTTTGAGAATGGATGACGAGAAAATGCCAAAAACTGGATCTTGAAAAACAAATGTGTGTCTTGAGCATGAACACAAAAAAAAGCGGGCGAAAAGAGATACTTTGTGGACATGATAATGCGTTTTAAATCTTTATAAATTTGATTTTCCTTTCTCCTCACCATGAACGAGTTTCCTTCTTCATGCTTTTCATACATGATGGATAAAAATTGTTATGTGAAATCTGCGACAAAGCTGGATTTCATCAAACGGGACAGTTGGTGAAAAAATGATTTTTTTGTCGTTGTTCCTGCTTTCTTTTTTTTGATGAATGATGATGCATGTTTGTTTTACGCATTATTGTTTGTCCTATGAATATTTTATGGAAAAAAATTGTCTTCATTTTTATTGAAAACAAGTATTATGAATATTGCTTAAAAATGAAAAGGTGCTGATAGCCGTGAGACAAAAATAGACAATTTTAATGTATTTCTAAAATTAGATCGGTCTCTAACCCTTTCATTTGTTTGGTGAATTGATAAATATTTTAAGATTCAATATTTATTGATGTCAGTTTTCCAATCATTTATATTAATATACTGATCAAACGACAGCATGGGCTCAAGGTGGTCACATGCGCGATGACAGATATTTTGTGGGGTGGATTGTTGTGAACTGTTTTGTGTCCGCTTTAGATTGATTCAATCAGAATTGCATCTGCTGTGTTTTTAATGCGATCAGATTGTTGTGTTTCTAGGATGTCCATTGGTTTTGAGTTAGAAAATTGAGACTATTTTTGATCATATTAAGCTTAGGCTTTAAAAAAATCCAGTTGAATATAAAAATTGATGATCCAGTCGATCGACTTATTGAAAAAAATTGGATAATTTTCTCAGAATTTAATTAAATTCTAGAAAATTTAAAATTTCTCACAAACATACTTTGCATCCACACCCTCCTAACCCATCAAATAAATCAAAAGACAATATGGACATAAACAGCATTGACCATCAATATATCAGTCCATTCTCAATATATAATAATTTAACGGCGTGTAATCGAGACGGGTTCTCTATCCTCCTTTCTCAAAACTACTAAGCTCAATAATATTTTATTAAAGTGAAGGAGAAACTGTTCATTCCCTGATGTGAATCGAGATTCTCGTCAATTTGATTTTGATCAAAAATAAAGGCAGAGAAATAAAGGGGGTAGAAATTCAATACGAGCGGTCAGATGAGATGTAGGAAAAGTATAAACAGCGCGAAATAATGACCACTGTTGTGTGTGAATAAATTGAAGAAATAGAGAAAAAATTTCCCTTCCTTTATTTACTTTCTTTCTACTCTCGTTCGTTCGATACTGCTGCTGACGTTTTGGGATTATGTGCTGTGTGTTTGTCTCACTTTTTGGCGCATTGTGTGGACGGATTTTTATTGTATTTTATAACATCTTTTTAAAATTGTATGTCGAGGCAATTTTGTATTTTGACCGACGATTGTGAGCTGTTTGATGTAAAAATTGCTTTCTCGATGCTTTGAACAATGTAAGAGGATGAGAAAAATCAATAAAATTTCCTTCACATTCTTTCAACACAGCGAGAAATGGCAAATAAAGGATATTTTACTCTCTCGGACCGGTTCGCTTGATTTTCCCTTTTTTGGTTGTTGATACTTTTCATTTCTTATAGCCACCCTCGTTGAATTATTATTATTATGACCATTGCTGCTGCTATTTCTGTTTCTGCTCTGATATACTTCTTTGTTACAAATATCGTAATATCCCTATTTATATTTAATTGATGTGAAAAATAAATAATTTAATGTCCAAAATCGCCGTCATATGCACACATATAAATTTCTTTTAAGGGACTGCGGAAGGTTGTGCTATTTTTTGGGGTGTTTGGGAAATTTAATTTGATTTTTGTACTTTTGAATGGTGTGTGATTCTAGTTCTTGCTTTTTTGGAAAATTCTTGAAAATAATTTTTATGATTTTAAGAAACTTTTGCAATTGTATTCAAATATTTATGTTTTTTACCATTTTGACTACTGGGACTGCGGTATTCTCTGACCATACTAAAGACATTAGCTGAGGTATATTTGAGAAATCAGCCCTTGGTGGATAACATGAGCGTAGTCATGGGAGGGCAGGGTTGGGTCTCTCTTCTACTCGAGCTTACATGGTCCTTAGGGGTCCCTACTCAAAATAATCATCAAAAATTCCGTGATTTCTCCCAAAAATCAAAAATTCAACTCATTTTTATTTCAACCAAAAAAACTTCATACTCAAAAATAAAATTTTCAACTTGATATCCAACAAATACGGATTCTTTACTTTAAAAATAAGAACTCATGAAAAAAAGTGAACAAAAAGACGCGAAAATGTGAAATGTAAGTCAAGCATGAATATTTCCAAATAGAACGGATGTTAAGCAAGCGAGTAAAGAAGGGCCAGTGTACACATTTTCGCACAAAAGCACACACACAACACAAAACAGCCTTTACTGTTGCTAAAATTCATTCACATGTGGCTTATCATTAAATACATCAAGCACACCAGCAAATTTGTATTCAATAAATTTATTTATTTTTTTCACTCTTTCCATTCGCTGGTAATTTCTCGCACTAGAATATTGGTTTGCTGAATCTCATGGTCCCATCAGTGTAGATGATTTATCGCATGAGGTGCTGTGATTTATGGCTTCAGTATTTACTTAACCTTTTATCCTTTTTCCTTTCTTTTTAACTATTTTTCTCCTCCTTTCTTCTCCTCGATGTCAATCGTTTAAAAAAATTAAATCTTTTTTTTTCTACGAAATAAATGCAAATTAGAGAATGAGGTGCATTTAAGGTACGATTCACTAACAAGGTATAAAAATACAATTTTTTTCAACTATACTGAAATGATTTATGTCGTTAGATCTACGTTGAGAACTGGTTTTTTGGGCATGGAATTGAGTAAATATTTATCTTGCAATTGTTAACTGCCTTCCTAGTTCTTTATGCATACATTAGCCTTCAGGCATAAAAACTATTTTTTCTTTTAATTATTTCCCCGTTGCATTTCTTTAAACCGGGGATCGATGAAAAATGTCTTTTAATGGGACGTCGTGGTAATTTAAATATGTGTGTAAAAGGGAATAAAAGACAGCTTTTTGTGTGTGCAGTTTTTAGTAAAATCTTATTAAAGATATTAATCAATGTTGGTTGCACTAATGACACTTTTTTTTCTCTCGACTACCAATTGTTGTTATTTCTTTGGCCCGTTTCTATGATAAATTGGTGGGCCTTACCGGAGCTAAATGAGATAAATTGTCCTTCAACCTTTTTGTATTATTTTTTTTTGTGTGTCAAACATTTTCGATTTGTTTCTTTTGCTTTATTGTCGTAGTTTTTGTTTGAAAATGTATTGAATTGGGATGAGTTGGAATATTGGGTGATGTTGGTGACCAGATAAATGTATCTACTTTTTTTGAGGGAATTTATAAACGAAATCGTTTGAATTAAGAAATTCTAAATGTATTATGAATATTTAAATCTTAAAAGGTGGCTACCTGGGGTACTCTGGGGTATCTTAAGTAGAGAGTAGGGGTAGGGTTTGTGTGGTATCCTAGGGTACCTACCCTACCTTCCCCTAGGGTACCCCACCAATCACCAGTATCCTACCCCTACCGTCATCCTAGGATACACTCTAGTTATTATAAGTTGCTCATTTTTTATTAAAAATTTCTTTGAAAATTATTTTCCAAAAATTCAATGAATTTCATTATCTGCGCATCAACAGACCATCGTCATTGTCTCTCAAATCCAAAAACATCTAACTCACCATCACTTTTGTAGATGAAACAAAAAATTTATTTACACAAACATTCTTAAACATTAATAGTAATCAAAATGAGTCTGACGAGCCCTTCAAGATATATGAAAATTAGCCACTTATGAAATTAATTTTCATGCTCAAATAAAAAGGCAAGTGGAAGCACATAAAAATAAACGAAATGAAAAATTTTGCACAGCAAAAAAAATCCCTTCAACAATTTTTTTTGCTGCATAAATTTAGCACAGCTGAATGATTTCTTGAGTGTTTCATTAAATGTGAACTCGACACGACAAAAATAAATTTCTTCATGCATTTTAATGGAACTATTTTGAATGGAATTAGTCGAGTGCTGATTACTGATTTCGCGACATTTCAATAAATCACTCGTAATATTTCTACTCGTTATTATGCATAAATTGACGGTTTTAACGATCAAAGAATTGCAATTTTTTGCTACTCTCCTGGACGTAATTTTATTAGAATTGCCCTCAGGCTGCATAAAAAAATTCATATTAATAATAACACTGCATATAAAAAACGAGAAGCACATGCACATTCGCGTTTTTTTTCGCTTCGATAGCGCAAAGAGGAACGAAATAAACGACGGAATAAAGAAGGGATAGAACGAGATATGTTCTTGCCATACGTCCTCTTATTATTTCCATTCGAGAACACTGCAGTGCATCTATAAGAACATAATAAAAGCAACCTCGTCGCTAAATAGTTACAACAAAGAATAGAAGTGAGTATTAGTCGCGTGCATACGCGATATTTTATTGCGTCCCTTTTATTATTGCCTAATTCTGCTTAACAGCAGTTCTCCCTAATATGATTTTATGTTTTATGTCCTCACCGTGCATTTATTTAAAATTGCTTAACAATACAGCGGGTTTTTTGGCTACAAAGAATATTTGTATAATAGAACTTGATGATGATGACGGACGACGATGATGATTTTAACGAGTCGATTGTATTGAGTCTCCCTTCTTCATCTGGACATTCTAATATGCATTGTTTTCGACGATATTAACGTTAGATGTACAGTAATAATAAGAATGTCGCGATGTCAGCACGATCGAACTTTTTTTTGCTATACAAAAGCCGACAAGCAGCATGCACACTTTTCAGAATGAGTTGAGTGCCGCGGAAAAATTGCATTTGTAAAGAAATGGATAAAATTTTAATTTGAAGGGATGCCTTGCGATGAAATGATGGAATTAAAATTTTTTCAAGGTCGATTTTAATTGAGTAGTTATTTTTGTATAGGGTGGGCATTAAATTTTCATAAAATTTCTGGATGTTCCTACAATTTTATTGAGAATACGAAACTTGGAAGCAAATATTAAAAATATGGGTTATTTTCTTAAAAAAACGAGACTTACTATGGTTCACTTATGACGTAACGCTTCTAATGGGGAGAAGGGTTCTGAGATTTTGTGACAGTTCAAACAAAGAAAATTTTCTTTATGAATATTTGAACTGTTACGCAGAACAGTAACTTTTTAGATTCCCCCTTGTTCCGAATTTTTTTAGTTTAATCTGTTACAAAATCTCAAACCCCTCTAAAAAAACAGATTTATTGAAAATTCGTTCTTAGCCGTCCACACCACCTTAATCTACCAAACAAAGACAAATCACAACAATTTTTTCTTAACATTTTTAAATAATAAACAATCAATTCTAACAAAAATCCAGCAATAGAAATTCCACAAGAACCAAGCCATATATAAAATCCATAAGCTAAATCGTCAATATCAAAAACTTTTTGTGTGCTTTCCTCCTCGTCGACATTATTTTGAAAATTCACCCAAGTATGGAACTCATACGAATGCTGGATTATTCCCATTGGAATGAAGCGCTGCACAATTTCGTCAGTCAATTCGAATAGGAAGTGATTTTTGAATGTAGATATTCCATATTGGTGGGTGAAGAGTGACTGCTTGAGAATTCTTAGAGAACATTTACAAAATGATCCAAGAACTGAAAGCTGCTCGCTGGGTAAATAAAATGCGAGTTTTGCTGAGTAATTTTCTCGTTGATGAAGAAATTCTTGATTGAAGTCGTAGACATTGGTAAAGGTTCGGATGTTTGGTCTGAGAATGAAAAAAACTGCAGTATATGTCATCAGAAATTAACACCATTGCCTACCTTTTATTCACTTCGATCATATTTTCCAATGTATTCAGAATATGGCTATATCCAATCGTCACAATCGTAAAATTTTGATAATATAAGTCATCAATGGTTTCTGGTGACGGCTTTCTCATGTCTGACGTCATGAATTCGAATAATTTACTTTGATAGCATGTTCGAAAGATCAAACAAAACACGATAAAACTTAGTAGTAAAAATCGTGGATATGACTTTGCAGGAACTTTCATTTGACCTAGTCCGAAGAAAATAAAAACAATGTTCAATGTTGGTGTCGTGATTCCTTCACCGTACACTAAATTTTGATATTTTTGAGGTAATTTGTTGAGGACAAAAATGACAAAAAATGTCACAACAAATGTTAGAGTTAACCATATCCAAGTGTCGGCATCAAATGGAAGGAAAAGCTTTTCACTGACTGAATAAGGTTCGCCTGGCGTTATCAAAAATATGAGACTGCTTTCTGCAAACGTCATTGATATGTGATAAATGCTGTCTATAGACGTCTTTGTTTCAAGTAAGACGTGAATCTTTTTATGCTGTTCATGCAATATGTATTCACTTGGAACGCGTTGATCAGGTCTAGTTTGAATATCCAATGAAATAACTCTAATATATGGTTTAAAATTTGCATACTGTCCCATTGCAATAAAAATATCGATCATTAATCCTTTGGCTTTTCCAGTAAACTTATCATTATAAAAATGGGTGGGCATTTCAGGCATAACTCCTGTAGATAGTTCACATTTTTGAAAATCCTTAAATTTTTTATAAGTTTTAAGCTCTTTCGTCCGATTTTGTAAATGTTTGTTAAAAGAATAAATTATGTCTAATGTAGGCTTATTGCAACCGCGAATTGTAAACCATTCGAAAGTGATCAGATCAATGGATTCAGTTGTTTCATAGAAAATATATTCAAAATAAAATGGTTTGCCCGTGGAAGCATATAAATTTGTTTGAATCCTTAATTGACTAACAAAGTTTGTCACATTATTCAGATATACTAAAAATTTCAATGGCTTTGCGTAGTTGTTAGACAATTTTACATATAAATTGAAATAATTGAATGTTGTGATATTTTCCGTAATAATGAGTGCTGAGTTACTTAATGTAAATGCAAAATTAGCTAAAATACTGTTATCATTCATTTCCATAATTTTAGTTGAAAATTCTCCAAAATTTCTCTTCTGAATTTCATTGATTATTGACGTATCTGAACTTTTGTAGATAATAATGTCAAATGAAATAGAATTTTGGATGTAAAACTCCTTAATTACATCCCCAATTGCTTTTGTCATGGAGATTTTACTGTTATAATTTTTTGAATTTATTATTGATGTATAAATTGGAGTCATAATAATTAAAATAATTTTTAAAGTCACAAAAATTTTGACAAACATTTTTATATTTTAGATTGTTTTCTTTACAAAGTCTGAATACTTACTAAAGTTATTAATGAAATTATTTTTAATGACAACAATTGAATTATAAATAATTCATTAGAATGTTTGTAGTTTTGGGGTGTCCATATGCTCAACATTTATTACTAGAGTCCGTCAAGCATGATGAACGAAAATTGATAAAAATTATTATTTGGGCAAACACCCATCATCCAAAATTTTACACTTTAAAATAATAAACTTTTGTCAGGAATTTTTGTCCTAAGCAAATTTAATTTTTAGTAGGGGTCCAATTTTTTCCTATACAAATCGCAATATAGAGAATCAAATGATCCCTTTGGATTCCTCCCTGGATACGCCCCTGAATAAATTCGTAGCTATACTTTTGTGACTTACATGCTGTGTTATCTTGCTAATAAAAACTCATATGAGGATTTGTATCAGGAACATGTTTTGTCATTACATTTTAATAATTATTTATAATCAATATCGATAAACAGAAAAAGGAGTAAAAATAAAAGTTATTTTCCTTTACATTTCTAATGGAACCATTTGCTTATTTCGTAACGCGTTACAGGAGGAGGGGGTCTGAGATTTTGTGACAATTCAAATATATAATTTTTTTGTATGGAAAATTTGTAATAAATGGGTGAGGGGGTCTAAAAACTCATTTTTTGCGTTACGTAATAAGTGATCGACACCTAAAAAATATTAAATACAAACAATGTATTTATAAATGTAAACAATGTTAGAAACTTTTATCTTGACCAGACTACGTCAATGAATTTTTCAAATAAACTTGAGGAAATTGATAAGGGCGTAGTGAGAATTTTTGACATAAAAGTTGGCTTTTGCGATGGTTTTTAATAAAAAAAACATTTAAATTATCAAAAAATTAAATAGGATAATATTCTGTTTATTAATATAACAAATTAGTATCCCTGTAGTACCATAAGTAAGTCCATATAAGTCCAGAAGTATAATTTTTCGCAAAAACGGATAATTTTTCTCCTGTCAAATTATCCATTGCAAAAAAGAAGTTATCGACGACATATGATAGCACATAAAAAGTGCAACAGACTGCGGCTGCTGCCTCAAAATATGTCCATAATACAAAGAAGTAAAATAAGCGAGAGAGATCATCAGAAAGGAAACTGAGTGACTGGATGAATATAAAAAAATTCTTCTTACAATTTTGTTGTCAACATTGATTCTTGACACTTGTGCTTCTTCTTCTGGCGCTTTTAATCCCATTCCTTTTTCGTATCTGTCTTCTCGCCGATATGTCGTTCCTCTTTTATATTATTTCGAGCAACGAAAACTGTACTACATTGTTGGCACATCCGTCTACATCTTTCCGTTCGTCTCTCTATCAACTGTTGTTCAATTTTTTTACTCTTTATTCTTATTCTTTTCCTTTGTTTTTTTTTTAAAAAATAATATATATAATACAATATATGCCGTGAGGAAATAATGAGAGTAACACGAAACCGCATATACAAAAAATTTATTTTTTTTTCGGGTGGGCATCATTATTATGCACTTTTATGCAATTTCACATCCAAGACAATCGCGAATTTCGTGTGTATTTTTTTTGCGTCAGTTGCTCACCGGTTGATCCCCACATTACACATGACGGGGCTTATGCACACACAACACATTTATTATGTTATTTACTGCACTTTTTATATATATTCTTTATTTTAATTATAATAATCGACATCATGAAATTGTTGCCTTCTTCTTTGATAATGTTGAGTATAACAATTGAGGGGCCTCGCTTTATTTCGGTTTACTGTCGCTGACTGATGTGCTTTTCATTGTATACACATTCATTTGTTGCTTCTAGGGCTTCTTAGCGATTACACTTCGCTGGTCATCACGAATATTTTTTTGTGTGTGCATTTGCTGCTGCTGAGAGACAGAAAAACGTATGGCGAGTGTAAAAATGTTTGTGATGTTGTGGATTTGGAGCGATTTTTAGGGGGGTTAATCTTGAAAACCTCATTGGATGTGTCTTTGGTTTGAAGGAATTTTTTAACTTCATTTTTGTGTATTTTTTAGGAAATTAAATAATAAAATGATTTAACCAAACTGAACTATTGACTATAATGTTCCACGATACTATGAATCAGGGGGTCCATGGTTCGAAGAAATTCAATTTAAACAGAGGGTTTCTAGGATAAAATAACTAGGATAAAATAACTATTCAAATCGAAGATTTATTGAATTTAATGGATAATAAATGAAACTTGTTGCTAAGAGCCCTTATGATTACTTTAGACCAGAGGGGGGGTCCAGAGTTTTAAAACTGTTTTTTCAAGAAGACTGTATCAACTTTTTCAAGGTTTTGTTTGATTTATAATTAATAAGGTGTAGTCAATTTGAAAGTATCATTAGTTTTTCAAATGGGTTCCATTTATACTGAGTTTCAAAAACTGGACCCCCCTCTGGGTACGCCCATGCCCCTATACACAAACTCAAATGGACAATTTGCATTTGAAAATCTCAAAATACCAAAAAATTCAATCGAATGATTACGTCCTCGTCTCTTTAAACTCATTGTTACTAAAGACTGAAGAATTAAACAACAGAGAAAAAAATTAAGTAAAAATAAAAAGGAAATGAGCAGACATCCGAAAATTCTCAACCAAAAAAATGATTTTATTTTTCGTAGAAATTTTTTTCTGTGTTATTCAGAAAGAGAAAATGATTATAATTCGCAAAAATTCAGCGATATCATGCAATAGTAATTGAAGTTTCTTTCAATCTCCCCAGAGCTCGCTTGCTAAAAAAAGCAAAATCGCTGTCTTGACCATTAGCCAACAATGTTTATGCTGCGAGGGATAATCGTCCGCTAAATATTGCATGATGCTGCTGAATTTTTATTAAACACAAAAAAAATTCTTTCAATTGCTTTTTTGTAGCTTCTCTTAACATGAAACCGTCTGCTTTTGTTGCTCCAATAATTGAAGAAATTTGTTAACACATATACAATGATATAAATTGCACATGTACGTGCTATTATACAGATGTAGATAGACATAGATCAGAACTTCTCAAACTGTGTGCTACGGCACAGTATAATCTTAAATAATACTAGGTAAACTTAAGCTAAAGTGCAAACAAAACGTAACCTTTTTGGACTTAAGTGTAAATCATTAAAATTTCAACTAGTGTGTCTCGAGTCAAAAAGGTTTGAGAAACACCAAGATAGATACTCAAAAGAAAAGTAAATTAAATAAAGAAAGAAGGAAGAATTTCGCGAAAAAACCAAAGAATCATAATTACTATTGAGAACTTTTTCTACCATTCCTTGACTCGCCTCGAATCTACTTCTTTTTATCATTCTGCCAAGATCATTATGTTGAGCATGCACGGTGAAAATAATTAGTAAATACTCATTTCTTTGCCTTATTTTTAAAGAGGCGAAAATGTAATTAATGAGAGCACATTGGCGTGAATGCGCGTCCACTTGAAAGGTTGCAAATAAGCGGGGTAAAAGTATATTGAAGCATAAAAGCAGCGATGGCACGTAGAATATAGTAGGAAGAATGGAATAAATAAAGTTTTTCTTTCTTTCATGTTTGAAGCATCAATTGATCCATTAGTTTATTGATTTTTTTACCTCATTTGTGGAATTAATAGATTTCTTAATGCTGCAGCATTGTTTTTTGTTCGTTGGCAGCACATGAATATGATTTTCTTCCGGTGCATAAAGATACATAATATTAAATTAAAATTATGATTATTAATTAACAAGATCGTTTGAGTTCGAATTTTGGATTATATAAACATGCAATGTTATTAGCACTTAAACTATGTTATGCAGAAATTCAATCGACTTAAGGGATAAAGTTTTGATCAGAAGAAATTTGTTTTGTCATTTTATTGTTTTACTCCTACTTGATAATTCAAAAAATGAAAGAAATACCCTAGTGAATTACAATTTCGTCTGCAAAATTATTTTTGGAATTATGATATATGTAAAATAATCTCCCCACGTGTGATTCTGCAGCTCATGTAATAAATTATTTCAGAAATAAACAGTTTTTCTTCTCTAGGGTCGTCTATAAATGACGTCCATATGTTTTGGGGGGAGGGAAGGAGATTAAGATTAAGATTTGTATAATTCTTCATTCAAATATATTTTTAGGTATGAAAAGTTTTTAACAGAGTGGGAAGGGACATAAAAACCCATTTTACAATGAATTTGTGAATGACATAATTTCGAAAAAAATATCAAACTTCGACTCAAACTGTGGGTGCTGTCTAGCACTTGTAATTCGATTTCGACTAAATGTGTCTATATTTTGTAGCAGGATTTCCATAATTATGATATTTTACGTTAATTCAAACCATAGACTAGTACATAAGGTTCCAATAAATGTGCTAGCACCTCTTTATAATTTTTCTGTCTTTTTTGTTACAATTTTCATTAAAATTTTCCGTTATTATGATTAATTCTAAAGAATTATACCTACAGTGACTAGAAATTATTCAAAAAAAAAATTGAGGACATTCCTAAAATTTAACCAATTTAGGCTAATTTTGGGCAAAAGTACCTAATTTTGGACATTTTTGGGTCTAAAAATAGAGGACATAGGAAGATATAGTAGATCTTAGCATAAATAATTATATTAAGAAAACAGAAGTGACACTCATGGTCGATATTTGCAGTGAAAACAGCAACTTGATTTATTCTAAAAAAGAATATACAAAAGTTTTGAATATATTAGATAGTCCTATCATAAGCATCTGAGATGACCATCCTGTATATGACATTTCATTAAGACTGCAAAATTGTCCGCAAGTTAAATCCCCTTAAATATCACATCATGACATTAAAAACTACCGTCTTTCAAAAAAACTAAAAGACATAAAAAATCAATAAACTAAAAGTAAATTTTTTCCTCCATCCACATCTGAACCGTCATGTGTCACCGACTGGCGCAGATATATATATAATTTTTTCTGACCGTTTTCTTCGTGCATGAACACATTTCGCTCTATATTTATTCCCTCGATGAATAGCATACAGCAACAACAGCAGCAGTAGCACAGAAAAAAAACATTATTGAGATTGAGATTACAATTTTCTTCACGAATGACACATCAAAAAATAAAGAAGAAAAGAAGTTTGACCACCCATCGCAGCCCCACCATCAAGTCACTCACATACAGCATATAATATTACACAAAAGAGCTCATTCATTTCACAATATATATAAATATATGTTTTGAAATCCACTGAGTGGGATGTGGGATGAGAAATGGAAAAAAATTGAGATGAAACAGCATCAACATCAGCATGTGCCATGTGCGGGACATTAAAAAAAGTCCATTATTGATTCGCGAAAGAAAAGAAGAAGCAAAAAAGAAGAAAAAAGGACATTGTAGAGTGAAAATACAAAAAGAGAAAATTCTTTTTTTTTCAATCCCTTCTTTATTTTCCCTCGTTGAATCTAACATCCATCAACTGTTATGGCTATGACCATTCAGCCATACACTTCACAATCACAATCACCCCTTTTTTTCTCTCACTGATGCTTGACTAACAAAAAGAAAGCGATTTTTTTATATTTTTTTTTCTTCCTTTTTTGCACTGCTTACATCTCATACCCATTACTATTATAAATCGCCAGTTCTCTTCCTCCCTCACAACTTTACTTACGGCGATATGGCGAGAAAAATGCCAAACCATCATTTAAGGATGTGGATATGTGAAAAGAACGGTCGTTCGAATTTTTTTCTTCTGCTGCTGCTACTGTTGTAGATATTTGTAGGATATATAAATATATTGAGGGGACGATGATGTTATTACAATTTCCATCAGGACGGCAATTTTTTTGTTGATGCTGCTGATGCTTTTTTTTCTTTCCTTCTTTTCACTGCTTTGCTTCATTATTTTTCCTTTTTCTTTTCTTGTTCCCTCTCGCTATTGAAGTTGCTGTTGTTGTATTATTTTTTTGGACATTCTCTCTTGACAATTCATACTGCTTTCCTTCCTTTCTCCTTGTTGTATGATTTGAAATATGTAAAAGTACAATCGGGACAAATGTCCACATGTATCTGTGTTGCTCGATGATAAGTAGTGAATCAAAACTTTTTTGACAGGACTTCGATTATTTCTTGTTAGTACGAGTATCTTTTTTGTGGTATTTTTGAGTTTTTTAAGGAATGGAAAACTATTTTGAATGCAGATTTGGAAGCTATTTTTGAGTGATGGATGTTTTATTTTAAATCCAAAAAGTTTTGATTATTTAAGTAATTTTAGTGATAAATTTTTTGATTAAATCTTTTATCAATTTTTACACGCTTTATATTATGTTTGTCTTGATCAGTTTTATGTGAATGTTTTAGGATATCATACTCGAATGTCACATTTTGTAAAAAAAAAAAGTCAAAAAATAGTGTCCCCAGGCCAGCTTGAATTCAGACCTAGGTCACTATGGAGCTTAATTTTCAATTTTTACAACGTTTATCATTCGGGATACAAAAAGCTGTTAGATACTGCTTAAGATACGCCAATGACATCCTTTCTAGTTGAAAATTAGAATATTTTTCTCTTGTGTACATGCTTCCATGTTTCGTTCAATTTATATTCAATTCCTTTTGTGTCTGCTCTGATATTTTGAACAAAACTAGTTTTGTTAGATATTGTTCAATTTTTATGAAAATGGAATTTTTTGGGACGCTGAATGACGGCTATTTTGAATATATTCACATTTTTTAGGTTGTCAACTCAATATTTTGTAGAATGGTATATTTAGGAGTGCAGTCAGGGGGTGTTTCTGGGGTTCTGAACCCCTATCTTTTAAAAAAATGTCTTTATTTTGCCAGAGTTTTTAAAAAAATCTAAAATTGCGATTAAGAATTTTCTTTAATTTTTTAAGACTTTTTGAAAAAAAAACACACATTTTTAATATAGTTTGCTATACTGATTAAAATTGGTTTGAGGATTTAAAATTCAAAACATCACATTATGGACTGACACCTAAACATTTAGCTCAAAATTTTTTATGTTCCTCTTCTTTTCGTCTTTAACAATTCATCGCAAGTTGAGCTAAATATAAAAATCTGCAAAAATCACAAAGAAAATAACTCAAAATTAATTTAATTTTTTGTTGCCATTTAAAGATTATTTTTGTGAATTCGTCCTCGACAATCTTCCTTCATCATCTGTATTATTTTCTTTCTTCCTACATTTTTTTGCGCGAAATTGAGCATTGACTAAAAATAAAAAATAAAAAAGGAGAGTGAGAATGAATAAGAAAACAACAAATTCGAGTTGATTGATAGAGCGAGGGTGATTTTGTGTAAAAAAATCTTCATGTCTAACGCCTTCAATACTTCTTTTTTGCTATTTTTTTCTGCTACATATAATACATAAATAATATCCGTGGACCCTTCTTGATCATGACGGCGATGAGGACGACAAAAGAGTGGTGATGATGATGATGATATTGTGTGTATGTGCAGTACAGTTACGGTCAAAAAAAAGTTGTGTATTGAAAGTTTCTTTCCTTTTTCTATGTTTGCGTATGAAATTTTCTTACATCGTGGCATGTGTTTAGATTGTAAATTACCATTTTTTGTGCCCTATTCTCCCTCAATGACTTTATATTTTTTTCTCTCTTCCACTTGGAAACTTTCTAATTTTATGTGACTCCTTTTTGTGAAAAATTGATTTTTTGTATAATGTCTGAATGGCTGTTTATGTTTTTACCATGACTTTAATTGAAAATAGGAAATTGCAGACCAGTGGCTTAGTATGAGGGGGCTCAAAAATTCTTTTTTATTAAATTTTTGAAAAAAGTTCTTAGAAATTTTAATTTGAGTTTTTTCATTTCTGGATAAGGGTTCTCTGTCCCCAATGGTACGCTAGCTACGTTCCTAATAAAAACTACATAATACCAGGGGGTAAATGCCAAGTTCCACTTATCTTAAGCAATCTTATGATGACTATGAATCCTGTCAGGGGTGAAATGAGGGTCAAGACCCTGGAAATCCTGGATAAAATGTTTAGAATTACCCCCAACGTGGTTAATATTCTAATATTAATTTCAAAGCAAAAATTTTTGTTAACTAAAGACATGATGTTTCGATAAATCATTGAACTGCGTCTTAAATTTCTCCTGTAAACCATGTTTTTCCAACTTATTCCCATCTTACTCATATGTACGTAAATATCCTCACGTATAAATAAGCGTACAACTAGAAGTAGATAGATAAGTAAGATAGAGCACATGAGCATGGAGAAAGAGACATCAAATAATAAATTGGAAAGATGGTGAGTGGTAGTGATAGTGATAGTGACCGGTACTATATTTCACAATTTTTTCTCCTCTGCACCTTCTGCCAACGACGGAAAATAAGAGCGGTGTATAACATTTCATCAGAATAAAATGAGCGTGTGTTCGTTCGTCCTTCTACTAAATATTGCCTTTTATACCATCACGTGTCGCTTAATTATTTTCTCTCTCCTCGTTACACATGTTTTTTTTTCTTTTTTCTACTCTTACTGTGGCCTTTGTTGCCAATTTCGCAATAAGAAAAAATAAACCGTTGATTAGATTTTTTCTATCCATTTATTGATATCTGTACAATTTATTTACTAGAGAATTGGTAAACACGTCTTCATAACAATGCGATAATATTAAATTTCATGTAGAGAGATATGAGGAGATGACGGACAATATTGTGCGTAACGTTATATTTATGTAATCAAATGTAATGATTTTTCTGCTTTTGAAAGGTCAATTGACATTACTTTTGCGCTTTCGAAAGAGTGTGGCTGTTTGTTTTGCTCGTGAAAAATTCTTGGTAAATTGGCGTTGGATCGAATGTTTGTTTCAACTTTCTGTAGGTTTGACCTTTCGGCTATTGAATATTTGTAACGTGATTGTACTAAAGTTAAATGACTTGTGGAGCTTCATAAACTTTTTGATTTCAATGAATTTATAAAATTATGTCATGAAATTTAGTAAGATTATAGAATTATTAATTTTTTGTTGGCATTTTTGGGATTCATTAAATTTATCAAATAAGTTTTTCAGAAAACTTAAATTTTTTTACGTGAACTAAATTTTTTTCCTCACCATGAAAATTACCTTTAAAGTTAGATTATATTGAATTAGAATAAAATCTTACCATTAGTCAAAACTACTAAAAATATAAAAATCTGGAAGCTTTAATTGAGCGTTTTTGGTACAAATCTGTTATTTTCAAAAAATTCACCTATTTTTGAAAATTTTAAAAAATTCGCGGCACACCTGAGCATAGGGTTGGGAAAACCAGAATATGGTGTTTTCTCAAAATATGTGGGATATGTGTACATATTCTGGGATACAGAATATGTTTTCTTAACCTTGCCTGAGCATGTTCTACACATTCATTCTGGTCATTTTTCTGGACTTTTCAGGATTCTTCTAAAGTTGTTTCGAATTTTTTTAAACATTTCATTCAGTTTCTCGAATTTTTTTCACTAAAGATTCTGTTAATTTTTAAATTTTGCTTCATGTATAGAATTGTTCCGAATTTGAATCATTTAAGGCAGTTCCCTATAATCGCAAGATTCATGTCAGGTCCTATAAGTTAAAAATTAATAAATTGTTATTTTTTAGGAAACTATATAGTTTATTAAAATGGCAATCAAACTAATTATATAGTTAACATATCGATCTCTAAAACACATTTCTAAATAACAAGATATAAACTTTTTTATTGATAAACAGAAGCACATGGTCTTTTATTATTGTATTATTTCCACATTTTTTTCTCTCTGTTATTTTTTTTTCGTAGAAAAGAAATTAAGGGTGGTGGGATGGATGAAAATTCATTCTTTTTTTCTAAGCTTAACATTTTTATTTCTCGTTCTGTATTTTTTTTGCAATATGTATGTACTATGTACAGTACATAGAGAACAGAAAAAAATGAGAGCAAGAAATAAAAAAAATGTAATTACATAATTTAATACTGTTGAATATACAGGACGATAGGAAGGAAGTACAGAAAAAATTGTCTGTTTTTTATTTCATCTCTCTGTTCGTGTTCCATTCATGAAAACTAGTTGTTGTACACACATTTTTTTCCTTCCTTTATTTTTGCGAAGCATATTCTGGTTAGATAGTAATTCTGTGTCTCATTCCAATGGCATTCTTCTTCTCTCCCATAAAAATGAATCGTTGTCGTTTAGTGCTATATGCAAAAAAAGTGAGAATTTTTTTTATTTTATTTACTCATTCGCTCCTACTACTCCTATATCTCACTATACTGCACTTTGTGTGAATAAAAAAAATTGTGAATGAAATGAAAGCGAAAAGTGAAATAAAAAAAAGTTTATGACTTTCACTTTATGCATTCTTTTTTTTTCCAACCCCCCCGCCCGCTATTTTACCCACAAAATCTCGTTTTCCTCTCCATTCCTCGCACATGACACAATTTTTATTCGTTCTATGTAATTTTTTTTCACTTTTATTTTCATTATTGCCTCACATACATATCTATATGATGTCGAGTTAATGAATCTTAATGCTAATGACACATATTTTCTTTCTTTTATAGCCAACGCGTCTTCATTCACCTGACATGGTGCTGAGATCACGTAAAGGAAATTCATTTGAAATGGCTACGTTGTTGTGTAGTATTTTAATAGGATTTGGCTTTCCAGCCATGGTCGTTTCGGGATATGCAACACGTGAAGTAACAACGAATGATCAACGACGTGTAAAATGTCCATACATACCTGAGGATAAGATTGAAGATGTTGTGGAGGAGGAACTTGATGCAAAGTATCGATTGAAGGATCCACCATTCCTTAAAAGTCGTTTCTTAATTCAATGTGAACAGAAGGAAGCAGATGTAAATAACGAAGTTTTGGCTGAGAAATTGAGGGAAGAGCAATTAAAATTGGAGGAATTAGAGCGACCAGAACCTGATCCGGAACACGGCTTTCGTATTCATTCGTGGGTTGTGATGACTAAAAATTCACCTTGGTGTTTTAAGCCAGAATTTGCTACACCCGAGATTGAAGAAGACGATGAGGATCAAGAAAATGTTGAACCAAAAGCATTTTTCATTGAACCATCAACAGGCTTCATGCATGAATTGACTGACATAAATTATCTTGGAATCGAAAGTATTTGGAATCATCAAAATTATTATGTAAATCTACAATATCCAAACACTCCAATTCATGAAATGAAATGGGATCTGTCTGATAGCCAAAAATGGGAACACTTCCTGCCCGGCGAGCCATTCGAATTGCGAAAAGAGAAGAAACCGGATGATGAAGATGAAGATCAGCCGACAGAGAATCAAATTTTGGCAATTGAGAAGCATCTTGATATGCCATTTTCATGGGTTGACATGTTGCACATTAGTGCTGTTGATTTTGAGGAGAGATATTTTAATGGCGAGAAGAAGGAACATTATAAATATGTGATCTTTGAAAAGTTTGCTCCTTACAAGAATGTCGACGGCCTCATGAAGCGCTTGACCATTTATAAAACTCTCGACTATGAAAATCCATTGCACATCTACGAATGGTACGAGAATCGTGAAGATTTTATGAAAACAATTCAACGTAATTGTTTCACGACTGAAATAATTGAGGAATTTGATAAGGGAAGAGTCGACTGCTTGAAGACTTTTATTCATTATCCCGACGAGACGAGAGAGGTTGTCATGAAATTTTTCTCAAAAAGTCGATTTGATTGCATGAAGCAAGCAATCTTTCACTCGTCTTATATTGCAGAGTTTTATGACGAAAGGCGACGCGATTTGTAAGTTGAATTCTAATTATTTATATAGTTTGAAGCAGAATAGTAGTTGGGGGTTCAATCATGTGGATGATTTTCCTCATAATCGTTCTTACTTGTTACGCGCTTAGATCCTAGTTAATTCCCTGTATCGACGATAATCTGGTTGTTTTGGGGTTTCTTGTGACTAGTCAAATAGTTATATACATTAATTTCTCGATACTGATTTGTTTTTTTTTGCCAAAATTTGTGAAAATGCATTTGCATGAATTTTGTCATGATACGGCTAGATCTAGACCATAGGGTACCAAAGAGGAGGTTCAATGAGGTCCAGACCTCCCCTTAAAAAAAATTTATTTTTGATTACAAGTAAATATTTGCATACCATTAGAATTAACAAGAACTACAAAACCACGCGATTAAAAAAGAAATTTTTTTTGGATCCCTCTTTAAAAAAATTCTGTGTACACCTCTGATCTAAACTAAGTGCCTAGTAAGCAACTAGAGCATGTAAAATATTTCGAATAATTTTTTTTAATTTAACAACTTTTAAACCTCATTTTCAGACTATTTTATCGAAAATTCTTCGTCAATGAAAGCTCATCAGCAAGAAACATCGAGGTAAACTGTCCTTATTATCCCCATTGTTGTTATTCAAATCTCATTTATAAATTTCTTTCTTTATTTCCATCCGACGTCTGACCATTATCAGAAAATAATTGAAAAATACAGCCGCAATGAAAACAAAGACGCCTATCATGATGTCGCCATACGTCATTTTAATCGCAGTGAGAATGAAATTTTTGTTCAATTTCATTATGACGAAGATGCAATAACGGCTACGACAAAAACTTTCATTAAACCACCGCGCAGCGAGAAGGAAGCAAAATTCAGTGTGAATAGTGTGAGAGGTTATGTCGCAAATCCATGGGAATCTCAAATGAATAATTTAGAAATGTTCTATTTGCTGCAAGAATTAATGAAAAGTGAGGAGAAATCTGTCGACTGTTTTCATGCTCGTGATACAGAAATAAAGGAGATTTTAGAGGCTCGGAAGGAGCAAATTGCAAATCCGTTATTGAAATTTAGTATTTTTGATCCATTAAGGAATGATTCAGCAAGAAAAATGAGGTTGCAAAGGGTGAGCAAAAAAAACTTTTTTTTTTCTTATTTCTATTCAGAAAATTGAATTTTATATTTTATTATAGTTCGAGCAAATGAAAACACGTGAAATGCTCGCAAAAAGTCAGCAGGCAGACTTTCTCGCACCCTATCTCGTACGTTTTGAGGATAAAAAACCGCAAGATAATGAAATTGAAATTGCCATTCACGACTGCTTGAAAGATTTCAAGAAAAATTATGAGGAAATGATAAATGAACTTCAACATCGATATGATGAGTCAACGGCTGAATTAAATTCACTCAAGCGTTTTCTTCATCGCTATATGGATCAATTTTCTATTCAAGAATACGATAAATTCATACAGGAAGGGTAAGATGATGATGATTCAGGTAGAATTGTGGGGAATGGAGTTGGTTGAGGCTTAGGCGCATTATTTTGGTGTGGTCTGTCTGTAGTCGAGTTGGAGGATTCCAAGTAAACGACGTCATTATCAAAGATACTGATCAGAGCATATTGATAGTTTAAGTAGACATTCTGTCAATCTTCTTGGTGTTTACTAGTTAAAGTCAGTCGTGGAGCAACAAAATGATAATTATTGTCTCGGTCTCTGTTTCAGTTCCAGAGATCATGACTTAGAGGCACAAAATCGATGGTTGGGGACAGTATTTTTCTTAATTTTACAATTTATTCCTAAATAATTATCCTTAAAATTATTCAAACCAGACAAAATGCCATAACCAACCTCAATTCCGCACATTCAACATAAACCTGCTATTGAAAAAAGGTTCAAATAAAATTTTGATTCAATATCTTTTCTCCACTTTTCTTTAACTCTAATTATAGTGAGAATATTGAACGTTATCGCAAAATAATTCAGCTACGAATCGAAGCCGTGAAAGAGGAATCATCTCGAAAATTTGGAAATTTAGTTGAGTCAATACCGAGTCGCTTGGAGCAAATAAAGAAAAATCAAGGTGTTTCTGTGTCAATTGTTGATAATTGCGATGACTGAGCATTGTGCAGGACTTTTTTTTTGTGTGAATTGAAGAAATTATTTTTGTGTGATTTTTTTGCAAATTTATGAAATTTTGGAATCGAGGAATAAAAATTTATTTGTGAGACTTTTGATTTTTTTGTGAATTTTATTTGAACAAATCAGCATTTCAACTAATTTTTGTTAGTCTGTGCCTTGAATACAACTTTAGAATTTCCATACACGAAAACATGTTGTTGATCCATCGGAACCCCATAACATTCTGTTTGCAGATGTATATTTAAAATTTATAATCATCAGCATCCTCATCACCCACCATCATCATCGTCATAACAATAATAATAGTAGTAAAGTAAAACGAAAAATAAGAAGTAAAGTAAAATAAATATTTTTTGGCTCTATACTGAAATAGGAAAATTTTCCTACGTTTTTACCCTCAATTCTTGTTGTTTTTTTTCGTTTGAATGTAGATGGAAAAGGCGAAAAGCAATAAGAGTAAAAAGAGAAAGGAAAGATGATACATGCGTAGTACAACTGACCGTTTCAAAATACACAAAAACACGGCACACATTCTTGTAAGGATGAGATTTTCTTCCTTTTTTCGCTTCGCTTAGCTCAAGACTTGTGTATAATACACATGTACTATATGTTTATATCTATATATGTGCAGTGGACGACACAAAAACCGATGATGCTCTATGTATGTTGAACTACACACATAATAAATTTCGCTTGTGTATGTTTTTCCGTAGAGGAAAACTTGGGTATATTGGACACTATCGCGAAAAATAAATATATGTATGTGAGGTGATAAGGATGAAAAATTAGAGTGGAATGAGTATGGGGGGTGATGGATGGATGGACGGACGAAGAGATGAAGGTGGAAAATGAAAATGCTAAAATCTCAAAATTGAAGAAAATGGAAGGGGTGAATTTTTTTTTGAAAATTTTATGTAGGATGAAGATGCTTTTACATGTTTTACATCAGAAGCATTTTAAGGCAGATTGATGAAATGAATTTATTTAATCTGCAATTTAGAGAATTTCTTCAACATTCAATTTTATTTGCCATTTTCTTGAGTCTTTTCCTCGTCGCATTTTCATATTATTTTCCTTTTTCGCTTGCTTGACCGGTGGAAAATATTGATTTTTCTCCGTCCGTGTCACCCCTTGCCACCTTCGCGTTTTTTCCTTGTCGTCATCGAGAGAAGAATTGTAGCAGAAAAAGGGATGCTTGGACACATTCAATGTACGTTATTCACAATTTTCTTGAGGGAAAAAAATATTTTTTTTCCTCTTTCCTTTTTTTGTGCTGCTCTGCATGCTGCATATAGATATATCTGTATGTATTTATATTGTAGAAAATTCTGCTTACATTTGACGGTATACATTGTACAGTGGAGGAAAGGATAGGGGTTTTCATGATGCCTTATGTAATCTTTTGTAAATGTCTTTTCATTTCAGAAAATGGACATCTCGCTATGAAATGCTTTCATTCTACTCGACGTTCCTTTGACATTATCATTCATTCCCTGGAGCATATTAATGTTGACTCGCGAGGACGGAAGAAAAGTTGATGACGCGATTTTTGTCTCATTTAATGAACAAAGTGAGGATGAAAATTATGATTTTGTTCTGATAAATTAAAAGAAAAAAGGTAGAATAATCGTGGTGGACTCATAATGAGATGAGATGTCGTTTAAAGTTGTTGAAGTTAGTTTAGTTTAGTTTTGAGAGATTTTCATTAATAGTTATTAGGTAACGCGTTACTTGGTGGAGGGGGTCTGACATTTTGTGACAGCTCAAACCAAATAAATACAAACAAAAATGTGACAAAGAGAGGAGGGGGTCGAAAAACTAGTTTGAATGCTATACTTAAAAAGTGAACGGTCCCTAATGTTTCATATATCTTATTCTGCTTACATGAAAATTTGTTGGATTTTTCGAGCATTTGTCACGTGACATGGGCTTTTAGTGTCCTTAATAGTCTCTTTTTACAAAAATCCCCCGTAACTGCATCCTCAGTCACCCCTCCATTGTTACGGGATTGTTTGTAGTTTCTTTTCTTATTTGTGATAGTGCTATGAGTATTATGGTATCACAATGTTCTCACTAAACATGCTCTTTATCCACTAGGGCTAATTTCTAACACTTTATAAATCACAAAAAAAAATCAATTTATTAAATCAATTTATTTAAATTAACTTAAAAATTTCTACCATAATAAAATAATTTATTTACACAAAATAAACCCCATTACCAAAAAATCACAATCCAATGTTCAACCCTTTCAAAAACTGCAAGAATTCTTTGCAAAAAAAATAATTATTTTAATTATATTCAAGAAATATCCCTTCAGGCCATTTCCATCACCTCTCAATCCTTCAATCAAATTTCCACTTTTCACTTTCAGCATTTCATCAGTGCAAGCAAATGTAAAATGTGTGTGTACTCAATGAAAAGGTTAATTAAATTCATTTCACATGAAATGCCAATAAATCACGATAATTTCATGATTATTTAATGATATTTGACAAGAAAATTATTGGATCGAATTGCAATACATAAACATGCACATGGAGTTATGTGAAGATGAAAGGAAAACTATTGTTAAGTAAATAAAATAATTATATGTTTGTGTATTAAAAGGGAATCTGGAATTATAGTTTTTATTATTGATTTGATTATTTGGTTTGATTTGAATTGATTTTTGGGTTGTTTTGATGATAATTGAGTTTTGGGGGGCTTTGAGAATCCCTAAAGACTAAATATTGTAGAATTTATCTAAATTCTACTAAATTTAATACTTTTAAATTAAAAATATTCATTTATAGGCTCACAAATATACTAGTAAATTATCCTGAAGTTTACCTAGCCTTTACCCCAGATTGTATCTTTAACATTGAGGGTACAACCTAGAACATGGACTCTGAAAGTAAATAATCCTCTTGATTTAAGAAAATTAGACACGGATAACTTTAAAATAGTCCAAAAAACAACGGTCATTCTGAATTTTGAATGTTATTTTGTTTAAATTAAATATTTTAGACATGCTTAATTACTCCAATTCTTTACATTTTAATTTCTTAAAAATTTCAAATTTTCCACGGTATTTGACCCTTTAGAATTTTTAGCGCATTTTTGAAACTTGTTTTAAAAAGGTAGCTTAATAATGCACTTTGTCTGGTCGGTCGGTCGGTCGGAGCACATTAAAAACTTTTTATCTAGACATCGTAGAGAGTTCTGGTTTTTTGCATTAGCTCCGTGCTATCGAGTTATTGGCCCCCCGGACATTTAAAAATCTCAAAACCAACGCTAAATACTATAATTAATGATTTTTTGTTTTTATTACGGTGTAACCTGTCAAAATTTTATTTTACCTCTATAATTTCACCATTACCTCTATAATTTCAAATTTTTTTTAGCCGTTAGAAAATTTGAAATTCCAAAAACCGTTAAATGACCAACCATTTTAATATATGAAATTTCACCGCAAAATTGTTAATTACACTATAATTAATGGTTTTCAAGTGCATTTACGCGGGAAATTTTCAAATATATTTTGACCGTTAGAAAATTTGAATTTTAAAAAACCGTTAAATAACAAACCATTTTAATATATGAAAATTCTCCGCATAATTGTTAATTATACTATAATTAATGATTTTCAAGTGCATTTACGCGGGAAATTTTCAAATATATTTTGATCGTTAGAAAATTTGAATGTCAAAAAACCGTTATAAAGCCGTCGAATTTATTTAAGTCACAAAATATTCATGATTGACTTATTTAATATGCAGTACTTTGCTAATCAAATACTGATCGCTAACACAAAAATGCGCTGAAGTCCCTCGATCTATAACACGAGGACTTTCTTTAAATTTTTCAAATGCCCTACGATATAAGTTAACAATCAAAATGTTTGCCAGACATCTTGAAAGGTCAACTTTTATTTTTTAAAAATGTAAATTTTCTTAAATGAAATGACCCTTAAGTAATTTTATGCAACCATTAATGTGTCGAGTAGATTTTATCATCTGTTTTGAGTTCATTAACCTTCTTATCTTCAATCGGACATGACAAAGATTGAAACTTCTTTTGAAGTGTTAAAATTATGGAGATATTTTCGTAATGATTATATTTTTGAGTGTCTTTTGAACAATGATTTAAGTTTTAGGAACCTAGTTTTGTTAAGTAGTTATGGGATGCGGTAAAAATCAGAACTGGCTGTTATACAAAAATATTTTGTGTCTATATCATTATTTTCTAGTTCATGCATAATTTTATTGTTTCATTAATTTTTCAGAAAGTTTCTAACTCAAGCAAAAATATATTTAATGAACAACTGCCTAAAAAAGACAGCAAAAAAGACAGGAAATTTCACGAGCAAGCAATTCTGAGAAAATTTCACTTTATATTGTCAAATTGGATTTAAAACAGTCGTCAGGTCACTCTCAAGTCTGTTTTCAACACGATGACGTTATAGCGACTATATTGTTCCATTCAAGATTGACGATCTTTAATAGACAATTCATCCATTTCTCATGTTAGGTAGGAATTCTTAAAATCGACAGTAAAAAGTAACTGAGTATTGCATCATATATTTCATTAAGAAAGTGTCCTCTTAACTCTGATGAAAACTGTCAAAAAATGTGCAATGAATACAATAATTTCATGTTTAACATCACCGAAGCTAAAACGGGGTACGAAACAGAACCATAAGAAATGATTTACAATTTTGAACTGCGATTAAATTATTTTTTATTATTGAAGTTTATAATTCAAGGTAAGTAAAAATAATAACAACAATAATAAAAAATAATTTTGTAGCAGAGAGTGAGTGCATTGGAATGCACATGAAAGGAATGGGATGGAAGTAAAAAAAGGTAAAAGGAAGGGAAATGCTTAATTGACATCGAAAGAAGGGCTTAAATGTGAAAAGATTCAAGTTTTTTCAGCACCGCTGCTCACGATCCTTCACGACCTCATTCTCATAATCATCGCAGTCTTCCTTCCTCCTTTACGATAAAAATCCCGTTGAAATAAAATTTATTCATTTTTTGACTCTCTCATTTTGATTTTTGTGGATGAAACATTTCCACTACACTGTCTATTATGCCGCTAAAAACATCCATGATCCCTTCAGTTACGGTAGAGGTATAAAATTTCTTACTTTATGATCTTAGCACAATTGTCCTTGTGCTGTTCTGTGTGAGATTATTTAAAACAAGAATGCTAATGCCAGTCACCGTTTTGTTTACTTTTGTTTTGATGTATAACTTTCAGAATCATCGGAACTGCCTCTAAATCGCGATCAAATTTCATTTTAATTATGTCAAGCAATTTCACATGAGTTCCTTCAAAACAAAAAATCAAGGAGAAAGGGTTTCTTTTCCTCATTCTGAAGTAATTAAAGACTGTGATTTAAGAACTCTTTTCAGTCCCATAGCTGCATGTGAAAAAGGAAATTACTTTTAAGGCGATTGTGTTGCACTTTTTATGCACTTCGTGAATCTAAATCGTCATCATAAAAAATGGAACAAAACACAGTGAGTTTCGATGAGTGAGAAAAAGAAATTAAGTAGGAACGGGGTTAAATATCCAGCATAAGCACAAACATATATTGGAATTAATATTTCTCATTTTACCGTTGTTTATTTATGATTATTGCTGTTATTTATTTGATGTTTAGATTACTTCTTCATAATTCTCATCAATAAATGCGAGAATACAATTTTGAGCCCCGTCAATTGTTAAGGCATGTGACTTTGTCATGTTACCACCGGGTGCACGTGAAAAAGGAAGACTTGGTATTACCTATTGAAGCAGATAAGCAAGGAAAAGAAATCTACAAGATTGCAGTACATGAAGGGAATCGTAGGGGATTCAAAAGTTTGGTGGAGCAACTTGATGTAAAAGGGGACGTTGCCATACAATAGATTTTAGGAATAGACAAAGGACACATAAGCATCATAACCTAAAATATTAGAATACTTAAAAAGCTTGACTTATGAAGCTCTTGGTAAAGACTTTACATCAGTAATATCCAATTACATTAATTAATCAGCATAGAAAATTGATGATTGATCTACTTACAATCCAAAGAACATCTATTTAAAATTCTAGAAAATCCTGTAATATCCACTAACAACTTATGACATGTAGATATAACAACTTTGTGTCAACATAATTCTCTTTGTGATATGAAATGCACAAAAACATGCAAAATAACAAGAAATTTCAATTTACTTCTATGACTTCATTATTCAGGTAATTTTCTAATTTCCTTCGATAAAATCGTGATTCAATGTTTATGGACGTATTGCATGTTCCCTCAAAATAAATCAATTTCTTCTTCATTTTCTTTTCTTTTGCCATCATTTCATCATCTTGTAGAAAATGTAAATTTTTCATCTAGAAAATGTTCATCTTAATGCATGCATGTATCAGCTATGCATACAATAGATAAGCAATAGGAAAAGTACAATATCTTAGTACCTTATGGACTGTGCACACACATATCACATTATATCTTCATATACGAGGAAGCAAATGAAAGAAGAGAACTAAGTACATGATGTACATGACGATGATGATAGATAGATACGATACGAAAGGAAAGGCTAGTCACTATAGTGACCACAAGATGTGTGCAAGTGAAATGGAGAGAATGGAGATGAAGAAGAGGAGAAATTAGAAATTCATTTATGTGAAAGGCTTTTTCGGAAAAAGATGGTTGGAAAAGCAAGTTTCACATGTTCAATATTTGATGAAATTTGAATAGCCACAACGTGAAGCCTCATCTCATCTCATGCATACAATTCGACATCTTAGAAAATATGTAGATATCTATAATATATACATTTCGTATAAACATAGAGCAGCAGAAAAAAAAATATAATCAAGCATCAACAGAAAGCATTAACCTCCTCTTATGCTTACTTGCTTTTTTTAGCGGACTTTTGAGAGATGCACTTAGAATTTTTGCTGTTTGTCCCATGTGATCTTATGTAAACCTTTTTTCATTGCTGCTTCTTTGTTTTATTTGAAACTAAAAATCATGAATCAGGACACTTATCATTTTGCAAAAAAAAAGTTATGGAGAACATTAGAGCCCTCAAAAATGGAGGGCCTGGCAGGTCTTATTAATTTGCATTACAAAGGAGGATTATAAGGGAGGCTTAGTGTTACCGTATGAAGACCATCTGTCCGTTTTTATGGGAATGTTTCGGATATTTTTAAGACTTGCTCTACGTTACGTAATATCCCAATGACCCCTTTAAAACACCTAATAACTTAGCTCCCCCTGTGATCATTTGATTCATGAGCTCAAAGTCGACATGAAATTTGTGTTTCTCGACTCGGATTAAATTTTTCATACAAAAATCGAGTCTTCTTAGAGGCTTGGATAATCTTAATATGGAAACAGTCTAAAAAATAATTTAAATGACTTTACACTATTTCTTCATTTATATGGGTTTAGACTGTTTCAGATTTCTTAGAAGATTTCATTGGTTCGATGGTTAATTAAATTTTATTTTTCAATCAAAAATATGCAGTCCTTCACAACTAAATGCGCCACAATCGACCACATGTAATCACATTCATACCAATCGTACTATATGTGTGCAATACACAATGGGCAATATCGTCTTCTGTAGCCACAAACAATCTAATGCAAAGATGTTGTTCAATCTATTCTTCATTATTATTTCCATTTCATATACATTTTGCTGGCTGCACAAACAAAGATATTCAAATACGACGAGGACAATGACGATAGCTATGAAAGTTTCTGCTCATTTCTGCCTTTTTCCCCTTTCCTTTTCTTAGGATGTTTGGACGGTTTTTGGTCTCACCCCACATCACATTTATAGCTTTGCTGTACAGCATTAGAGATATATCAGTTATATCATCGTCATATCGTGTGTGCATGTTGTGTATTTCTTATTTCTATATTTCTCTCCGTTTCTGCTGTTGCTCCGTGGAAAATAAATGGACAAACTTTCTGCAATTCATAGTTTCTCGTCGTTGCCGTCGACTCATTGTTGGAATGGTAAGTTAGGAGCATTTGATGCTAGCCATTCAAAAAAAAATATTTCTGTGTACTTTCGTCTTGATGTATAGTACAGTGTTTGGGGTCTTATTGCTAAATATTTCACTGTGAATCATTTCATTCATCTAGGAACGAGTTGAAACTCCTTGATACGAATTCAACATGGAAGAATATTAAGTTTTTAGTTTTTTTGTGTCTAGGAGAGATGCAAGAAGGAATGCTTTTGGTTTTTGGTTATACTTTAGATATGAAGCCGGATGGGGGATGGGGTAAAGGGAAAAAGGCAACAGAAGTACAACACAGCACAGCAGAAAATATAATACAATACACAAAATATCATAGCAAAATGTATCTATGTATGTACACATTGGATGGTCATTCGAGCATAAATTGAATGTTGGACGATGTGAAGGAGCACAAGGCATGAGGATGAGTGAGTTTTGAGAAAAAGGAAAGAAGTGCGAGTGAGTGGGCGAGAAAAACGAGAAATAATTTTCATGTGTAGCATCAGCCACACATCTTCTTCTTCTTCTTTTCATTCATACCACCTACCCCAAAGTTCTTTAACCGCCTCATCGTCCGGTCCGTTCATTTTTCGTCCCTCATCTCTTTCCTTTCAAAAACTCCTTGAATTTTCCTGAACAATGAAATGAAAAAGACCGTTCCGTTCCGTTTCTAACAACGACGACGTCGTACATGTGCTGGACAAGTATCCGCAGCACAAATTGTATATTTTCTAAATGTACATACATCTATCGAATATATGTATATACCCGTAACAAGAGAGAGATATGTGGGCGACGCGAGGTGGACTTTGAATATGTGAAGTGGTAAAAATTTTGTACTCTATATGTGCAGGAGGGAAAATTGAAAGACGGAGTATGAGATATTGAGATGATGATGATGATTCCCTTAACGTTGAATATTGTGCATGAAGCTCTTCTACGACGAATGAGAATAGGAAAATTTTCTGTTGTGGCTATTCTTACCCTGGGCAACCGAAGCTTCTTTCTTTCACATATTTTCATCTTTTTTCATCCTCTTTTTTGAGAATAAAGGAGGTAAAATTGTTAGGAGATGGAGATCTAAGCATAAGCATCGTTGCTAGGTAAAATTTTCAGTTGAAGAAGTTTTACTGCAAAATGCCTTGACCGTATTGTATGTATGCTTTACGAAAAATTTATTTTACATTAGAAAATCTTGTAGTGCTTGGTCATTAATGCTCATATATACAAAAAGAGTAAAAAAAACTTTTTTTTATGTTTCTATTCAACATGGAATAATTTTAATGTAAAACTAATGTTTATGAAGGTTTCATGTTACTTTACATTACTTTCTTATTCTCTTCATATCTAAAATTTTTTATGATAATACTTACCATTCATTTTATTTTTATAAACTCCACTCCATACATGGGGATGTAGGGTGGTGGTCATAAAACTGAAAATCAGAAAATTTATTAAAATTCATAAACGAAATGAAAGCTTCATATTGATCGAACATTAAATCTCACGAATTTTTAACTCTTGTTCACTTGTTGTTATTGCTTGAGATAATAAAAATCTTTTTATTATTTTCTAAATTTATATATTGTATGCATACGGCGTGTTGAGTACTCTATAAAAACTAATATGACGACCATTTGATAATAAAAAGTCTCATACAGGATTTACGGAAACAGAATGTGCTCCCGTTGTGCAGGATTTTTGAGGAAATGTTTGAACTGAGCGCAGTTGGCATTTTGGCTTTTTTTAATTTTTGAAAATTTAGCTTTACAACAAAATATTTTCTTTTGATGACCAAAGTAACTGTTCAGAGTATATCAACGGTCATTTTATATTTGAATTATAAGAGCAACTACAGTTAGTTGACTTCCCTTTTTTAAGTTGTTTTCCCCTCTCTATGTAAAAGTTATAACTCGTATGAGACAACATCGTCTCTTATTAAATAAACATTAAGTCACTTTTAATTACATTATAATCGTGTAGTTTATTTATACCAACAGTAACCCATTCGTCTTGCAGCTCAAAATTCTGAAAAAAGCAAAAACAGTTCAAATCTTAAACCAAAACTAAGTGACAAAAAGACTTGAAGTCTAGTTCCTTAAAAACCAACCTCAGGAATATGTATTTTAATTTTAATTTGTACATACTTAATATGCAGAAATAAAAAATTATTTTTAATTAAAAAAGATCATAGTAACCTAAAATGTTCAAAAAAAATTTGATATTTTTAATTTTCATAAAATTTAATTTTGTTGTAATAGAAGTGTTTGATCGATCCTAAATTGAGTTGCTTGGTGATTTATATCTTGAAGTAACAAAAAAGTATTCGAGAAGGGCAAAGTTAAGTCCAAATTTCGTCAAGTGTGATCAAAATTCGTGAGGTAAATCCTAACATTCCTGGAAACTGATGTCTCTTAACGTAAGTTACTCGAAAAGCACAAATGAAAAGAATCAGGTCCCAGGGGTCTGTTTTCCGGTATACCCTAGTATTTAGCAACCAACCCCAGAGTATTAAACTTGCACCAATCTAGATTTTAGCTTCCTTGGCACCATGTGCCATCTGGATTGAATATTCGAAAGATTTTTCAGATTTTGTCAAAAGTGCTGTTCTTAAAAGTTCCTAATTGAGCATTAGTTTGGTGCGGATTAGAGACGCAATATTCAATGAATATTAGAAAATCAGGGTTAGTTTGTTTGGTGACCAGTTTTCTAATATTTTGTCGAATCGACTTGGACCCTCACTATACCCCTGACTAAAACTCTCAAAACTAAAATTTTCAATTACATAAAAATGCTTTAAAATGCTTCATTCTCCTGCAAAGCTTCCATACTCACTCAATTTCACTTGTATGTATACGTATGTGAGTCATTAAATAAGTAGAGATGGAAAAAAAGAACTAACTGTGCTTACGTACACGGTTTTATATTTTATAATTAGTCAGCTTTTAGATATAAATTAGACAAAAAACTAAACCCTTTTTCCTATGCTAGATTTTATGAGCGATCCCTCGCCTTTTTCTCATTCTTTTGCCTTTTTCTTGCCCACACTCCTCCTTTTCTCATCACATCTATGAATATTCAGGACCGTTTTTTCATTTAGTATAAAAAAAGATTAAAATAACACATATCTATACTCACATGTATATAAATATATATATGAATATTTTTATGCTTTTACTAGAAAACTAGTTTTACAATCCCTTTTTATTCATCTCATCTCATCCACCTCATGCCCTTTATTTCTTCCTCCTCCTCCTTCACACACATCTTTTCCTCCTTTTTTGTGTGTCGGATATTATTATAGTGGGTATAAACACCGCCACTTTTATCCGCATCATATTATGCTATACATGAAAAACTCAATTTATCTTTCCTTCACAATCGGATCCTTAAAAGCGTACACACATAAAAAATTGAGTGTAGGATATTATTTTATTTTATTTTAATTTTTTTTGCTACTCTTCAGCCTCTTCTTCTGTTCATTTTCTTCTTGTGTGGTGTGATTTGATGCAAGGGTGTAGAACTAATCAAATGATCAAAAATGATCAAAAATTTTTGATAATTTTTGATCATTTTTGATCATTTGATCATTTTTGATCATTTTTGATCATTTTTGATCATTTTTGATCATTTTTGATCATTTTTGATCATTTTTGATCATTTTTGATCATTTTTGATCATAATTTTATTCTAAGTGAATTATTTTAACTCTTTGTGTTAAATTTTTGACCTGAGAAAAGTTAAATAAAATATTTAATTATTAATTAGAAATTACTTAACACATTGAAAACTGACTTTAGTCTTCTAAATCCATATTTTAACCTACGAAATTTCACCAGTATTTTACCACAATGTCGAAAATCAGAATTTTTTTTCCAAAAATTCCAGTTATGTACTTAAGTTACAGAGTAGACCTTCAACAGTAAGAAAAATACTAGAAATTTTTTTAATCTACCTAGTGTGAGATATAGTACTAAGTGTGCCAAGTTGACCTTAGCACATGACCTAATTGAAATTGCTATAACTTTTCACTATGTTAACCAATTCTCTTCAACTTTTTTGTTTATGACAGAGGAATATAGGGGCTATATTATCAATATCTAACTTCTATTCCTGCTATGATACACAAGGCACCAAATTTAGGTTGGGATGATTTTTAATAGGTTTTTTGAATTTCACGTTCCTAAAGTGTATCCAAAAAAATTCTTTTGATGTTCTATTGGATAGATCTTGATCAAGAAAATATGACCCTGGTTAGCTATTTAAGGTTATGTGTGAAAAAAAGTTTTTTAATTAGGGGGCCCGAGCACCCCCAGGGGTTGATATTCAGGTAATGATATTTTGGGCTTTTCAAACCATTCATTGGCACCTAGGCATATTGAAACTAAATTTTATTAATCTTTCTCTTATTACTCTATAAAAACTGAAAAAAATGAAAAATTCTCAAATTTTTGCGAGTTTGAAAATCCATACGTTACATTTTAGTTAATATTTCTTTTAAATTTCAAGTATATGTGATAAATTTGGTATCATCATACAAAGTTTAAAGTAGTGACTAAGTTACAAAATAAAAATTTGTGTTCATTAGTTGAACAGTGCTTGGCTAGACTATGTCAAAAATTTCCAAAATTTGACAGCCCCTACTTTGGACAGCAAATATAAAAAATTGTCTGTTTTTTACAGATTCATAACTAAACTAACATAATAGTAATAGAGCTCATATAAATCTGTAGAAAACAGGTCGTAAATAAAAATTTTTATATTTGCTGTCCAATGTCGCAAAAATTTTAGCGTTTTTTCATTTTTTTCAGTTTTTTCACAATAAATCAGACAAATCTCATTCCTATATGAATCAATCCATATGAAAATGCAATAACTCCATAAGTTACTTTTAATTATTTTTCTCGTGAACTACGTTATGAACTATAACATATTTTGTATCGTTGGAAAGCTTAGATCGAGGGCTAGCTTAGCTACAAACGAGAATATTTTTTGATTTGGACTTAAGCGGTTCCTCCCAGAGCACCTCAAAGGTCGAAAAAATGAGGTATTTTCAAATAAAAATTTTGTATCCCCACTATGCACAAATTTTTGTTTCTCTATTGTATTATGTAGTACTAAGTAAGAACTAAAACCCGCCACCTCAAACAATAAATTTGAATGAGATGGCGTCGAGATATGATTTTTTGAATTTTCCTATTTTTGCAAAAAAATTTACTTATATTTTTCATAAAAACAGCTATAATTTTACTAAATCTGGATATTTTCTGAAAATTTAAACGGATAATTAATGATTAGTACAGCAACTATCAATTTCACATCTTTTGGAAATATTTCCAGTACAGACATATGCTATTTTTTATGCAAATATTCAAAAAGTCAGTTTTTTAGTAAAAGTCAAAGAAGAAATTTAGCCTTAATTGACAAAAGTACTGAAACTCCATAATGTCACACAAAATTAATAGATCTTGTGGTAATCTTTCCATATTTGTTAAAATTATTGGAAAATATCTAGTTTTAGTGAAATAATAGTTTTTTTGTAAATTTTTATCAAAAAACATTAAAAAATTTGCAAAAATCGAAATTTTCAAAAATTCATATCTCAACGGCATCTCATTCAAATTTATTGTTTGAGGTGGCGGGTTTTAGTTCTTACTTAGTACTACATAATACAATAGAGAAACAAAAATTTGTGCATAGTGGGGATACAAAATTTTTAATTGAAAATACCTCATTTTTTCGACCTTTGAGGTGCTCTGGGAGGAACCGCTTAAGTCCAAATCAAAAAATATTCTCGTTTGTAGCTAAGCTAGCCCTCGATCTAAGCTTTCCAATGATACAAAATATGTTATAGTTCATAACGTAGTTCCCGAGAAAAATAATTAAAAGTAACTCATGAAGTTATTGCATTTTCATATGGATTGATTCATATAATGCTTTAGTCCTCATTGGAAAGGTGCTTTAATTATCTATGCAATAAAATAAGAGAAAGATTAATAATACTTAGGGAAGTAGCCATGGGGTGGTTCTTAGGTGCCCGGGCAATCCCCCCTCGAGATCAAAATTCAATACAAATTTTTAAAAAAAATTTATTTTCAAAATCAAAATATTAATTTTTTACAGAAAAATGTTGTAGGCTATTTGTAAAATCAATCTTGATGTCTAAAAAATATAAAAATTTGATACAAAAGTTATATTACAGTGTTTTTAAATTACAGTGATAGAAAATTGGGCACCTTCCCTTAAAAAATCCTGGCTACGCCCCTGTGTTCCATTGAGTGGTTTGAAAAGTCCAAAAAAATCAAAACTTGATAATTTTCGACAAATATATACTATGTATCAATTTTTTTTGTTAAAATTGTTAATATAATAAATATTTAAGCCATTTCTGTAAATTTTATCAATTTCTGTCAAGATTGGAAAATTCATAAATTTTTGAATTTTGATGATACCCAACTAAACCCCCGAAGACCACGTACCGAGGTGTCCAGCGCTTCAGTGCCCCGATTTTTTTAGTTTGTTGCATAAATTACTAGTTTATAGTAAGAGTTTTTAAAACCGACAAAAAAATATACACCTACTAATGATCCTGGGTGTGCTTAGGGCCCCCTAGTCAAAAAAATTTTTTAACACAAAACCTTAATAAGTTAACCAGGGTCATATTTTCATGATCAAGATCTATCCAATAAACCTATTATTGCTTAACATAGTGAAAAGTTTTAGTAATTTGAATTAGGTCATGTGCTAATGTCAACTTGGCACACTTAGTACTATATCTCACACTAGGTAGATAAAAAAAATCCCAGTATATTTCTAAATGTTGAAGTTCTACTCTGTAACGTAAGTACACAACTGGAATTTTTGGAAAAATTTTGATTTTCGACATAGTGCAAGGGTGAAGGTGCCTGTAGTGTAAAATTAAGACCAAAAAATCAGTTTTGGAGAAAAAAATTCAATTTCTTCCTCATAATGAAGTTATCTAATTTATGTAAACCTAAGAAATCAAAGGTTTAAGGAAAAATTAGTTTATCAAATTTAAAAAAAAACTATTTTTTTTCGATATATAATATATATCAAAAACTAGTTTATTTTATTATTGCCAATTTTTTCGCTCTTGTTTATAATAAAGCGAAATCGAATTAATTTTTGAACAAATTTGATAAAAACTAACTAAAAAATTTGAAAAAAAAAACTAAATTAAATCATTATTATAATTAAAAATTATTAGAATCAAATATATTCAACTTTGGTAAAATATAAGAAAACACGAAAAAAAAATATTTTTTGTTATAAAAATACATTACGAGTATCTAAAAACATCTAAACTTTTTGATTTTATTGGTTTGGAGTCAGTTTAATTTGTTTTTAATTTTTGAACTATTTTTATCACACTCTAAACAAAATAATATAAAAGAAAAATTTAAAAAAATAATTTGATCATTTTTGATCATTTTTGATCATTTTTGGTCATTTTTGATCATTTTTGATCATTTTTGATCATTTTTGATCATTTTTGATCATTTGATCATTTTTGATCATTTTTGATCATTTTTGATCATTTTTGATCATTTTTGATCATTTTTGATCATTTGGTTAGTTCTACACCCTTGATTTGATGTGAATGGTGTGAGTTGAAAAAATCTATATTAGGATATTTTGGACTCGTACCCATTAAATGGAATATTTTTAACAAAAAAATCTCACACCATTGATTTTCTTAATCATTTCTCACTCACACTATTTAACTATTGCCTTAAAAGCTAAAACTGATGTGACCAAATGGGGCTATTTTCTAATGAAAAACAACAAAAAATTAAGTTTGAAGAAGGGGGTTGATGAGGGGCATAAGACGCATAAATGAATGGGTCTTTTGGATGATTTGACTTTTTCTGGACTAGACAAACAATTTAAGTGTATCCCCAGATCAGAGGTTGTTCGAATATCACATAATAATTCCAATTTTCTAACTAAATTTATTACGAAGAGGGGGAGGGGTCAAAAATAGCCATTTTTGCTGTTACATAATATCCGAACGACCTTTCCACCTCCCCCCCCCCCCCCCTATAGATCTCAGGTCTCTTCTCAGATCTGTCAAATTGTCTGAATCTGGTTGTTTTGGTATCAGAGATCATAGACATCTATATCATTTAAGGACTAAGTATAGCTGGGTATCTGGTTATCTAAGTTTAAACAGTAGCTCAGCATTTGGATGTCTATGACTGGTTCCTTAGGCAAATCCGACTACCGCCATCTCATTTTCGAATACTTCGAAATTACTTCGAAATTAATGTCGAATTCTTCGAACATCAAAACAATAGAAATTTTTTTTCATCGAAATTTTGCTCTTTTTGCATTCTTTAATTAAGTTTTTGCACCATGAAACTAAACATTCACACTAAATGAACCATTTAATCAACTCAATAACCAATATTTCATAGAATTCAATTAGAAAATTATCAAAAACATTTTCTGAAATTTTCTTTGTTTATGTTTATGTTTTGTTCTTCAATTAAAAAATTGTCAAAAATTCTCATTTTAAACAGCTTTAGTAAGTTAATTAAGTAGTCTGGAGTTTAGAAAATGATTAATTTCATTGATCTAAAAGGATAAATGCAAAAAATGTCATGAAACAAGCATTTATAGATTTATTTTTTAACGGCAAAAAATATTTTGAAAATATTCAAAAATTTCGAATAACTGACGTTTATGAGATGGCGGTAGTCTGAGGCAAATCTTAAGATAAACTTATGCTATAACTTATTTTGTGGTTACAGGTGTAGAAACTAAGGGATAATATTCCAATATATTCCTAAAATGAATGCAGGCATCCATAGTATACCTAAGTATTAGCCAAATTTATATCAATTCTCCCTAGTATTCTTTAGTTTCCAGACCTGGAACAACACTGATTGGGAGTTGATATAATTTATAATATTGAATTATAAATTTATAATATTTATAATATTGAATTATAAATTTATAATATTTATAATATTGAATTATAAATTTATAATATTTATAATATTGAATTATAAATTTATAATATTTATAATATTGAATTATAAATTTATAATATTTATAATATTGAATTATAAATTTATAATATTTATAATATTGAATTATAAATTTATAATATTTATAATATTGAATTAAAAATTGAAAAATACAATTTATAATTTAAAAAAAACTCCATGACTTTGTTCATCTTACTAACTGAGACACACAGACAAAAATAAATCAATAGCCTCATTCAACAGATTCTTATGTAAACGAGAAATGTTAAAGGAGTAGCATGAGAAAGCCATTAATATGTAAATTTTTGACAACGGAAGCCCGGACGAGGAGATTTTCATTTCTTTCCCTTTCTACTATTCAATATAAAATATTATATCTTCTTCTTGTTCTCTTATATTTTGAGAAAAACCAACATGGACAAGTGGAAGCGGCAACTCTTTCTATCTATCGCCTACACAACTATCATTCGGTAAAATTTATTTTCATTTTCGTAAAGAATTTTTACGATTATTTTACATTTTCGTGCCATATAAAATGCTGTGAGCGTAGCGTTCTCTATTTTGATTATAAGAAAAAGTTTTTTAAACAATTTTTTTGTTCCTCTCGACTCACTTAATGGTAATCTTCGTCATAGCTCATACATGTGTGTGGAACTATAAAACAAAATGGATCTCATTTACCGCTCTAGTTTTTCACTGAGTGGACATTAGTTTCATCTTTTTTTCTTTTTGCTGTGTTTTTTTAAAAAACTAAAAGCAACCTTTCGAATGAGAAGCATTGGAGCCTTTTTAATGAACATCACAACAAAACAAACATCATGTGAGGAATAAAATGGTAAGGGAGGCATTGGTATGATTGAGATGATGAGGATTAAGTGCATTTATTGAGGTTTTGTGGGGGTTTAAGTTGTTTAGCTGATTTGTCAGATGAAGTGACTCGATGGGGTAGCGATCAAGTAGGTGTATAGCAAGGAGTGATAGTGGAAAAATCACCTCTCGTCGGGAAATTTTCTTCAATTTTCTAGAGTTTTTAAGAAAAAATACTGAATATCTCCTACCACTAAATTTTTTTCATATAAAATATGGAAAGGTAGCTCAAAGCTTTTTTTTGAAAGCTACATGCAGAAATGTCACCAAAGGAGTGGGTTTGGGTCCCTAGTTATTAGCTTTGAACCACACCTTACTCCCTTAGTTATGGATTCTTTCTAACGACTTTGGGGGGGGGGGGGGAGGGTTGATGTGTTTGTCTAAAATCCATTCAATGAAAGAGTTCTTAGTTATATTTTGTTCGCATGAATACATATTTAACATGTTGAAAAAAATTTTCCAAGAAAAACTTACTAAAATTATGCTGAATTTAATCTCAAGTCAGCCAGTCAGTCAACTAATTAAACATTCTCTTACATTTCCCACCCAAAACTGCACTAAAAGATAGAAAAGTTTTACATGTGTCCAAAGCACAAAAAAAAGTTTTTAGTTTTTCTGTATTTTTTTACATTTGGAAAATCTTTTTTTCATTAGAAATGGTTTTTGGAGCTCATTTTATTCCTTTTCATGTTTGTTGTGTTGTATAAATTTATCTTTTTTTTTCTCTCAACTCAAAACTTTTGATAATGCTCACCTTTTTCCTTTTTATCATCATCATATACAAATATGCATATGGGAAGCTTTATGAAGCATACAGAAAGTTCTTCATATATCTCATGCGAATTCAATGTACAAAGTTGTAGAAGATAATTTCTTTCGGTGTATTCAACTCAATGTGATGCAAAAGATATGTGCAAAGTCCACCTTCTACACATATTGGTTAGTACTGGCCACATTAATGTCAGATACACACATACGATGTTGTATTTAGTTCATGAGGCGATGGTTACAAAGGATGTACCCCATGGTAACAATGTACAGTCAAATGAAAGAAACTTTTGAGTTTTAAGTGAGTAAGACTAAAGTTTCTGGAATTTTGTCTTTGAAGAGCTTTGCAATCTCTAAGAAAAGTATTTTTGGAAATTTTAATTTTTTATAGAAGTGGTCATTTAAATCAAGAATATTTTAATTGCTTTTTTTTGAAACTTTGCAAAGAAATATACTTTTTTTTAAAAAAAATTAAAATTTACTTTTAGTAAATGAAATTCAGCAGTAAGAAGTTTTATTTGAAATATTTTGGATTTTAATTTATGACGATGCATAGTGTATAGTGTAAGGATGTAAAAAATAAAATTCTAGAATATATACGGAACAATCTCGAGTGGCAAACTGTGGATTTTGCCGTAGAGTGGACCAAAAACCACCTTTATGATGTCTTTAGAGCACCCTCACGTTTGTTGATGTTTTGCCTTCATAATGTCGACTTAATGGTGCCCTAACTACAACGTTGTTCCATTCGTGATTATAATCAAGCTTTTGGCATTCCAATTTTTAAAGAATTGCTAATTTTGATGAATAAATACTTTACACCTTAAGTAGAAGATGTTTCTTAGTAGTAATCAAAAAACTTATTCAAATGGACAAAAAAACGCTCATGTGATTTAATAAAATGACAACACTTATTATGCTTATGATAGCATGCAACCTTGTCGCTTTGAATTAATAAATTTTTTTAATTAACATTTTCATAACAATTAAATGACATTTTCCTTTTCTCAAATCGATGAATCAAAATGACAAACAAAATACTATGACCTTTGCATGCATGATACCGATGCGAAAAAAGAGATAAACAAGATAATTAGATTACTCTTTAGCGATCACACAAGTCAATGAATAACGCACGTGTTATTTGAATCGTGAAATGCGTATTCGATGCGCGTGGGCTTTTATAATGTAATTTACGGACATTATCGTGAGGCATTTGGATGGTTTCCTAAGTACTGCTTGTCAAGACGACAGAGTAATTTGGTGACGCTAGCAAATTTTGGTCAGTTTTAGAAGTTATATTAAATTTAAAAATCTTAAATAATATTTATGATAATTTTAACATTGCAGCTATAGAAATGGAGCAACATGACAGCATCCGAATGTTTCATGTCTAATTTTAAACATTTTGAAAATATCAATAAAGTAAAATGAAACACAAAACATTTCTGGTCAATAGCTTGAAACTTGCAACAGCCATGTTAATTTTCTTCATTTCTAGCCACATTCTGTGGATATACAAGCCTCACAAGATCCTCCTAATTTCTCCATCTTTCATCCGGTATAAAATTCATTAGAAATCTTATGTTCAATGTGTGTCTACACATATTTTAGCCTCCTTCATGCCTAACGAAAATTTTCAGATAGATCTGGAGCGAATGAGAATGGAAGGACCCCAACAATCATAAAGAAAAGGATGGAAATTGAGTTTTCTCTAAATATTGTATGTATGATTATATCTGTGTGTACAGCAGTGTTATGGCTTTTCAAAATTTTGCTTATGTATATAAGTATGCAGTACAAATTCACAGTCTTTGGCTATACATAAATTTCAAATTAGTATTTTGCCTTGCATATCAAGATTTCCTTCTGCTTCTGACGACGATAACGATGATGATGACGACGACGCTGTTGTTGTCGATAGAAGAGAAATACAACAAAATTTTCCATCTTCAACAATCCCTCTCCCCTCCCTCCACCTTTAACATCACAGAATCTACATTTTCTACAATGACCGTCTCAGGAGAAGATGATAGGACATGCAAACATTTATATATGCCATATACCTAAGTACGTACATGTTAACAAAAGTGGACGATGAAGAAAATATAATATGACATTTTCTGATTCAAACCCTCGCTTCGCAATTTTCTAAACCCCTTTTTTACTTCATCGTTCCTCATACCATTGTGGATATTTGAAAAGTTTTCACGTTATACTGCTGCTTGTGCTGTTTTTGTGTCCACCAATCCACCAACCACCCACATCTTTTTCTCTCTTTCCATTCAATGTTCTATCTGTATGTAGGTATATATGTTGATTGAATGATACACAAATTTACTCTTGTGAAGATGAGTTATAATTTTTAGCGCATTTTTGAAACTTGTTTTAAAAAGGTAGCTTAATAATGCACTTTGTCTGTTCGGTCGGCTGCAAAGAAAAACTTTGGAAAACTTTGGATCTAGACATCGTTGAGAGCTCTAGTTTTTTGCATTAGTTCCGTGCCATCGAGTTATTGGCCCCCCGGACATTTAAAAATCTCAAAACCAATGCTAAATACTATAATTAATGATTTTTTGTTTTCAATACAATAGAGCCAACTTCAAGTGGGATAATTTCAAATATATTTTGACCGTTAGAAAATTTGAATTTCAAAAAACCGTTAAATGACAAACCAGTTTATTATATGAAAATTCACCGTGCAAATTGTTAATTATACTATAATTAATGATTTCCAAGTGCAATTACGCAGGAAATTTTCAAATATATTTTGACCGTTAGAAAATTTGAATTTCAAAAAACCGTTAAATGACAAACCAGTTTATTATATGAAAATTCACCGCAAAATTGTTAATTATACTATAATTAACGATTTTCAAGTGCATTTACGCGGGAAATTTTCAAATATATTTTGACCGTTAGAAAATTTGAATGCCAAAAAACCGTTATCGAGCCGTCGAATTTATTTAAGTCACAAAATATTCATGATTGACTTATTTAATACGCAGTACTTTGCTAATCAAATACTGATCGCTAACACAAAAATGCGCTGAAGTCCCTCGATATATAACACGAGGACTTTCTTTAATTTTTTTGGTAAGGATGATTTTGAGATAATGGATAATTCAGAGGAAAATATGATTTCTAGGATTTTTGGAATCTATTTCAATCTTGTATTAATAATTTTGCAATTTTTGAATATTAACATTTTTAGACCCCCGCCTCTGTCATAAAAATGTTTTTTATTTGGAAGTGTAACACAGCGTCAGACCCCCCCCCCCCCCCCCTTAAAAATTGGACATTTGTGAACGACCCCTTATGTAGATTAAATTATCCAAAAAATCGTATACTGAAGAGACTTTGAACATGGAGATTTAGTACTTTACAGTGACCAAGGGGGGGGGGGGGGTTAATGGATTAAAATTCACACCCCTTCTTAGGAAAAAATGGCCCAAGCCGGAAAATTATTCAAAATTGCTAGAGCTTTTCAGCGAAGAAAAAAATTTACTTAAATTTTAAAATACAAATATGTAGCATTTCTAATTTTTAGTGAAACCTAAAAATGAAAAAAAGACCATAACTTCCAAGAATTTTCTACCTTGTTTTTCTAAAAACTTATTTTACTGCATAAATTTTCCACTCAACCAAAAATGTTCCAACATCTTCACAGAAGTAACAGAAAAATTTCCTTCCTTCAAACATTTACCGTCCACTGCACAGCAGCTTTTCTATTTCTCTTTCTCACTCACTCACTTCTATGTCCGTCCGAAAAATAACAGCAAAAACTTCTCATTTCTCATCCTTTCTTCGGCCTCCCACACCTCATTTCTTCCTCCTTTACTCATTCGCGTTGATGCTGCTTCTGCTGTGAATATAAGAGATTTAATGGAATGAGAATGATGAGATGTATATACATGTGTAAGAGAAAGGGGGGTTCTGATGTGGTGACTTAAAAGAGAAAAGAGTTTAAATAGAGAGATTTTTCGACACAAAGGGTGGACGATGTGAAATTTATTCAATTCAATCCTTTTACCATCTCGTCCACCATAATGGTGTATTATTGTATTATTATTGCTATTATTCCACCCCGTACTCAACTCCTCCAATTTCGTGTGTGTGTATGTGTAGTTTAAAGGAAAAAGGAATATTATTCGGGAAGTAAAGAAGACGCTTGTGCGGATGGGTATGAGGTCGTACACCGCACAACAAATATTGTCCGAAAAATGCTTTCGTTAGGAAAATTCATATCTCATACTACAGACTTTTCATTCCTCGTCGTAGCAGTGAAAAATCCTTTTAGTTTTTTGTGTTTGCTTAAAATCATTTTTGTTTCCTTTTCTCCTCCTTCTGCTCTAATGCTGTGCCTTTTGTGAACATGTCCACTACTGAGTTTACTTCTTCTTCTTCTTGGCAGAAAGGGTTCTTAATTATTTGATTGTAGAATATTTTATGAAAATGTTTTAGTAATGAATGAGATTTTTAGGAAGGGAGGAAGTTGGAAAATTTTATGTAGGTGTAAAGGGAATAAGGTATCTGAAAATAAAATTAGTGGTAATGGAATTTCAATTCTGCTTCTCGGTTCATGGAGCAATTTGTAGTTTTGAATATTTTAATTTTAAGAAAAAAGTTCTTTGAATTTGAAGGCAATGACTTTTGTGAGCCAAATGACTTAAAAATTGTAAGTTACATTATTTGACTTAATATAACGACTCCAGTGGCGTAACAAGGGTGGGGAAAGTGAAGAATTTTTCCGAAAAGCCTCATATTAGGGGGCGTAAAATTCAATAAATCCTTAATAGTGTCTGATTTCAAAACTATTTTTTCGAATAGAGAATTAAATTCCACATCTTTTGACATAAAATTCAATTCTCAAAACTAAGCAGATGCATCAGAATATTACTTTAACTAAGCGTCACTCACATATAATTCTTGGGTATTTTTTTAAAATTGGCTATAAATTTGCCAGTTTTTATTGATATATCATCAAACCTATTTTTTAGATCAGAATTTTTACGGCCTTATGATTGGGTTCAAAAATCTAATTAAATTGATCCGAAAACATACTTGAAGTAACAAAATTAAATTTAAAAATTTCTAACGGCTTTTAAATTTTTGAATTTTTGTAGTCGTAGCTTCAGCATCAAATGTTTGTCCTATTTAAACCAACCATAAGTTTTGTGTTAATTAATTGAACTATTAAGAATTTAGGAATTTAAAGAGATTAATTTTTGGTGTGTTGAATGTGTTAGTAAGATAGTATTAGTGAAAAATTCAAATTATTTTTTTCCGTTGAGCAAAAATTCTCAAAAAAAACGTCGAGGCCCTGGTATAGAATATATCTTCTTTAGTTTGGTATGCAGGGTATTCATAATAATATCTGGATGACTTCCTAAAGACAAATTAAACACACGAATTGTGATTAGTTAATATTTTAAGTCTTAACGTTGTAATCGTTTATTTTTAGCTTGCAAAATAGTACAGATAGCGTTATAACATAGTACAAAATATTCCCCTACAAAATGAATTTTAGCACTTCCGGTTCAAAATGCTGGGCCCTTCATATATTATTATAAATAACCCTACTTCTTAAACTTTCAAATCCATAAAAAACCATTTCTCATTCACTGCTGGTTGCCTTTTATCCATGTTTCAGTTTATAAAACAAAAAAAAATGTCTCACTCCTTTGCAATTTTCACCCACCTTCAACTTCTACAATATCTCATCTATCGTGTGTACTCAAACATCGTCATCCTCGAGTCTTGATCCAAAAAATACATTCAGTCCACCCTTTTTTGTATTTTGCTCCTTCCGCTCTGCTGTGCACCCCACACTCTTATCTTTCAATGCCTTTTCTATTCGAACAGTCCACACACAGTCTTTTTTGTCATTGCTCTAACTCACTCACAAACATTGCTATCCATTTATATTTTTCTCGAACGGAACAGCGGTCCAGCAGCCATCTTTTATGTTTTTTAGTTTCTACAACGGTGGAATAACACATCGAATATATAAATAGAGAAAGAAAAAGATGACATTAAGGCACATCTTTGTCGTTTCTATCTTTTCGATATTTCTGTAACATTTCTGTGTCATACATTTACATACTATATTGATGCAGGAATATTTTTCTTTCTTTTTATTACAATTCTTTTCTATTTTTATTCGATTCAGAATTCAAGAAGATGTCTTGCTGTGTTGGATGTCGTGAATTGGAAAATAAGACAATAGAAATGCAAATAGACAATTTTGTTGATGTCTTTTTTGTATGACGAATAAAAATATCAATATTAATAAGGGTTATTCTTGGAACGAACAGAAATTGAAGGAAGTTAGGATGTTATTTCGAAGTCATACACTAAATTAACCACAGGACGAAAATTTAGAACACGGTGAGGGTCGCGAAAGTTGATGTGGAATTTGAAATCACGGGTTCGAATCCCACCATCAACCTAGTGATTTTTCAAAAGTTTAGATACTTCGACTTCTTAAGTGCAGCAGTTTTAATGATAGAAACGGGTCATGAATGATGTAGTTTAGAACGATCAAGATATGAGATCTGTAAATTCACCGTTGAGGGCTTTTACTGGAACGGACCTGGTCACGTTGTAACATGCTGATTATATTGGAACGATAGCTGACATGAATACTGAACCTAATATCTGAGAGTTTTAAATTGGCTGCTCACACAACTTACACATCATAATATAGTTTTAAGGAATTATTCTTAAGTTAAAAAAAAGTTTTGGCACTTAATGATTTTACGCACCATTTTTAAGAGAAGAAATATGAAATAAATGTAATAATAAAAAATTGTTGGCTACAAGACCATTCTGGATTCAAATTCAGAAAATTCCTGTAGATTTTTACCTCTGACTCTAAAAATAGGATTAGTCTACGATTTCATAGAACTAAGTCAGTTTATTGATGACATAAAATTAAAAAACTCGTCATTAAATTAAAATCTTTTATATAATTTTTGTTCCAAGTAGCGTAAAGAAATCATTGCCCGCTATGTAATTATACCCACTAATTTATTCAAAAGACTCCTAATGAAAACATTTTAAATCGATAAATTCTCACTCAGCTCATCATGCTGTGCAAAAAAGACAACAGACTCCATAAATTTTTCAGTCCAATTTTCGTGCAATTAACTTTTACATGCCATCAATGTATCTATGTATTTAATGAAGTCATAATCTCTCGTAATGATAATGTAAATCTTTATTTATTGCCGTTCATGTAGTCAATATAAATAAGTGCAAAGTGATTGCCTAATTTTCTTTCTCTTCCTTCTCGTTTTTCTCTTCTCTTTTTATTAAAAACGATAACAGAGGCCAGCAAAAAAAGTAAATAAAAATAAGCAGACAAGAAAATTATTCAATGAAGACGATGTAGTAAGACACACAGAAAGAGAGAATATAAAAATATCATTTGAGTTTTATGTTTATAGACTTTAACAATTTGTTTAGGATACAAATAAGGTTCATTGAAAAAAAGAAGGAAATAAAAGAAAAGACAGCGTGGAAAGGAGAAAGGAAATTTGTAAGAAAAGAAGTAGAGGTGGGGTTGGAGGCGCATTTTTTTTAAAAAAAAATTCTCTTTTTTCATGACTAATTCTAGTCGTTTATCAAAGAAAACAATCAGTTCCATCAGACTGTGTCAGAATACAACCAATTCTACTCAAATGTTTCTGGAAAATGCCATATCAAGATCCTGTGCAGGGGCGTATTGAAAGAGGGGGGTTTTCTTAAGCACCAAAGGGGCTGTTCACTTATTACGTAACGCTTATAGGGGGAGAAGGGTCTAAGATTTTGTGACAAAGGAGGGAGGGGGGTCTGAAAAAACGTTTTCTTTTGTGTTACGTAATATATGAATGACCCCAAAACTCTTGTGACACTGCAGTTTAAGGATAAGACTAGTTGAAGTCAAACTATCAGAACACGATAAGTTGAAGTCAAACAAATTCGATTGACCATAATAGAATAGGCCACGACCAGTTCAATTCAAGTGTAACAGGACACGACTAGATAAAGTCAAACAGACTAAGATAAAAGAAGCTCAATCAAGGTCAAAACTTTTATTAAGTCATTCAATACAAACTGCATCCAAAATCATCTTCATTTTATCCCATAAAAATGCCTCCAAAAGAATAACAGAGTAAATAAAAAGAAAGAAAGAGAAAGACGAGAAAAAAAGTTGCTGGTACGATTTATGTCTCGTACATAAGGAAAAGAATAAAAATTCAAAGTCTCTCCGGTACATAAAAAGAAGTAATAATATAAAAGATTAATGGCAATATTTTTGCTTCCAATGTTATATACTTCTCCGGCTCGTTTTCTTTCTTTTTTCTGCCACAACTTGTTGTTGTGATTCAGATACTTATTTTTATTTTTATGTGTTTTATGTTCATCATCCCTTTCATAATATCAAAATTATTGGCATAGGTCAGTTTCGTAATCATAAAATATACAGCTTTTTTTTGTCTTCACCAACTTTTTTTTTTGCCTCTCATTCTCCATCTCTCTCCTCCTCATCCACAAATGAATTTTTATTTTGTTTGATAACACAGAAAAAAAAGCCAGCGGTAGAAGAGGGAGAGGAAAAAAAGTAAAAAAAGTTTGTTTGGATTTTTCCTCTCACTTCGCTATCTGCAGTCGTGCTGCCGACTTTTATACACTTTGCAGCTTCCAGCATTTAATGTCTGCTGTTGCTTTTTTTAACGCTCACTCCGTATTTCATCTCGCGTAACCTATGTGCTTGATATATACCAACATGCCATTTTGACATACGATGATTAAAAATTTGTGAACTGAAAATGAGCAGTAATTGAAAATTAAAATGTTTATGTACGTGGAAAGGGGATGGATTGTAGACGGAATGATACGCGGAATGGAGTTTTAAATAAATTTATGTGCTGTTGGTTTTGTTGCTTTTTGGTGGTTCTCAATCAGTTTTGAGGGGATAATTTTATAACAAGGAGTTTAATTAATAACTTTTTGGTCAACGTGAATCAATTTTTGTTCAAGAACCCCTAAAATGAATGAATACAAGCAATCTCGAGCTTTAACTCTAGGCTTTGGGGTAGCACAGATTTTTGGTACATAAACTAATTCTAATAAAAGCTGTTTTGCTATTTTGCGACCCTACTCAATTTTATTTCATGAAGCCTGGCAGGAACATATCTTGGGGGTCTGGTTTGAGCCCCCTCCGTAACTCCAAATCCTATACAAAAAAATTCTTATACAATTTTTATAAAAATTTTTAAAAATTCCTCACTTCATTTGGTTAAAATACTTACTAAAATTTATCATCTCACAGGAGACATATCCAGGAGGGGGGGGGGGGGGGGGGGTTCAATCCAATTTTTTCTAAAAACTATACTAGTTTAAAACAAAAAGCCATGATTGTTATTCAAAAAAGGTTATGAGTTGAAAACCCATGTAAAAGGGTATCAGCAACACGATGAATCCTGTTGGATGACACCTCGAATTCAAACAAACGAGAAGATAAATTAATATTGAATTAAAAAATTTTGAATTCCCTTCATTAAAATTTCTAGTTACACCCCTGTCCCTAGTCCTTAAGCTGACCAAAATATTCTCCAGTATCCTCAATATTGAAGCAATCAAGCATATTAAATAATTCAAACCTCTTTAGGATCTCCTTAAAGCTTTCTCATTAATTCCAATAACATCTCAAGAGACAAAGTCAGTAAATAACCAATCTAAAAAGTATTCAATCTCAACTCACACCGTGATCATACGGTAAAACTTTAATCTATCCAACTGCTGCTTAAATCATTCGTTTAATTAATAGAATATTCTGATTGTTATTTGATACGCAAAATATGGAGAACAGATACTGTGAGGCAATTCCATTGTGTGTTGCTTATTTCCAACAATAGACACAACATACTATGTATATAGACACAATGAGCATTAAAGGCACAAATTGGTATTTAATTAGGCGACATTTGTCTTATTATCATTATTGTTATTAAAGCCAAAGTAGTGCTATAAACATGCAAAACACCACGACACGATTTTTATTTTCTCTATATTTTGCTGCAAAAAATGTTTTTTCTCTCTGTTTTGAGTGATTTCCAATGAACATTCTGGCATGGTCAATTTTATGAGGCACATATAACAATGTTTTGTCATAAATTAAGTTTTTTGGCTGCGAAACTAGTTTTCGTGTCTATCTGTTAATTGAAACAATTTTTTTTGTTGCTGTTTTGTATTATTCCAAACCAAATATGAGTCCGTAATTTGTTGTTTATCATTATCAAATTATTTGACTAGCTCATTAGTCAAAAAGCCGTGTTTTTGGATTATTTGGCTTTTGACATGGCTGATGGCAACAAAGAGAAAATTAACAGATATTGGAAATTGAAACAAAAAAATTTTTTGGAGTGAAATATTAAGTTGTGGAGAATTATTGATGATGAATTCAGATTTAATGGGATTTAATTTGTGGTTTTTGATAGAGTATAAATCTATATTTTTGTATACTGGGGTTTATAGACTTATTGTTTGATGCTGTACTTGAGACGAATATAATGTTAATATTAGGAATCTATTTATGTTAATATATCCAAGGCAGTGCTTCTCAAGCATCTTGGAGTGTGACATACTTAATCTCCGGAACATATTTGGTGTTATTTTGAACACCCCATAAAATTCACCCAATAATTCTTCAATTTGCTAGGTTTTTTGAGAAAAATACCTGTAAATCCCCCCCCCCCCCCCCACTTAATTTTTTCCATACAAAAAATTTCAAAATCCCTCCCTCAAAAAATTTCTGGCTACACAAGTAGGTGCAACGTCACTAAATACACCTACAATCAATAATGCATCACACTAGTGTGTCGCGAATCATAGTTTGAGAAACACTGTTATTTACAAGACGGTTGCTGAAAAAGGCAATAGCAAGAATGGTAAATTACAGGTATGCAAAAATGATTTAGAAAATTTTAGATTTAATTTATGAATCTAGATGAGCATCCAGCAATATCCAGCAGAGTCTCGTCGTCAATTAATATAACTTCAAGTTTTTGGAGATATATTCTATTTGCTAGGTGATAAAGAAATGCTCAATTTAAGCATTATTTTAAAGAAATGTGATTTTAGGGTTAAGCTTCTATCTATCACTTCGCCATTCACTTATTACGTAATGCTTGTAGGGGGGAGGGGATCAGAGATTTTGTGATTATTCAAACAAAGAAAATTTTTCTTCATGGAAATTTTGTTATAAAAGGGAGGGGGGGTCTGGAAAGTCAGTTTTTTTTGCATTACGTAATAAGTGAAGCCATTCACTTAAGACATATCCATAAACTCTTCCTAATCCCCAATATCCCGTCTATCACAAAATATTGACATCCCTCCAATATAATCCTAAATCTTGATTCCAATATTTTTCAATATCTCAAAATAAAATCGAATAGTTCACCAAAAAAAATAGCTCACCAAAATTACCGATAATTAACTCTGATTGATTATGGCTCGCCGTCATTTTTTTGCATTAAAAATCTGCCAATGACCAATAATTTGGTCACTTAAATAATTTTTTGTTCCACCAGAGACTAATTGTTTTAAATTTGTGACATTTTTATGATGAATGAGGTGCCCTGTGCAAAAAAAAAAATTAATTGCTTTAAAGTTTAGTGCACTGCTAGATCCACTGCATACACAAATAAAAAAAAGTCCTGTATTTATGTATTCATGCCATCAGAGGCTATTTCGTGAGAATACTGATTGCAAAAAAATAAGAATAAAAAACAATTTTTCATTTTACCTGAGCGTAGATTTTAATCTTCAGAAATGCATCTATTGGGACTTTATTCTTCTGTCTCCTCCATAGTTGATTGAAACTTCTCGAAAATGCGCATTCTTCACCTTTTTCAATTTCCTCCTTCGTCGTCTTCTTTTAGCAATCTTTTTTCCTCTCTTTTTTATCCTTCATCGTCATCATCACCGACCGTTAGAAAAGAAAGCATAGTCATTATTTCTGCTGAATAATTCCTCTTTTATGATGATAATTTTTGCTTCAGGACAAAAAAAAAGTTTTTGTTTTCAATTGTTCACCAAGATGTGCCAACGCAGTTGAAATACAATGAATGCGATGCCTGCATTATTATTAGTTTTCATGTGCCTTGCTTTTCTCTATACTTTTTTTCCTCTACCCTCGTCGTCTTAATCTATCCTTTCAGTGCTGTCTTATTTTCATTATTTTGTCTATTGTGTTTATGTATTTGTACATATGTACCTATTTTATTTTATGTTGGGGATGATTATTAATGAGAATATTGTGAAGGAGTTATGTATATTGTTGAAATCAGTTTACAAGGATGATTGTGAGCCTGCAAAGTTTGTGATTTCAACATTTCAATGAATTCATCCTTAAAATCCTCAATAACTTGACCTGATGATAAATATTTCTCAGAACTAAAGCGCAAAATTAATTAATTTCTTAGATATTAATTTTTTTTTTTTTTTTTTTTTTTTAAGTTCATTTATTTATATATAGCTTTGAGCTGTTTTATAAATTTACATACAATATATATTTTGCAGATATTACATTTTATTTCTTTACTTAATTAATTAATTAGCATCATTATAGATTTCAAAAAAGTGTTCCCTTAGGCGATTTTTTATGAGTCTCAGTGAGTGAAATTTTTTAATTTGCTGAGGAAGATCATTATAGCTTCTAAAAGCTCTTACATAAAAGTTTTGAGTTGCTTGCACCGTTCGACATTGCCTAATTGTGAAGTCCGAACGATTTCTCGTTATGTGATTGTGTAGATCGCTTCCTAAGGTTATTTCAATATTATTTTTAATTATATTCGAAGCAATTTTAAAGACTTGTAGACAGCAATTCGTTTCACAAATTACAGAAACAGGTAGCAATTTTATACTGTATAAAATATCTTTACCAGCAAACCAGCTTTTTCTTAACACAATTCTGAGAGCTTTTCTTTGCAAAACTTCCAGAGATTTCATTAGACCTATCGATAGAGCTGACCAGATTGTATTCATGTAAATTAAATGTGACTGTACATGTGCATAATATAAATTGATTGCTGTTTTTTCGGTTACAAACTTTCTAGCACGTCTCAATGCATATATAAAAGGAGTTATTCTCTTCTTAATTGCTTCAGTATGACTTTTAAACGAAAGTGACTCATCAATAATCAGACCTAGTATTTTAACATTTTCAGCTCTTTCAATTACAGTTCCATTAAAATTAATATTCATTGCCAGTTCTGTGAAATTTTCAAACTTCTTTCTACCATGAAATAGAACATATTTTGTTTTCGTAGCGTTCGGACTAAGATAATGATTTTGCAGCCATTTTTGAATGTTATTTAGATCTTCTTCCATGCCTAATTTAAGTTCTTTTGAGTCATTTCCATTGTTCACAAGTGACATATCATCACAATAAAGGGTTAGTGTACCGTTAAGATTTAAACTAAATATATCATTAATATACAGATCAAAAAAAGGACCTGATAATACACCTCCTTGAGGCGAGCCTACGTTGATCAAAAGAAATTCACTCAAAAAACCTTCAATGCTTACGGCTTGCTTTCTTCCATGAATGTATGAGATCAACAAGTTAAGAAAAAAGGAGTCAAGATTTAGCTTCTGTAACTTTGAGATTAATATATTGAATTGAATACAATCAAAGGCTTTACTTAAATCAATACAAGTTAAAGATACTGACTTTTTATCGTCCACAAGTGTGTACACATCGTTTAAAATGTGCGCAGCTGCAATTTCACAATTTGATTTTTTTACGTAGCCAAATTGATTTTTATGAATAATATTATTATTATCTAGGTGATCTTGTAAACGTCTATAGATTGTATACTCAAAGATTTTTCCAAAAATTGGATTAATAGTAATTGGTCGGTAATTATTACATGATGTTTTATTACCATTTTTAAAAATAGGTGTTACAATTCCTAATTTTAGAACGTCTGGAAAGATTCCTTGAAACATGTACTTGTTTATTAATTTTGCAAGATTATATGAGAGAGAATCTTTATGAAATTTCACAAAACAGTTAGACATTCCATAAATGTCGACAGCATTTGACGTCTTTAAATTTTGAATGATAAGTTTTATCTCATCTTCTGTGACGGCAGGACATGAGAAGTTGCAATTTATTTCATAAACCTCGTTGCTCATTATAGCCTCAAATTCAGCTTGATTTACGTTAATTTTACTTGTTATGTCATCAGAGACTTTAATAAAGAAATTATTAAAATGATCAGCAATTGATTGCTTTTCAGTTATTGAAATTCCGTTGTCAATTAATAATGAGCAAGAGGGATTATAATTAGTTGATTTATTGTAGAGTAAAGTATTTAAGTGCTGCCATACTTTTTTTGGATCATTGACATTTTTTGCAAATTGTCTTTCAAAGTAATCCTTTTTTGCTTTACAAATTTCTCTCTTGATTAATTTTCTGTAGTAGTTAAATCTCTCAATAAAATAAGTATTGTCTGGAAATCTTGATTTCAAACGTAAATATCTATTTCTGATTATTATAATATTAAGAATACGTTGGTTGACATAGGGCTTGGTTCCTTTTTTCTCTATTTTGACTTCTATAGTATTATCAATAATAATTTTTCGTATCCTTTGAACATAAGTGTCAAAGCAATCTGAATTAATTTTATCAAGCTCTTTTGTACTAGAAATACGATTATTATTAATAATTTTATATGATTTAAGCTTTTCAGTTTTATCATCATCATGCTTTTCTTTGACTATATTCAAAATGAGATTTTTATGATCACCTAGATTATCAAAGTAAAAAAGATTGTACGAAAAGTCATTTCTATGATATTGAAAATCTGTGAAAATGTGATCTATGCACGTATTTGAATCAAATCTACTGTTTACTCTAGTTGGAAATTCAATTGATAAACTATTCAAGAAAGCAAATCCGTTTGATTGTGTGACATTCTTATATTCATTTATTGTTGTGGTGTCATTGAAGAGATTAATATTATAGTCACCGAAAAAGATAATTTTCTTATAAGCATTTAGAAGAAGATCTAATTTATTCAAAAAAATCGAGCAGTTTGAGTCTTGAGGATTGTTTGGCTGACGATAACAAACGGCGATATTAAGCTGGTGCTTAATAAGAGAAACTAACAATATATTATTATTATTAATTGATTCTTCAAACAAAATATTTCCAGTATCGAAATTATTATTAATGAAAATCGAGACGCCTCCACCATTGCCATTTGGTCGAGTTGAGTGAAAAGCGTGAAAATTAATTAAATTATAGAATTTGGTCTCATTATCGTTAAGCCACGTTTCAGTTACTAGAATCACATGTATTTGATAATTTAAGCTGTCAACGAAATCTTGAAGGTCTGTTAGTTTATTACGAATAGACTGAGCGTTTAAATAAAGAAAATTTCCGAAAGTTTGCCTATGTACACTGTTGGGTAATCTATTTTGATGCTTTACATTTAATTCAACGTTAAAGTTGGATTCTATATCCATTTACTAAAAAAAATTACGTTTTTGCTTTGCCTAATGCCAATATATTTATAATTTGTTTGTTTTCATCAAGATATAATTAACTTTTACTGTTGACTCGAGTTCGTATCAATTTTAATTCTGATTAAATAGCATTCCTGATCAACTGACTGCCAAAAGTAACTTTTATTTATTAACGTACAATAGTATTTCGAAATCAAGCGACGATTGAAACAATAAATACGTTATTAAGAAATTCAAAAGGTATAAAGCAATGGCGCTTCATTAACCGAAAATTTAAAAATCTAAAAACCAGTAAAATATATAATTCAGTTATATTTTTTGAAAAAATAAACGACTAACATACATGCAGCTCTTCCGCATTGGCGCATTCGACAAGTGAGCATCTTCGTGCCAGCTGCAAGTGCTAAATAGGACTTCTGTAAATTTATTAACAGATCACTGTCATAGCGTATACGAGTGGATCTGATTAGGACACGATTACCACATGTATGCGTCCATCATAAAGCATGCGGTACACCGAAAGGTCTAATGCAAATGTGATGGTTTCACGAAATTACTAAAATATCCATATATTTACTGGTTTTTGTTATTGTTTCATCGTTTATGATGTTGGAAAAAGCTTTCTTTAAAGTGTTGGCAATCAGTTGAATGTAAAATTAATCACAAAAGTTAATTATTTTCATAGGAAGTATTTAGAATTTTCAATTTGCTTTTAACGGATTTTTTAAATTCAAAAAAAAGAGACAAAATCGTCTAAAATTTATACGAGTTTCGATTTGTTTACGTTTCAAGAAAAATATTTATTTTCTGATAGAAGCTAGTTTGATTGAATTATGGATTGATAGAACGGACCAAAACGGACATTTAGACGATAATCACATCAGATTCGACGAAATTAAATCAGGTAAGCGTATATTTCATTATATCAAGTTTCAAAAGATGTAAAAAAAATATTTTCTTTGTAGATTTTCTTAAATATTGATGAGTATCTTTATGACAATTAGCTTAATTCATGATAAAGATGACTTACGACTTTGATACATCCATTGTTGAGGCATTTGCTTCCGTAACATCCAATTCAGCACCAATCGAGCTCATGATATCATTCAGCTGCTTAATGGAGTCAATTCTGGTTCCTCTCGTTTGTCCATTCCTCTTTATGAATACACTTCCATTCATTATCCAGCAGCTTTCAATGATTTTTTCCTTTTTATAAGTCCTGGCTTTTTTGAAGATTGCTTGATTTGTCTCAGTCATTGGCGTTTGAAAATGTAATATTGCGGGCTTGCTGATATCATCCTCATTCAAATCAAACACTTTCTCATTTGTTATGGGAATGTATCTTTCTCCTTGCTTCTCATTTCTTTTGATGAAATCCATAAAACGATACTTTTCTCTCACATTCCAAAAGTGTATGAATGCAGTGCCGGACTTGCTGTTTTTAGTTAGGATCAATTTCCTATGCCCCAAATCCGTTAATAGATTTTTGGTCCATGCATTTATGTCGGTGATGAATTTCTCTTTTGTCATTTGTTTCGGGATGTCAGTGATCATTACTTGCTCTTCCAGCTTTAGCTGCTTAGCAATATTAATTTCTACATGATTATTATCAACTGTTTCGGTACAATTTTTGTGTTTATCTTCAAGGTTTGTGATTCGTTCCTTGATTGAGTTGACTTCATTCTTAAAATGTGAGAGATCATCACTTATGGCATCAAGTTTTTGTTCTAATAATGGCAATTTTTCCAGACGAGTGTTGATTGATGCTAAGTTCTTTTTAATTTCATCAAGTATTGATTCCATGTCACGTGTTGATGATTTGGATCTAGGTTTCTTAATTATCTTCTTTCCTTCTAATTCAGGCGATAATGCAGAGAATTTACGACCTTTTGATGCTGTCTGAATTTGAGTTTCTTTCTCATTTAGTGAATTGGATCTGGTTAGATGTTGTTTGCTCATCAAAAAAAAATTAACCTTTTCGAATGGCCTTATTTAAATGTCCAATATTTCACTAGTCACTAATAATTATTATTTAAACTCATTAGAAAATAGATCTTGATTTAATTAAGTTTACTTTAGGCGAGGCTTGACGTTGTTTTATTCAGTATAACATATTAAAAATTGATAATTAAAAAAAATCTATGTATTGTTCTGCACAAGTTTAGGTGAACAAGTTTAAAGATATTCCACAATTTACCGCTGCCGTGGAGTAATTTTCACATAAATTTTATGACATATATAAAGATATAATATACCACGAATCGATAAAAAACGGTTTGACTTGACTCACAGTTGTGACATCCAATACACCACACATTGTATCAAATCACAAAATAATCAATCGGCAAAAATCTTATTGAACGCGAACTCAATGCATTTTCTGCTCCGTGACAGCAAGAAATTTAGAATCTTTGAACTTTTCAATCACGATAAAACTAATCAAGCGATCAAAAAATAGGAGGAAGAAGAAAAAAAATCTTGCTGGATCACAATTAAATTGGAATTGTCGACGTAATGAATTTAATTAGTCACATTGATTTTATAAATTCCGATTATCTCATAATGTGTAATAAAATCGTGAGGCAGACTGCATATTGATGGCGAGCATGAGATAAAGTGAGAATCAAATATGTACGGCTATGTCATTTTTGCAAACATTGTTGCACGGTCGGCACATCGGAATCGTGGATAATAAAATTCACTAATTTAGTTATTATTTTACATAATTTGACAGAATTATTGAAACAATTTTGCATTTTAAAATATGTGCAACAACGACAACAACAACAGTATACATGTTGTGAATAATAAATAAATGAAACTGATATTTCTAGTTGTTGGACTGTTGTGTGAATTGTATACGGGACTGAAGGTAGCGAATGAATTGAAATTTAGATAAATCAAAAATGTCGTTGGGAATTTTTTATGATTTGGATTTCTAAAACGCATTTTTGGAATTTGTAGTGATGAATTTTTTTAATTCTGAAATATCAGACCCTCATATTTTGAGTCATTGTAGGCAGGTAGAAGTTTTCGTGAGGGGGGGGGGGGTCAATAATTCAATAATTTATTGATTAAGCTCCATTGTGGATATTACGGTATGTCTGTGTATACGATCCATGGATCTTCAGATTGATTATTGATCTATCTTGTCTGTGACTCAGGTCTGACAAAGCTGTCTGTACCTAGAATTCTTCCTCTGACCAGGCAACAGCTTTAGATAACAATCCTGTTTTAAATAAACATGAATTTTTTCACTCTCCCAGTCATTTCATTCACATCAGCGCATTTTTTCCTCATATAAATTACATCTCACATACCGTACTCAACGCATATCCATATCCATAAAACCCAAAGACATTCACAGAGGTAGAGATGAAAAAAAATGACAAATGATGATTCTCTGATTTATTTTCTAGCGAAAATGTCAATTGTGGTTTTCTTCTGTCGCTGCCTGCAGGGAATCTCATTCATTTCGTTCTTATTTTCTTAAGAAAACAATAAACAGACACACAAGCAAAAAAAAGAGTCTTTCATCCTCGATTAAAAGGCATTTGCAACCCTTATGTTTGGCCCAAATGCATACGTTGAGAGGATGCACGGCAAACATCTTAATGATTAATCGACGATTTTAATCTCTTCCTTAATTTTTCATTTATGGCATATAAAAATTCATTGCAGGGGTACGGCTGAGATTATTTCAGCGATGTGATAACATCAAACAACAAATAAAAGTGGTGATGCATGAAAGGCATTTAAATTGAATTTAGAGGATTTATTTTCTTACCTTTACCTTTCCTTATGCATTTTGTATTTTCTTAGAGGCATTTTATGTTCTCCTTTGTATAAATCTGAATCAAAACGAAAAAGGAAAAAAAAAACAGGGAGGGTAAAAATTTATAACAAATGAGTGCAAATTTATATTTCTTTGCACATACAAAATGTCAATTTTTGTTGCATAATTAATTTTGGTATTGAAGCGAGAAATGTAAGAAAAGAAAGAAGAAAGAGAGTGAGAAAGGAGAAGAGAAGTAAAAAAATTAGCAGTATGGTATTATTTTGTAATTAGCATTCTAAAGAAAAAGGCAGTGACACTCATGTGAAAGGTGTTTGTTTGGGAATATGTATGTGGTGATGAAGACTTCTCGATATATCTTGGTCTTGTCTCAAGAATTGGTCAAAACTAGGACTTAGGGACATGGGCATAGCCAGGGGGGCTAAGGGGGTCTGTAAAAAGTCCTAAAATTCACAAAATGCCCACTAATCTACCTCAAGTCATTTCCACAGCTACACCACCTTACACAATTTCCATAAGAATGTTAATATACACCAAAAAAAGAGAGAAATAATTCTTTCACATCGTGATAAAAATCATTCCTTTCAACATTAAGTTTTTGTTTATGAAAAGAAGTGCAAGAAAGCGAAGCGGCACATTTGGATAAATTCACTGGAAATTTAATATTCACTCTCGTATCATGCGGTGCATAATGATTTTATTTCAATTCTCTTGTATGTATTTTTGCCAACTAGTAAATAAATGCGAGAAGGTCTCTCGCCCAAAAAAAACGTAGAAATTGCTCAACCTTCAGGGCATATAAAAAGCGGCAGTCGCGAAACATAATAAGAATGTAAGGAGCATTAAAACTACTGAAAAATATAATTTTTCGACTTCTTCACGCGTCACGTCTCTAGTAATGGTATTGGTAAACGAACGGCGACAGTTAAATTCTCTTTATTATTATTTCTTTCAAGTAATAATGTTGGAAGCATCAACAACAGAAACGGCTGTATATATAAATCGAAGGGTAGATGTTGGAATGATTTTTCAATTGTAACGAGTTTTTGCTACGCGAAATGACGATAATAATGACCATTCCATTCGAATTCCCTTCACTTTTATACTTTTCGCTACCCTCCAACTCGACGTTTTATTTATTTTCATCTGCAATACTCTCGCTATATTCTCTGTGTTCTATAAGCCCCTCAAACTCTTTCTTTTCGTAAGCATCTTTCGTGATGCGATGAGATGAGTTTTGTCTGGCTGCTGACAGGCTATCTTGTCTGTAATTTTGAACTAAGATACTTTCTTTTAAGGAATGCTTTAATATGTTGGTATTTTTAGGGTAAGAAGCATTGGAGGTAGTCCTTAGGTGTACCACCGCCTTTCGAGATCAAAAGTCAATACAGATTTTTAATTTTTTTAACTTTTAAATCACAAAATTGATTTTTTTTTACATCGCCTCTTCAAAAATCCTGACCACCACCTTGTACGATGGATAGAACCCAAGAATATTTTGATTATGGCGTTTAAGTTTACCTAGAAGGGCTACCTGTGATACCTTAGTTAAAAACCAGAACATAGATAACGGAGTATCCAATGTCCATCTTCAGGTTGACAAAAAATACCACAAGCAAAGACTAGCAAGAAAAATGCACTCCAGTCAATCATCCTGCTTGACCACATTCCTACTACCCTCTCATTTCATTTCAATTTCTATAGCCATGATGTGGGATGAATTTTCTTTCCTTTCCTTGTTATTGCACGACAGCCACGTCTCGTTCGCTAAAAACCCTCCCCTCCTGTGCCTTTTGTGTGCATTTCATGTTGTCCTTTCTATATGAGGAAAGGAAGAAATGAAGGAAAAAAATACAGCAGCAGTGGCAGCGACTTTTTGCACAGCAGAAAAAAATAAGCGGAGATTTTGCACAAAATATCTTTTCATATATATACACCGTGCAGATCTATACATAGCGGGGTAAAAGAAATGAATAGATGAGAGAAAAAGACAGAAATTTTTTTCATGTGGAATGAGAAAATCAATAACGTATTTATTCTGCACAAAAAAACGTGAAAAGAAAAAGGAAAGAATCGTACAAGAACTGAAAGGGGATATTTCTCATCTATTTTTCACCAAACATCGCGTGAATTTGAGTGCTTTTTTCCTCTCGACCATTTATTTTGCTTTCCTTTCCAAGCAAACAGACGATGACAATAAATTTCTGTAATATATGGAATCAAGAGTATGAAACGTAGTGGTCACTTGCGAAAACCCTGATAGTATTCAACATCTGCGGTTTTTATTCTTTTTTCATTATCCTCCGTTGCCCTCCTTGTCGACGGACGAAAGATATAGCGAAGATGTGCTCTCGCTCTGTTTCTCTAGCGAATGGACGGTATGACCGTACATTTATTTTTCTATACACATATATATGCATGTATATGATCACATGAGGAAAGGAAAATATTAGAAAGAAAAGTTTTTTTTTGCGACTGACGTGAAAAGAAAAGTTTTAAATGACACTGCGGTTGAGATGAATAGAATGACGCATTTTCATGTGGATTAAATATTATCCAATTATAAAAGGAACATGTTGCACAGAAGATGAAGTTAATGGCAATGTTTAGTACAAATTACTATTATGAATTTAATTGTGAAATTTTGAATAGTAATAAATGAATAAACTTGCATAATGAATTCTAAGAATGTGTATCATGATTATTTAATCAACAGAAATTATTCTCAGAATTTTCCATAACTGATACAAAATATGTACAATATTTAAGTATGTAATAAATATAAAATTCTTATTAGGGACTAATCTAAATTTTTTGTGAATATGTCTTTTTTCAATGTGGACATTTCAAATGACGTCCATCGAATAATGGAATTTTTGGACTGATTTCCTCTTATCTGTTCATCTGATCACGTTTTGGCACACCCCACTTGGGGACTCAAATGTCCTGCTTTGGTAAAAACTTCATTACCTTTTATGAAGCAGTACTAAAAGTTGCCAAAAAATTGTTTAAAATATTATAAGTTTCAGCTTGGTACGCTATTTTAAGGTTGAAATCATGACATGTTCTGGTAAAAGTCAATCGACAGCCTTTTCAACTGTGAAGTGTCTCTTAGTTTCAAAAGTACTAAAAAAAGTTTAATTTTTTGATCAATTTTAATCATATTTCATGTATTTTGATAATATTTAATTAACATTAAATTAAATAATTAATATTTTAAAATTTTTGATCAGTTCCGTACCTCTGGGTTCAGCTTAAGAAATACTATAGAATTTATTAAACTATGGGATTTATTTTAGGACCTGATCATTAGGATAACAACGATTATCAGAATGTTCAATCTTAATAAAACTATTTTTAAAAAATCATCTGAATAAGCAGTCACCTTACCACCTTATAGCACATGCTGTTATAAACCACAATATTCATGCTATCGAAAAGAAATGAGAATTGCACATAAGAATGAAGAGTACGCGATACGAAAATGTTAGTCAAGCGTAAATTTTCCGCAAACGGATGTTATAGTGAAGAAGAATCACTACAGCTCACCATTACGGCTAGTACGAAACATAAATGAAATTAAATTCCGTTGTTTCTTCACAAAAAAAAAGGTTAAATAATGCTTGCATGTGTGGAACTAACGAAAAAAATAAGAAAAAAGCACTCAAATTCATTTTCAAGTGCCTCAATGTGCAAAGAATCATTCCTTCATTGCCCTAAATTTTTAATCGTACATCCAGCGAGCATAATCGTCATATATTTATGACATAATGACTCTTATCTCATTATTATGATCGCATTTATGCGACAAAAGAATTTTTTGGCTCGCGACAAGCGACAAACTATTGAAAAAAGGAATAAAAGAAAAGAAAAAAAAAATTTAGAAGCAGAAAAAATCTGGTTTTTAATGCTACTGCAGCAGCTATTACGATTTTTTTTGGATGTTAACGACCCTTCTGTTATATTTTATTATACTCTTTTCAATCTATATGCAAGGTTCATAAAAACGCGATATGTGTACATTCGATGAACAAAGAAGTGGAAACATGAAACCCCTTTTTTCATTACATTTCATTACTTTTATTATTATTTAAGACTCGATGCATTATTTAATCTCGTCTTTATAGTATGTGGTGTCCAGACTATCGCGAAACGCGTCAGTTGCTTAACGTAAGTAAGTATGACTCTCATTATAAGTTGAACTAAGAATTTAATAGCAGTTGGATGATTCAAGTTACACATGACTTCTTGCCCGGTGATTTTCTTCTTATTATTGACTGAATAATACACAAAAAAATACTTTCCTTTCTTCTACTCTTCACCGCTATTCTTATATATTAAAATATTACTAAATGATCTTCTTCTTTCACTAAAGACCTGTTCCATTTTTATTTTAATTATAGATTGCACTTATGGTGAAAAATTTACAGAATAATTTCAATTATAATTTATTAAATAAGAAAAAAAATATTCACCTTATTTATACACGAAGTGCTACATATGTGCGATAGAATGATGAACAGTTGCGTGCAATCATATAATTTAATTATTTTTGAGGATGTTGCATATGTATGGGTAGCGAAAATATATTTTTGTAGGTGAGGAAGTTTGTTGCTTTATTTTCTTGTGCTTATCTGATTTAAACTGATTTTGCAAGTAAATTATTAATTTAACTGGTTTTAAACTGATTGAAATGATTTGAATTGCTTCAAATTTTATTGATCCGGTTCAAAATTGTTCAAAACAGTTTAAAATTGGTTAATTCGTTTCCAATGAATTCAAAATTGGTTAAAACATTTCAATTAGTTCAAAATTGATTGATCCGGTTCAAAAATGTTCTAGTGAGTTCAAAATTTGTTACTCAATCTAAATTAGTTGATCTGGTTGATCTGGTTTGAAATGATCCAGTTCAAAATGGTTCAAATGAGTTTGAAATTGATTGATCCGGTTCAAAATTGGTTGATCTGGTTCAAAATTGATTGATCCGGTTCAATGATGGTCGAAATGAACTTATATTACTCAAAATTCTGATTGAACTAACTCGAAACTTATTAAAACAACTCAACATAATTAAACACGCTATAAATATCATGTGAAACTCCTTAAACTCTCTATTGAGACATCCACATGACATCAGGGTGAGTAAATTATAAAAGAAGAAGTAAATATCCAAAGACAGAAAACTTTCACGTAGTATCTTACAAACTGACCGTTAAACTTTCGTAAAAACTTTTCTTTTAAATTTTTCTTCCATTCTTCTCTATACTTTTAGTTCTTCATGTGTGGCAAAGAAGAAAATAAAATAGAAATTGAGGATAAGAAGATAAGTTCAGTGAAAATGAAGCTAAAATGATAAAGCATCATATCCTTAGAAAGACAGAACAGTTAAGAAGATTTTTATGCTTCAACCTCTTTAAGTGGAAGAGAAAAATGTTGAAAAGTTTTTTGGATTAAAAATTTGATGCAATTTTGATGGGGGTAGTGGCGGTGGTTTGTCTGATTTGATATGCTTTGAACTTTATTCTTTTGTTTCAGATATTAAACTCTTAGTGGATTTCTTTGTATTTTCTTCCGTATTTTCCACAAGTTTTTGTCAGCCATATGTCCATTCATCAATGCGCTTTATCCACTCAAATCCCCAGCCACCTCAAAATACTTCTTCATTGTGTCCACGTCTTAACTTTTTTTACCCATTTTCTTCTCAGTTCATTCTTTTTCTCCAAAGAAATGGAAACTTATGTTATTTCACTATCAGATCGCATGACAAATAGACTCAATTTCTTTCACAAATGATCACAAACAAACATTCATCCTGCTTTGTTGTTGGTACATTGAGGATGGAATCTAATCAGTAAAGAAATAACCATTGAGTCTGTATGTCTATCAGAATTTTGCAATCTTTAGAAATGTGCACATCGTCAAATGACTGATGCTGCTTATACTTCACTGCTCTTTAACAACATGGTCATGTTATTATGGTACGTTCTATAGATATTCCTATATCCATGTGATGTTCCGTGCTTCTTGGACATATAGTGAAGAAAATAGAGATTCTACCATTTAATCATATCATGGATAAAGGAGAGTGAGCAAGTAAGAATAAATAGCAAAAAAAAGATGGAATGGAAAGAAGACAAGAAATGAAAACGGTTATCGTACATACATGTATATATGCTTGGGGAGGTTAGGTAGGCAGAAACACAGCAGTAGAATCAGCAGTTGAGGACGAGAGAAAAAAAATCCAATTTCACATGAAGAGGATAAAGAAATGTTCGCCCCTTCACTACGCCTTCTTCTTATCCCTTTTTTATTTTCTTGCTGATGCCATAGCACGTCGGACAACACATATAATACAACAGCCAAGGCAGTGGCAAAATGTAACCCTCGTGCCTCGAAATTATTCATCACTTCACGTAATGTCAGCAAAATTACGTGCATATATGTGTAAGCAGTACAGTACAGAAGAATTTTTCCTTTTTTTTCGTCATCATGAAAGGAGGATGGAGAAAAAGAAGAAAATTCGCCGCTACTTTTCTCTCGACTCATTCAATCGCCATTTGCTGCTAATGCCTTTGCCTTTCTTTTGTTGTTGTTGTTATGATTTCAATCAATAGAATTTTTTTCTACAACATGAAAAAGGAGAGGATTTTTTTTTCTACATCTCAAGTACACAATTCATTCTATACATAGATCATATAATGCTATGTCATAGCGAGCATGAGAAAGAGGATAAAATTCCCTCTTGGTCACCACCGTCATTTTCACCCACTTCGTTTCTTTTTTTTGCGTGTGAATAATGCATAAGGTGATGAGTTTATGCGTTTACTTTGACTGAGTGGAAATTGTGGATACTGATGAACTAGCTATTTATAGTTTGGGTGGCAAGAACAACCCCCGTCCCCTCCAGTTTTTGAAAACCAATACGGTCATGATTCGAAAAGATATTCAACAAAAGGTTATGATGAAGAAATATCCATAAACGGACCCCCCCCCCCCAAAAAAAAAAAATCCAGGAGACTCCTCTGATTGGATGTGTTTTTTGACGAAAATTTTGGAGCAAAGGTGACAACTGATCATGTTGAAGCTCGAAATAATCCTAATTCCTCCTTTTTTCAAGAAGTTTTAGATTGGAAATGCAAATGAGTTTTCAGATGATCACTTACTTTTCACTGATCTTTTCAATATTGCGATGATTCTTAAATAAAAGCTTTTTATTTCTGAAATCAGCTTCTATTCGAAAGAAAAAGAATGCGCCATATTATGTCCACCTCAAATAACTTTCCTTCCAATTTTTCTGTTATTATATTTTATTTTCATCTTTTTTTTGTGCTGTGTATTGCACACGCAAACGGCGATATATGAAGGAAATTTTCTTTTTTCTTTTTTGCTCTCAATTTGGTCCTTATCGCCAGAACAGAATGTATGTTGATTATGCTCGCATACATACTTATGTTCAGAATTGAATTTTTCGTCCCTTCATCATCCATCCATCTAACCATCCATCCATCCATTCACTCATGTACGTACATACAGACATTCTCCTCCTTTAGCCATTCTTTATTTCTATGTTTGTATGTACATGTGTTTATATCCATATATCGTAATCTCCGCACTTTTTTTGCTCGCGTGAAAAAAGCGTTACGCTTGATTGATAGAAAAGGAGGGTGATGTGAAAGAAAACTCGGAATTGAGAACTAATCAATAATTCAACCATGTTTTATTTTTCTGCGATGATGAAATAAAGAAAAGAAAGGAGAGTGAATGGACATGAAGTGGAAAAAGGTAGAAGAATGGATAGATGTATACGCTGTTATGCTAGACTGGAAACTGTTTTTCTTATTTTCTTTACACCGGGCATTGATTGAATGCCTTGAAAATATATTTTATATTCATATTTTTTTGCTGGTGCTGGTGCTGAACTTTTATGGAAGCTTATGAGGAATTGGAATTGAAGATTCGTTATATGCACGAATGACAGAAGTATCTATTGTCAAATCTCAGAGATGATGATCATTATTATTGAGTTTTGGATTATTTAAGTTAAGAATTAAAAAAAAATTAATTCTAAGTTTTTCTAGTATTTTTGAACTAGTTTTTAAATTAATTTTTATTCAAAATTTTTTCTATGTTTTGAACTAGTGCTTAATCTAACTGTACATGAATGATTATTTTACTAATTATAGATTCGAAAAATCCTCTGAAAATTTTTAAAGAGAAACATAATTTTCCACAATTAAAATTTCCATATAAAAAATTTTTCAAGGAAGGTTCGGCCCCCATCGAACCCCCTTTTGGGTACAACCATGCCCCAGACCGACTCCAGGCGTTTTCGATAGGAAATTGGCACCAATCTGGCACGACGTTGTCACGACGCCAGCCTAAGACCGGATTGAAACCTCCTCGGCACCTTGTGTTGCTCGAAATATTGGTTAAAAATTAAAAAATAACTTAGTACAAGAATTAACATAGATAATAATTTAAAACATGGCAAAAATTTATTAATAATTGATTACTTTCTTAAAATAACTTCAACAATTTCTAAATTCAAACCAAAAAACGTGCATCACTTTTCACACAGTTGATCTAGTTCCCTCCTAAAATCACGCTCCTCTCATACCTTCCAAAATAAATTTACATCTTCCAAAAATAAGATTGACGGCGCATTTTCAACGGTTAATCTTATTTTCCATGCAATGAATTTTTAACAATTGAACAATAAACATTTTTACAACTCGTAATTCCCTTGCTTACATGTAGCAATAACAATAACAACAGTGAATAAATCTTGAGCGATTGAATATCGAAGAAATATGTGTATTAACTGGCGAATGTTTGTCATGCAAATATCGCAAACAGAACTAATTATAATCACAATTAAATCGATCGTTTTCTGCCTCGCTACCTTTAAATCCTTAACTGTGAGTGAGAAGCTAAATATGTTTATGGAAATTATGAATAAATTATAACAGAGAAGTAGGCTAATAAAAAATCAATTTATCTCCAATTGTTATTCAATTGCGAGCAATAAAAATATGTTTATGAATAAATTTAATGAAAAAAATCCTTTATTTACATGAAATAGAAAGTTTTGTGCATATGCGGATCATTGATACATCAACATCCTACGGGAGCTATAAGTATGCAAATTTTCATCATGCATGATTGACTTTTAATGAGGTTTGATGGATGCTTTATGATCTTGTTAAAAGTGCCTTTTGTGATTTTGATTTCTTTTTTTTCGTATTGTTGATTTTGAAGACTTTTTTCTTATGAAGATTAGTTAACGGATGAAATTGATACTTTATACACATTTCATGCTGGTTTTTTGCTACACTTATTCCTACTTTCCTTAGTTCTTGACTATTTGAAAGGAAAATATATAATTTTGTGACTGTGAATAATTTTATACGATTTTAATGAGAGTAATTTTGAATATTTTTTTTAAAGTTTATTCATGAATATGTAAAAATTTTAACGAATATTACTGATTTTTTACGAATAAAAATTATATTGATTGACATATTATTGAAATAATAGAATTCTAGAAAATTTTTGAAGAGAATAATTTGTGAATGATTTTTATAAATTTTGAATTTACAAAATTAACATTTGGAAATTCTCATCCCTTCTAAAAAAATTGTAAGACTAAATTCTAATTAAATACGACCTATTAATTTTTTTCAACATATAAAATAATATAAAAAACCTAAATTGAATATGATTTTGTAAAAATAATTGCAATATGGATACTGTTCATAAAATAAATAAATGATTTGATAAAAATTTCACAATTAAAAGCTATGTCTCGTTATCAAACGCAAATTAAAATCTACAGAATTTTTAACTAATTAAAACAAATATTTTTTATTTTTAAACTTAATAATTTTTGTTTTAAAACAAATAATTATTAATAACTTTCAGCTTTTATTAATTAAAAATTAACTTTCTTAAAAAAATTTAAATTGAAATAAAATTATGATTTAAAATGATTTTTACTAATTATAAATTAGCTACTTTTAATAATTTTTAAATTAAAACTAAGCTTTAAAATTCCAAATTATTATAAAAATTCGTTTTTTGTGAATTATAAATTAACTTTTTTAATAATTCTTAAATTGAAACTAAAAATCTTAAATTGAAATAATTTTTTTAAATGTCTAATTAATAGAAATTTTTGGTTTTTATTAATTATAAATCAATTAATTAATAAATTATTAATTTGATTATTAATTATTAAATTGAAATTAAAAATCTTAAATTAATATAAAATTATGTTAAAATTTTACTCTTCTAAATTTTTTATATTTTATCTTAAAATTTTAATTTTGCATTTCGTTATAATCCCCAATAAATCGAAAAACTGTAAAACCTTCTTAGCATTCAAATTTTTTTTATTTTTTCTTTTTCAAAACAAATAAAAAAATAATTATTTTTTTTTTGCAAATTACAGCATGAAAACATTCAATTCCCTTCACAACTCATTTGAATGTGTCAGTGTTAAATTCCGAAGTTTCACATGTGATGGTTGGCAAGAAAGCCGAACGTGATATGTAAAAACATGCGAATTAGCACAGCTGTGTGCAGCACAAATACAGTGTACACAAACACCGCATGAGATTCCTTCGTCTTGTCGTTATTTGATGTGATACAAGAAGAATGTATATATATATTTTAAATGTATGCAGAATCAACTCATAAGAAGAAGAAGCATCATCAGCAGTAGAGTTGAGTGAGTGAGAGAGAAGGAGAGGAAGTACACATATCGGACAATTCGTAAAAGATGTGTGTGAAATACACATCTGCATATGTATGTATATGTGAAGTGTCCATCTCCTCCGCGCGATATAATAAATTTTCTAGTTTCAGCAGGAGTGAAAAAGAAGAAAACGGAAAATGTGAAGGCGAAGGATGATTTTCATTTTTCCCTCTTCGCCGCGTGAATGTTTTTTTGCTGTGAGATGTGGGATGATGACGATGATGATGAATAAATTTTTTTCCTTCTCTACTCACATGCTGTATAGTGAATAGTTGAATATTTTTCTTCTTTTTTCTTCTCGTGTGTGCGAAGTGTGAGGGAAAAATAATTCGCTTATGTATGTTGGGTGGTCAGGCAACGTGAAGAATTTTCTCTTTAACTGAGTCGTTTTTTGAACAAAGAATAGGGGAGAGAATAATGCGAGGATTAAAGGAGACAAATAGAATAAGAAACATAAATTGCATTTTGATTATATATTTTTACAGTCTTTACTTGGGGAAATATTTATTCTTTTTTGACGGGTATTTTTGAGTTTTATTGTGTTGAATAATGAAGCGTGAATTTTATTCCATTTTTACTTAATAATTTTAAAAATGAAATTTTTTGATTTTTTAAAAATAAATGTATTTTCATTAAAAATGAAAATTTTTGAATATTTGAAAATAAATTTAGATTTTTCAGTATTTTAATTAAAAAATAAATTTAAATTAAAAAATTTATAATTTGAATAACATCTTGAATTTCACAAACCAAGGTGGTTTCGTTGTCATATAATTTTGTTTAAAACAATAAATGAGAACATGAAACAAAGCCAAGGTGTTATTCATCGCCCATTATATAGAAAATTAAATTTCAATCAAAATTGAATAAAATTTATTTAATCTAAAATTTTAAAATAATCAAAACAATTATAAACACTTTAACATTCTACAACTTTAAACTACAACTGAAATTTCAAGAATTCAAAGATTCTATTTCACAAAGTTCCTCATATTATATTTCACATTCATCATTCGAAATGTTAATGAGCATAAGTTATGTTTATAAGCAAAAGTGAAAGTAAGGCAGATGATTTTTCCTCACACTCCTCACAACTCCCTCATTATTTTGATCCTTCTTACTTTTATCAAATCAACAACAATTATCATTATCATTATTATTGCTTTAATTTATATACAAATAAGATTGTTTTCTTGTGAATTAGTTATTTTTGGGTAAGTTTATTTGGTTTTAGTATTTTGTGTATTAAAGTTTATTGTTTTGATAGAGATTTTGTATTTTTAGATGCAAATTTTTTAATTTTTTAGATTTTGATAATTTATTTTGTGCTTCAGGTATGCTGACCATCAGTTTGAGTTTTTAAAAGGCAGTCCTGATTCGACCAAAAAACGAATAATATTGATCGACATTAGTTAATTTTTATTTGAACAAACTGCTAGTTTCATTTTCATCAACTTAAAATTTTTTTGTGACTATTTATATGAAATTTACGACATTTTGAAACAATGGGGTCATGGGTTCCGTAACCCCCTTTGCTAAGACGCTGATTTTCATTTTTCATGGTTTGAATCTTGCCGAGTATTATTGAACCTAGGGACTGGTTTCTTGGATACACCATAAGGTATACCCCAGTTATTGTCTTTAGCAAGCCAAGAAAATGGCCCCAGGATCAGTGTTTGCCGTTCACTATTCAGAAATAAAAATGCTTGACGAATGCGCCATTGAGCCACAAAACTGAAGTTTAGCAACCTTACATTTTGGTATTGACGCATTACTTGGATGAATTTAATGAAAATTAACCAGAAGAATATGAGAGTTCTTACTTCATTCTTAAAATATTCATTTCCTCACAGTTATTCCATTACTTTCTCGAAGAATGATAGAACCATAATCACCATTATCACAACCAACAACAAAATGATAAAAGAAATGAGTAGAGAGTACGAGATCAATGAAGAGGACATGAGAGACACAAATAGAGGGAGTGTGTAATGGAGATGGAATAGAAAAATGAAGAAAGACATTGAGTTAGCGTGTGTCCATGCATTGATAATGTGGATAAAATTGGAACGTGATTTACCGTTCAATACAATAGAAACAGCAACAACATCATCATCAGAAGCATCAATGATGACAACATGGAGCAATTCACAATGTCCATGTATAATATTTAGCAGCAAAAAAATAAATTGTATATCTATGGATGTGTAAGGAAAATTGTGAAAGCATAACAAAAATATACATGTCATCTAAATATGCGAATAGAAAGGGAGCAGCAAAAGGAAAGAAATATATTCATGTGATGGGCATAAGATGAAGATCTTTCGATGATGTTAAAAGGCATGAGGCATACATGAATGTTTCTGATGTGTGTATTGAGCCGTGATGGGTATTTTTTCCATCATCGGAATATCTTTGTAATTTTCGTTTCAGCATAAGTAATATACACACATATGATGTACAATCATAATAGGGAGCAGACGAAATGGCAAAACTAACGTAAGAGGTATGAGAAAGGACAACGGGAATGTAATCAACAAACCTTAAAATATCATCACCCAATCCACCATACACCACCCCATTGATTTAAGCATCATGTTCAAATATCATATCATATATGCTCTCTATTCATTTCTCCGCATCATCATTGTCATTCCGTGAATATGAAGATGAGCGACAACGGCATAACAAAGGAGACGAAAATATAAGAATTTCTGCCGTTGATACCATTACCCCCCAATCCTAACCCACCATTAGAACTTTTCATTCTCTCTTCCTTTCACAATTTTTTTTTATTTTTTGTTTCCATCTATCCATATCTATCTATCTTTTCATCTATATTCATTCTCATCTCGCTTTTTATCCACTTCAACTTATTACAAGTCCCACAGATAGTAAGGGACATTTATTTCATGTATGTGTGCGCTTCATCTATTCTCGCATCTTTTTCTCCGTCGTTTTTGTATAATAGTGATGCTTTTTTCTGCTGCTTCTACTTCTATATTTTCAAAAGACAGTAAATTGCCTTTTCTCATTCCCATTCTTCTCATTTGATGATGATACAAGCGGATATGTATGTATGTATAATTCTATATGGACCTAGAAGGCTTTACACACAATAATACAATAGTGAAGGGTAACCGTGATGTTGATGATATGTTTTTTTGTACGAAAATATAGATAAATGTATGTTCATAACCGGGTGGCACATGGATGAGATAGGATGGGTGAGATTGTGATTTTTGGTAGGTTACCTCTTGAATCCCTAAATAACATACTAAATTCAATATACTAAACGAAAATACTAAATTTCAATTTAATTGATTTATGTAAGCTTAATTTATAGCAAAATATCTACATTCATAGGCGTACCCAGAGGGGGGTCTGTAGTTTTTAAACCCTTTATTCAAGAAGATTGTACCAACTATTTTTTAAATTTTTGTTTAATTCATAGTTAATTAGGTGTAGTAAATTTGAAGGAATTATTGTTTTTTTTTCAAATGACCCCTCTCAAGGCACGCCCATGTCAACATTTGTACGTGTAATTTAGATTTCGGATCAATTGGGTTCCCAGTGTCATCAGCAGGATTCACAGTGTCGCTGCTACCTTTTTAATTACTCAGAAATGAATACTCCCCGAGCGACAATTAAGTCTAAATTATGTATGAGTGGGTATGAGCATCACCACGCTACTACCATGTCAACTTAGACCAAATTACCAGTCCAAACTTAGTTCTACTATTCTTTTGTTGCACTGATTCTAGATATGAAAGCAATCGATGTGCTGAACATGAACTTTCTTGAGTATAGTAATTACTAGATCAAACACAAAGTGTCCTCAATAGCACTGATTAAAGACAATCAACTGTACATCTCGGGACTAATATTCAGTCTACAACAGCGAAAGTGAGAAGATGGTAGCATGACTATATCTGTATATTCATCCAAATATTTGTATGAATAGCGAAAAAGATAAAATGATGGGCCTAAGAGAATCTATCTATGATTCTAGAGTAAAATATACTTTTAGGTTAAAATGTCTAACAAGATTATAGAACTGTGTTTGTACATATATGCATGCTCATACATGAATGGAGTAAACGATGTCATCGTCAACAACAAAAGTATCAAACATGAGATGTATTCACGAAACGCCGTTACTACTCGTTTTTTGGTAGAAATTATGGAAAAATCAACAAACAAAATTTACACCCTCAAAAAACTAGAAAGTATATAGCTATGTATGTGGATATTAGATGAAAGTTTTACTTGTCGTTTGTTGCTTATAAAGATAGGAAAAATATTCTCTTTTCTTTTCATTATTCAAAGGATGGATATCTACGTATATTTACTATACCGTCACATCATCATCGTCGTTTTTGTTGACATCGTATACACATCGCATCGCAAACTTTGTAAATTACTGAAATTATTTTGTAGATTAGATGGATATTGGTTGTAGTTGTAATAATTAAAATTAAACATGTGCAGGTTTTATAAATGTACATTATCATGTGAGATGGATGGAAATTTTTAATATGAAAAATTAAATATTATGACTTAAAATTGAAAATCATTATTTAAATTTAAAACGTTTTTTTAAACAAAGTTCCAAAACATTGATCTATCAAGCTTAATAGCTTGAAAACATGCAAAATGTTAACGCACGTGTAATAATAATTGATACATCACTTAATTGATTTTTTTTAAATCTACAATCTTATCATATGATAAAGTGTTAAATTGCAAACACGAGCTGCTTTATCGTGATATAAAAATTCTAAAACATGAAATTGTCATTTTAATTGCCTCACATCCTATAAATTCTGATTGTTTCTCTGACTTTAATTTCATTCAAATTCTGCAGTTCAAATTAAAAATCCCATGCTACCGAGGTTTAAGGCTCATATAGCCATACTCTTGCATAGCCACTGCATGTCTATCAAATTTTCATATAATTTTGCTATCTTAAGATTATGCTTAAATTTGAAAATAACTAATTTTATGGAAATTATTCAATTTATGGTGCTACTGCAAATATTAAAAATGTACCAGAAGTAGCTTTTCCTTCTGAAGAATAAGCTGGAGAAGCTATTTTTTTATAAGAATGGAAAAGTGACTGCTATTTACAGAATTTATGCTTTTATTAACAATAAATAAAGAAAACTCAGCGCTTGTCCGCATCAATGACAATCAAGAATTGAAATTGCCTACATTTAACATTTTAGATATAAAGTTTTTTCTATTTTATATTTTTGTAATTAAAAAGAAAATAAAGAAAGCCTCGTTTGTATACGTAAGTAACCTTATACCTGACTAAACTCACATAAATACCTTTTTTCTCTATGCTAAACTTAATGAAAAATATATTTTTTCTCTATCTTTTTTTTAATTTTTCTGATACACAAAACACAAAAACCCTTTTTTGACTACTCAAATTTAACCCATTCATGTATAAATTCATCATCGTACTTTTGCGGTATGAGAGAGAAAATTACTTATGTCCAAGTTAAATGTGTATATAAACCTACATACGAAAACAGATAAAGTTTTTAAAAAGCACACATAATATGTATATTTTTCCGTCCATATGAAAAACTATAAAAATTACAAAAAGAGAATAATATATAAACAGTGGCAGGTAAAGTAAAAGGGTAGCTTCTGTATGTCTCGAAAATGAAAAACTTAGTTTCATGTTTGTGAAATGAGAAAAAAAAATATTTTTCAGATGGAAATAAGAAGGAAAAGAAGAAGAAGATTGAAGGTACGGACGAATGGTAAATTTTTTAACTATCCTTTCTCGTGTGTTTTTTTAAATACCACACATTGGCACTCAACGAACCTTGGTTTTGTGTCTCATCAACATCATTTCTCGGATAAATGTGAATAGTTTAGAAAAGGTAGAAGGGGGGTGGCTACTTGAGTGAAAGATAATATGTGAGACAAACTAAGGAAGGAGGATGTCTACACAGTGGGGGTTTAACTAGGGGCAACTGAAGATGAGCGCAGTGGCGTAGCTGGATTTTTCCTCTCAAAAAACCCATTGAGAAAAAACAAATTGCAGAAAATTTCTACACTCATAGTGTAGTTAATTTAAATTTGTATGAAAAGATTTAAATACATTTTTTAAACTGGGCTCTTAAAAACTTTTTTTAAATTTTTCAAATTATTTTTAAATTTTCAAATAATTTTGAGCCGTTAAAAATATAATAATATTTTGAAAACAATTGCTCAGAGTTAGGATCGAACCAGTGACCTCTTGGTTAGTAACCCAGTACTCTAACGACTAAGCCACCGAAGCATGTAAATGTAGATGACAATTTGTCAATATATATTGAAAAAATTTAAAAATTAGCTTTTTAAACTTTAAAAATATTTTTTTAATTTTAAAAATATTTTTTAAAGTGACTTTTAAAAACTTATTAAAAACATTTTTTTTACAAGTGTATCGAGGGTGGTATTTGAACACTAAAAGCTGGATATATCCCTGGATGAAGGTATATATATTGATCTTTTATCACTACGTCATATTCTGATCATTGCTTTATGTTCAGTCAAAAACGATAAATATTATCAGAATTCCAAATTCTGATAAAAATACTGATTTTAATTTTTTTTAGAAGGAAAAATTTTAGTGAAAATAATTAAAAAATTTACAATTTGATCAATTTTTTCTGAAAAACAATCCTGTAAAATTCTGCTGTATTTTCGGTCGATAGAAATGTACCGCACCAAAAACATTTCCACTAAGCCTCATTCCCCCTAAAGTATCTTCCTCACACCATCATTTCCTCACAAAAACTTTCCATCATTCCTTACCCATAGATGAAACTATACATAGAGCTGGACACGTTTTGAAATTCATTAGAAAGTTCATTACACATTCTCTTCCTAAAAAGTATCTACACATTGACGTACATACAAACACACCGAGAATGGATGGATAGAGAAATGAGTTGTCCGAAAGGCGAAAAACCCTTTTTACACATCTCAAAATATGACCATATTTGCCTTCCACTATCGCAATATCGCCACTAACATCCTTTCCTTTTTAGCCACCATCATTCTTCTCATTCCATCTGCTCGTGGTTTTCTGTCGAAAATGCCTTTCTCTTATGGTCATGAAGTTGCTATTTGCCTGTGATGTTATAGAACATAGCACATAAGCACATTTAATTTTCTTCACAAAATCCACCTTCATTTCCTTTCCTTTTTCATTTTTCATTTCATAAACATTCAACTCTCTCTATACACATTTGGATATACAAACTTACATACATACAGCTAGTAAGAGAGTATTGTAAGGGTTCATTTCGATACATACGGTATATGAAAGAATTGTAAGTTTTGAAAGCAAATTCGGCATGTGGACTGTACGTATGTATATTTTAAAAGTTTAAATACTTTCGCTCCTTATTCCATCATTGGCACTTCCCACCCTTTTCCATCTTCTGGCCCCCGAACAACATCAACTTTTTCATTTGATCCTTTTCAAAATATCCATCGTTGATTAAAAACCGTCGGAATAGAACAACCACAAAAACTATCCTTTTACCACCACCCACATATACATTCGACCCATCTAAATATCCTTTTTTTGTGCTACTGCTGATGCTTCTACTTGCTTATGTGTATATGCTTGAAGTGAAAACCCTTTTTTTCATAAGTGTCTCATACTCATAGAAAAATTATATCCCTTTCATGCCACCACCACTACTACCATCTTTTCCTTATTTTCTGCGAGAAAATTTTCTAGTTTTTAGGCCAGGCGATGAGGCTGGGATTGAACGAAGCTGAAATTGGTGGAATACAGTATGAAAAAAGTGAAAGAAATGATGGTTTTGGCAAACTTCTTAGTCATTAACTCTGCAGATTCTAATTCTAATCATGACATTGGGGTGAGTTTCTGTTATTTTAAACTCTACACTCAAAGAATAAATCTAAAATTGAATTTTTAGTTTTATTTTTGAAAATTTAAAATAAAATTTTTGATTTACCTAAATGTCAAAATTTTTAACTTTTTCATAAGAAAAATTTAAAAATTAAATTTTGGTTTTAAAATTTTGACTTTAAAAAATCTAAAATTGATCTTGGGGTTGCAAATCAAAAATTTTAAATTTTTAAAATTCAAAAATTTATTATTTAAATTCAGAATAATTAATTAATTTTTAAAATTATCTATTAGAATTGATTAATTTTAAATTTTAAATTGAAAAGGGGATCAATTCAACTCCCTGACTACATCTGTTGTCTTGTAAAAATTACCAATAAGTTCGCAGCGTCTACACCTTAAAATTTCACAGTACTCCACTAGGCACAGCATATAGCACATAGCACATTGGCCACCCACGGTTGTATGTTTTTAAGAGCAAAAAGGAGCAAGCACACATTTTCACTTCCTCGCCATCAACCCACTCCAGTGTCAAAAAATTTTGAGGATGAAAACTACTTCTTCTCGTTTCGAAATGGATGAAATGTGTACAGAAATGTTGTATGTCCTGATGTATACAGGCACAGTAGCACCACATCGCATTTTCCGTTTTTGCCACATCTTACTCTCTACCTCCTTCTCCTTGTCCTCATAAAACGTATCTTTCTATATCTATCTATCCATTTCTGCTGCTACTGCTATGTTGCTACACACAGCATGAATAGAAATAATTTTTTTTTCAAAACTATTTCTACTCTCATCTTGCTGCTTCGGTCAAGCGGCCATCTTTGCAAAAGAACCGGGAGGGAAAAGTTTTGTGTGTTTTTGGTTATTCATTGAGTACAGCTGAGGGTAATGGTAATGGTGGTGACTGTTGGGTCTACTCTCCTACTCGTATTTTTGAAAAAGGCGAAAAAGATGTATGAGCACTTTTATGCTTCATCATTATGACTAACTGTATTTTAAATGAATGTATGTTGGTTATTTTTTTTTGGAAGATGTGTGGATACTACTTATAGTGATTCTATGGCTGCTATAGAATTTAATATAAAAGAATTGGAAGAATAAGAAACATTTACAAAAAAATACATGATTATGAATTTGGGTGTATTAAGGCGGATCATGCGAATGGATGTGTGTTGGCGAGAAAAGGTTAAATATTTTAGATGTATTAAGGAACGCATTTTAGATGGATTTACAGCTTTGACTATGTTCTGGAATCTGCTGGGTAGGCAAAAACCTAGTACTTGGTTATCTTGGTAATGAGCTTTTGGCTTTAGCTTAACCTAGCCTACACTTTACAGTGGAGTAAAAGGACATCCACACAGCCTGTCCTTTTAGCTTTTAAATATAAAAATCTCTCATTTTTCTGTCAAAAATCGATGGACAGCCTATTTAAAATAACTTATTAATTCCACGAACATGTTTGTTAAAAACCTTGAAACGTTCACCAAAACTATTCCTAACCTACATGTGGAATTTAATAAGCCACTTGACTGTGTCAACATCAAGAAGATTTCTTGAAAATTCAATCAAGACAGACAACGAGCAGCATAACATATTTTCCACACAACAGCTATAAAAAAATTAATTTTAATTATTGTTAACCACGAAAGCAAGCAGCAGCAGCATTCATAGGAGTAGTTACGGTATTTTTCATATGTACTCAGGAAAACTTTTCATGAAAGTCGCACTCACTTCACATCTTTTTCGTTCTACAAAACAATAAGCAGAATATGAGAAAATTTTTATTATTTTCTTTTAGTGGCATTTGCCAGCAATTATTTTAAGTGATCTAAAGCACTTGTGCGAGCGGTGCGATCAAAAATTTTACATTTTAATTGAATTTACAACAATTTTAATTTGTTTTGGGGCTAAAGCATTGATGCTTCCTACTATGTTTCATATGTCAGACGACACATTTCTCTCTCCAATAAGCATATATAAATGTGGAATATTTCTGCCTACCCTCAAAAAATATTAAAACGGTCGTCGTATTGAATTGAAGTCGAAAAATCAATTTCTCCAAAATTTTGTGGTTCTATTCAGCTTCAAAATGTGTCCATTAGCTGTTTATTTGTATGTGCATATAGAAACTTTTGTTATACATACATACATCTCTCTCTATGTTTGCCCCGTGTCTAATAAAATTACCGATCCATTAGTGGCTCATGAGATGAGATGTCTCAATGAAAAAACATTTAAAAAGAGACCTCAATGTATGTGTAGATGTCAGTATTGGTGTTTATAGATTGTCAGAATATATTGCATGCATACTCCCAAAACAATTGTCAAATTAGTCGCTGAACATCTAAGCAATTGAATTGCGTGTCAGATTGAGAACACGATTCTTTATCTTCTTTTGGATGTCATTTTTCTATAACATTCGATTTGAAATTTTTTATGTACTGACAAATGTCTATTTTCTAAGTCTTTCCCAATTCTCTTGTAATGTCACTAACTTATGATCAGATAAAATTTAAATTAGCGTTTCTGAAAAATGGGTAAATTCAGGATTAATTCCGAAAATCAAAAAAATATCTCTGAGCAAGGATTAAATCCCTAAATATCTTGTTTCCTTATTCAGGGATTTTTTTTTGGATTTTTTGAGATTTTTAGGAATTAATCTTGATTTTTCTCGCCTTGATTTTTTTAAAACTGCGATTTTGCAGTTTTTAGAATTTCATATAGAATTCAAAAAAATCAGATTTCTTTAGTAAAATATAAAATTATTATCATTAATTTTCAAAATCGCTTTATAATTATTTAGCAAACAAATTTCAAATTTACATTTTGATTTTTTTTTGAAAAATTACAAAATCATTTTAAAACGCTGTTTTTTCTATTAAACAGTTTTCATAAAACCACAATTAGACACCCTAATTTAAATCTATTTCACGCAAAAACAAGGAATATGTCTAGTTCTAATAAAATATTTATTGTGTCAATTTTATACTATCATAAGATGTTATCGAGTAGGAATGTCAACATATCAGTAAAAATAATAAAATTCCTTTGTTATTGACCGTTTTCATTTTGTGTAGTGCACTTCAACAAATAAAAACCTCAAATGAATTATTGGACATTTTTCATCTTACTCGCTATAAGCTTAATTCAAAGTAACAACAGCTTCAACATTTCACCGGAAATAACAATGATTTCTGAGAGTTTATCGAACATCGTTGACGAATATTTTGTCAAACAACAAATTCAATTTGACGTTTATCTCAGTAAACCTGAATATGGACAAGCTCTTGACATTTTAAATGAATTTTTAATCAAATCGAATGCAAAGTATCTCAACAATTTTGGAGTTCATCTGATTCAAAATAAATTTCGTCCTCACTATTTGAAGAATCCAACATTATTTTTTGTCACCAGATCACAGAATATCATTGATATGCTAAAGTATTACACATTCAAGTTTCCAAACGGTATTCCAATGAAATTTTTAATATTTATAACGAATGATTCATTCAAAAGCATTGAAACGCTTTGGCAATTGTTCTTTTATGAAAAATTAACATTATGGACAGGATCAATAATTCACCATTCATTCTTTATCACAAACGATGGATATTCTATTACTTTATCAACAATGGAGTGGTTTGTTCGAGGATGCAACAAACTTTCGATAGAAAAGATCAACATTTTTAATAAGACTACGGGAAATTGGATCAAAAAGTTGAAAAACTATGAAAAATTTATGCAATTCAATGGATGTGAGTTAGTAATGATGGTTCCACTTATAGAAACATATTCTACCTTAATCTGGGGTTACAGTCGAGTTCATAATTATTCTTCACGGGTCGATGTTTTTGGATTAACACCAGAAATATTTAGAATTGCATCGACAAAGTTCAATTTTATTGACGCTTATCAACCAGCAAGAATTTCAGATGGATATATACCTACCATTGAAAATACTAAATTTTTTGGATATCTCGGAAATATAAAGCAACCGTTTGTATTTTTTGATGTTCTTGGAATTTATGATATAATAGAACTCGATTATAGAGTATTTAGAACATTTACAGATATCAAGTTTGAGTTATTTGCGACACCAGCGGATGCATATACGCCATATGAGAAACTCCTCCTGCCATTTGATGAAGAGACATGGATTTTGTTAGTCATAACATTTTTAGTCACATTTTTATCAATCATCATAATTAATCGACTGTCGAAAGGAGCACAAGACATTGTGTATGGTAAAAAAATTGAAACTCCAATTTGGAATGTCATCAGCATATTTTTTGGCATATCTCAGACGAAATTACCAACAGAAAATTTCTCACGATTTATTTTAACGCTTTTTATTGTATTTTGCCTGATCTTTCGAACATGTTTTCAGAGCAAATCTTTTGAGTTCTTAACGGACGAACCAAGACGAGCACCACCGAAAACTGTTCAGGATTTGATTGACAGAAACTATACAATTCTCACTTCAGTTGAGCCTTCTTTTAAACGTTTAACGCGGAGTGAAATTCAACAGTGGTATGTATTATCGATATTTTATCAAATTTTATTTATTAATAATAATTAAAAAAAAAATTATTATTCAAAGGCCAAGAGCTCATTACGTTGATGTTAAAAACCTTCACAATTTGTTTAGCACTCAATCACAAAATTCATCAGCAAAAATCTGCCTGATTATCGATGAATTCTTCCATATGAGTTTGAAGCAACAAGAACAACGAAGTTTTGAATGGAATCAAATTGATGCAAGCATTTTAACATCCCATGAAGGTATCGCAATGCCAGCACTATCATTATTTACCAAAATGGTCCACAATGTAACAGATAGATTAATAGATTCAGGAATTATGGAAAAATTGGTGAAAAATCATATGATTTATTCGAGAAAATTTCAAAATGAGAAAGATCCAGAAATATTGAGCATTGATGATCTGGCATTCGGATGGAATATATGGCTTGGATTTTGTGGAATTTCTGGATTGACTTTTGTTTTTGAGCTGATTTTGATGCGAATATTTTGCAGAAAATTAATATTAAATGGATTTTCTATAAATATTTTCAAATATGGGAAAATTAAACATGGAAAGATTCATCCAAGTAAGAATAGTCAAAACTTAGAAGCTTATGAAAATCAAATATTAACAGCAAAACTAAAAGAGAAATTTAAAATTTTAAGACATGAATTAAAAGTCAATGAAAATGAAACGAACATAGATGATGGTAATGACATAGAGACACGATTGTTTGGAGAAAAAATTTAGAGAATACAGGCGTGTAGTCAGAATTTTTTTATAGGGGGTGCTCAATTTTTTTTAGTTTTGAAAAATATAAATGAAATATAACGTTTGTATTAAATTTTTTCTACTTTTTGAACTGTTTGATTTTTAGACAAGTTTGTAAAAAAATCAATTTTTTGGTTTAAAAATAAAAAATAAAATAAAAATTTGTATTGAATCTTGATCTCGATGGTTTGGTCCCTGTGCTGGGTTTCTCGATCAACCCATACCCCTACCCCTGGGGTATACAACTGGGTTTATGCATAAATTATGTCGACGTCATGGTAGACAATCGTTGTAGGGTCTGGAGTAGAGGTAAGGTAGGTGTATACATTGAGGTAAGCGTAGTCGATTCCGATATGCTATTTTCTCAAAAATCTGCTTGGTTTTTTACGTCTCCGAAGGAAGTTCCACAGTTGTTGTGTTTTTCAAATTTTATCAATTCATCCATTTAAAGCAGAATCGATTTTTTACATTAATAATCAATGCAGCATAGAAAATTCCAATTACGGACTAAGATTTTTTTAATAATTAGTTATTATTTCTGTATGTACAAAAAAAAGATTTTTATTCATTTGATGTGAATAAGTCAGTAGTGGAATGACACATACCCTAGTTTTTGGTTTTTTCAATAAAAAAATAAGATTATTTTGCAATGACTGACACTGAAGTTCAAAAAAGTCACAAAGAATAACAACTAATCACATCTTCCAAACGTGATTTATAAAAAGGGAAAAAGACTCGCAAAAAAATGTGATCAATAAGCAAAGAAAAGGTGTAATAGGCCATTGACAATCATCAGTATCCAAATTGGCTACTACCAAATGCCATCAATCGTAAACGAAAATAAGGAGGATGGGGTGAAAAAAAATTCTCGCAATTCTTTTGTGTCCTTTTATCGGAATGAAATAAAAATAAAAAAATGACACTCAAATTCATGCATATATGTATGTATACATAAGAACCGTATGGATATAAATTGGACTTTTAGCTTTAGCGTAATCAAAAGAATGTGATTGGAAAAAAAGTTAAGGATGGGGGTATAATGGAGGGGCTCTAAGAAAAATTTTCATACAATTTTTCATCAAGGATTCGCCATTCATTTATTTTTATTTGAAATAAATTTTTCTGCCTTTTTCCCTTTTTTCGCAGAGAGAAGCACACAAGTCAGTACCGATAGACATATTGGATAGTCGTAAGATATATTTCTGGACATTTGCAATTTGATTGTATGTAGATTTGTTAAAAAAAGAAAGCTAGAATTTTTTTTTATTTGCATCATTTCACACCCTTCCTATCAGTCAAGACAGCAGCAAGCAGCACCCACCCTCACATTGCCTATCAATTTTCCTTCTTCATACTCAAATAATAGCAAAAAAAGGCATATATACACATGGCCATAAAGAAGCAACATCAAGCAGAGAGAAAAAAAATTGGTGAAATTCCTTTCATTGTGAAAATTGCGAAAATTGAACGGCAGAAGAAACGAGGAAATAAATGGCCTCGACCAAAGAAAAATAAATTGGATTTTCATCCCTTTCTTTCCAAATGCATTTTTTCTCCTCTCATTCTCCTTTGCTTACTAGCGGAATTTTGCTCGGAGGGCCATTTTTTTCTCTCTCTGACATAAGATGCTCTATCTATTGATTGCCAGCAGTAGTTTGTCGATGGACCTTTTCAGGAATAATTTTTTCCGCTCAAAAAAAAAATTCATCACCAATTGGAAATGAAAAACTATACACATTTGATATCTCGAGGATATACGATGCTCGTACAAAAGTGATTGGATCTCGTAAACTGTAATTTTTTTCCTCTTCTTAGGCTTTTATCGAGTTGTGTTGAAGAAAAACGCATAAGAGGGTTTGCTAGCTCTTTTTTTGTGCTGTTTGTATATAATTTTCTCTTCTTGTTTCTTGAGGATGAAAAAAAAGATGAATATCTTTAAATGTCGATGTTTATCCCAAACCATTCATCTTCATTCGTTTTATACAAATATTTCTAGCTTTTTAGCTTACGGATAGTCATTGATAGATTGGATTTAGCGTACGCAATTTATGCTATCCAAAAAACTCCTTCCCTCCTTTTTTACTATCGAGATTGCAAAATATTTCAAAAAAAAAATATAAAAAAGAAGAGGATAGTTTGATACCGGACGATATAAAATTTTTTTAGGAAATAGAAAGGTCGTCAGATTTCAACTAGATTCACAGTGCCCTCTTTTGCATTCACTGAGTCACTAAAACCCTTATTCATTATTAAGGTCGTCAAATTAACTGAAGAACTGGATACTTTTTTGACATATTTTTTTGGGGCTTAATGTTTCATACAAAATTTAAGTGTAAATAATGCTCTAATTATTTATTAATGCGTTGGCTTGGTGCTGGCTTCCATAGAAATATGATACACGAGGCAAACTTTATTTAGGATAATATCGATCATGACAATAGCTATTAGAAACACTTACTGAAACCATGCTCTAATATAAAACCTGTATAAAAGTGTCGGTGATTATAATAAAAGGTTTTCCTTTCTAACTATGTTGCTGACCTTATCACTTAGATTGTAAAAATTCTGTGACCACGTATGGGTCCACGCATTGGGCTCCCCTTTCCTTTGTCACAAGTTCATTCTAATTGAACTGTCACAAATTCTACAACATCCCACTCACCCTAAAACGTGACGTAAATTGCAAACAAATCCAAAGCTTCAGTTCCAATTACCTCGGTTCTAAGTACTACATTTTAATGAGCAAGTAATTGAAAACCCAGCCATACTAAACAATTAATGCCAATTTTTTTCATTTAACCCTAGTCTTAAAATCCCAGCGAGGCTGAATTTTTTTTTATTAAGAATCGGGGATTAAAACTTTACTCATACTCAATACTCGAGTCACTCAAAAAAAACACACACACCCTAGAAAAATTTCTGAATACATCCCTGCCAACATGTGATGCAGTGAATGAGGTTGCTGTAAATAAGAAGATACCAAAATACAAAATAGTTGATTGAATGGATTTAATTCTATCCCAATTTTGATGAACATCCACATTTCGATCCTTTAAAAATTTACTTAAAGTCTTCAATTTTATTCAAAAAACTTTCAATGTCCATACAATCGAGGTTAAATTAAAATCTCATAAAGAGAATTTTTTGTAAGAATAAAAGGAGAATAAAATCAGAATCTTACGAGTCATGTGTATCCAAAAAGAAGAATAAAATCCAAACGGATAACAGCTTCGTTTTGCTCTCTGCAATGTTAAGCTACTTTATTACAATAAACCGTTTTACTGCGCAAAAAAAGGAGGAAAAAATATTCTTAATAATAACATTAGATGTAATCCTACCATTTCAAGAATTGCTGTTAGGCTTATGGCTATCATCATTTTGCTAGTAGTGGCTGGCTTGTTTGTGATGATGCAGTGAATGTACAACAAAAAACGTGCAGGACTCACATAAACAGATGCGAAGAAGAGATATTGATGTAATTGTTATCGATAATGATGATAACGATGAATACTTTTCACGTGATAACGATCCTACACGTGGATACAGTCGATTACTCGTGAATGAGAAATTCCGACGAATTTACATACAAAAAAGTTTTTCCTAATTTGATTTAATGTTATAACAAAAAGTTGCTGTGTGTCTTCTCCAACCCACACAGGTGTCCTTCGATGGTCAATCTTTAAAATTGCCAATATTGCTTACGCTTCACATATGATGCTCCATCTATCCATATACGATGGCTTGAATGTAGCTAATAACCTAATGTAATCAACTTTTTTCTCTCTTTTCTTCCTTCTCCTTCATTTCATTTCCATTCAACTACATCAAGCCACATATGTATGTACACATCTTCACTGCTTACACATGATTATGCCGTAGGACACAGAAAGGATGGAGAGTACAAAAAAATGTCAGCACGAGGAGAAAAATGAGGCAAAAAATAAGAATCATCAATTTGACCGTTCAAGCTTTTCGTTTCGCCATCTTTCCACTTTTCATTCCTTTCTTCTATTTTTTATGTGTATACATTTTTTTGTGCTTCCTTCATCCTGGTCGATATATCAAACGTTTTCTCCATCTTCCTTAGTTTTTCACGTACATATACATATATTCTTTTTTTACCTTTTACCTTCTTCTTTCCATCATCATCGTCATCATCATCTCGTCCACACAGGCTGCAAGAAAAATAAAAAAAGGAAGGAGAGAAAAAAAATTTGCGGAATATGGCGAAGTTGAAAGTGGACCGTAACAAAATGAATAAGAATAAGAAGAGACGGCAAAAAAATGCGATGGTAAGGTAATGTTATTGACAAATTCACATTTTTTTACATATACCTCCATATTCCTGGCATACGTAGCAATAGCTAGCTAGCAACGTGAAGGTGGATGGAGGAAAAAGGAAAGAAATTGTATTATGGATCTTGGACGATAATGCTAAATCCTCGATGTGAGACGAATAAATTTTCTCTCTTTTTTTGCAATGTGGACATAACATTACGCTTTAAGGAAACGGTCTCCTTGGTGTCCAATCAGCAGAAAAAAAATCGTTACATGAAGTAAGAAAAAAAGTTTTTTTTTTCTTTCTCTATTCTGGTGGGTTGAATAACATCAGCATTTTGCAACATTACACGCGAGGCACACACAAATGTATGTATTGGAGGGATGAAAAATAGCAGAAATGTAAGTTGAAAGGTTAAAGTTGCGGAAGTAAACTTTTAAGAATGGCGCATTTTGGATGTGGTAGAAACTTCTAAATTTATTTAAATTGTACTTTTAAGGAACTGGAATATTTTATTGGGGATTTTGTGCTATTTCAGTAAAGGAAATAAGGGGTGGTGACCTGGGCTTCAACCATGAGTGCCTTCTGAAAAACTTGAAAAATTTCATATAAAGGAGCACAAAATATTTTTTGTAGGGTGAACAATTTTATTCATGGGGCATAAATTTCAGATATACCCTCGAACGACGAATACACTCTGCTATTTCAAGGAATATGGATTGATTTCTATTAGGTACAGCCATGATAATAAAAGTATGTTGAGATTGCTTGGTTGTACAGTTGCTTTGTTCTTTAGTGTCTCAAAATCAAGATTTGGACTCAGCAATCCTATGTTCAGAGGCGTATTTAGAAATTAGAAACTGGAGATATGGGGTTTTAACTTTTTTTATATGGACGTGAAAGTTTAGGGGCTATTTTGGTATTTTTTTCTTAAGAAACTATAGCAAATTGAAAAAAAATCCAAATCCTCAAAACCACTCCCTGAATACGCCCCTGCCTAGTTTGAGACTTAGAAAGTTAACTAACCATGTCTCCATATCATAGTACCTATAATAGAAAATGAAGCTATTAAGAAGATTCTATTAATTGCCAATTATAATACCCCATCTTGATTTTTTAAATGACACCCAGGACCAAGGCCCTTATCATCCACCACCTTGCTACGCCACTACCTTCGACATCATTTCCACCAAAAATATTCAAAAAATCAGCTAAAATGCTTCCACATATACAATTCTACAATTCAACACGAGATGATATTTTATTCTTCCTTTCTTCTGCTTTATGCTCACACTACGAGAAATCGTGAGACGTATTCTTGTGCTCGACCGCGGGGGATTTTTGATGAGGGTTGCAAGAAGATTTTTTTTTGCAAATGGACACTTTATTCTGATGAATGTATTATAGGAGATGGCTGAATGGATCGATGAAGGTAGATTTCCGTTAGGTCGCGTATTGCGATTTAATTTTTTTTGATCTTCATACAAAATCATTCATTTTCATATCAAATTGTGTCATTTTCACTCGCATGCTGTGCATCAGCGTCTTAACGTGATTATTGAAATTATCGCATACTGTGAAGATTCTGCAATTAAATGATGAATGACTGAGACGGCAGATGGACGCGATGGATGCAAAAAATCAATGATTTTTTTATGTTATGAGTCAAATTGTTGACTGAAACTTCCAACAAGGAGTGAAAAATTGAATTTAAACTCCCCATTGAGATCTTATTTATTCTCAATGGAATAAAAAAAATTTTCTTCCCTTTTCGCCAGACAGACTTACACATTGAAAGTCTGACTGCATCATTTGCTGTGCTGCTTGGTCATTGAGGAGTGAAAAAAATATCATTTTTAACTAACATGGACATTCTTGTAAGAAGGGAATGAAAAATGTCTACAACAATTCATGCTCACGACAGAAATGAAAAATCTTTTAAGAATTTTTTTTATGTTTTTGTCAGATGTGCCAAATTTTTCACATATACATACATACATACATTATTTTCCACATCTTCAAACTGGACAAATTTCAATCTACGCGTTTTTATTTTCTTCCCCTTCGTTTCCATTATAATGCTGTATATTTTATCATATAGAGTCGTATGTATTCTCTCTATTCATCTTTTTATTTATCAACATAAGCACACGAATGTGAATGAAGAAAATACCCCGTTTATAATACTTTCTCTCCACTGGTCATAAATATTTATGATTCAAGCGAATGTTCTTCCACTTTTCAATTTATTCCGTTCTCTATTCATACAGAAAATATAAAAAAATATGTTATAGCATCTTCATGAGTATGGCGCATTTTTTGTGACATAACTTAAATCATATCGATCTAGACATTTTTCTATAAAATATTTTCATACACGTGATTGAGTAAGCGTAACTTCTAACTGATTTAGGTGGGCAGTGAATTGATGGCAATGATCAATATTTAGGAACCTAAATACTGCAACACTGAAAAAACAATCATTTAAAATCAATCTATTACAATTCGAAATTTTCTGGTTATACCCCTGGGGCTGGTTGCTCGTCCTAAGGTATACTCTAGGGCAGTGTTGTCCAACCTGTGTGCCGCGGCACACTGGTGTGCCGTAGAAATTTTTTGAAAATAACACGAACCGCACACTGTATGTGGTTTTGGTCATGGTTTACCATCAAGGTGTGCCGTGGCTCAAAAAAGGTTGGACAACACTGCTCTAGGGGTACCCTAGGGGTAGTTAGATAGTCTAGGGTTCAGGTAATGATTAAGGAAATCATATTCTTGCCAACACAAAAAATAATTGACAGATTTTTCTGTGGGATATTCACTTATGACGTCCAACGTTTAATAATTTTAATAATTTCATTAATATTTGGTTGTCTAGTAGAAAATGAGCCGGTCTAATCAGTGTTTTTGAAATGCGAATAACTTTTTACTGGATTAAACTATCGATCTGAACTAAAAACCATTTGGAGCAAATTACGTGTAGATAATTCTGGGAAACTCTTGTTTTCCGAAAGTCACTGGAAGTTTACTTTACAAGCCGCGGAATAAAGTTCAAAAAAGTAAAAAATTTATGTAAAATTTTCAATTTCTGTTTCTGAAAGATTTCTCTATGGAACTATTCAAACTTAATGACTTTTGCAATATGGATTTTCCTCTAGTTTAAGAATATGTAAACAGAAAAATTTATGGTTGCGAAATATTAACAAAATTTCAATTTTTCTAACCTCATGAAAAATTTCTCGAATTTTCAAAAATTTCAAATATCTTTACAATAAAGCAATGAATTGAAAAACTAATAACGCCACATTATTACTTAGTTAATGCAAGATTAAGCAAACACTATTTGGTTTAAATCTGAAATACTGAAATCATCACTAAATTTTTTCGTTAACTTTTCAGTATCTTAGAATTAAACCAAGTAGTACTTGTTTAATCTTACATTAACTAAGTAATAATGTGGCGTTATTAGTTTTTCAATTCATTGCTTTATTGTAAAGATATTTGAAATTTTTGAAAATTCGAGAAATTTTTCATGAGGTTAGAAAAATTGAAATTTTGTTAATATTTCGCAACCATAAATTTTTCTGTTTACATATTCTTAAACTAGACGAAAATCCATATTGCAAAAGTCATTAAGTTTGAATAGTTCCATAGAGAAATCTTTCAGAAACAGAATTTGAAAATTTTACATAAATTTTTTACTTTTTTGAACTTTATTCCACGGCTTGTAAAGTAAACTTCCAGTGACTTTCGGAAAACAAGAGTTTCCCAGAATTATCTACACGTAATTTGCTCCAAATGGTTTTTAGTTCAGATCGATAGCTTAATCCAGTAAAAAGTTATTCGCATTTCAAAAACACTTATTAGACCGGCTCATTTTCTACTAGACAGCCAAATATTTTAATAATTTTTTATATGAAATTATTGTTGCAAGGAGAAGGGGTCTAAAAATCCAAATTTTAGGTGAACATTTTAAGTAAATGGTCCATTTTAAGATTTAAGATATACGTTCTGCTTTTTATCTTAAATTAGATTTTTTGGACCAAATATCTCCTTTCAAAATCCCAGGTTTTCCTATTCTGTAACAGATTTTTAAATAACAGGCATATCATACATTCAAATGCATTCATGAGCCTTATCCATCTACCAAGCTAACCAGTCATCACAATCTGATCTCATCAACAAATTTATTTCTTTCAAATAAAGTCAAAAGTAGTCAGAGATGGAAAAATAACATTCACAATTGCTTCACATATTTACGTATGTATATAGAATTTCTTATGCTTTATACTTTTTTAAAGAAAAAGTTTCAACGAAATGGAAAATAAAAAAAATATGAATGTATGTGCTGTAAAGTGTGAGGGACGATTTTGCATTCAAAGAAGAAGAAAAAACCTTTTGAATATCAAACAAATAAATATTCTAGCGCTGGCTATCATCTCATAAAAATGGTGAGATGGGGGATACGTTGTGTAATATAGTACAAATAGTCAAGAAGAAAATAAAAATAAGTATAAATGATAAGAGAAAAAAAGAGGACATGAAATATCCATTGCAATGTTAATAGTGATGATGACGATGATGATGATGGTCAAAGTAAAATGGAAAATGCTTATTGCTATTTATTCATTTCACGTATGAATATTTATTCATGAGTCATTCATATTTTTTCCTTTATTTCTATTCAGCATGAAAAAAGTGTATTTTATCTCGTTTTTAAATAAAAAGCATTAGATAATGACCTTTTGAATGATAAGTAATGAATACTTTGATGCATGCATTTGAAAATTCAAACAGAAATGAGTTAGAATGTCAGTAACCACAGGCTAGGTTTGAACAAAAAATAGAAAATATTTGTATTGGTGGAATTTATTTATTTTTGTGAAGTTTTGAATTTTGGTCAAGTTATGTACTTTAATATATACAACAAGAAATCTTAGTTGCCATATCTCAAGATTTACAAATTCATAGTTACTAAAATAAATTTGTTAAATAATAGTTCTATAATAATATTAATTCTAAATAAAGCAAAAACAGTTCAAATCTAAAACCAAAGCTAAGTGACGAAAAGACCTCAAGCCTGGTTCCTTAAAAACCAACGTCATACATGTTCTATTTTAATTTTTTTTGTACATACTTAATATACAGAAATAAAAAATTATTATTAAAAAAAAGTTCTATAATATTAAGAGCAGGGGCTGGTTGCTCAGTATACCCTAGTAAATACCCTTGGGGGTACCCTTGGCCCTCAAGATTAAAATTCAATACAATTTTTTAAAAAAAAAAATTATTCTAAACTAGATATAAATTTTGTTTACAAAAAATGTTGAAGACTATTCGCAGAATCAATCTTTATATCTAATCACCTCAGGGGCGTATTCAGGAGGGTGCCTTTGTTGTCAAATACCACCCTTGATGGAAACTTTCTTTAACTTGCTTGGGTTTTTTGAAAAAAAAAATATCCTAAAACACCCTCTAAAATTTGACGTCCATTAAATTTTTTTTTGAAAACATCCCCTTAAAAAATTTCAGGCTACTCCCCTGAATCACCATATTCTCATGATACTCTCAACTCTTAACTCAAAAAATCCCTAAAAAAATAATCTTTTCAACTGCATAACTTTATAAAGCTTTAAAAAAATTACATGAGATAGTTGTTAAGAACGTCATTCTCAAAAAGTTAGAACATAACCGCCTGCACTCAAACATATCATTTGTCCAACAACCAAACAAATTTTAAGTAATCATCCTCGAATGAACGAACGACAATGGACAAAGTAATGTAATATTGACGATATTGTGGTGAATAATTAATAATGGCTTTAAGAAGATTCTTACGCTAACCTCAGCTTTGCAGCGTGAAAGTTTTCAGCAAGTTTTCTGATGGTCAGTAATTATTCAAGCAACTTGTAACATCCATATAGTTTAATTCTTGATGAATTTCAGAAGAAGTTGATAAAAATTTCAGTTTGTTTTTACATATTAAATTGATTCCATGTGAAATGTGAGTATTTGATGGAAGAATCTTCTTTTTTGCTTTAATTGTTTTCTGTTTCAAATCGTTTTCATCGATTTTTTCACGGATTGTATTAAAATCGTCAATACTAGTTCCTTTTTTAGACCCCTCCCTCTCTTGGTCACAGAATTTTTATACTAGTTTTTTTGTATATACACAGCTTACTCCCATACCCATCTACTCCCTGTCAACTTCTATATTTTAGAAGTATAGTAATGTGGTGTCTGCCAGTGCAAGCCCTCTGTGGTCGAGTGGCTAGATAACAGACCGAAAATCTGTATCACTCTTTTTGTGAGTTCATGAGTTCGATTCCCACAAGAAGATCAATCAATCATTACATAGAGTGTTATCGATATGACAAGGATCAGGGGCGTATTCAGGGGAGGGGAGGTTGTTTGGGGGTCCCTTCGGAAAAAAATTCTTCATTTCTCTAGGGTTATTCTATAAAAAAGGAAATCAATTTCAAAGGAAAAGTCAATTTCGAGCAAAATAGTATACATTTTCCAATTTTGAGATTTAAAAACCACTCCCTCAAAAAATTCCTGGATACAACCCTGACAAGGATTCTCCACAATGCTCACGACATTACAGGTAATTATGTAAATTATACAACACTAGTTAACATCAACCTTAAATCTAATTCTAAAAGATTCAACTCCTTCCACATTATCATCTAAAATTCTTCATTTATGTCACTCACACTAAGTTGTCAATAACGATTATCCACTTAATATCCCCATGTCCTCCTATTTAAAGATCCTAAAACAATTACAAGATCATCATCTCATCATCATAGCCGTGTCACAATAAAACATTTCATGTATTTCCCTAATGGAAATAAAAAAAGTGAAGAGCAGAGGAAGAAAATTCTTTATTTCTTTTTATTGCAGCATAAGAAGTTCATAAAAAGAAAAGGCATAAAAAGATTAATGACTACATAGAGTAATAATTTCTTCATCTTTATGTTTACGTCTGTCTTCTTTCCATCTCTTTCGCTCCTCTTACATCCACTTACTTACATTATTCATCTGTTTCTCTTTTTTTCTTTGGATTTTTTTTATATTATGTAATAAATTTTCCTTTATTTTCTCAAACTCTAAGGAACTGAAAACGAGAAAAAAGTTTGAGAATGGTCAAGAAAAAAGAGAGAAAAGAGGAAGGAAAAAAAGCTTTAAAGAAAAAGTCTTTAAGAATTTACTATCGATTGATTTCAGCTGTGGCAAGTTTCAAGTAAATTCAGTCACATTTTTATGTGTTATATGGAAGTGAGTGAGTTAGTGCATGTTAACACAGTTCAGTGAATTGTTTAGGAAACTTTTTTTTGCTACTTTATTGTTCAATTCAAACTCACTCTTTGGGATATAATTCTTTGCATTTAGGTTCACTTATGTTGCACTTTGACATGTCTTCTTTTTAAAAGGAAATAAATTATTATCAGCATATTTTCTGCAATTTTTAAAAAAATGTTTGTGAAGAAAGAATGAAATAATTTTGTTCTTTATTGTCATATTATTCTTGAGAATGACATAATTTTCAGTAACTTTGTGACATACTTGGACGAAAATAATTAAAAATCAAAAATTATTTTGCTTTTACTCTTCTTATCTCTTTTTTTAGGATGATCATCTTATTTTCATGAAAATGCAGGACATTTGATAAATTTTCTCAATAATACAGGACTAAGGGGGTACCCACCTGCAAGACCTAGAACAAGATTTTCAAATTTATACTGGACAGTGTTTAAAAATACAGGACTTGACTTTTTTGATCACTTTCGTACCTTTTTTATGCGGTCACCATGGAAACATATTTAAATTTGAACCGTTTATATATTATTTTTTGATAAGTTTCCAAACATATTTTGAGAATTCTAAAATTAGTGAAAATCCAAAACCAGCTAACACAAAACAATCCAACTCCTATAATTCACTTTAAAAAATCTATTCCAAGACACTTCCATTCGTACTCAATGATTCAGAAAGAGAATCAAGCAATTCCTTAAATACTATTTTACTACGCGTTCCTACCATAAAAGATGGTTGCATTAAAGTGAAAAGAAACAGAACGTGGATAAAGTTTTTTTATTCTCTCCATGTGATCCTTATTTTCTCATTTCACTAGCTCCACAATGACGGTGTCTATAACGACGATTATGGTTGAAGCATAAAAAATTCCGTACGTTTCACTTAATCACCGAAAACTGCTGCCATTTCGCGTGTTTCAGATGGGATTTTTTTATGTGGTTGGATGTGTGATGGGAGTGAGTTTAAGAATAGTTTGGAATTTGTGTTAGTTTTTTGAGAGAAATTTGAAATACTTTTTTTTAAAAAAATAGTTTTTAGAAGTCACTTTAAAAAATATTATTAAAATTTACGAACTAGTTCGATCCTCACTCAGAACAATTGTTTTCAAAATATTATTATTTTTTTAACGGCTCAAAATAATTTGAAAATTTAAAAAATATTTTTAAAAATTTAAAAAAAGTTTTTAAGAGCCCAGTTTAAAAAATGTTTTTAAGTCTCTTCATACAAATTTAAAAAAGTTTTTTAAATCTATTCTATGAATATATTTAGGATGGTCAGGCGGATCTTTATAATATTTTTTTACCAAATTAACTCCCTAAATAATAGTCTTTTGGAAATATATGCCTAATTTTACATATAATGTAGATATCTAGGTAGGTGCGTAGCCATGGGGATTTGAGCCCCCTTGATGGAAAAGTTCTATAGTTTGCTAGGGTTTTTGAGAAAAAATCAAGAAAATCCCAACTTAAAATTTTCCATACAAAAAATTTGAAAATCAGAAAATCAGCTGTAACCTAGAATCTTTTCAGCCATCCCCCTCATATCTCAACTCCACACACCATTCATATACAAAAAAAAACAATTTCAAGATATACAGGACATGTGGACGTATGTACAAAGCCGTATGATGATGAAAAGGAAACATCCAAACAAAGCGATGATACCTAACTGTATATACATCATTTAGTAAAACAAAACTTTTTTTTATTTTTCAGCATTGTATATCAGGAGCCATTCCATCGTCATGAACATGCGAGCCATATTTTTTCCATCTCATTCACAATATTTTTTTTCATCGTCTTTCTTTTGTTTTCCTCGCTGCCACGGTTAACAGTTACTGTAATTATTGTGAGAGGATAAATTTCCATTTTATCTTTTAATTATTCAACATGTCTTTTGTCTTCAACGTTAGCTGCCTGCTTCTGTTGTTGTTGTATTTTTTTTGTATATGTTGATGACGACGCCGTAATGCTACCTATATGGTCATAATATTCATTATGAGATGACGAAAGCGAGAGACGAATGAAGAAGGATAAAAAGCTAAGGCTACATATTTAAACTTTCTAAATTATTCATTACTTCCAGCTCATTGCGAATGAAAGACGCGATTTTGAATGAATTTGAAAGAGTTTTTCAGTCCCTTTTCTCCATTCATGCTAAATCATGTAATGTGCTTCATTAATATGGGTTACATAACGGAAAGGAACGGAGCAAAAATATTTTTGCGCCTTGAAGTTATGCAAGCAAGAATTTCCTTTACCTTTCTTACATGTCTCTTTAATTTAATTAAATCTAATAAATTTTTGGATGTTTTTGACACGACATGATACAAATAAAATTTTTGTGTACCCTGTCCCTATATTAAAATTTTCTAATTTGTTTTACTGTTTCGTTGGTAATTGAGAGATATTTCGCGACACCTCATAAAACGTGACGTGTCCTTTTTTACATGGGTGTAAATTAAGTTTTAAAATTCAACAATCTTTTCGTGCGATGATAACTGTTTGGTGCTTTATTGTTTTTATTAAATTCAATTTTAAGTAAGTTAGTATAAGAAAAACGTGTTGTGAAATAGGAGAAAAGTGTGTTCATTAAATAATGGGATTATTATGAGGACATAAAAATAATGAAATTTAGCTGTTCAGACCTTAAGATCTATAGCTGCATTTTTAATATCCATATCATGGTTATTGGTTGTTTTTTACGAGTTAGAGTTCCAGGGTCGTATCCAAAAAAATTTTGAAGAGGGTTTTTGAAGTTTCTTAAAAACCCTAGCAAATTAGAAAAATTTCCCAAAAATGGGGGTTGACGACCAAACCCCCCCCCCCTGAATACGACCTTAAAGAGTTCATCAGACCTGAAACCTGGACATTTACCAGAATGGAACCAAGCGTTTACGCCGTGTGTCATTCGGATTAGTTTGTAGTGGGATACGAGCTAATACTTTAATCACAATGCGGCCTGAAGCCTACAATGAAAGACTGAGCGCTTCGTTTCTAGTACAAACTAAATTTCCCTTTATTATCGTACATAAATGACATCACGCAAAAAACTAAATTTTTATAAGAATCCCTTTCTTTTGTATGGAAGTGTCACACAGCATCAGAACCCCTAAGAATTGGACGTCATAAGTGAACGACCCCTTTGACATATCTAGAACCCATGATAGGTACCAAAGGATTTATTCACTATGCTACAGAAGCCACTTAAGATCGAATATGATGGAATAATCATGAATAGTTCAGAAAATAAATTAATTTAGAATAAAGCTCATATTTTCGCTCTATTTGAATTCATTAGATAGACATTTTTCACGGGAAGATTTTTCAAATTGTGCGAATTTTTCTCAAAAAGTTTTAATGATGTTTGACTTTAAACCGTCTAGTTATAGTACCTCTACCCAGCATATTTTTTGCCCACCATCAACCTTTCTTAAAAATTAGATTTTCTTCAACCTAAGTGTTTATGACATCTACAAAATTTTATTCGCATTCAGCTTCCAAACGCATGACCTTGTCCATACATGACTCAACTCATTTCTTCCTCAGTAATCTAATGTATTAATCTCATTACATAGCATTTACGAAAAATGTTCGTCCATTTTTAGTTTTTTTTTTTATTATTTTAGCAAAATTTTAGACAACAAGAAACACGAGTTGAAGAAGAAAATTTCCTAACAAGGACAACTATTCTCTCTTTCCGTATAAATTTCCTTCTCTCATGTATGATGAGGGTTAAAACTTTTTTTTCCGGTTTTTTGGAGAAAATCTAATATGTTTTTAATCGTGAAAGATGTAAATGACGAGGGTTCAAGCAGAGAAATCTCTTCTTTCTAATTTTTTTTTATCATCATCATCCTCCTTCTTCCATTCTTCACTGTCCCGGATCTCATAATTTGTAAGTTTTTTTATGTTTCTACATGAGCAGAAAGGGTGAGAGATATGCGAACATACAAATTTTCTAGTGCTCTAAAAAAAAATTTTTTTTTCAACCTTTTTCCGAGATTTTTTTTATTATTTTTGTTATTCAACTATTCTACGCTCATAGATTAGTTAGCTTTCTGTCTCTGATGGGGTTCATGACATTAATTTTATTACAAACTTTTTTACATAAAATCTAGCAATACGAATTATATTTTTGTTTTAAAACATAGGCAGTGGTGGTAGCAACAGCAGCAGCAGAGGGCTTTTAGATAACTTTTACTTGTCCTTTACCCACTAGTTTTCAAGCTTAAGCTATAAAAGTGGAAAAGGGCATAGAAAATTTTTAAATAATTTTTTTTTTGGTATGAGCTATAAAGTTGACTTGCGTATGATTTAGATTTATTATCATTACCATAAATTTTCATTCGCGTTATATGAGAGAATTTTACGATTACTTATGCTGTCATATGTTTATGTGTGCTTATGTGTAAGTGAATCTATTAATTTTGATGCTATAAAATTTTCTGAATAGATAATCAAGTTTTCTAGGAGCAAATAATTTTATGTTCATGAAAAGTGTTTTATAGCTTTTTAGCTGCTTGATGATTTTAGTTTGAATATTTCAGAATTCTCAAAAAGCAAATGAAAGAAATAATTTTTTTAAGGATCTTACAAAATTTTCTAAATATATGCATTCGACATGGCAAATTGTTAAAACAAACACTTTTACATACTAAAGGGATTTTTGGACGTCATGAAATGAGAGATGATGATCATGAAATTTTGAAGAAAAAAATTATCTTACCTTATTCTCGTTTCCCCTAAACTTTTGGATATGACTGACCCCGTGCACCCTTTTCTGGAAAAGCAATAATAACTCACGATCTAAAGAGCAAACCTGAAGTTTGGTAAGGTACCGTGAGGTTAAAACTGAATTAAATCTGGTCACATTATAAGTGGATGTAGCAGAAGCATCACCACAAATTTATTGAGGGAGAGTTTTGAGATTTTTTCTCAAAAAACTTCAAAAAATTGAAGTTAATCAAAAAAATTTTTTCATTAAATGGGATGTTTTGACCCCCAAAGTACCCTTCCTGACTACACCTCTGGGGTGTAGGTTTTGTTAAAATTTTTATTGCACTTTTTCGTTGCTTCATGCAATAAAAATTTATATTTAAGTTTTAAGAAATAAGAAGCTTAGAATATTATAACTGCCATTTAAAATTCAAATTTCATATCTTTAAGTTGCTAAAAACTTAGAGCCAACTTCATGTTGGTCGGATCATTTTAATCCGTATAAGAAGCTAAGAAGAGCATTTTAAGACATTTTTAAGTGATTTTAATTAAATTGAGTGCTAAAGATGATCTAAGGAAGTAAAACTAAGGCAGAAAGGTCTAAGCATAGAGGAAAAGAGTAAGATAGCTAAGGAATTTGATTAAATTAGACACAAATTAAGAAAAAATTAAATTATTAGGTTTTGAACGTTCCGAATCGCTCCGATTCATACATTTTTTAAGAGTTCGAAGAAGCTAAGATCCAGCAAAGAACTAAGAAAATAAGGAAAATGTATCATAAGATGGTTGAGAACTCGAATAAAATTTTAAGCTTAGATCTAAGTAACTAAGTGGTGAGTTTCATTTATTTTTCTAAGTGTAAAGTGAAAATCTAAGAGCTCATCATGCAAAAAATCCAACATTCAAAACTCTTTCATTGAGTTTTTGATCTCTCAAAGTGAATTAGAAGTGAAATGGAACATCCAGTGAAAGAAATCACACAAAATAATTAATAAAATTATAAGATGCAGTCATAACCTTAGTAAAAATGAGATCCAGAAGAAGATCCAGAAGCAAAAATGTGCAAAGATGAAAAGATTTGAAAATAGATGAAATAAGATGAAAGTAAATAATAATTAGTGAAATACGTGAATAAGCTAAGTCTAAGATCTAAGAATTAAGTGTTAATTTTAGTTAGTTAGGCTTAATCCATATAAAATAAAAATAACGACCAAATTAGATTTGAAAAGTAACGGTCAAAATATATTTAAAAAGTAACTGTCAAATTGTATTTGAAAATTAACGGTCGAAAGATATTTGAATAAGTTACACACACACAAAAATGATAAAATTAGAAAATATATGAAGATATTTAATAATTAGTGAAATAAGTGATATTACTAAGTCTATGATCTAAAAATAAAGTTTTAAAGTTAATTAGTTTACCTAAATTCAAATAAAATAAAATTAACGGCCAGATTAGATTTGAAAAGTAACGGTCGAAAAATATTTGAAAAAAAAAATCACAGACTCAAAACAAAAGAAAAGTAAACAAAAGAGAAAAAATTAATTAGTGAGCTAAGAGAAGAAACTAAATCTAAGATTTAAGTAATAATTGATAAGATTAATTAGTCTAATATCCCGAATAGTAAAAATAGTGATCTAAGAATAAATAGTGAATAAAATTTGAAGCTAAGAAAATATTTATAGTAAGGAAAAATAATTGAAAGTATTATAGTGAATTAAGCTAATTAGTTGAGTCTTAGTGCTAAGGTAAAATAATAAGTTCGTAGTGCATATAATGAAGAGTTTATAGAGCTTTAAATTGCTAAATAGTTCTAAGTGATCTAAGATTATTTAGTTTTTAATACGGAAGAATTTGCGAATATTTTAAATTTTGACTTTTGAATAATAAGGACTAATTAAACAATAAGGACTAAAAATATAAAGCTAAGGAGTCAATTAGTAGCTGAGCAATGTGTTTATTAAGTTAAATTAAAGCTAAGTGATTATTAAATGATGAGGCTCAAACATCCAGTGAAAATATTTGTCGTATACGGCTAAAGCTGAAGAAAGAAAGACGATCTAAGTAAATCTAAGATTCTAAGCTAAGTAAAATAAAATATCATTAAAGAATACAAAGAGCTAAAGGGCGATTCCACGACAAGAGATACGTTTCTAAGATGGAATTAAATGTTGGAAGGAATGAATTGCTGTATTGCTGGTTTCATGATGATTATGATCATCCTGCATTCGAATGCAGAGAATCATGGAAGCTAAGTGGAATTGAATCTTATATCTGGGCTAAGTTGAGAAGAAGATGTGTGATATGTGGGCATAAGGAACACAAAATATGTCCTTATCAGATTATTCTTAGATGTGCTGTAAAAGGCTGTGGAGAGAATCACACAACAATTAATTGTATGAGGCGGAAGGCTAAAGTTTTTAAGGAAGGCTTAGATGATAAGAATACTAAGCGAACTAAGATTTTAGATGATCTAAGCACTATGAATAATAGCAATCTGATTGTTGAAGGCGATCAAGAAGAAACTAAGCAAAGTACAAATAATATATTAGAGCAGGACCTTATAAGTTTCGATGACATTGATTTACATACAAATCGTAATCATTCGTCTGAGAATGATCAACAGATTTTCAATCAATGTCATAGCAGTCATATTATTCAGATTAAGGAAGCTAAAGAAAATGAGACAGACTTAAATACTAAGCTTGATAAATTAATTAGTTGTAAGACTAATTTATCTAAGAAAGCACAATCGCTGATACAAAAGCCTAAGTCTAAGCAACATATTATGTTTCAATTGGAAGGTACTAAGCGAAGCATATTTGATAAGAATAAAAGCTTAAAGCATGAATCAATATCAAAGAAGCTAAGCAAGATAATTAATTCTGATAAGTCTAAAGGATCTAAGAATTTCCAAATGTCTAAGAAGAGACAACAGCAATGCCACGCAATCTATTCTAAGTCCTGTTCTAAGCTTAAGTCTATGCAGACAAAGAAGCAAGAAGCTATAGCATTGAGGCTAAGTTTGAATGGTCCGATATTATTTAAGAAGCTTAGAAGATATCAAGCAATACAGAAGTTGCGGCATTGGAAATTTAAGCCAAAAGTTCTAAGAATCCTTTACATGTTAAACTAAGCTAAAGTCTTAGTGATTAAATGGAAACGAAATTTGCTTTCAACATTGAATACGGCAATCTTAGTCTCTTAGATACTTAGTAAAATGATCTTAGAAAAATTACATTGCAAATATTTTCTTTAAATAGAAGCTGAAGTAAGATGAAAAGTCTAAGAAGCTGAAGATTAATTAATGCTGAAGGACTTGTGGCTAAGAGTATAAGATGGAAGCATTGAAGAATAGCAAAGCAGCAGTTACAACAAATCATCTTAGCTGAGCATGAATGTGATTTAAATATTCACTTACGAGTTAAGTTTTAATTAGTCTTATTTATTTATTCTTAGGTTTTAAGTCTATTTATTAAACTATTTATTCTATTTATTAAAAATATTTATTGAAAAGAAAATTAAAATAGAAGAAAACTAAAATACAAAAACATAATTAAGTCACACAAATCATAAAAAAGCAAGAAAGCTTAAATCACATATCAAAACCAAAATAAAATATCACAAGCAATATATACATATCATTATAAACATAAAGGTAGAAAATAAGAGTCTAAGTTAAATATTAAATTAGTATAATGAAATTAGTTATGTAACATTAATTTGTAAATTTACTGGATCATAGAATGCTAAGAACAATAAGATAAGATAATAATTTAGTTAGCGGCTTAGATTAGAATAATTTAAATTCAATTTATTCTGAAAAGAACTTTCCTCGCTCGCGGAGTGTTAAAATTTTTATTGCACTTTTTCGTTGCTTCATGCAATAAAAATTTATATTTAAGTTTTAAGAAATAAGAAGCTTAGAATATTATAACTGCCATTTAAAATTCAAATTTCATATCTTTAAGTTGCTAAAAACTTAGAGCCAACTTCATGTTGGTCGGATCATTTTAATCCGTATAAGAAGCTAAGAAGAGCATTTTAAGACATTTTTAAGTGATTTTAATTAAATTGAGTGCTAAAGATGATCTAAGGAAGTAAAACTAAGGCAGAAAGGTCTAAGCATAGAGGAAAAGAGTAAGATAGCTAAGGAATTTGATTAAATTAGACACAAATTAAGAAAAAATTAAATTATTAGGTTTTGAACGTTCCGAATCGCTCCGATTCATACATTTTTTAAGAGTTCGAAGAAGCTAAGATCCAGCAAAGAACTAAGAAAATAAGGAAAATGTATCATAAGATGGTTGAGAACTCGAATAAAATTGCAAGCTTAGATCTAAGTAACTAAGTGGTGAGTTTCATTTATTTTTCTAAGTGTAAAGTGAAAATCTAAGAAAATCTAAGAGCTCATCATGCAAAAAATCCAACAGGTTTCGTCGATATTTTTTTTTAATCAACGGGTTTCTACAGTATTTTCCTGCGGGCTTTATTATATATATTTTTTAAAAAATATGTAGGCTTTCCTACGCCTATACCTGTTGTGTTGATAACCTATATTTTAAAAGCCTATATTACACTTTTTTAAAAAGTTTTTTTCTTTTAATTTTGATTTTTGGACAGGCATTTGAAAATTTATCGTAGATAAAAGAACCCCCAAGACCCCCTTAACTCATCTCTCTTCCTTATTTAAACGTGTTATTTAACTTTAGAATCACATTTTGCTTTAATTCTATCATAGAATTTCAGGTTTTTGTATTTTGATATCGTTTTATAGGTTCTTTAAGCGTTTGGGTTTACATTTATATTTATTCAACTATCCTTTCTTAAAAGTTGTGCGACAATGTTCATAAAACCTTTTAGACGTCATAAATGAAGAAGGTTTTAACAGACACCCAAAAATTCTGATTTTAAAGGTGAAAATTGACACAGTTTACAAAACTAATGTTTTCATGTGTCATTTCTCACACAACACATTAGATCACAACATAAATTAGAAAACTTTTAGGTTAATTAGGATAAATTATAAAGCTTTATAATTTCCACTGGCTTAGAAAAAAGTCGAGCTGTCTGTTGAATGAATCTCATCATAAAACAGACACAGTTCTTCTTAATTGACAACATCAGACATTTCTTCTGCAGTTTCCTCTTAATGAGACATAATTTTTCCAAAATTTGAACTCCAAATTCTCCACCTCAGAACCACACAAAAAGAGCCATCAGTTACAAACGGCAACAAAACTCCCATAAATCAATACCAGAAGAATGGAAAAGAGGACGAAAATTGATGAAGGCATCCAAAACTATATTATCATTAAGACCAACCAAAAAAAGGAGTGAGTACGACGACGACAAAAAATACTTTTCTTGAGGGACTTTGACAGTGCGAGAAGCTCATTCGCACACTACACATAAAGTAAGGGATCATTAGAAGCATTTATAGCTTTTGAGGACCATTTAATCTCGACATTTTTCCTTTTGGCAAACTATCATCCATTCTCCATCTCCATTATCTCACTCTTCTTTAAGCAAGCAGAAAAAAAAATTTTTTCTTACCATTACCATTCCGTTGCTGCTGCGGAAACAATTTAACTGAAACATGTTGTATATGGCATGACTAAAACTAAAAGATATCATTTTACCCCTATTTTATTATATGGACTTCAAATCTCATCCTTTTTGCCTCCGTGCTGTTTCGCTCTCTATTATCTTTTCACTCTCGTGCTCTATCTGTACATATACACACAATTTTTCGCGATATCACGTCGAATTCCTAGGGCGATTTTATATTTTTCGTGCTTTCTCTGAAAATGGAGACATTTCATGCTATATTGCTGTTGTTGGTACGGTATGTGTAAGTAGAAGGAAAAGGAAAACTAAAGAAAATTGGGATGAAAAACGTTCTCGCTTATTTACCGTCCAAAATCTAGCTGTAATAGTGAAATTGCAAGGGGTATGAGATGAAGTTGAGTAGTTATGGTTTCTTTTTGCTGTGCTTCATGTTTTGTCTTTCATGGTGATGCAGAGTTTCTTGCTTTATGAGGAATATGGATTTAACCTTTTTTTGTTGTCGTCGTGAAAGTGTCATTTTCTGTGGGGAAATGAAATGTTTCGTTACATTTGTCAGTGGAATTTTTGAAATGTATGGATGGATATTTTAAGTTGGTGTAACAGTTGTGACTCTAAAAAATGGTGAGCTTTTCATGCTACAAGTTCCAATAGCTGATATAATTTAAAGATACAATCGGATACAATCAAATAAAATCTAGTGTAATTTGGTGTGTCGCAATCAGAAGCATATCCAACGGGTCCCCTATTTTTTTAAAAAAAAAACTAAAACTAGCCTTAAAAAAGATTAGAAAAGAAAAAATCAAAAAAAGTCTTGATTTTACTCTGCACAAAAAATGGTCAATGATGCAAATGAATTTATTAAAAGAAATAAATTAGAAAATAATATTTTTATTGTAAATTATATTAAGTTTTTAAGTAATAAATAAAGCCTTTGGGCGCTTATTTGAAAAAAATGATTCGAACACACCCCCCCCCCCTCCTACCCCTTCAAAAATTGGGGATACGATATTTAGAAAACAAAAATTTTACTTTTTTGTGTCGATGATTAGAAAAGAGAGCAGTTCTCTAAAAAACTAGGAAAATGGTCAGATGATCTTTAAACCCTCCATCCTACTAGCAGAAAAATTCTTATGAAACGTCGTAGAAGGAAAGAAGGTCGTGCCCTTAAATCTAAACAGAGGTGTAGCCAGGGAGGGATCCAAGGGGGTCAGGACCCCGCCTCAAAAAGGTTTTTGAAAAATTATTTTTCTTCTAAATTTTTTCCAAAACTCTAATTTAGAGTTTAATTCATTACGAACCTTTAGAATTAACAAAAACTACAAACATATGTGTACAAGAACTGGCAACGCCTCTGAATCTAAGTGATACTCCAACGATCCCCTAAAGATCTAATTTTACTAGGACTCATAGCTGCTCCAAAATGTATTTCTTCTTAATTTTTTTGACAGCATTTTTCCATTATATTTTCCTTTAAGCACATGAAACAATATAAAGATATATACATCATTAAACCTTTTCATTAGAAACTGCTTCTACGCAACTGTCCTTATTCTTCCAATATGAATAACCTTTAATCGCCTAAGCATTTCTTTTGGGAATCTTACATTCTCATAGAAACAAAAAAATATTAATGTTATATAATTTTTTTAAAGTGATAACGAGTAATTTCCTAATACTCTTAATTATTGAAATCTAATAAACATCTGAAAGTCATCGACTTCCCTACACAGGAATTGGAGTTTCAAAATGTTTGTTTTAAAAATTTTGGGGACCATTTTTCTCAAAAGCTTTAGCAAATTGAAGAATTTTTCGTTGAAGTGAGGATAAATCCTCCAATTCCCTCTGGCTACGCGCCTGATTCACCTAATACTCAACACTCTAGTTACTCAATAATTTTTAGACAAAATTACAAGACACTCAATACTTAGGTAACGAAAATTGATCGAGTATTAATTTCAGAACCTCAACTTGTCTGCAAAGTTTTTACAAACACTTCTTAAAAATTCATTAGATTAGTTCTAGTTTGTGCAATCTTTGAGTGATTATTAGGAAATTTGTAAGTATTAATGCAATGATTTAATGATGAATTACTGATTGGATAATTAGAAGTGTGTGATTTCCTTGTAGAAATTAACTAATTAATTAATTTTGTTATTTAGTTTGTAGCCACAAGTTTGAGAAATATATAAGGAAAACTTTGCATCAAAATTTCTTTGAAAATTTTGAGGATAAATGGAACTTAACCAAAGATTACCAAAAAATGATGATGCTGATGTTATTTTTAATATCATGAACATCAAAATAAGCTAGAACATGCACAGTGTATACTTATGTATGTATCTAGCATATTGGTATCTTTACATAAACTCAACGTTCCATTCCATCCACATATGAATAAATTTTCGTCCTCTTATAATGACATTGATTATCAGTAGGTAAAGGGCTGATGCTACTGCCGCGCATCAACTCGTGTTGTTTTCATCTTCCACAATTTCTTCATCATTTGAGCCTCAGGGATATTTTTTTGACTGTTTATTATTAAATCCTCTGCCCATTTTCTTCTATCATGTCGACTATTTTATCATTCATGAAATGCGATTCCTACTACTTACTTGATATGCTTCACTGTTTCTTGCATAGTAGGAGATTCTGTCACAAAAATGCTATTATGGATTTACGGTAAGTATATGAATGGATGGGTGAAAATGGTGCGCCAATGAAGGGGAAAGAAGATATCGTGTCCCAATGTTTCTCAAACTATGTTCCATGAGGGAACATAGATAAAATAGAGTAAAGTGTCGATCGACTGCAAAAAAAACGAAATTTGAGAATGACTGATCTGAGGTGTCGAGTCACTTGGAGGTGTCTGTCAGCATGAAGGATCGACCCCTGTAGATCGAGTGTTTAAGCAATTGATTTAAGACATTGGTTTAATTCTTACTAGGTTACAATAAATCTATCACTTTCTAAAATGTTGTTAGATCTAAAAAACGTACAGCAACTACATCAAATTAGAAGAACTCTAGAACTTTGAAACAATACACTTGGGGTCTATTTCTCAAATATACTCTCTCGATATTAAAAACAACAGCTGAGATATTCCCTATGATATACCTAGGCACCTGAGTATGATCAAAAATCCATTGGCTCACTCACGGTCAAAGGACAGCAGAGGATACAAATATAAGAAGAAATAACGGTCAAGTAGAATGTATGATGATGAGGAAGAAGAGGAATATTTGCAAGGGAAATTCTTGCTTCTTGCTTATTTCTGCCAAAGCAATCTCCTTTATAATTCAGCAATGCTATTACTTGTATGTGCAGAGGATGAAGAAAAATAAGTACAAAGTCTGGACAATTTCTTGTCGATGGCTAGGTAGATAGGATATGTGTGTGCAATAAGTGAATGTTATTGAAGAAGAAAATATAGTCATGGAGTGTTACGTACAAAAAGCAAGTAAAATTGTTAAAAAAAAAAACAACTAAAGGAACGGAAACGAAAGATGATGATGAGGAGAAGCAAGAAGAAAATAACAAAAACTGGGAAGTGAACTGAGGCCGATCCGATTGGAGAAGGAGAGAATATGTGGCATTTCACGAAGGCGAAAGAGCCAACCAAATAACGCGACGAGCGGGAAAATCAATATTCTAGTAGCGTATCCATATACATACAAATGAATGAAGAAGGAAAAGCGCTTGGCCATTGTCCAGCAAGGAGCAATATGTGGCTCTATGTAGATATCTCGGAGAGAGAAGGACGGAGATGCTAGAGCACTTAATAAAATATATTAAGATGCAAATTACATGCATGTATACGTGCGAACGACTTCATCTTCTTCTTATTCTTATCATCAAAATGGAAACAGGGAAAATCGGACCAGAGCGAGAGAAAACGAAGCAGCATATTCATATACAATACTTAGACTTGATGTGCCATTCTTAATGCCTCTGCTACTGCTGATGGATATTTTTTGAGAGAAGAAGAAAGGAAAAATTATTGGAATGGAAGGGGGGGGGGGTTAAATTTTTATCATTGAAGGTGGTGGGTGAAGAAATTAACATTACGATGTATACACACATGAAGCTCATTTCCATATTATTTCGGTAAATATTTAGATGTATCTAAGGATTTTTGTTAGATCTCATTTCGACCCTTTTTTGCTATTTCTCGCATATACACAAGAAAATATTCATACAGAAAATTTTCTACAGATTTTTGCCTATTCATATACATGCTACATATACATTCATAGTCGGTATTCTATAGGGAAATAGCCTTTTCAGAAACGCGCGTCACATAAAATTTTCTCTTTACTCCTTCTTATTTTTCCCATCCCTACGTCCCTCCACAGCCCACCCCACCCAACAATCTTAAAATTATATATCGCGAGATGGCTAGTAGCACTCACATACATGAAATTTATTATATGTGTAGTTTTCAGTTTTTCAATGTGCTCTTCTGTGTGTCCAAAAAGAAAGGGGAGAAAGAAAAATGAGAGAAATTACCTCACACCATCCGTTCCGGACCAAATGTCGATGAAAATTTTTACTTAATGTTCTCATCTCATCTCTTCCTTTCTTCTGTTGTACCTTATTCGGAACGAGCTTGTGCGCATGTGATGATGATGGTGCACGAAGTAAAGGATCTTCGTACTTCGTACTTCGTTGCTCTCTCTGCCTCTCTTATTTATGTGTGAAAATATTTTAAAAACAAATAAAACCGGCGAATTAGAATGCGTTGATTAAATGAATGATTAACATCTCGTCCGTTCGTTGTCGTTTGAATGACTTTTTTGTTGGACAATTCTTTATGATTTTGATTTTGAAAATTTACCGGCCTGTTTCACTAAAGTGGATTATCCTCATTTTCGGATTAACTCTTTTTGCAGTGCAAGGAAATTTGAAATTAAGTTTTTCTGACGTAGAATTTCATGACTAGTCCTAATCCGATGAGTTTGAAAAAATATTTTTTTCTCGAAAAAAAGATATAGCAAAAAATTAGTTTTAGTAAAAAGATAATCCTAAGATTATCCTGGGATTATCCTGTAGATAATCCTAAAATTTTAAAACTGAGGGGTACCAGGATTGAATTTTAGGATTATCTACAGGATTATCCTAGGATAATCTTAGGATTATCTTTTTACTAAAACTAATTTTTTGCTATATCTTTTTTTCGAGAAAAAAATATTTTTTCAAACTCATCGGATTAGGACTAGTCATGAAATTCTACGTCAGAAAAACTTAATTTCAAATTTCCTTGCACTGCAAAAAGAGTTAATCCGAAAATGAGGATAATCCACTTTAGTGAAACAGGCCGTACAATTTTTTTAAACTTTGAAGAAAAAAATAAGAAATTTTAGAACTTTTAAAAATTTTAAATTTAAAAAAAATTAAAATTTAGGAAAAAATTTAAGTATCAAAAAAATTTAAAATTTTATTATTATTAATTTAAAAAAATTTCAAATTTTAAAAAAATTAAATTTAGAAAAAATTTAAATTCAAAAAAATTTTTAAAAAGGTTTTATTATTATTATTAATTTTAAAAAAATTTAAATTCAAAAAAAAAATTAAAAAGCTTTTATTATTATTATTAATTTTTAGAAAAATTAAATTAAAAAAAATTTAAGAAATTTAAAAAATTAAAAAAGACATACTAAGATATTGTATATTTTATAGGATATTATTTATTTTTTAAACTTTAAAAATATATTTATTATAAGTTCTTATAAAATAAATGCTTCATAATTTTAAGTTTTTGATCCCTCAAACATTTGGTGATAGAAACACTTGATAATTAAAATAATTATTTTATTTAGATCTCAAATACACATTAACATGCGTTAAGCATGCAATAATAATACGTTTTTTTGAAAAAATCTTATTTTTGAATTTTATAATATTTAATTAAGTTTTCAAGATTTTAAGTTTCGTTTTTTTAATTTGAATCTTAATAATTTAGTAATTTTTCAACATGTGTCTATGAAATTTTAGATTTGGTGCGTCGGAATTCTTGTTCTTTCATGTTTCTGCTTCACAAAATATATTTAAAGTTGAGAATGAATTTTTGGTAAATTTTCACTAAACAAATACCAACACAAATCATGATTTTTATTATATAGTTCAAAAAAGTTTAAAATTAATTTTATTTATAGAAGCAAATCAGCTGTTGCTCCTAAATCATTTTTATAATATTTCAATACAACAAAATTAAAAAAAACGTTAAGTGACTTAAAATCGTTGATTTTTTAAATTTTAAAATCGTCTAAAATTCAAATTTCGACTAGAAAATTTATTCGTAAATTTCTTAAACGTTTCCTTTTTATAAAAGCTTACAAAAAGCTTCTATAAAAGCATCCAAAGTTTTCACATTTTCCTTACACAATAAAGTGTCATGACTAAATAAAAGAAAATTCTTTGAATCTCAATTTACAGTTACATTAAATATGAAACATATGATTGTTAACAATATCAAACATCTGTTCTAATTAAATTTTCAACATACCCTGAAACCGTTCTCATTTTTTCCATCTAACAAAGAAAAAAATTATTCTCATATAAATGAAATGAAACTACAAAAGTGAATTTCAAAATAAGAAGAAAAAACATAATAAAAATTTGCTGAACTAAAAAAATATTAACAATGTAATTTGCTGCATTTTTATGTTTTATTAAGCAAATAGTAACTTTTTGTTCTGAATTGTAGTAAAAAATGGATGATTTCATTAGAATTTCATCAGTGCTGTTTGAAATGTTTTCAGTTATTTTCAAGCATACATGACGAACTATTTTAATTGGAATATTTCGAAGAATTTTTGTAAATATAGCTAGATTTGAAAAATTTAATTGCCATTGTTTTACCAATTATTGTTCAATTTACATGCAGTTATAACTTTGATTATGAATTTTAAGTCCATAACTCCTCAAAGTTTTTGATTAAATAAATTAATAATATTTATTCCCAACTTTTTAAATCCATAAATTAGTCAGCTTCTTCCCACATTTTTATTAAGCTCCAAATCCAAAATTTCCCTTAAAAAACTTTATCGATTACTTCTCTTTTTTGGGAAAATTTATGTCATTCATTAATTCTCATAAATCCTCAAAAACCCATCCGAAAAAAAGTTTGAATTCGGGTCACGCAATAATTTTACATCCACTTCCTTCACATTTTTTTGCGACGATAATTACATAAATCATGTCGATATTTTTAACAACCAGTAATCATGGTTAATTACTTTTAATTGGATGATAAAATCTGCGGCTCTTATACCACGTATTATTTTGGGGTGGCATTAAAGGGGGTTGATATAAATTATAATTGAGTAAAATGATAGAGAATGGGGAGGAATTAAAGGATAAAGTCAATGTTTGATTTGGACAATAAATTTTTTGGGACGTTGTGAGTTTACGGAAATGTCAATTTGCTTATAACTTTTAAATCCATAAAAAAACTGTAATGGAAGTAAATTGAGGAATAAATAGGGCATTTTTCTAACCAGTGGCGTATCCAGGATGGTTTGGGAGGGGGTTTTCAAATCATGACCTTTTGCATACCTCTTATGAGATATATCTCTTTTTTATTTTAAACTAGTCTTGGGTCTTCATTTTTTTTATAAAAAACGGGGTGTGGCTTGACCTCTCAAACCCCCTGGATACACCCCTGTATCCAATTTTAATGAAAATAACAGAAATAAAGGAAAATTTGAAAACTAACGGAAATTTTTTTTAAAAGAATACAAAACTTTAAAATTTATACAGGACAGTGTTAAAAAAATTAGAACTGCCCTTGAAAAATAAAATTCTAGCAATAAAATTACATCACTTGATGGAGATCACCTCTGAATAAACTTAAATTTATTTTTAAAATTTTTGAAGCTAAAAGTCTATTTACATTTTAATTAAAATAGAAAATAAATTAAATTAACTCTAAACCTACACTAAAGTTCATCCTTAAAATCAATATAGACATAAATAATGGATATTCAAATAATTAATTGAATATGCAGAACCACACAAATAGTATCACGAATTTTCACCATAGTTGTATTGATGAATTTTTTAAGCGAATGTAAATTACAATGTTGTTGTTCCATCATATCCAGACCATGTTCATACGATGGCTAAAAACTGAATGGATATATTCACGGAATAGATACAAAGAATAATGAAAATGAGAGGATTTAATTAAGTTTTCTGATTCTATTGCCATAATCGCGAAATATATTTTATCTTTCATCCATTCGCTGTTCCACATTTTCAGATTGCATTTGTGTCGTTGCCGTTGTTGTTGGCGACTGAGTTTCCAATTCATTTACATCAGCCATTATCGCTCCAACTGTTGTCGTAGTTGTTGTTCCTGACGATAAATTCGATGTTGATGACAAATTTGTCGTTCTTGTTGATAACGTTGTAGTATCATTTGATTTATTAAAGCACCACCGGCACCATTTGATTTGCTCAAATCGTTTTGCATAAATTCGTGTCACATTTGTTCGAAATCCATTGTGCCACCATGCATATATAATTGGATTTAAGAGGCTATTGGCGAAGCCTAAAATTGCTAGTGGACTCGCGATGGCATATTTTAATCCATTACAAAAGTTTGGATTGTTTTCGTGATCACAGTATACATACATTGTGGATACAATAAAATACGGCACCTGTATATGAAGGAAGAGAAAAATAAAAACGATAAAATTGTGTGTTTGAGAAAGAAAAGCTTCACAAAAGCATTTTGAAATAAAAATTTCAAAATTTAAAAGGATTCAAAATTTTAAAAATTTTAGAATTTAAAAAATTCAAACTTTTAAAAAAATTGAAAATTTAACAGGAATTGAAAATTTAAAAAAATTCAAAATTTGAAAAAATCAAAATTTAAAAGAAATTAAAAATTAAAGAAAAATTCAAAATTAAAAAAATTTAAATTTGAAAAAAAATAAAAATTTAAAAAAGTTTCAAAGTTTAATAATTTCAAAATTAAAAACAATTCAAGATTTAAAAGAATTTGTGATTTCAATTTTTTTTAGAAATTATAATATTTTAAAAATTTAAAAACAATTAAAACTTAAAAACATAAAATATTTAAAAATAAAAACTATTAAAAAGCACCTAATCAAAAAAAAATTAAAAACATTATAAACAACTCTCAAACCACATACTTTTTTCAGTATCATTTTCAACCTTCGGGAATGGAAAATTTTTCATTTTCACCTCATCCTTACCCATGTGATAACAAAGCTTCCGGTTGTTAACATAACAATTTTTATAGCTTTCCACCTACTCGGCTGTCTCCGTGGTGTCATTGTCATCGCAATATTTTCCGGCGCAAAAGTCTTTGAACTCGATGAGCAGCACCAAAAGCATCGTAAACTTTTCGATTCTGAATGTTTCCGCAGTGGTACTGCCGTATCTTGATCTCTATCCACTGTCTGTCTCAAATCGACTGTACTGCCTCTAAATATACGTAAATTACTGTCTCCCGTCTCAATTGAATTTGTAAAAATAACACTTGTTGCTTTTTTTAGTTCACCAACTTTTTTTAATGCCGTTTTTAAGATAATACTGTAGAGGACGACAACGATGAAAATTGGTATTGTACCAATTGTTGTTGTTGCTAATACTAGTTCGGCGTCGAGAAGAATAAACCAACATTGATCTCCGGTCATGGTTCCTCGGAGTGATGGAGCCATTAAGGGGAGGAAGCCGATGACTGAGCCTGAAAGATTGGAATGATTTTATTTTTTACAATTTGATTGAATAATTTAGATATTTTTATTAAATTGAGTTACTGGAGTCGAGTGGACTTTGATGTATCGAGCCGTATGAAGGCAAATCTGTCAGTGTGAGAGAAAACAGACTTGATTTCCACAAGAAAATAAATCAAAGTACCTAAATTCTATTAAAAAGTCATCGACCAATAAACATAGTAGACGAGCCATAAAAAATACAAAATATATAACATTGAGTGGCTATAGAGTTATTACAGCTCACCGGGTAGTAAATAGAAGAAAAATTCAAGAGCACAAAGAAGAGTGCTAAAAAAATGCTAAAGCTGCAATAATAAAAAAACATAAAACAGCATTTTTCCTTCCCATAAATTATCCAACAACAATTCTCGCCTTTTTTTGCATTCGGAAATGCATGTGAATGTGAATAATGCTTGCCTTCCCCTTTTTTGCTCATAAAATCATAAAATTTATTGATCATGGGATTTATTGTATGCATTTATATGTTCATATTATTTATACACTCCTTACTGCATTCGATTTTACTAATTCAACATTTTTTTCGAGTGGAATTGAGAATGTGAAAAAGTTTCTACATCAATTCAAAATTCACGTATGGTAGAACTTTTTTTCAAATAATAATATTGAATTACTTCATATTTTGATGTGAGCATTTTAGAAATTATTAACAAGATTTGAACAAAAAATCATATTCATATGAAAAATAAATATGCAAAAACCTTGACAACTATCTCAACAAAATGAAACCAGAGGCGTATTCAGAAACTTTTCGAGGGAGGGGTTTTGCAATTTTTTATTTTTGGAAGGGGGGGTTTTGGGATCTTTTTCTTAAAAAGCCCTAACAAATTGAACAAAATTCCAAAAAGTGGGGATGAGGTTTGACCCCCAAAACGCCTCTGTATGAAACAATAACAATTCAAACAAAATATCACCAATCAGTGATGTAGCCAGAAAATTTTTGGTGGTGGAAGGATTTTCAAATTTTTGCAATTTTTTCTTAAAAATCCTAGCTAATTGAAGAATTTTTCAGTTTTTTTAAACGTCATTTTTATATTTGCTCCAAATCCCACCATGGCTACGCACCTGTCATTAATTATTCCAAACTCTTTTATTGTCGCTGCAAACATATGATGGCTGTACTCAACATAATTATTCTTCACTTCCAACATTTTTAATCTCAAAACGTTTACTAAATGAAAGCATTTTTTTCATATTGAAATAAAACCCAACAGACATCAAAAAAGCTCGTCACCTTATTGAGTGTGAGAGGAACAGAAAGAGTGAAAAAAAATTATTGTTGCATCGCTTGCTTTCATGCCAAGTGCATATACAGAAATTCAAACAATTGCAGTTGATAGTAGAGCAAGCACAAAAATATAGAGCGAATTGATGATGATGGTGAACAAAAGAGTAATGTAAATGTAGCAGCAGTGGTAGCAATAAAAAACTGAGATGAAAAAAAATACACTTGAACTAAATTGAAAGTTGTAACTTGAGGGCTACAAATTGAAAAATCTCGACAACACTCCCATTACTCGAGTGAATCAGTTTCCTTCTTATGCTTGTGCACTTTTTTTTTTGATAAACGGCACTCTCGACTATTGCCTTCCCAGATTGCAATACTATTTTTAAGCACAATTTAAAACTTAACACCATTTTGCTTGAAATAGAGATGTGGGTGGGTATGGAAAAGGAGTGTAAAATGTCTTTGTGGATGAGCGCATTTTTTTTTTGAAACTTTATTAAATTCTGCTATCATAATAAATGTGGTATTGTGTCTGGAACTTACTGATTATATTGAAATATGAAGTAATTCTTTATTAAAGAATCTTTAATGATATTCCTGAAAGAAACAAAAAATATTCTGGCATGGAACCAGTGTGGTTCTAGATTGGGGCCAGATTTTTACTTGAATTCCAGCACCAGGCTGGAAATTTCAGGTTTGCAGACAGTAGCCTTCAAAAGAAAACTGTTAGCTAATTCATATAATTCGAAAAATGACAATTGAAAAATTGACCTCTCGCGAGTCTTGAGAACCAACTTAAATTGAATTTTTAAATCAATTCGCCACTGACTTACTTCAGTTCACGTATGACCCTCCCCCCTTATGCTATATCAACCGAATTAGCTACAATAGCTAAACTGCATTAACATAAGTCGTATTGTGTAAATCCTTGTCATATTGACAACACTATATTGTCAAAACATTCGACCACAGATGCCTTACACTTGCAGATTCGCCTACATATGATTCGATACCCCAGATTCCATTATGCTCTGACACCACACCATGTAGCGTAGCAGGCAGTCAAGCAGACAATCCATCCAATTAACCATAAAAAATTTCAAAAATTTCGCTAAAAAGAAGCGAACAATAAAAGCGAACGGAGCAAATAAAAAAGCTGCTTTATGGGACTCCATTAAGTTGCTCATTCATTTCCCTCCCGACGATGAACTTCGACGAATGAATTTACACTAAAAGAATGAAGAAAGGCATGAGATGCGGCAGCATAAAAATCATTTTCCTCTTTTTTATGCTGTTTTTATGAAGAGTCTCTTAAATGGACTACATTACTTTCCATCGCCTTAAACTAAAGCAAAAGGAAAAAAGTTTCATCCTTGTGTATTTAAGCTTAATGCTTTTCGCTTCTCAAATTGCTTCAAGAAATTTTTTTTCCGCTTTCCTTTTTTTCTCGAAAGTCAGCAAAATCCTTCAAATTGAAATCGAGTAAGTCTTTAATTACTTTGATTCGCTTCTCGTGCTTTTTTTTATTGATCTTAGAAATAAGAAAATCGAGGAGTAATCAAAAGTTTTAAGATTAAATGAATTTATTAAGCGAGAAATTGGATCAGTGAACTGGCAAGATTGTCTATATCGATGCTATTTTCAGCTTAACCGGATAATTCGTTGAGCAGTTCAAAGAACAAAATAAGCTGATTTAGTTGTTCATTTATTTTACAAAATTCTCGTTAATTTGAAAATTTTGTTTCATTTCCTGAACTTTTACGAAATTTATAGAATTGTAAATCAGTAAATTTCTAATAAAGCTATTTGCAAATCTCGTCTCTATCCTGGAAATTATGTGGGACCAGGGAATCAAGAAAGCCTACTCAACATACACAAATATGATTTTTCAGGAATTTATCCATCAATGAATATGACTGTAAGAAATTCTGGGATGAATTTTATCAAAAATATTGAAATTCTAAAATAGACTTCCATTATTCTTCATAAATCGACTGCAAAACATCCTACATTTTAGTTGGAAAGTCATGAATTCTTTATCAGTCAATGTAGGACGAACAAGTGGCACGTTTGAAAAATTGATGATACGATAAAAAATCTCAGGTAGCACGAAAAGATCAAATACTTTCTTGGAAAGATTTATTGAAGCTTTAAATATCTGAATTGGCATTTCTAAAAATGGAAAAGGACATTTTTTACGAAAGAAATATTTTTAAAATTAAAGAAAGCTTTGAAATTTTCTGACATTTTGTGATAAATAATCAAAAGTTTTTTTTGTCAATTTTTCATGCAATCTTCTTCTCTATGAAATTGGAACTGGGAGATGAATCATAGAATTTCTAATATCTGTGTTCAATATTTTATGAATTCTTGATTTATTTTTAAAACTTCAGATCAAAGCAAAAGTTTTATCTACAGCACAAAAATTACGTTTCAATTTAAATTAAAATGCATCAATAAAAGTTTTCATCAGAATTTTAATAAATAATCCCACAAAATTCAACCAACCAAAAAGATGCACTTAATCCTACGCCATTTCTATCGAGCATCATCAACAACATTTAAATAAATCCGCACTCAATTCTGTGTACTTTTCATATGAGAAAAAAAATAAGAGGAAAATTTTATACCGCATATAACATGACCTATTTAATATAAAGTGGGATTTTATTATGATTTCAAATGAATTTTACGCCCCAGGAGATTGATTAACACCAACTTCTGTAAATTAATGGTATTCATATCAATATGAGTTTGTTATATTTTTAAAAAATATGAATATGAAATATACCTCAGTTTAAATAGTATGTTGATTTCCTAAGTGAAGTAAAATTCAAGTACAGTTTAGTGTAGTGTTTTTAAATTGGTTTAAATTAAGTTTGAATTTTCATAACTGTGTGTTGATGGCACACTAATGTACCATGAAAATGTACTACATTGCTGCAATGGTTTTTTTTAAAAATACGTCCATAATGAAGTGGTTTTTCTCCCCTGTCACAGACATTTCCTTAGTATCTTGCAGGGCGTATAGAGAAATTTTTTAAGGGAGGGGTTTTGAAATTTTTTTGTATGGAAGGGAAAATTTAGGGGGTTTTGGAATTTTTTTCTTAAAAAATCCTAGCAAATTGAAAACATTTCCCAAAAAGGGTAGAGGTTTTGACCCCCAAAAACCCCTCCCTGAATACGCCCCTGATGGAATGTCATACAGCTAGAAACCCCAAAATCTACTAAGAGATTATTTCATGACCAAGTAGGAGCATAACCAGAGCATTGACGTAATGAGGGTATAAGGTGCCCTTGACAAAAACCTAAAAAAACGCCAATAGAACAAAATTTAATTCAAGACTCAAACATTCATCAAGGGGTCTGTAGGGGTGTAGACTCTAAACTACCCTCCTCAAAAAGTTTTTTACAAGGAACACTGAAACTTCTTTGTAGCTTCAATTTAAAGCAGAATCATTTGGTACTTTTTGAATTTTTAGAAAACATTAAACCAGTGTTGTCCAAAAAATGTGTCGCGGCACACTAGTGTGCCTCATGCTATGCGCAGGTGTCCCATAAAACTTTTTTTGTTTAGAAACGGTGTGCCGCGAAAAATTCTCTTCTGTCATAGTATGCTCAGAAAAAGGTTGGGTAACACTGGATCCCCTGACATGGATCCTAAACTTACAATCTTCAAAAAAAATCATAAAATTTTTAGAATTCCCAAACAAACAAAAAAAAACAGAGATCTTGTCAATAAATCAAAAAGCAATTTACGTAAAGTATATGACATGAGCCACATCAATCTACTCACCAATAATCCATGATATCACAATCAAAAATCGAACCCGATTGGGAAACATGTATTGCTGGTATTTCAATCCATTTGATATGTACAAAAATCTATCAATTGCAACCAACAGAACTGAAAACACGGAAACGAGTGATGATGAAACAATCATGCCTGCAAGAAGAAAAAAAAATGAAATCAAATGAAAATTGAGTGAGTGAAACGGAAAGAGACAAATGTGAATGAAATAAGAGAAAATGGATGCAAAAAAAGGAAGAACAAGAAGCTTTTGTGATAAACAACACAAAATGTATACAACAACTTTTCCATAAGCAAAAACATTCATTTAAATTGATTTGCATTTGTCAGTTTGTGAAGACTTGTGTATACATACATGTGATTCATGAATACAGCACATGAGTTGAGATATCATATGTGGCTTTAAGTTGTTGATTTTCAAATTGCTTTCATAGATCTTTGTCACTTTTATTTCTCATACTCAATCTCAATCACTTCTATGAGCTTTTCTTCAAGGATAAAAGTGTGGTTCGATGCTCATTTTGTCGGCATAAAATTGTGAACAATTTTTGTGGCTTTATCGATCGAATGTGTTTATGAATGGAAGCTTTTCTTGGAACTTGTCTAATTTATTTTATGTCTTGTCAACTAAAGCGGTTTGGGAAAGTGGTTTTGATACATATGGAACTAAAAATTTAATAGGAAAAACTACTCATCAGCAGATTGACCATCTGCTTAGGTTTTTTGAGAACTGGACTCTAGTTTAGGCTAAGAAACTTCTAAAATCACCTATTTGTATTAAAATGACTTAAATTGGTATAAAATAAGAAATATTCTCTATTTTTCTGAAATATATCTGGATCAGCATGATTTGAACTCGCGTCCTTAAATTTAAAGAAACTTGGTAGAATGCCAACATGTACTTTTCATTTACTCTGAACAGTATCTTTGTTTCCGTCACGATTTTTGTTAAAACTAAACCTTCTCATTTTAAAAATTAAATTCTAGAATAATTTCATAACCTGGATATTAATCATTGCTTAAGACCACATTTTAAAGTCGACTCGAATTTTACCTGATTTTTTATGAATAATTCGAGTCGAGTAGGATAACCCAAAATTGTATACAAAATTCGTACCGACATCACACTCTACTTAACACTAGAAAATCAATTTGTTGTCTGAACAAAAAGACGCTTTTAAGTGCCTTACTCAAAATTCATTTGACTAACTTGTCACTTCTTAGTCTGCAGTATCATTATGCAATTTTGTTCAAATATTATTTGCAAATCTAAGGACTCATTGTGCATTTATATGGGAAGTTTACAGGAGAGAAAATGAGTTTAGAGACAAATATTTCAAAAGCGAATAACAAAAATAGGAACTGAAATTGATATTTTCTTAAATCCATACACCTTAAGTTAAGAATCTTTCATAATAATTTGTTTCCAATGCAAAAAATGATAGACCACAACAAATCCCCAACATTACCCTCGGAGGTTAAAAATAAAAAAAAATTGTTAACAACATCATCCTACACAAAACAAGAATGACCAAACAAAAAAATTAAGATAAGCAAAACAACAAACATACCTATCTGAATAGCACAAGATGTATCATTTCGACTTGGATAATAATGTCCAAATAAGACTGCAATGCCTGTCAACAGATTGGATAAGCCCAAGTTACCAAGAAGAATATAGCAACTTCGTGGTTGTTGACCTGGAAATATATAGAACAAGCAAAGAATCTCCATCTAAAAAAACGCTTTCTTGCATGTACATAAAGTATATAAGAGCAAAAGCACAATAAAAATGGAATTTTCTTTTATTTTTCTCTCAGCAGCACATACATACATACTCAAAGGAAAATAGCTGGCTCTTAAGTGGAAGCAAGCGATGTGAAACGTGCTCTTTAAACTATGTCAACGACAATTTAGAGAATGTTATGTAGAGATAGATGAAATGACAAAATGGAAATAGAGAAAGAGTAAGGACGAAAAGGAAAAAAAAACTACATATTATGTTCATATAAATGGAATGTAGTAAGTCTCATTCCGAGTGCGGAGACATAAATGATTTACTTTGCAGTAGTATCATAATACATGTGCCCCGAGTGAAGCAGTAATGGTGTTCTAGGGATGAAACTACTAATTTTTTGATTTAATGGTTAGAACTGTGGTGCATGTTTCTCATACTTAGCGGTTGTTTTGTGGAAGTAGTTGAATATTTTGGTATGGTGAAATGGAATTGTTTAGGTAATTTGAACATGGCATAATGCTTACGAGGGAGTGGTTGAAATTAATACTTCTACGGATTTTTCTTACTTAAAGTGACTTGTAGTCCACTAAACTTAATTTTTATTATATTTGTTATTAAATAAATATTTAATTATATTTTGTAATGAAGTTTCAAAAAGTATAGAAATTAGAAATCCAGATTTTAAGTCTTTCCCGGTATAGACCAGGTTTAAAAAATCTAGAAAACCTTACTTACGCATCTAAAATGGATATTATAGACAAAAGGTATGTTCAGTGACAATAATGTTGCTTTCTGACTGAAAATTGACAGCAAGTACCCCTAACTGCTCCTCTGGGTCCGATTCTAGGGATATACGGGGTACCACACCTACCCTACATTGGGTAAGTATGGTATACCCATGGGTGCTCCTACCTACCCTTCCCTAGGGTACCCTAGGATAGGATATGTTCTTTAGGATAGGATAGTTGGGTACCCTGGGATAATATGAGTGCTCTAGGGTAGGATAGGTGGAGTAATTGCACCTTTAGGTATATTAGCTACCCAGAATAGGGGATGGTACCCTAAAAACACTAGAAAGCATGCTCTAGTTATGTCTGAACAACGAACAATTTCCATAATTTTCACAAAATTCCTTAATCTAGACTACAGTCGAATGGCCTTCGTATTTTCGCTGCTGAACCAACAGCATATACCACAAGGAATACCAAACTAAAGATTATCAAGCAGACAGTCTGAATCCCATTTACACGAGTGTAAAATAAAACACAAAAGCAATTGCAAAAGCACATAAAAAACCAAAAGACACTTACGCTTTTCAATTAATAATCCACTAGCGTTGACAACAATAGAATTTAACAAAATTATAAAAATTCCGAGAAGTGGAATAAAAATGTCATAAAGTCTTAATGTAGTTGTTTCCGCAGATGCAGCTTTTATTAAGCTCTGTTCCAACGTTGTTGTTTCAAAATTATAATCCATACTTGCTCTACTTCTTAGCTGTTGTAATTTACTAGCAGAAAATTCAATTTTCTGGATAATTTTAATGCATTTGCAGGTTTGAGTTTGTATACTTTTAAGTTTGTACAAATATACAGTCACGCCTTGAATATTCAATAATCTTTATTGACACAAATTACTTATCGAATCATATTTTTGCGAATATAAATAATTTCTTGCACATTTTGTGACTCATTTTCAATTAATTTTTACGACTTCTCATTATGTCATTGACTTATCACTTAACTATTACGTGATGGCTTTTTATAGCCAACTTGCCTCGAAAAGTAAATAATTCGCTTAAATAATATTTATTTTTGAGCTGTGAAATGTACTCGAGGTATATCCTCTCAGAGTATATTACAAACTTTTGATATTGACACAAACTATATCACACATGTCAATTATAGTAATTATTAAATAATTAAAACTCTTTATTTAATTTTAAGACATCACATGAATCATGAAGATACGGTAGCGATGTTTGAGCACGTGTTGGTGTGAAAGCTTCTTGTTTGCTCTTATAATAGTAAAATATACTTTGTTGAGTATGTTTGCGATGGAATTTAAATTTGTTTTACTTTCTTTAATTTTTTGGGAGGTATTTTTATTGTATGATGTCACATTTTACATTACGCACTGAAAAATCTTTTAATTATTGATTTTAATATAAATATAGACCATGAGAAGTCTTGAACTCATGATGCTTTTATCGTTGTTGCAGAAATCATATCACTTAACTACTGCATCATTGAGCTACTTCTCTTCACTTTAGCAAAATGACAGATTTAAAAGTCAAAAGAACAGCTCGATCACATAAAAACAATCACAATGCTCTACTTTTATATTACACAATATTGAATTATGTCTTCCTCTTTTCAGTGCACACGCAATTCCAAAGAATTAATTTTCTTCAAAATTCTCAGAACAATTTTCCATTAAATTCTTCTTTCCCTTTATGTCAAAGAACATTCATCGTTAATATTTCGCGATAAACTGAACGATTTTTTTATATTCCGTTGTCACACACAAGACGCAATTTTTCAAATACAAATGAAATTGTAAGAATTTGATGGAAAAGATAAGACAAAATTTCAAAGATAACTTGTTTTTTGATGAAGTCATTAAAATTCGATTAAATATTTTTTCACGGTGAATTTTTTTGCAGTTATAAATCTTATGAACATGTGGGGGAATTCCTTTATTTATTATATAAAATAATAGACATTAGCCTTAAATAGGGTCGTAGTGTGGATTTTTTTTCCTAGCAATTTTAAATAATTTTTTTGGTCAATTTTTCTCTAAAGGGGGGAGGAGAGGAAAGAAAGTCAACTTAATTACCTCCCTAGCTACGCCACTGGTCTTGAATAATTCCAACACAAGCATAAACATTGCTATCTGATATTCTTGAGATTATTAATCAAATATTGATAACGTATACATTAACAAAACCAAAGCATGTGTGCACCATCGCTTGTGTTTGCGGTCACACATTTAACTAAAAAGTTACCGCATCAAGATGTTTGATGAATCTCAAGTTTTAATATAAAAAGAGAGTTTGTGGTAGTTTGAAAGATATATTTGATATTATATTTTTTGGGAATATATTATTAAGGTTTTGGTTCATTTATTACGTAATGCAGAAAAGTGATTTTATAGACCCCCTTTTCCCTCTTTGCAGGGCCGTATTCAAGGGAGGGTTTTTGGGGTCAACCCCCCTTTTCCAATTTTTTTGAATTTACTAAGGTTTTAAAGAAAAAAATCCCAAAACCCCCTAAATTTTCCCGTTCATACAAAAAAATTCAAACCCCCTCCCTCGAAAAATTTCTGGATACACCCCTGGCTCTTTGTCACAAATTTTCCTTTGTTTGAATTGTCAGAAAATTTCACACACTCCTCTTTTTGTAATGCATTACATAATAAGTGAATGGGCCCTTAGGGATCATTCATTTATGACATGGAAGGGCGATGGAACAAACTCAATCAATAGAACCTGTTCTGTTCATTTTGAAGGTGTGGAACTGATCAAATATGATCAATGACATAGTCAGAGAATGGTGTTGGAAATCAGAACACCCAAAAAATTATAAAACAAATTTTTATAACTTTATCAATTAAAGAGAAGGAAGCATTCCAATTATAACTTTAGTTCTGACTATTTTCATGCAAATTCTGAAGAAACTTATTAAAAAAAACTTCCTCGCATTCCAAAACTTTCACATAATTACCAGTATGACTATTACAAACTCAATTCATTTAACCATAAAAATAAATTCATGACTTTATAAAAAGTTTAGAATCAAACATAAAGTCATTTTCATTTTTATAGCACGACCCCTTATTCATCATAACTAAAAGAGATTTTCCTCAAGCAACAAACAAAAAAAATAGTTTCATATTCACACCAATTTTAATTGTGTGTGAATATATTGTTTTTGGTATTTCAGTGAAACTACTTTTTTGGACTTGCTGCTTCAGGCTTGCGGAATCGACCCATAGTGTTCAGTATGGAAAGTCTGTGCCTTAAATTACCAATTTAACAGTGAAAACCGCATCTCGATTGGTGCTTCCATTGCCGAGAAATCGCAAAAAAACGCTTTCTGTCCTTTAGCAAGTTAGTTAGTTAGTTACGTTCCGCGATAACTCGATTCAAACTCAATATTAAGACTTCCGGTTTTTTGCATTTGATAGATATCGAGTATGGCAAGAACTGTATAGTTTTTGGAGTCATGACATGCAGCCAGTAAGGCACACGGAACGAAAAGGTGCTATTTTTGGTCAAATTATAGCCGATTATTGCAAAACACATTTTTTTTCATAGTGGATGATTACTGGATCTTATATAGAGGCTGTGGATGATTACTGGATCTTATATAGAGGCTGTGGATGATTACTGGATCTTATATAGAGGCTGTGGATGATTACTGGATCTTATATAGAGGCTGTGGATGATTACTGGATCTTATATAGAGGCTGTGGATGATTACTGGATCTTATATAGAGGCTGTGGATGATTACTGGATCTTATATAGAGGCTGTGGATGATTACTGGATCTTATATAGAGGCTGTGGATGATTACTGGATCTTATATAGAGGCTGTGGATGATTACTGGATCTTATATAGAGGCTGTGGATGATTACTGGATCTTATATAGAGGCTGTGGATGATTACTGGATCTTATATAGAGGCTGTGGATGATTACTGGATCTTATATAGAGGCTGTGGATGATTACTGGATCTTATATAGAGGCTGGGGATGATTACTGGATCTTATATAGAGGCTGTGGATGATTACTGGATCTTATATAGAGGCTGTGGATGATTACTGGATCTTAATTAGAGGCTGTGGATGAATACTGGATATTATCTTATCTTATCTGTAACATAATACTAAGCTATGAATGAAAAAATTTGAAACGGTGTGAATATACCCATGAAGCGTGATCGCTTCATTACTAGTTTTCTCTCTTTTTAATCTCAGCTTCTTCCTCTACGTTAACTGTGTCAGAGCTTGTGAACTTTCAGTGACAAGAATAAGAAAAGCAGCAAAAAGTTTTTAATACTCAAGCAGAATTTTAAATTCTAATTAAGTGAAAAGTTTTGTTGACAACTTTAATGAACTTTTTTTTCTTCTTCCTTTTCATCTTCTTTATGCTGTGAGTGATGTTAAGTGCACTTTGAAAAGTTTTTTTTGTGAGCTGTTTGGAAGGCTTTAAATTATAATCTTCAATTAGTTATGGAAAAGGAAGCGGAATTAAAGTTTTTTTGGGGTATTTTCAGTATTTTTATGGTGAATAGTTTGGTTTTTGGTAGATTCATAGAATTTTTATATTTTCTTACACCTCAGATAGAATAACTAAACACCCCTAACAGTAGCGTAGCCAGGAGGGGTGACTAGGTGGATTTAAAATAGGGTTTCGAAAAAAAATTGACATAAACATATTTTTCAAAAATAAAAAAGATTTGTAATATTCTAATTCGTCCAGAAAACGAATAAAGCTAGTCGACATGTCCTCTATTTTTCTTAAAAATGTCTGGTAACACTAATTATATGGTCATTGACCTAACAATGAAATCTCAAATTAGCTACAATTTGCTCCAAATCTTCACAAAAAACGATTTTTTTTTCTCTCAAAGAAAATTTATAACAAAAAAAGCATTCTATTTTGCTCATTTAATAAATTTACTTCGCTCTCTTGAAAGGTATTTCATCGACCATAAATTGTTTACCTTTTTATCTGCAAGCACTACAAGCTTTTATTTGTAAAAGAAAATAAAATAATGAAGAGAAAAAAATCCACAAAAGGTTTTTTGTTTTGTAATCAAAGGAAAGTATAGCAAAGAAAGAAAAGTTTTCACTTGCAGATCGATGAGTGAAGAACTAAATAAATAGTATGCACGTTTTTGGTACAGATGAGTTAAAGTTGCTAAGTATTGATAGAAGAATCAGTGATGCAGTATTTTAAAATTTGCTACTTTAATCCATATAAAGTTACTCACACATGACAGCAAAGGAGTTGCAATGTGGATTCGACGCGGTTCAACCCCCTTAGAAAGATTTCTTTCTGAAAATCTTATTTATAGTGGAATCAGTCACTTATTGTAAAATTAATGAAAAGTATAAAACTAGGAATAAAGAATCGAAAAAAATTTGGATTCCCTAAAAACATCAAGCTACACCAAAGCAGAGATGTGTTCAGATAGAAAGGTAAATGGTTTTCGTTACCAGGGGCGTATTCAGAAAAATGGTTAATTCTAGAGGTATACGAATGATTCAGCTTTAAATTAGAGCATCGGAAAAATGTTATGATAAAAATTATTTTTCAAAAAAAATCCATGTGGGGTCAAAGTGGTGTCGGTACCCCATAAGACCCCCTCCCTGGACACGCTCTCGATCCCTAATCTACTAGTAATAACTTAACGTTAGATCCATCTAACCAACTAAAAGTCAATAAATAAGACGAAGATGGGATAAGTTTATGTTACATTATTTATACAATATTTATTAATTTTGTGCATCAATACCCATTCCAGCAATAGAAAGAAGCAAACGTGATTCAAAGAACAGAAAAATAGCAATAATATGAAGATGCGAATACGAGCAAGACCAAAGTTGAGACTTGTCTAAATACAAACAATTCGTCTTTGTTTTCCTTCCTCTCTTTACTGCTTGTGCTTCATTTTCTGCATGACTGAATCAGTTGAAAGCATATTTAACAGCATCTAGAGAAGAAAGATTGAGGATGAAGATGAGTAAACATCTTTTCATGCTATTGCAGAGATACTAAAGAAGAAAAAGGGAACAGCAGAGATCAAAAAACGATTTACATCTGACTTACTTGCAACAATAAAAAAAAGCTCTTCAATCCCCCAAAGATGAACCATTTAAATGCTGCTACTGCTGTTACAACGGGAACTGTTATGTTGCCGTTTTTTCATTGTTTAAATATTTTTGTGTGAACAAAATGTGTTCAAGGTTGGAATTGTAAAATTTTATGGTCATTTAAAATGGGAAATGGATTGTAATAATTTTTATTGGGGAAACGGATGGTTTTTGGGATAGTTTTGAGTAATAAAATTTTACTATGGAACTATCCAAGGAGTCAGGTTTTACGAGTGATTAGGATTTAATGTTTTGAGTCCCAAAGAGGTTGAAACAGACAGGATGTAATTTTGAAACACATTTAATTTGGAATTGTTAGATGAACTTACTACACCCCACCACGGGAAAAATGTTGAAATTTTCTATTTTTTGGTTAGGATTTATTAAATTTTGCGTATCTTAATAAGAAGCTCTCCAGGAAAATTCTCCATTTTCTCCATCCTTGTAACGACACTAAGTGCAGTGGTTCGCAAACAGTCTACTGTAGTACACTAGTGTGCAGAGGTGTAACCAGGATTTTTTTTAGAAGCGAGTGCCCAATTTTTTAATTTAAAAAAAAATCAATAAAATATAATGTTTGTATTAAAATTTTCAACATTTTTTCTAAAAAAAATAATAACTTTTTAGTTTAAAAATAAAAGAGAAATTAAGATTTGTATTGAATTTTGATATTTTTGGAAAGGGGTGCTTGGACACCTGAGGACCACACCATGGCTACGCCTCTAGCAGGGGTGCCTTGTCAGCTTCACAGATGTGCCACGAGTTTGAACACAATTGAAAAATTCAGAAAAATTGGAAATTTTTTAAAAGTTGGTTTACTTTATTAAGTGTCTTTTAATGAAAATAATATACTAATGGTTTCTTGCTGCTTTAAAATTAATATTGATATTCCCCCATCCACAAAAAAAATATTATTTCTGCTAAAAGCTTAATTAAGTGTACATATATTTACAAAAAAAATATCTTCCATTTCCCCCTTACATTAAACATTGAAATATTCTACTCGAAAAATGTCTGCAAACAAATTAAAATTTTCAATAAAGCTTGTTTTTGTGCTTCACGTTCCTGATTCTCGGAATTAATTTATATTAAAATTGTTCATTTGAACTTTCATGTTGAAGGTTAATGTATTCATAAATTTGATTTACATTTTCTGAGAAGGCTTTCAAAAACACTTAATTCTCTTCAAATTTTTTTACATATTTTCTTAGAGAGTTTACAAGAACAAACTTTCTTTTAGGTTACATTTTTTTGACGATTAACAAAATTTCTACAGCATGACACAAATTTATACATTTATAAGTAAGAAGTTACGTTTTTAGATACTCTCAAGTTGACATTAATTGGATTACATGAATTTATTCTGTTACAATAATTTTTTTCCTCCCTCCGATGGTTAAAAAGTGGAATAGAATGAGATGGAAAATGAAGCTTAATGTAATAAACAGACACCTGATACCAATGTTATGTATTTTCTCTCTTGTTTTTTCTGCTTTAACATGTACATACATTAATGATAAATTATTAATGCAGCAGGAGAAAAGGCAAAAGAAATCACATATAATTCAGCTAAAACTGAAAAAGAATTCAACAAAAAAGGGACAATAGCTTTGCTTCTGGTTTGTTTTGCTCTTGCTTTTTTTTCTTGTCATTTTCATTTAACGGCAGAGTTGGAAACTCCTAGAGTGACACAAGTTTAAAAATTAGAGGCAAAGGTCCACTTGATAATACTTGAGATTTTCAAAATGTTTTGTTCTAAGTCACAGGCGCGTAATCAGAGGGGAGGATTGGGGGACAAATCCCCCTTTCGAAGAAAAAATATCTTCAATTTGCTAACTTTTTTTGAGAAAAAATCCCAAAAATCCTCCCTAAATTTTTTCCATACAAAAATTTTGAAAATACCACCCTCGAAAAATTTCTGGTTATGCCGCTGGTAAGTCAAATTTCAGGATAAATTTCTTGACTAATCATATGCAGGGGCATAGTGAGAAATTTTCCGAAAAAGGTGTTTTGGGATTTTTTAAAAAACCTCTAGCATATTGAGGGATGAGGGGAAGCTGAACAATGGACCCCTTTGAGGGTAATCCCTTTGACCTTTGAGGGTACGAGGAAGAATTGAACAATTATTTTAAAAATAATTTTTGACCGTCATTTTTCAAATATTTTTAGATCGTTATTTTTCAAATATATTCTGACAGTTATTTTTCAAGTATTTTCTGAACTATATAAGCTTAAGCATTAAAAACAATGCCAGGAAACAGAAGCGTATCCACAAATTTTACAACGGAAGGATTTAAAAATATTTTTGTATAAAACCAAAATTTAGGAGGGATTTTGGGATTTCTTTCTTGAAAAACCCTAGCAAATTAAAAAAATTTCCCAAAAAAGGTAGGGGTCTTGACTCCCAAAACCCTTCCCTGAATACACCCCTGCCTGAAAGTAAACCTATTTATGTTATTTCTAGAGTTGCTAGAAAAAATAATTATTATCTTTAAAATTTAATCTTTTTTGAAATTTTATATTTTGAAAAATATCATAAGTTAGATCCTTAAATTTGTCCGCTTTTACAAAAAATAATTGAAGGACATAGAAGAAAAATTTCAATTCTAATACTTTAAAAGAATAAAAAAAATTTTTTTTTAAAAGAACAGCAACACCTCTGTCCAGTATCTCACAACTTTCCTGTGTTTATAGTTTAAAGAAAGCAAAAACGGACAAAGAAAATAAGAAAGAAAGAAAACAAAATGAAGAAACTTTTTCCCCCACTTTTTTCCTTGAAATTGAATAAAGAAGAACAAAAAGTAAGTTTCATCTGACCTACAAGCATACACCATCCTTAGTGTACTTTCCTCTCATACATTTTATTTGAGATTAATTTTTTAATAAGAACTTTTCTGAAAGATAAAAAGAAAGAATGTTTAGGAGTTAAAGTAAAAACATCTGTTTGAAGATTTTTTAATTTCTTTGCCGTCTGTTCACCGTGGAAGGTATGGCAAAAATAACTGGAACGTATTAAATGGAAAATTAAACTTCTTAATTTTTTGTTTAATTATTTGAAACATAGTGTCAAGCCAAAAGGCTATGGAAGGGAGTAGAAAAAGGTAAATGGAGATTATTGAAATGAATCAGTTGAATTTTAATTAACTTAAAGAAGTTTCCTGACTTTTGAGTTTTCTGATAAAATTATAATGAGTTGCTAAAATAAACTTTGAAGTGATTTTAATGAAAAAAATACGAGAATAAAAGCTTTGTATAGAAAGTTAATTAAATACGATTTTCTGCTCTATTAAGTATCAAACAAAGTTATGGAACTTGATTAGTTTTCAACGTTATGTAGTTGCTATAGTAATATTTGATTGAAGAAGCATAAATTAAATATTTGCAAATGATTGATGAAGAAACCTAAATTTAAATGCAAATAAGAAGCTTCCAATTGATTGCAAAATCAGCATCTTACATGTTAACATGCTTAATTTAATTGAGTGGTATGAAAATGTAAAATACTGCAAAGTAAATCTGCTCTAATCAGGGGCGTAGCCAGGGGGTGAATGGGTGAAAATTCATCAGACCAAACCGAAAAATTATTTAAAATTGCTAGTGTTTTTGTACTGAAAATTTTTTTCACCCCCCTCAAAAAATTCTGACTACGCCGATGTCTCTAATCAAGGGCGTAGCCAGAAATTTAATAGAGAGGAGGGGCTGAAAATTTTTAATTTAAAAATTCGACACTAATTTAAAATTTTAAGGATTTTGAATTATTATTTATGCAAAAACTTTAATAAAAAGTTTTAAAATTTTCAAAAATTATTCTCGGTTTGTACCAAGTTTGATTTTGAGTTAGGGGCTCAAACACCCCCTCTCCCTCCTGCCCTTCTGGCTCTTTCTCTTCTCTAATTAACGATTCAGGTTTGACTTTTGGGGTCGTTCATAAATGACGTCCATCAAAAAATGGGATTTTTTGACCCCCTCTCCCCTCCTTGTCACAAAATTTTTAATCAAAAAAATTTATTTTGTATGAAGGTGTCACAAAATCTCAGACCCCCCTCCCCCCTAAATTGTGGACGTCATATATGAATGACCCCTTTTGAGGTTATTTAAAAATGACATTCAACTTTAGAAGGGAAGAGGGTTGAGATCTGTGTGACACTTTATATAAATTAATGCCTATATTTAGAAATTTTGTTTATTCTATTTTGAAATTTTAAAATTTTTAGAAAATTTTAAATTGGCACTTTAGTGTCTCAAATGCTTTTCTAACTTAATTCATCGACTCAATCCATCTCAAATACGACAAAGTAGAGCAAAGAAATTTCTAAAAGAATTTTCTCAATCAATATTTCTTTTAGAAAGAAAAGCTTTTCCTTTAAACATTATCTTATCATATTATTTGCTCTTCTCAATTACCTTTGCTTCAAACTATTTAATTTATTAACATGCGATTACATAAAGCAGGAATAAATGTGAAAAGTTTCTGAGAACTTAATTAGATACAAAATAATTTCCATTAAAATAAAACTTAAATCAATATTTTTTTTCTCTTTTTCAATAGATAAGGAACACAAGCAAGCACAAACTTTTCTTTAAAATTTGCTAAAAAGTTTGAAAACCAGAAATAAAAATAAAATAAAGAAAAAATTGTTGGAAAAGGGTAAACAAATCCTTGAAAAGTTTTCATCATTTGCAATTTCCATCACGTTGCATTTTCACATAATAATTTGAAATTTCTTTCCTCAAAAGTACTTAAAATTTGTTCAAGTGCTGTTCGAGGGTTGATTTAAGAATAAAAGGAACTGAAACAAGATGAAGAAAATTAACATTAACATAGCAAATGCATAATGAGAAACTTTTGTAATTCAAATCAGCTTAGTCTGAAAAGTTTCCGCCTTTTAACTTCCACGCATTGCGTGCAAGTTATTGTATTCACTTTTTTTGAGATTTTCACTAATTTTGATTTTTTGAGTCAACGGAAGCATGAATCTTTACGTTTTTGGTCTCATATGACAGGTATTGAAAATATCTATTACCTGAGGTATGTTTGGTTCCAGTCAGTTCCGTTGCGTTGGAACTAGACGCAAAAAACCGTTAAAAACCAAAAATTTGTATGGAAAATTTTTTATGCGGTGACTTTTATACAGTTTCTTGTATCTGATTCGATAGACCGTACCTTAAAACCATTTTGTGCTAAATAATATCCGAACTTTATGTCCATTTAGTGACCGAAAAATGCAAAAAACATGATTTTTTATGACAGTTGCGCCATTTTTGATTCCGCACTGGAATTAACATTTCAAGCCTTGAAATAGGCATAAAATGAAAGATCAAATCAGGATCTACATTTAATATCCGCTATGTTGGTACTTTAGAAGCTCCTGTAAAAAGTTACAGCATGAAAAAGATTGTTATAAAAATTATAACACTTTTGTTTACGTTACGTAAAATCCTTACATTACGTAAAATTACGTAACGTGAATTTCACTTAAAAATATTTGAATTTACATAGAGGCTGTAGATCATTACTGGATCTCGTTTTACTGGACATAGAGGCTGTAGATCATTACTGGATCTCGTTTTACTGGACATAGAGGCTGTAGATGTTTATTGGGTCTTGTTTAATTGGACATAGAGGCTGTAGATCATTACTGGATCTCGTTTTACTGGACATAGAGGCTGTAGATCATTACTGGATCTCGTTTTACTGGACATAGAGGCTGTAGATGTTTATTGGGTCTTGTTTAATTGGACATAGAGGCTGTAGATCATTACTGGATCTCGTTTTACTGGACATAGAGGCTGTAGATCATTACGGGATCTCGTTTTACTGGACATAGAAGCTGTAGATCATTACTGGATCTCGTTTTATTGGACATAGAGGCTGTAGATGATCACTGGATCTTATTTAATTGGACATAGAGGCTGTAGATGTTTACTGGATCATATTTTTACTGGACATAGAGGCTGAAGATGTTTACTGGATCTTGTTTAATTGGACATAGAGGCTGTAGATGTTTACTGGATCTTGTTTAATTGGACATAGAGGCTGTAGATCATTACTGGATCTCGTTTTACTGGACATAGAGGCTGTAGATGTTTACTGGATCATATGTTATTGGACATAGAGGCTGTAGATCATTACTGGATCTCGTTTTACTGGACATAGAGGCTGTAGATGTTTACTGGATCATATTTTATTGGACATAAAGGCTGTAGATCATTACTGGATCTTATTTTTATTGGACATAGAGGCTGTAGATGTTTACTGGATCTCATTTTTATTGGACCTAGAGGCTGTAGATCATTACTGGATCTTATTATTATTATTATTATTACCACGTTTTTCTTAACTTGCTTTCTTGTCTGTTTGTTTGTCTTGGGTAAATTTTGCAATCGATTTTTCGACCACTTCTACTGCTCTAATCGAGCTAAATTTTTTTATACATATGTATTCTCGATAACAATACAATATTTTAGCATTTTGGAATCACAAAAATGCTTAATTATAGTATAATTTAATTTATGAATTTTTATATGAGAAAATAATCCAATATCAATGATGTCATTTTCTCATGGACATTCTTTAAGAACATTTCATTTTTCCGAAATGTCATGGGTTCAAATCTCACCAATGACAAAAAACTTTTTAGTGCATTTTCCCAAAGGGAAAAGACACTATTGTCCGCGTTTTGTCCGTCCGTGTGTCCGTCCGTCCGTCCGTCCGTCCGTCCGTCCGTCCGTCCGTCCGTCTGCCGCTCCACACCGCCTCCAGTTTAAGCTTTTTCGATGGGGTTTTTTGCTTAAAATGTGTGGACTAGGTCAGAGGCAAGAATGACGAGAGATTTTTTTGATCAGTGCAGTAGAAGGTTAATTAAATTAACTTTTTTGAAAAAATTACTTACGTTTTACGTACGTATTTTTTACGTAGCCCTTAAAAACGTGACTTTTCTTACAATCTTCCGGCCAGGGTTCGAGCCCCACTCCGAGCAACTTTTTTTTTGTACTTTTTTACACTTTTTTGACATTTCATGATGTGTTATGAAAAAATTTTCCATTTTCAGATTTTTCCTGACATTTTCCGAATTTTTCACGAAGCTAAATTAATTAAAGCTTACATTACGTAAAAATACGTGTCATGTAAATTTACATTACGAAAACCTTGCTTGGCGTGAATTAAAGGGGGAAAAGGGAAGTTGAACAAGGGGGTACGAGGGGGGGGGGGTAAAACTGGGAGGGGGGGTATAATTTTTATTTTTCAAATATTTTTTTACCGTTATTTTTTCAAATATTTTTTGACCGTTATTTTTTCAAATATTTTTTGACTGTTATTTTTTCAAATACTTTTTGACCGTTATTTTTCAAAAACTTTTTGACTGTTATTTTTTCAAATATTTTTTGACCGTTACTTTTTCAAATACTTTTTGACCGTTATTTTTCAAATACTTTTTGACCGTTATTTTTTCAAATATTTTTTGACCGTTATTTTTCAAATAATTTTTGACCGTTAATTTTTAAATATTTTTTGGCCTTTATTTTTCAAATATGTTTTGACCGTTATTTTTAAAATATTTTTTGACCGTTATTCTTTTTAAAAACTTGTATTTATTATTCTGGGCGTTAGTGTTTTATGCGTTAGTTTTCTTTTTCATTACTAGTTTTTTATACGTTTAGATTTCTGTGCACAGTAGTTTTAAGAAAATGCACTTCCGTCCGCAGCCCGTGGACGCATTACTAGTTTGATTCTTTTTTACACTTTTTTGATGCTTTACGATGTTTCATGATTTATTTATGCATAATTAAATTTTTCTAAGTCATAAAACATCAAAAAAGTACAAAAAAGAGTGAATTTTGTTTTTTGTATGAAATGTCGATATACTTCACAAGAGCAATAATCTTAGTCTATACATACATATATGTACATTTGCCATACTTTCATCCAAATTTATGGTTTGTTGTTCGTAGTGACATGTAAATAAATGCAAGTACTGTGACTCGATAGATAGGTGGATTTTATTAGTAATTGAGTTTTGGTGAATGGAACAGGTTTTTTTATATGCAAATTTTTTTTTTGTTAGGATTTTGCATTTTAGAAGTTTATGTGAAGGGATGGAGAAAGTCGTGTCACGTTAACAATTATATGGTATGTCAATGACGAGTATCATGAAGAGTTATAAAAATGTATAAAAATCAGTTTATACACGGTTTTATGGGGCTTATATAAACATTTAAAGTTACATAGCATGTAATAATAAACCGTGTACAAAATTGTATAAGTGAGATTATTAAACGTCTGATAAATTGATAATATATTGACACTACTACGTTTGAGTAATGGTCGGGCGCAGCTCGAACATAACATTAGAAGACTGTAGATATGTGAGAAAGTGTTGGTGATTTGAGTAATAATAATTCGAGCGGAGCTCGAATATAAAAATTCGAACGTAGTTCGAACTAAGTTGAGCGTAACTCACAAATTTTTACGTCCTGAACGTAGCGTAGTGAGTGAAGGCGTGAAAATTTTCCAAAGCCGTTAGAAAACTGCAGATATGTGAGAAAGTGTTGGTGATTTGAGTAATAATAATTCGAGCGGAGCTCGAATATAAAAGTTCGAACGTAGTTCGAACTAAGTTGAGCGTAGCTCACAAATTTTTACGTCCTGAACGTAGCGTAGCGAGTGAAGGCGTGAAAATTTTCCAAAGCCGTTAGAAAACTGCAGATATGTGAGAAAGTGTTGGTGATTCGAATAAAAAGTTCGAACGTAGTTCGAACTAAGTTGAGCGTAGCTCACAAATTTTTACGTCCTGATCTGCTGTTAGAAAACTGCAGATATGTGAGAAAGTGTTGGTGATTTGAGTAATAATAATTCGAGCGGAGCTCGAATATAAAAGTTCGAACGTAGTTCGAACTAAGTTGAGCGTAGCTCACAAATTTTTACGTCCTGAACGTAGCGTAGCGAGTGAAGGCGTGAAAATTTTCCAAAGTTGTTAGAAGATATGTAAGAAAATTTTGAGTTAATTCCTGCGACTTATAAACAGTCGGACGAGCGGAGCGAGATTCGACAACCCCTGTGATCTATAAACAGTCGAACGAGCGTAGCGAGATTCGACAACCCCTGTGATCTATAAACAGTCGAACGAGCGTAGCGAGATTCGACAACCCCTGTGATCTATAAACAGTCGAACGAGCGTAGCGAGATTCGACAACCCCTGTGATCTATAAACAGTCGGACGAGCGGAGCGAGATTCGACAACCCCTGTGATCTATAAACAGTCGAACGAGCGTAGCGAGATTCGACAACCCCTGTGATCTATAAACAGTCGAACGAGCGGAGCGAGATTCGACAACCCCTGTGATCTATAAACAGTCGAACGAGCGTAGCGAGATTCGACAACCCCTGTGATCTATAAACAGTCGAACGAGCGGAGCGAGATTCGACAACCCCTGTGATCTTAAAACAGTCGGACGAACGAAGCGTAGCGAAGTGGAGTCCGACACTACTGTAATCTGTATATTGTCAACTTATGAGCAAGCTAATAAAATATTTGATATCTGGTATAAAAATTGTATTTATGGTATCATCATAAGACTAAAAAGTAGAAAATAAATACGCTATAAAAAAATACTTTTTTTTAAAAAAAAACTACGTTTTCCCATAGAATACTGTATAAAAATTCATTTTTTCCGTGGACTAAAAAGAAGAAAATAACTTTTATTTTGTATTTGTCAGAAATTAATTTTAATTTTCAGATTTTATTTTTAAAATTTTATCCTATTGTCAACAACGTCTATTAATTGCGAATAAGTACACCTCGAACTTATCGTATAGTTCTATAACTAAAAACGTGGGCGCATCTTATGAGAAGTTATAATTTTAATGGGAAAAACTAAGCGATATACCTCACTCAATTAACAACTTACTATTCAATTAGAAATCTTCTTTTCACATTTGCTGGATTCAATTCTTGAATCACTTCTCAGCGTAGCTCGCCTTTGGATCGATATCAACCGGCGAGCGTAGCTCGCCTTTGGATAGGTAATTGCCGTTGGCGAGCGTAGCTCGCCACGTGGAAGTTTGTGGTGTGATCTATACATCGTGTTTTTTTAATATGCTTGTATAATTTTTTTAATTCCATTTAGTTTTATTTTATTATTTTTCACGTCAAAATATCAACGTCATTTGCATTCATTAGCAGCTGACAGTGATTCAAACCCCCGGACTTATTTGTTTGTTACAAAAAAAAGTTAATAGCATAAAAATGAGTGAAAAGTAAGAAGATTTGGAATGTATTTTTTATGCTGACTAAAGGAAATAATCCGCTTCCATTTACGAACTGAAATAAAATAGAAGCAGTTGAAGAACTTAAGCTTGGAAGTTACAAATGTACCTAGAAGTATTTATTGTTGATTAAAAATCTGTAATAAAAGTTAAATCTGATATTAAAGCTTTGTGATTTCTTTGGCAGGGTTGGTAATTTTTAGAGCAATTTAAATAGCAGACCTTAATTTTACACCGTTTTATATGGGACGTTCGGAGCTACAATCATCCTTCCTGGATAAGAGACCCAATAATAATATGGAATTTAAATTATTTGAAAGTTTTATAAATTATAAAATTCAATCAAAGCTAGACTAATTCACAGTTTTGGAAACTCCAGGGGCTATACTCTACGGTATCTTCTAACTAAAGTAACCCTAGGGATATTGCCTACTTTAACCCTAAGGTATACCATTCAACCAGTCCCAGAATACATATTTAGAGGTATACTTCCTAATGCTTTGAAATAGATACCGGATTTCATCTGGACTAAAATTCAAAGACGTAATCATAACTTTTTTGTGTTTTGAAATTTTTTGTATGAACGGAATAATTTAAGGGTATTGTGGATTTCTTGAAAAAAAAAGTTGAAAAAATTTCCCAAAAAGGGGGAATTTGACCCCACAATACCCCCTGGAATACGCCTCTGCCTAGAAAATTGAAGAAATTCAATTGCTTTTACTATTTTAAAGAAAGTAGTACTGAGAGTGTGTTCCTACCCCAGACTCAGTATTTTTAAGGTTTTGGTTTAAGCAAATAGCCACGCCAACCTTTCTAAAAACTCAATTTTCTAGTATTTTTTAGTTCCTGTGAACAACTGTTCCAAGCTTCATTTGAAGAATTTAACACCTCTGCCTTCACTCCATCCTCATCCGTTTATTTAACTAGAATTTATTCAGTTGAAAAAAATTCTCTTTTATTCTACTTAATCTTCACTCATAAAAGTAATTAAAAGCTGTTGTTGAATATTATTTTTATCATTATAATCATCATCATCGCAATTATCATCAAGAAAATTTTTTTCTTTTTTTTGTTTAAATGTTTATGGGAAAATCTCACGGGATTAAAAAAGTTTTCTCTCCTATTTATTTTTTGCCATTTTAGTTCTCGTCTGATATTTATGAAAAGAGCACAATCGATGAGATTATTTGAACTTTATTGCTGACTTAATTTCGTTTACTTAAGAGAATATCGCAAAAAAATATGATAGGGAAATTTGCAATCAGCTATTTATTCAAATCATATTCAATTGAATATCAAGAGATATAGATTTTATGAATTTTGTTCTGGGGGAAATCCCAATAGCTTTAATAGTTAGCTCTTATTTGGAAATTCAGGGAATTTTTTTCTTGAAATGTTGGTAAATTAAACTAAATGGGTAAATCACTTGTGTAGAGGTTGTTCGCAAATTACGTCACGGAAAAAACGACTTTTTTGACACCCCCTCCCTCCTTGTCACAAAATTTCAAAAGAATAAAAAATTTTGTATTTAAACTGTCACAAGTTATTCAACCCCTCTTCCCCCCTTAAGCGTGATGTAATTTACAAACGACCCCTTATCAGGGTCACTGACATTTTCTATAATATTTTTAAAAAAATCTTTGAAAAAATTTTATGTGCAAGTTTTTGATGGGGGCTTGGACCCTTAATGCCCCCTCCGGGCTTTGCCCCTGATGCATCACGATGAATAAATTCATCTTAAAATCATAAATCTTTTGAATATTGTGCTGAATATCTCTTTTTTTTGGAAAGCATGACAAAATAAATTTCATGGTCCTTCATTAAAAACATAACATAATATTCCTAATTTTTATTTCTCTGACATATTCTTTCATTAAAAAATCCGCTTATTTCCATCATTTTTTTCCTAAACATGTTTTAATGTAATTTGTCTCGAAGCAATTTAATCATAAAAAAATTCTCAATCATTTTATATTGTTCGAAAAAGGCTACGCAAAAAGCTTTTTCATAAACATTATTTCTGAGAATTTTGTCATTGTTTTTATATTGATCGAAAATAAATAATAAAAAATAAGGGAAAATACGCTGAATCAAATTGAATTATATTGTGGAATTTTGTGAATGTTGCTAAGAAGACATGACATAATAATAATAAAGGGCACCATTTGGATGTGACCGAAGGGGCAAAAATAATCGAACGACAATTTTTGCGTATTTCTCATCTTTTTTTGGGATATCTTTTCCATTTTTGGGTTTTCACTCAATTCTTATTTCTATTATCATTCAAATCTAACAAAAAAAACCATTAGATGAAAAGAGAATATGAAAAGAAGAACAGTGTCAGATATGATAAGCTCCACTGACACACTTTTTTGTTAACTGACTGGGAGCTTTTCTTCTTAAGTCATAAGACTTGAAGAGATTACACTTAATAGCCTTAATTTTTTTCCTATACAAAATGAAATGTACAAAAGGAATAACACCTTTTGAAAGATTTATAATAATATTTCTGTTAGGTCCTACATAGATGTGTGGAAAGTTTCTTGCAAGTTTCTTGATTGCTTTTTTGAGTTGATTTAGAGAGAAGGATATTTTTATGATGCAATTTACTGATTTGAGTTAACCGGTAATTTACTGAATTATTGTAGAAATTTGCGAAAGGATAAGCCAAGCATATAGTCAGCAGCATCTTACGCACACGAATTGTAATTAGGTACATTGCAGGGTACATCAGGCCTTATGACGTACTCGTGTCCTTGCAATGTACAGAGCTTGCAAGTGGTTCGGATCCCACTATAAACTGTAGGTCTAAAAGGGTGTGGTACAATAGATTTCTATAATCGCAGTGCCTCCAGCTCATAAGGCTGGTCCCTTCACGCATTATTATTATATAGTCAGAGAAGTCCCCCTAAACTGGTCCAAAAATTTTTAGGTCAAAATACGAAGGAATAAATGCTTCAGTAAATTGGAACGGTAAGATCATACTGTTCAAAACTAGAAAAAATGCACTAAGTATTTTCCGGGTAAAGTCTTCCCCCTGGTCACATGTTACTTTAGGGGGAAAACCACTTGATGGAAACAACAACATTTTGTGCAATAATTTTGAATCAGTAAAAAAGTTCCGGTGGATAATTTTCCCCCAAGTGGTTTTCCTTCTGTTTTATTTTCAAATTTGTCAGATAAGTGCCTTTGTTTTAAGCTTTATTATGCTAGCTTTTGCCTAAGCATCCAATTTTGAGACACCAGCTTTGTCAATGCATTTATGCACGAAAGTTTTTGAAGAATTTTCATTAAAAATCAACTTTTTCGTTATCTTCCGTAAGTTATTGTTCAGGGAAAGATAGTAGGTAATGCCAATGCCTAGATCAAATCAAATAGTGATATTTTTTGTAAAACAATAGACTGCAATAGATTTTGCATTCGGTAGGAAATTTATTTGAACATCTTTAAAATTGAAACACAAAATTGTCTTCATATCTGTTTTGGATCTATCTATCAAAAACACCAATCCGAGTAACCTTGAATCATATTTAATCCTAGCTTTGGGATTTATTTTTCCTGAAACTCAAACGGCCGGTTTCACTAAAGTGGATTATCCTCGATTTTGGACTATCCACTTCAGTGTTTTGTAAATATCTTGAATATTTTGGGGGTTGCAATATTTCTGATTTTGGTTTATAGTAATGCAGGATAGGTGCGAAAATTTTATGTAGATAGGATTCTGGTAAGTTTCTCAGAAGTATTTGTTATTTAGCTTTTTTGTTAAATCCAGAGGATTAACTTTAATTTTTGATACAACTCTTTCACTAATGGGGATAGAAATATTCTTAATATATGGAATTTTCACACCTATCTTGCACTTTTATAAACCAAAATCAGAAATATTGCAACCTCCAAAATATTCAAGATATTTACAAAACACTGAAGTGGATAATCCGAAATCGAGGATAATCCACTTTAGTGAAACCGGCCGAAAGAGTTTTATCTTCAATAAAGAATGATGCTTAGTAAGAATATCTATGAGAAAATGTTTATTCCTTGTTAATTTTCATGCTTTCGTGTCCTAAACAAAGTAGTACTCAAAATATTTGTTGCTAAGAAACAACTTTAAAGACATACTTTTCGCAGATATTTCGAGGGCACAACTACATATTTAACAACGATATTTGAATTTTCAACCAATTAAAATTTTTGACTCAAGCGTTCAATATTACTCTAAAAATTGTTTAGATTTTTCCAATTTTAATTGACGTTACCTTGAATATTTTAATAAGCGTAATTACCTTGTTATGAAAAATATTTCTACAGAAATCATTCGTTATGATAAGTAGATCCAATTTCCATTAAAATACAGCACATTATCTACAATTTTTTTTCGTTCTATCAATCACGTATACCAAAATAACAACAAAAAAATTAGCAAACTCTTTAAAAATTATGGAGCTCAATAAGAAAGCTAAATTTGAAAAATGTATTTCGGAGAAAAAGTAATTGAAGTATGTTAGATGAAAGCAGCATGGGTCGTATCCATGGGGGTGTTTTGGGTGCCCTCGACTGAAATATTCTTCAACTTACTAGGGTTTTTGAAGAAAAAAATATGTGGTTTCATTCAAAAAAATCAAAACATCCCTATTGAAAAATTTCTGCCTACGCCCCTAGAAATCAGCACAAGACCTACTTTATATATTAAAATAAATTGAACTTTTCAAGAAAAAAATTAATATCAGTTCACAGTCGTCATGTATGTACCCCAACTGACTCAGACAACAGCAAAAACTTTTTCTATAACTCAAAATACAATTTACAGCTTTAATACGAATATCATTTCTGATATCAACATGACATGATAAGGAGCAGCGAAGGAAAAGTGTGAAGGCAAAGAAAAAAAAACTTTTTTACATAGCCGCGCACATGTATGCGTGCCTATATATTCATTATTATAATATATAACTTGAAAAGAAAGAAGAAAAAATTGAGGAATAAGAAGAAAATTATTGTATAGGGATGAAAATTGCTGGTAAAAACATTTCCTTGATGATGAGCGATGAAGTTTTCCATACGCGCACTGCGCATGCGACGTGGAAAAGGGAAAACTTTGTTATGATTCAATTCCTTTCTTTGTTCGAAAATGCGGGCATGATTTTTGAATTTTTTGGGTGTTGTTGGATGTGTTTATGTTTTTAAAAAATTAAAATAAAATTATTGAGGTATTTAATAATTTTTTAAATATTTTTGTAATTTTTATAATGAATTTCTAAGTTTCATTGTGTCTAAAATTCTGTCATTATTCATCAATTCTCACACATTTTCGAACGACAAACCTTCTTGTTATTCGAAAATCCACACAAACACAACGAAACAATTCTAATGCCCAAAATCAGATGAAACTTTTGTACATTTTTCCTGCTCTTACTCTCATAATTTTCCCGATTTTCCATTTGTGATGATTGAAATGGCTACCAGTTTCTGATTTTTTTAAATATAAAGGCAAAGAAGAGAAAAAAAACTTTTTTGTGTTAAATTCTAAAATTACAAAAGGAAATGTGAAGAAATTAAGTGAATAATTGACATTTTGTGGATGTAAAGAATGGAATTTAGTGAGACGGGAAGTGAAATTTGAAGCAGAAAATGGAAAAATAAATAGAAATCGAATAACTGGATAGTGAAAAAGTAAATAATTTTGTTGTTTCGCAAAAAAGAGAGTAAAATCTGCCATAATTTTGGGTGGGTTTTGGTGAAAATTTCAACTTGGATGTCAATTTTCAGTGAAAATTTGTGTGAAAATGTGTGAAAAATAATAAATTTTAAAATCAGGAAAATCCCTAAACAAAGGAAATGGATATAAATGCAAACGACCCAAAAACGTCATGATTGCCTTAAATTTCATTATTTCAATATGAACTATATCTAGCTCCTCATCAAATATAACTAGTGCTCTACATCTTTTCTAGTTTTTAATCATTTTAAATGCAGTGCAAAAATTCCGTCATGAAAATGTCAAAAAAAAATTTTTTTTCGCTTTTTTCTTCGCCATACACAAAGTATTGATTTTTCCCATTCTCTTTTACTCCCGCACATCTGAAATAAAGAAGAGAGAAAAATGAATAAAATAAAAAAGCTGATATATACATTATGTATATAAAAATCAAATAACGAAATGAGATAACAAATTATTGCACTGTTTCCGGTGATGATGAATTTTTTATAGACACGTAGGGCAGAGTTTTGTTAAAGTGGATGGTTCACTTGCCTAAAATTTTTTCATCGTTGTTTTGAGATTTTTTCGAATGAATAATGGATTAGAGTGAGATGGATTTTTGTAAACTTTTGGGTGTGCTACTTGAATTATGTCTTAATAAGTCTCCATTAACATCCATTAATAGAAACCATAAGGTCCTCTATTATTAATTTTCATTTTTATTTGAACTAGTTTTTTAAAGATTTATATTATTTAAGAAATATTTCGCAAATTTTGTTATAAATATTAGTAGGTGGTAGTCAATTTGTAAAGAAAATAACTGGAAATTTTATTTAACGCCAACGTGGTTGATACGGTTCAACTCCAACCACGCATTTAATGCGATTAAAGTTTTAAAAATTTATACTTTTAAACTTTATTTGGATGAATGAGAAAATATTTCTGAGAAATAAGGCAAATTTTTTAAAAGGTCAAAATTGAGTCAAAAATGCTGTATTTCAGGAAAATAAAAATAAAAAAAATTAGAATCATTTGAAAAATATATTTCCTTTACTAAGCAGAAAGTTTCTTGAAATTTTACCAAATAGGACAAAATTTGATCTAAAAATCACAAAAAAATATATTCAACACAACTCAACTTTTCATGCTTTGTCGCAAAAGTGTCGGTAAACAGGGAAAGTTTCAGCTCGAAATTAGAAGTTGGACAGATGTGCAACTTAATTAATTAAAAATATTTTAAATATTTTAAAAATATTTGAAAAAAGACCACAAGTTCACGACAGTTCCATCCCCTTAAATTTTATTCATCTACCTACAATATTAAAGCTACATTAGCAACTAAAATTAAGAATCTTACTCAAGAAATATTCATGAATATCTTCTGGAACGTAAAATGTTGAACAACGTGTTCATAACAAAACTTATTGTTGAATAATATTAAGGTTGCAAAAAAATTGACCCTGTCAGACCCCCCCCCCCCCCTATGGGTACGCCCAAGCAAAAATGATCTTAACTACTTTAGATCGTGTCAATTTATAACTTTCGAATTAAGAAATATTCAATTTTGCACCTTTAAACTGTATCGATCTGGACCAATTTTACCCTCTACAGCAACATTGCCAGATATTTTAAAAGAATCTTTTTTTAGATTACTTAGATATTTTAAAAACATTATTTTTCAAGTGGTGAATTCTCAACTTTTTTGTATAGCAAAAAATTATAGGTCATTATTTTCTGAGTTTTTTATTTCTCAATACTCATTGCAAATTGAAAATAATCCTTGCCATCTTTGTCAGACAATTGACATTTCAAGTTTTAAAAAGGGTCACAAAACTATAGATCTTCCACCCCTTAATGTTAGACCTGATGCGTAACGAAGGTCCGTGAAACCACGAAAATTTTTATAAAATTCGCCCTAATTTCTTTCATTTTTGTTAGAATTTATAGAATTTTATGGTCTTTAATACACAAATGCTCCACTTTCCCACCCACGTTACGTCACTACATTAGACATCATCACTGATACTATTTAATCTACATAAGTGAAACCATACCACCATATTTCCATCTCCGTCTCATCATAAATAAAAAGAAATCCATTAAAAGTGCGTAAATATTCTTAACAAGGATTACCAGCAAAAAACATCCATAAATGGGGGCATGACAATGAAAAATAATGTGAAATGTGTTAATTTCTGACAAATGTTCTCACACAAGCAGAAAACATTTTTTTGAAGATCTTTTGTCAGGCATACGTGAGAAACCACATTAAAAAATGATGAAAAAAAAATTTCTTATTGCAGGTTTGAAAATGTTAATAATGCTTGTGTGAAAATTCAACCCACATACGAGAGGGAAGAAAAGTAAAGAAGAAAATATTTATTAATAATAAGAAAGGAAATTACAAGATTCATAAGTACTATGACGACAAAGCGAAAGAAAAATGTGAAAAAGATTATTTAGAAGCAAAGCGTGTGGAAATTACAGAGAGAATTTTCAAGAAAGGAAGTGTGTACAGTGAGAAAGGCCAAGTGTAATAACAAGTTTTGTGCTCTTCTTTTTTCCATTCGTGTCATACACGACCAAAAAAAATCCAATAATAAATTATTGGAGCCATCAAGAGCGGAAGAGAAAGAAAGAAAGAAAGGAAACGTACGAAGGATATTTATTAAATTCCAAAAAAAAAGAAAAAAGAAGAATTTCTCACTCACTCATATAATACATTATAGCTATATACACACGCATAAATAATTCCTTTCTTCCTTCTTCCTAATGCCATAAATATAATATAAGCTGTACATAATATATAAATACAATTCAGAGTGAGTGATTGTGCTAATGGATAGAAAATTAAATTAATTCCTCGACCCGTGTTAAAATAGTTATTTATGCAGTTAACGTAAATAAAGTCATTTACCAAAAGCAAAAGAAGAAGTGAAAAAATAATAAAATATATTTTCTATGTGTATAAGTGTGAATAAATAAGCAGAGCCACACGGATACCGAATTTCAAATGTTGATTATTGTCATCGATGTGTAAATAGCTTACGAGCTAGAAATAAATTTAATTTTTCGTATTTTTCGGTTTCGGAATTGGCAAAAAAAAAATTCAGACTTTTGTGTTTAAATCCTTTGTTCCAATCTTATTCGTCGTCGTTGTTGTTGTTGTCGTGTGAATGAAAAGAAGACGGAAAAAAGTTTTGCACGAAAAATAATTAACGTAAGCAAGTTACGGAGGACATTATGGCTTCGTTAACAAAGCAAATCACAATGAACGTTTTATGAAAGCAAAAGTTTGGATAAATTTACGAATATATTTTTAATCGAGTAGTGTAAATGCCGTAAATGGATCCAAAGCAGCAGTACTGTGCGCCAAATGATATGGTGCCTGCATCTGCCTCAACAGCATCGAAATCCAAGGCACAACTAAACTCAGGAAATTATATTAATGTCGTGCCAATGGCTGTTGTTAATTCTGGTGTTCAGTACCATTCCAGGAGAAAATATCCGCCACCTCAAATGACACCTGACTATCAGTAAGTTTACTTTATCAATTTACATTTGTATTTGTTTATCAAAATAACTGTGGATGATGTTTAATAAACATGGGTGATGTATATTTTGCCTGCAACTAGTTGATGGCGATGTTGAGTCAATATGTGTGACTTGTCAAGCATTTTTTAAACTAGAACATCAAATATTTGTTTGAAATAAATTAATTCGACTTAATTTTATTTTGGTTATTAAATTCAGGTGCAGAGTTAATATTGTTGCACTTTTTGCTAGACGCAAATCAGGGACGTAGAAATTTTTTGGAAAATCTAGAAAGGGGGGAGGGTTTAGGATATTTATCTTAAAAAACTCTAGCTAATTGAAAAAAGTTCCAAAAATAAGGGAGGGGTCTGACCACCAAAACCACTTCCTGATTACTCTCCTTACGCAACTATAGCAAAAATTATCAAAATCAATAGCTTTTGCTTAGACATTACCTAAATCTAAGGCATAGACAAGGTTACTGACTAGAGTATAAGTCCCAATTAGTGGTTTTCAAACTATATTATTTTTAAGTTTATGAAGTTTATTAATATTCGCTAATTAGAAATTTACAAGAAACTTATATATTAGCTCTTAACTATAAAAGTTGTATGTGTCATGAAAGCTTTACAGATGTGCTACTAAAATTTTACAAAATAATAATTTTTCACGGTTTTTAATCAGATTTTTACTGGTTTTCCGAGCCAAGGGTTTTCAAAATAAGCAGTGAATTTTTCAATTATACTAGACATACCAAAACACTATCGTAAAAATCGTAAAAATTGTGACTAAAAAATTTAAAAGAAAATTATGAACCTACTCAAATTCACGCCCCAATTACTGTAACCTAAAGGCTATAAAAAGACAATTTCATATTTCATTTCTGAAAATATTATAATCATCCATTAAACATATCATTGGGCACATTTTCTTCTATAAAAAGAAGTAATTTAGGTTGCAACAATTTAAAAAGTAAATAGAAGAATATCAGAAATTATTTGGGTTGGACAAAAGCTATGGAAATTAAATCAACAAAGTTTCTTTTTTGTTTGTTCTTTTGCCTCAATTTAACCAAGAAGTAATTTTGCTCTTGGACGGACAAATATAGGTTGAAATTTAACGTGGAAATAAGTTTTAGTATTTGAATGTGAAAATGGATTTGAAACCTAAATTATATCTACAGGATTAGCGGTATGTGCAAGCTGACCAATTGCTCTTTTTCCTGAAAAAAAAACAGAAATAAAAAATTAATTATTTTAAAAAAACCTGTTTTCTAGATTGATTCTATAACTAATACAACTAATATATTCATCCAAAAAAACTATAAATTTCCAAATAATTATTTAAAGCCAAGAAACCTCATTTTTGGATTTTTTTTAATTTACTAGGGTTATTTAAGACAGAAATTTTAAAACCACCCGTCCATACAGAAAAAAAACTATAAATTTCCAAATAATTATTTAAAGCCAAAAAATCATTTTTTACAATATCATTATACATAATGGGGTTCCGCTCTAGAGGAGGTTCATCCATTTATGGATTTTTTGTAATTTACTAGGGTTTTTAAAGAAAAAAATCTCAAAACCTACCACCTAAAAAAAATTTCTGTATAAGCCCCTGTTATTAAGTGACCTAATTTACCAACAATTCCTAAAAAATATCAACAACAAATCTAGATTCTAAATTTAATACTATTGTATTTCATTTCGAGTACTTCTCTTTCAAAAGCATGAATCAAAACAACGTAAATTTTCTTGTTACTTATTGACAACAATATGTTTATTTTGATACCAAGACACAAATAACAAGTAAACAACATTTTACTTTTAAAGGTTACGATGGAAATTGAATGATATTTTGTCTCACTCGGAAGCTTACAAAATTAAATTGTATTTTGAAAGCATATTTAGGTACAAAACTTAAATTTATATATGTACCAATACGTATACGTTTGAGCCCACGCGTAAAAAAACGTAAAGTCAAGGTTTTCATGGAAAATTCAGAAATTTGTAGAATTGTTTGGAAAATTCGAGCATTGCTTGCCCACCCAAGTTTGACGTTCTGAGTGATTTCAAAAAGATTTAAACTTTCTTTTTATTCTTTTGTGATTCACTTAATACAAGGATCAAGCTTGAAAAACATCTTGAGTGCATTTACATAAAGTAATTGGAGTTCTCAAGTTGAAATAAAAATTATTCGACACGTAAATCTCCTTTTGCTCATTATTTTCCATGCTGAAGTAATCTGATTTACGACTTGAAAAATAATAATAAAAAAATAATTTTATTTTGCTTCATGAAATTTCAAGGATTATAAGTGAGCTTTTTGCTATGGAAATTGAATTTAGATATAAAAAGATTTTTTTTTTAATTTTGTTTGATTCAAACTTTGAATGATATTAAATGTTAAAGAAAGAAGCTGATGGAACTTTCAGAATTCATTTGAATTATTCGTGTTTTTGCTGTCTCAGATTTAGCTTCAGTGAATTCAATAAAATAATTTAAACTCGCGAATATTTATTTTTTAAGAATTGGAGGCTGTTTTAGTGTGAAAAAACCTCCGTTAAACTGGTAGACATAATTTTTATTTGCGATTAAATTATTATTATATTGATTATATTTTTAAATTATTGTTATTATTATTATTAATATTATTTTATTTAGAATTCAATAAATTTCAGAAGGAATAAGAAGAGACATGGGTAGATATTTTTCGATAGGGGGTTTGGATTTTTTGTAAGAATTTTAAAAAAATAGGGTAGATTGGTATCTTTTTCCCTAGAAAATTGAAGAATATTTTCCATTGAGGTAAGAATTTGAGCAGCAACCTTTCCAATGCTATTCCATGGTTATATACGTAGCAGACACGGTTATTGCAGACTACGTACTCTTATAAAAAAATTTAAACTAATCATATTTTTATAATTTAATACCTTTATCAAACCTCAAAGTATGCTCAAAGCATTTTTTCTCACATAAATTATAAAGCGCACAAAAAAAAGTTTTCCCAGAAGTCGTTCTTAAGAAAGAAGTCTCAAATCCGAGCAGTACATTACTTCAAAACTTCAACTCATTTCTCTTTTTGGGAGTTATTCTCGGGAGATATCCTCTTGAGGGTATTACCCTAAAGGTGATCAAATTCGTTTCTGGATTGGATAAATCTATCAGACAACATAACCCAATGGGTGACAACAGTTCTTTTTCTTGGAATTTGGTTCTTATTCTTCGAAATCAAAACTTCAAAGATGTAATTTTTTTCAAAAAAAAAATGTGACCGTTACAAATTTTCATAAGCAAATTTAACGGTTTTTGAAAATTTAAAAAATTTAACAATTTGAAATATTTTCGAAACTGTTTTAAATTTCTAAAAAATAACGGTTAATACTCTTGTTGCCATCCATTGAAAATTAATATGTTCTCAAAGAGTATGCTCACGTACATTTAAGTGACTAACTGAGCATGATAACAAGTTAACTCAGTTAGTACATTTAAGTACTAACTTTTTTCGAATACTAGTCTATGTCATTTCTATTGCTTGATGTTTTTGTATTAAAGACATGTATCCTTTCATTATTATGAATAATTGCGATGCCAAATTTATGAGAAAGACTTTCTTATTTGCATTTCTTTAATTTTTTAATCTTAGACGTTAAGGTATTATGTAATGTAATAAGATAAAGCATATTCTTATAGAAAACAACCGATATGGTTTAATAAAGATGAAATTGAATTGAATTGAATTGAATTAAGTGAGCACAGTTTTAAATTAAATTTTTGAAAATTATGACCATTTCAAAGGATATATAAATACTTCCATCACTAATAAATTCTAAAAGCTAGTCACTCAGGATAATAAAATAAAATTTGTAGTTTCCACTTCAATTAAAATTTTAAATTATTTTCGTCTAGAACTGAATTTTTTTCTCTTTAAAGATATTATTTTCTTTGTGTCTGGCTACGAGTCAAAAGTATTTATTCCCATAAATTTTCTATCTCATTTCCTTTCTTTATACTGCACAGTCCCTTTGTCTTATCATAAAGAAAACAAAAAAAACTATAAAATAAAAAGAAAAATTGAGATAAGAAGAAAACTATGGGAAGGCATCTGACATCCATGTGATGTTTGCTGAAAAAGATTGATGATGATGAAGATCTGTTGTCTAAACTTTTGTGTCCATGAAATAAATGAAATCTTTTGGGGTTTTTTGGAGTTGTTTACTTTTATTCTTAACATTTATTGAGGATTTCATTTTCAAGGTTTATTTTGCTCGTAAGAATTAAAAATATAAGTGAATTTGATAAAAAATGGAGTTTGAGATTGGATTTGTTCACTTATGGGAAGGAAATTGCACCTATTTCAAAACAAACTACTCAGAATAATTCTGGATGTTCATTGGTTCGACTTCAAATCTACCGAGGTGATCCATGATTCTGCTAATGTTCCATTAATATTAAATTTCATTTCGCGCTTAACTGCAAATTTCTACAGTAAAGTAGCACACCATTCTAATGACTTGTTCTCATCATTAGGACAATATGACTATGATTCACTGAGTTTTAGAGTCAAACATAAGTTACCGAAGGCATTATAGATATAATGTTTCTTGTATTTTTTCTTACTAGTTCTTAAGTTTTTCTTTTTTTGTATATAATTTGATTTCACTTGGTCTTTTTTTTAAATAATTTTTTGGACCTCTACCACATTACTTTCCAAATGTAACTTCACGCTATGATTGTCAATTTTCTCGCCATTATCGTATTTGATTTAAAACCGTTTAGGTTAACATCAATGTTTAAATTCTTTTGTTCCGCCATGATTCTCATATTGTTAATAAAGGATTATTATTATTATTATTATTATGGGAAGGAAGATGGTTTGAAATTTTCGAGGGTATTTTCAGGGGGAAAACTACTCAGTGAAACTGTCTAGGAATAAATTTTTTGGTGTCAATATGTGAAAAGCCTTAATTTAAGAACTACTTCCGCCAGAAAATATGTGTAAATTTGGAATTAAAGCTCAAAATTTGCATGGCAGAAAATTATATTTTTCAACCAAGTAGTTTTCTCCCTAATTGTTTTTTTTAGAATAATTTTCCTTTATTTTTTAAATCAAAATTTTAGTCAATTTCTGGATGCACCAAAAACAATTTTTACCACGTTTTTTAAAGCTTTTGACCCTGGACAATCTATTTTCTTGTAAGTACTTTATTATTCACATAGAAACCAAAATTACACGTAAATCCTAACGCTCTATTTTTGGGACAATCACAACGAAAAGCTGTTTACATCGAGGTTGTTTATTCTCTGAAACCAAATTACTTCTGCCATTCATTTCATAAGTAGTTCCAAGAAAATCCCCTGGAAAATCCTCAATCAAAAAATATGCTCATTAAGTGAACGAAAATATTGGAATAATTTATTTGAGATGGAAGCAGAGCTCAGTATTCTCGGTATAGGATGAGATTCTAATTTGCAATTCCTGTGAAAAGATTTATTTTGTACCCATGCGATGATGATGCTCTGAGCATTGAAATACATTAATAATGTCAGTGAATAGTTTTGTATGCACTGAACTGTTAAATTGTGCATCAACAAGCACGAAAGTCATTATGAAAAATGTCAATTCACATAAGCGAGAAAAAAATTAATCTCAACATTTAAAACTTTTGATTAGTACCCATTAGTTTTAATTGAAATGTGATTCTACACTGAAAGATGTCATGCAGTTAAATCCTGAAAAAGCAAAGTCATGACATGAGGAGATTTAGCTTGGTAATTAGGTTTTTTCTGATTATTCTGTAGTCCTAAAGGTAGGCTGACCATCTGCTTGGTTTTTCAAGGGACTGTCCTCTATTTTTGTCGTTTGTTTAAAAATAAAAAGGATTTGTAAGGTTCTAATTCGTCCAAAAAACGAATAAAACGGGTCCACATGGGGGATGTCCTCTATTTTTCTTGAAAAATGTCTGGTAACCCTACCTAAAGGTATTGCTGTCCGTAAATGTCAAATATGATCCATGGCCTTCTTTAGATGTTACATGAAACTGGATCTATTGCTGATTACTGTCTAATAATCACCAATATCAAGTGTTCAGCTTACTTCCATGATGTTTGAAACTTAAAGTTTATTTAAAAGTTAATCATTTGATCCATAAACCAAAAGTTGAGCTGATGAGTCTCAAAACTATGCAAGATGCGTTTCAGACTTTTCAATGGGTTAACGAGGGTTGGGACATTCAAAACCATTCAAAAGAACTTTCCTAAGTCAAAATTTTAATAACATGCATACATTCTGTCTTATCGAAATATGCACATTGGCAAAAATCATTCAAATTTCACAAATATGTATGCTTTCCTTAATCAATTCAGAGAACTCATAAAATTTTACAAAGGACTATTTTGTGGGTGAATTGATCAATATTGAAACATTCCAGCTTTGAAACAAAACTAATATGTTGTCAAAATCATTTTGATTTCAATTTTGTTCGTAATTTGAAATGAAATACTTCGAAATTGCCGAATCAATAATTAATTGATATTTTATTTTTAACCTGGAAATGATCAAAGTTAGCATTTTCAATGTACTTGCGTAAACAAATTTCAACATTTCAATTGAATTCAAGTTATTAAATTAAAATGCGTCATAAAAAGGTAAAATTAAATGTAAACATCCAAACACATCTCAAATTCCTGGAAACAAGTAACAAGCTGTTTATATTTACAACAAAAATTTACATTCAATATGTGCATGTGAATTGTAAATTTATATCAAAAATATGCTGAATGAGAAAAAAATATTAAAGAGAATGTAAAGGAAGAAGATGATGTGAGATATCCCGGAAAAAGGAAAAAGTTGGGAAAATGTACATCAATAAAATATTTTCCTTCCTCTCGTTGTCGTCATATTAAAGGAGTATAAAAGGAAATGCGTACATGTATTGTATCACATATAAGCGCTCATGAAATAAGATCCTGACGTGATGATAGAAAAAAATGTGGATGTGCTGCGACAAAATGAATTATGAATCAAGAGAAAAAGTAAAGAATGAATGGAGAGAATGAAGAAGAAAAATTGTCTGTGAGGTAAAGACTTTTGAATGGTGACTGGATTCAGCGCATTTTAATATTGTTGTGAATATAAGGTAGCTTTACTTAAGCTAGAAGAGTAATTTTTACCACTAATTTAATTTTTATCTATGTGTACGATGTGAATATATTCGAACACAGCCTGATAAAAAATGATGAACATAAGGTCAGGGGCGTAGTCAGAAATTTTTTGAGGAGAGGATTTTTAAATTTTTTGAATTTTTTTTTCAAAAATCCTAGTAAATTGAAGAAAATTTTCCACCAAGGAAGGGATTTCCCCCAATCCCTTGCATCAGGTACGTAACCAAGGGGTTGTTTTGGATGTCAAAATACACCCTTCGATGGAAATTTTCTTTAATTTTCTACATTTTCTCGAAGAAATAATCCAAAAACAAGTGAAAGTTAATATCATGTCCGGGTATTTAAGTACTCCATCCTTACACCTGAATATGCGCAGAGGGGGGATTGGAAGACAAATTCCCTTATCGACGGAAAAATATCTTCAACTTACTAGGGTTTTTGAAAAAAAAATTACAAAAATAACCGCCCCCCCCCCTCCACCTAATCATTTTGATTCGAAAAATTTCTGGCTACGCTGCTGTTTCTGATAGAACATTATGAATACTTAAAAGCCTTCAATGATTCCAACATTAGGACATCCAGTCGTTCATCCACCCAAAATGAACCTCAAACAAAAGCTCATCTTCACTCAATATTCCTAACAAAAATGATGCTAAAAGGAATATAATATGGATGTAAGGAAAGACGATAAAACTTTAGAGCACAAAAGAGAGTTGATGGAAGCAAGCAAAGGAAGTAAAGAGAAAAAAGATGAAAATTGTTGTCAGATGAAAGAATATTGAAGAGAAAAAAGAAGAAAAAATTTTTCCATCAAAGCCCTTTAATGTTAATAACATTATTTTTATCTCTCTGTCTCTCTCTTATTTTCCTCTGCTGCTTCTTCTTCCATTCAACATAAAATGACATTTTTACTAAGCATACCTCTCTCAAAATGCTTTTTCAATTGAATGGATGTCATATTAAGGTCGAGTGGGTAAGAATTTATGTGTATATGTGTGTACCGCACTCTAGTTCCGCTTATATGTGTATCGATGTATGTGTGGTAACAAAAAAGCCTTTCTTTTCTCATGCTTCTATCAACATGAAAGGAGAAGGTCAAAAAAGCAATTTTAAGAATCATAAATTATTGCATTAAATAATAATTTATCAAAGAAATTTTTATTACCAACATCAAAAGAGCTCTCAACGTTTTTTTTCTTTTGTATTGATGCAGACATTTATGGTACTGTGACTTCATAATACTTCTCCTGCTCATAGTACGTTTAAATTTAATTTACGCATTATTATCAGTATTTTTAAAAGGAGAGAAAGTGTAAATTGGAACTTAATGGGGTGATTGATGGGGTTGGGGAGGAGAAGAAGATTGAAATGTGATTTTTTATCACGATTTTTACTTCAAAGTTGAGTAAAATGACATCAATGATAACATCAAAGAATTTGGACCTAAATGTGTAATTTTGGAGATTTTTAATTTTTTAATCAATTTCAATTTCAAATTCAATTTCTTGCAACAAATATGAGCATTTTGTGGAACTTTTATATCCAAGCTGCATGTAGTGTTGAAGTAGGATAGAATTTGTGTTATTTAGTGAATCTGTCCCTGCGATAGCAAAGACTTTGATGTCAAGTGTTTGGGCAATAGACTATAAATTTTTCACGATTTTCCTTTGTGAGAACGTGGGTTAGATTCTCACCAAAGGCTGATCTCTATCAATTGTAACCCGAGTGTTGTTGACATGACAAGTACGATGATTGTTCACTGCATTAAATAGCTCAAAGTGATTCCAAATGTTAACTTTTCAATTAACCTTAACCTTTCAAATTTTAGACACTTCTGTTCTATTATACACAAAATCATAAAAGTAAAGTTCTAATTTTGGAATTAGTTGTAAAAATCAATTCAAAATCAAAATCAACGACTTAGTACCGCGGACTTTGTCATCAAGTGAGTCAAAAACCACTACCAAGACGACACCCCCACCCCTGACGTTTTCACGTTTTTCTGCTGTAACGTCAACATAGTGATGCAATAACGACTACGTTGTGTCACTTCGGGTAAAAATATATTTTGTTCCCAAATCACGTCACACAGTTTCAGACTCCCGAAAAAATGTTACATAAATAAATTTCAATTAACATTTTTCTTATTTTTGAAACAAATTGAAACATTTATTTGTCACATAAAATGAATTATCTAGATTCAACTGCTAAAAATTCATTGACTTAGAAACTCAGTGACTTTGAAAATTGTTCAGATTCGAAATAAAAACAAAAAGTTTATCTTAGATTTGCATCATTTTGATTTAAAATAGAAATTTCTTGAAACTTTCTGCTGGTGATTTTATGAAAATAAGATGCAATGCTTAACATAAATTGTGTTTGACTTGAATTATGCAATAATTGAGCGTATCTAAGGTAGTTTGGACCAAAACTACTCCCATCTTAATCACAACTAATAAAACCTCATTTTTAATCCCTCACAATGTGCAATCGCTACCTATCAATTAAAAAAAATCATATTTCAAGGAGATATGAAATATGAGCACACATCATCTAATCCTAGATTAATATGAAATACGTTTTAATGGAGAGAGATCCAACGAATAAAACTTATGTTCGCATGTGAATAATTCTCTCTATTTCACTTGCTTTTGGATTCTTCTTTCCCCTCCATTTTCATATACTGCTCTCGGCAACAACTTTCAGCATAAATTTTATTTATATAATGACATTGCAAAAAGCTTAAGTGCTTTCATTTGCTCTCGAATGTATTGAAACATGGCATTGGAGAATTTGGATCGCGGGGCTTTTTTATGTAAAATGTAAGGTAATGGAGATAGAATAAGTGAGGATAAATGCTGTCTAAGTTAATAAAATGAATCAAAATGGACAGATGAATGATCTATTTTTTATGTATCAAAGCTGGTGTTTAAATGCTTTTGACTAAGTGCTCAGAGTAGGAGCTTATCCATGGGGGTTTTGGGAGTCAACCCTTGACTGATTTATTTTTCATTTTCATAGGGGTTTTTCGAGAAAAAACTTAAAACACCGTCCAACTTTTTTTTGTTCATACAAAAGATTTTTAAGGCACGTAGCCATAGGGATTGGAGGATATGTCACCCCTCTAACCGGAAAATTCTTTAAATTAAACTTTTTAAAACACAAAACTCCACTTTTGCAAAATCTTCATGACCTTTATTTAGGCATTACTAACTGTTGCCAAATTTACTAAAATTATAATCAAAATACTATAAATTTCAGCCAGTCTTCTCAATATCATATAAATATTAATCAGCAACTCAACGTGTCAATGATAAAAATTTCTCAAAATATTTTTATTAGCATTTCCCCATTATTTTTTAAAACTTAATGTGTAAATCCTATGGTTCAATGATAATTATGAATTATGCTGAATTACACATTAAAATTATTTAATTCTAGCTCGAAATTATAATGAATTTAAGTTTTAATATTTGGTAATTTATTCTGGAATTCTCTATGAAATAGAAGCAACTTAGAATCAAATGTCAAATTTAAAATCAAAAATTCTACGAAATAAAAATCTTCTTTCGTTAAAAATTCTTTGTACATTTAATTTTCCAAGAATTTACTAAATGAGAAAATAACGAGAAAAATTAATAACATTATAAGATGCTATAGCAACGTTAGGAAAAACATTAAAGAGGTTCCAGAAAGATGTGAAATTCAATACTTTAAAGAATACACAAAAATAATTGCTATCGAATTTTCTTATCTTATTGTTATTTCCATTTAAATTTAAAATCATCGTCATAGAAACTCAAATCGAAATATTTCAATATCCAGATGAAGACAACGAATTCTTTTAAAAATATATGTATCATAATATTTTATTCGTAGGATGTAATCAAGACTAAATGCGCAGTTAAAGCCTTAATGATAAAAAAAATTTGTTGGAGAAAATAAAAATAAAAGAAATTTGATTGATGGTATTAACTTGAGAATAAATTAATGTAACAAGTTTCCTTAAGTGGAATTATAGGCGAAAAACCCACAGAGCTTTTGCAGTTGTTTGTCAGTTACGCATTGTTTTGTGGTAGATCTAAATACATAAAGCAAAATTTTCTTCTTCTTCGTCCGCAAAATTCATGCGCAAAATTGCTTCTCCTTAAAGATGAGAATAAAAAAAATGTTGGCAACTAAAGCTTTCATTGGAATTCTACTGGTACTTTATGTTATTCTGAAAACATTCCCTCAAAGGAGAATTTATGAGTTCGAAAAAAAAGAAGAAAAAGGTAGAAAAAGAAATATTTTCTTGGATGTGGATGTGCGTGAAAATGAAAAAGCTTTCAATTTCTAAATTTATTTTATGCTTCATCATTTGGAAATAAATGGAAATCTATCAAAAAATTTTTATTTTTTCTTCTCGCTTTGAAAATGAAATGAAAGAAATTTTTATAACCATTAACGCATGTGTTCATATTTTTTTTTCTTTTTATCGGTAATATGTTGCAGACATGTGAAATATCTTTATTTCCATATTTTTCATGGAAATTTTCTTTGCTTGCGTTACTCATGCTACTTTACTCGTGTACTCTTTAATGTAAGTTATTTATTTATACATTGTAATATTGAAAATGGCTGTCAAGTGCTGTAAGAAATATTGAATATACAGAAAAGAGAATTAAATTTTACATTGAGCAGCATTGAGCAATCAATATGTCACTACATACATAACATATTTTACTATTAAAACTCATTTGTAGACAGTATAGTTATTATTTTGTCAGGATTCAAATCAATTTAAATATAATCTATTATCCTACAGAACCACAATGCCTTTAACTCATCGCAGTACTAGTACCCTCCTGGTATTGTTATTTAGTAACCTATTTAAAAACCTTCTTATCATGAATTATTGAAACTACAGATCGGGGGCATAATTTGATGTCATTTAGCTTTAAATCAAAATCAGTTAATGCAGGCACGTACCCAGCGGGAGATTAGAGCAACAGCCCTACGATGAAAAATTTTCTTTAATTTATTTATGGTGTTTTGTGACAATTTCTTACAAAATAAAATTTTTTGTATGAAAATTGTATCACAATTATGAGCACGAATTCACTTAAATTGAATAATTTGCACTCACGTGGTATATTATGTGATGACTATCAAGCTGGAAATTTATCTTTGCTGAAATATATCACGATATTCCTCAACTATTTCAATTAAACTCACGAGGGTTGCTTTAGTATTTTGGAATTTATTTAATTAAATCAACTTTATAACAAAATTTCAACAAATTTCTCTCTCGCTCTTCTTCGTTCCACGTTCTTCGTCCTTCTTCTTCTCAACCGTCCTTTTTAATTCAAATTTTTTAGTACTTCTGCAGCCAACTTCAAGTCGTTCGTAAATTCAAAAAGATATTTTACCGTATTTCTTGAATCCGAATGTAATTTCGGAACAAAAATTTTGCAACAGAAGGAGGAGGGGGTCTAAAAATCTCGTTTTTTGTGTGACATAATTTATGAATAGCTCTTTAAATTAACTCCTCTTTTATTTTTAAAAAAATGGCCCTCTCCTCTTGAATAACAGTAAAAATACAAAAATATTGCAGTCAAAATGAGAAGATCCAGACACCATTTCTGACCAGCGGTGTAGCAAAAAATTATGGCACCTGGGATCTAGTCAAATAAAATTATGCTTCTCTATATGATATGCTTCGGCCACCCTTCATTCTTGGCATACTACCACCTTTACCGTAAGAACAAGCAATATAACCCCTAAAATTAATAATGCTTTATACTTATCCCCTTTGCATTTTGTCTGCGGACGCTATTGAATGAAAAGTTTATTATTTCAAAACTTATTTCATTATATGATGCTCTATATGCTTTATAAAATTGATATCTCAAAAATTCCACCATTCACAGTTTTTGATGGAAAGCTGTAAAACTGCAATAAATTAAATTATGGAATAAAATTCTGTAAAGCAAGCAGTTTGCGATTAACTGTTTTATTTGCGACTATCGCACTCATTCAAAATACCAATTCGTCTGCGAAAATTAAAATGTTTTTTTTACTGAAAAATCAATACCCACATCGACATTCTGTCTATACTACATTTTTGAGTATGTGCAGACAGAAACTATAGTGGATGAGTGAAATGAAATGAAATTTTCGTATTAAGAAATATTTTTGGTCTTATTGTGGTAATATTTTTGAATATACTGCTGAGTGTTGGGGCTTTTCAGGTAAAACAAATTATACAGCACTTAAAAATCACAGATAATCAAAGACAAACAACGAGCAGTCCATGAACCTTCCCAATGTATAAGGTGCCACGAAAAATCAATCTTTTTTCGTATGAAATGAATACAAAAATATGTAAATTCATTTCCATATCAATTCCCATGTTTATTCTACCACATTATTTGCGTAATTTCCGTTTCGTCAATACAACATTAACCATCCTTTTTTTCTCCATTCTCTATTTTTAGATCGCGCGTATACTTCGGTGACTATGTGCGTGATCGATGTCGTGAGGATATAAACAATCCATATTATTCAATTCCACAATCACAGCAAGCACAACAATCGTCATCACATCATCATCATCATCAACAGCAGTCCGTTGCCACATCGACAAGTGATGTTGAGCAATTGAATGGCAACAATACAAATAACAACAACAATAGTCTAGTTATATCACCGCCATCATCGCTGCAACTCCATCAGTCATCGCAACAGTCATTAGCCTCATCAAACGCATCATCAGTGACATCGAGTCAACAGCAACAGCAGACCATTACACCATCTGTGCTATATACGGTGCAACGCGTTGTTCCAACGTCACAATTACCATCCAATTATGGAAGTAATTCAAATGCATCAAGTCTAAGTAGCATTATAGCACGTAACGAAACAGATTGCGGATTACCGAATAATAATGGTAAGTTTCTCATTCTCTCCCTTTTTATATTCATTCGACTTCTATTTCTTCATCACGTTTCTGTTTCAACGTTATTAACTATAATTATCAATGTAATTATCCTTGTGCTATAAAAAATTGGCAGTGCCCATGGCAAACTTTTTTTTATGTGAATATGTTGAACACATAGCATATATTTATGCTGTATTGTGTAACATGACCAGTGTGAAGTTTGCTTCAACCTTATGGGTGCTTTTGGGATTCAAAGGTTTCAGATTATTTCAGAAATCTTTTATTTATTTAATATATTAAATTTCTAAGCAAGTTTTTTTGGATCTACATTATAAAGAGTCATTCATAAATGACTTTAATCTGATTCGAAGTGTCACGAAGCTTCAAATACAAGAGTCAGAACATCAGATATTATTGAGATTTTGCGATATTTAAAATTTTTAAAAATAAATTGTAAAATTCTATTTTATATGATTTAAAAAAATACAATTTACTTCCATGTCTAAATCTGTACAACATATTCCAAAAATGAATTATTTATATCAGTGTCGAAACATTGGGAAGGACTATTAGGGGCATTTTATGTGATATGCTCAAAATTTTATAAAATGGGATATAAATTCCGTAAATAAGAAGGGTTCTTGGCCCTTTGATTTGACCCTGACTGAAAAAAATCTTACAATACCTCTAATTTTTATACTATTATTAACTTTAATGTGTGAATATATTGAGCATTTTGTCACTTAGTTTTTTAAATAGAAAAAAAATTAATAAGAAATTATTAAGATTATTGAGTTCAAATCTCAAAAATGAAAGTCAAAACTTCACTAACACTGTGACATAAAATGAATTTTTGAAAGGGATTTTATTTTTTGATTTCAATTATAAATTCCAAATTTCAAGAAATTTGTTAACACAAAACAGTCACCAGAAGTTTTTTTTGTCAGTTTTAATAATTATATTTTATCTAAAACTCAACATTTCATAAATTTTTTAACTACCAAAATCATGTTCCCAATTTCTAGATCTACCAAAATTCACACAAGTCCTTAATGGGTGTATGTTGATAGGAAAAAATTGTGTAGTGTGTATGCATAGGAAGGTCATTATGGATTTTTATCCTCCTTCTTCTTTTTCTTACAAATTTCTACTACGATACTAGTCATTGCTGCTTATTTTCTCGAGATATCTTCCCCAAGAGCAAAATGATCTTTACCACAATTGTCCTTAATGTGAAAATAATTTTTTTTCTCTTAGACATTTTTTTCTCCTTGGTTCCATATCTCCTCATTTTCATTGTAATATTAGTCTATATACATAATAATAATAATGGTAATGTTGATGGAGTATGAGGGGGATATGTTGATGACCAATCATTCTTTCTCCATTCCTCCATTAGTCGATTTAATATGAAATGTAAAGGCATTGATAATATTCAATAGGAGCCTTGAATGGACGATAAAAGCCGTAACATAAAAATGCGACATTAAAATAAATGTCCAACTATCAATGGTCTGATTTAATACATTCTGTTCTCTTTGTGACTAGCCTTGAAATATAAATATACGCATATGCGATAAAAAGTAATGTTCTTTGTGTTCTCGAATGTCCATATAACATGCTTGTAACATGTACAAAACATACTTCATTGTGATGTAGCTGGTAGCTAGCTTGGGGCTTTTTTTAAATGAACTATTGAAATCGGATAGTTTTAGAAAATTGTGTCATGTTCCATTTTAGGTAACAGAAATGTGGAAATTTTATATGAAACTCACTCAGTTAATAGAAGAAATTTTGAATGATAAAATCTCAGGCAGTTGACAACCACCTATCAGAACAGTAAAAAAAAGTCTGACATTTTGGTACAAAATATATTTTCAGATGGATTTTTATGAAGAAGATGGAAGAGTTTAGCTCATGTGAGAGATATGATTGAGTTAGAAAATATTCAGTCGGCATAAAATTCTCAGAAATGTTTTGAATGTCAGAAAAATTACTGAAAAAAATCTACAGATCAACATGTTTGGAGGTTGTTCATAAATGACGTTCTAAAAATTAGGATTTTTAGTACCACATTCATCCATTGACATTCTAAAAATGTAGATTTAGATTTAAATATCAAATTTCTTTCATACCTTCCAGAATTTAATTTAACTTCTTTGATAAACTTCCAAGAATTTTCCCATAACCTAAAAATTCAATTCATGTGAATACCCCAGAGACACGTTTACAATCAATACTGATTTACTTCTTATCTTTTTATCCTTTCAAGATGAAATAATGTGGAATTTTCTCGAGTTTCTACAACATTCGTCATGTTTCAACATTTTTTCTCAAAATATGTCCTTGAATATTTTCAATACATACATGGAGATGCGTCAAAATTCAGACTCATTGATATTAGATCGTAAATTGAAAACTTTTCTCAGAAGGTTAAGAAAAATTCTTTCATGTATTTCTAAACAAAAAACCATGAAGTGTTTAACAATATCATTCGTGAACGAATAAAAATAAAATAAAATGAAAGAGAAATGTTTCAATGAATTGTTCCCAAGAAATGAATGAGACCGGAAATCAGGAGAGAGTAGATACAATGAAGGCAGGTGTCACCCATAAAGAAGTAAAAATGTAAACAGTAAAAGGGACAATCACTTATTAAGTAACGCGTTACAGGGGAGGGGGTCTGAGATTTTGTGACAGCTCAAATGAAAAATTCGTGACAAAGAGCATGAGGGGTCTAAAAACTCACTTTTTATCGTTACATAACAAGTGAACTACCCCAAATGTAATAATCGTTTCGAAAGTGATAAATGGGATAGAGAAAATAGCGACAAAAATGCTTCAATTTATCACAACTTACATCTACTTTCAATTTTCACCAAGGTCGAAACGAGGAACGAAAAGCAATGAAAAGAAGAATTTATTTGGTCATGTCAGCTATAATGGAATAAAATTTTTTGACACTTTTTCAAATCTTCTATTATCTCGATACATAAGAATGAGGAGTAAGAAAGAAAAATAAAATGAAATATGTACAAAATCTGATGATGGATAAAGATTAAGGTTTGCACATGAAATCGGTTACCGAGTTGTAGATGTATCGAGTGAGAACTGAGAATTTGGAGCTATATTTGATCTACTGATAATTACCTATTTTGCTGATCATACGAAACAAGTGTGATTCATGACTAAGGGGTGACAAAGGAGGGACCTTTTGACCCTCTCCCTTCCCCTTACGTAAAATACGAACGACCCCTTAGGTGACCATCTGAATAATTTTTCAATTTACTGTCCTGTCCACAAAATTCCTTTATTTTTGAGAAAAATTACCAAATCTAGTATTTTCATGAAAATTAGATGGTCACCCTAGTTATACCTAAAGCTGACACTGTAAGCTTTTATTTACCCATTTCTAATACCAACTGTTACAAGATTTGGAACCAGTTCGTCTCCTTCATTAAGTATTTTAGATTTAATATTAAGGATATCGGGTTGATAGATCAACGCACCCTAGTCAGCAAACCAAAAAAAAATTTTTTTTTAAATTTTTCTGCCACACTCACAAGCATTCATGTTACTCGGGGCTTTTTTCTTCTTCAAGGTAGAAAATTTAGGACGAAGGAAAATTAATTGAGTAAATTTACTTCTTCCACAGAAAAAAATCCTTACACACTTTTAAACAAGCTTATCGAGTGTATCGATAGGACGAGAAAGGACGTTTCGATTATGACGCAATATTTCTTCACTACTTCCTCTCATTATTCGTCTCTCTTCTGATGAGCTTTAAGAGTGAACGAAATCCGAGCAATTTTCTATATTAAAACTCGGAATTACGTAACATGAAATGGGGCTTTTAGCTCTAAGGAATGAGAATGAGAATAAAAAGAGAAAAAAATCGTTGAGCATGGTATAATGAGAATATTAAACATAAATCTTGTACGAGCATAACAACTCATTTTATATTATTGCATCTCAAACCGTATATACATCACACATCGCTATTATTTTCCCAAGAGTAAAATTGAAAATGTACTGCGTATGTGCCGAGCGAGAAAGGAAAATAAAATATATTTTTAATTTACTCTTCATTCGTAGTGAGCTAATTTCAACGTGCGTGATATAATACATATTCCGCCATTACATTCGATTCCCTCGCAATATTGTGAACAGCACTATGAGCAAATCATACGGTAGAAGTATACATGATAGAAATAATAAAAAATTAAGGTATTTTTCATGCCTTATTTTTCGCACACTATATGTAGCTATATATACATTCAGGACACATTCATGAGGGCTTTTATACGAGCGAAGATGGAAAGAAATGAATAAGAAATCATAATGTAGCAGAAATTTTTTAGTTATGTGAATGAAAACAATTTAATTTGTTTTTGTGAATGGCAAGAAATGAATAAGAAGATTGGGGGTTCTTTTAAAAGTCATCGTAAATTCCAATATTTTTGGGTTTTTTTGTTGAGAGTTTGAAATAAAAAATTACATTATTTAATTATTGATGTTAGATAGCCATGCAATCAAGATTTATGCTGACTGTATCTAATAGTATGACAGGAATTCTTACCAGGGGCGTAACCAAGGGGTTCTCTTGAGGGCCCGTATACGGAAATCAGAATTTCATACAAAAAAGTTATTCACAAAATTTAATTTCTCAGAAATCTCTGACATATTCATCAAATAAGGAATCGTTCTCCAGTTACATCACGCAACAAAACCACTTTTTCGACCCCCCTTGTCACAATAAAATTTATGTTTAGACTGTCACAAATTCTTCTAGCCAACACCCCCTCCCCTCCCCTTCCCTCCAAAAGCGTGACACAGGCCGTGAGGTAATTTGCCCCTAATTTGAGAATCCGTTGGAATTTATTTATTATTAAATTATTTTATTTTATTAAAATAATCATTTAAATAAAAAATTAAAATTTGTAAAATAATAAATATTAAAAAATAAAAAAAATAATTAAAACAAAACGTAATTTGCCCCTAATTTTAGAATCCGTTTGAACTTTTTATAAATCCTTTGAAATTTTTCGGAAATTTCAGGATTTATGGGGATTATTATTAACGCCTTGATTCAATTTTTTTGGATTCCTGGACACAAAGTTTGTCGCGAGACATAAAATTACTGCAGCCTTACAATAATCAAAAAAATCAACTTTAATTCCCTTTAATTCAATATTCTCAATTTTACTTTACAAACTTATTCAAAAGTAATCTTTATCCACATTATAAATTGAGCCGTTAATCCTTCCTTCCTTTCAAATTCTTAACAAGAAGATGCGCTAAAAAGCATAAATGAGAAGCAGAAGAACTTTCCATGCAAATATATGTGTTGATTTCCTTTTTTTTTCACCAACAATATAAATTAGAAATTCTATAGGTGTAATATTACCCGCATCTCATGTAGCAAACATTTATTCAAGCACATGAGATAATTCAGCTAAGGAATATCATTCATCCGTTCCTTCCTTCCTTTCACACGTACAATAATTTTCAGTATATGTGCTACTGCGTACAATGATTCTGCAATGTGAAACTGATTTAAATTATTTTTAGTCGAGCAATACGAATAGCATAAGCTTGTCATGAATTGACCTAATAAATAGTGGAGGGAGAAGCAGCAACAATGTATGTGTACATTATTTTCAGGACATAATGCACTTGACACAAATTCAGATAAATGATTTTTTTTCTTCAAAGTTTTAGAGTCTTTGTTTGGTTTAATGACAGATTTGACTTTGGGAAGTTTGTCGTCTTTAGTTTTTTGTCTATTGGGAAGCTTTTATTGATTTTTTTAAGAATATTTCATGTTTACTTCTGGATGGGGCATTTTTCAAGGTGGTCCTGTTAAATATCATAAAATTTTCCACAAATTTCCACCCCAGTTACAAACTTTCCAGCCATGCATGATCCCACAGTCTAAAATTTAAAATTAAAAGGCCTCCCATAAATTTAATTTAATGCACATTATGTAGAATTATTCTCAACAATCACCAAGCATGCAATTTTTATATCAATCATAACTTTAAAACTCTTTAACAATTTTATTAGGCTTTGCTGTTGTTAGCCGCCATATGCTGCACGATGGAAAACTTGTTCAAATACTTCTTGTTCTTAAATCAATCAAAATCCCATCAATGAATTTATTATTCCTATCTTATATAATATAATGCGGTAATTTTTTAACGAGATAAGAGCTTGCATAATATCCTTATGAAGTGCTGAAAGGAGGGTTTATTAGCATTATTTAAATAAGCTGTGGTTTAGTTATCTTGAAGGTATTAAGAAAGTTTTTTTTAAAGACCTTCGATTGTGTTTTGGGTAAAAATATTTCAGTTAGAGTTAGAGAAAGGGTTGAAAGTATTCAAGAAGATTTACGGTTTATTTTTAAATTAAAAGTAAGTCAAAGTTAAATTTCTTCATTTTAATTTAATTTCTGTGCATTTTGACGTAAAATAAATTTATCAGGAATTTTCTTTGGAGTCATTCATAAATGACGTCTATAAAAAATTGGATTTAAAGACTTCCCACTCATTTAAAAAATGAAATTAGCGGGGTTTTGGGATTTTTTTCTTAAAAATCCCTACTAAATTCAAAAAAATTCATAAAATGGAGGGGGGGGGGGGTTGACCTGATGGTGGAAATTAAAATTTCATGAAAATTTGGGACATTTCTTTAAATTTTGTAAAAATGCGATTAATAAAGCAAAATTTCAGAATTAATTCTGGATATTTGAAAAATTCTAGATAGTCTCAGAAAAAACAACAAAATTGTCAGACAAAGAACAAAATTGAGCAAACTAACTTTGCATTGGTTGCAAACAGCACCATGAACCGTTATTTATTTAAAATTCAAAATATTTTTGAATTTTTTTTGAAGATTTTCTGACTGAAAATTTTTTTCAATTTGAAATTACCGTTGAAAAATTTCGACTTATTTTTATTTATAGAATGTTTCGGCACTTCAAAAGCATGATTTAGTAATTTCTTTTAGTTACAGTTAGCAATTTTGCAAGCTCTACCCGTATTTAATTAAAATAAGCTTAAAAATTTTGTTTTGATTTAGAACGGACATTTTCAATTTAAAAAAACCAAAATTTTGTCTTCGAAAAATAAGAACCATTTTCGAATAATAAGAACTGTTTGCAGCCAATAGGAAATTACATAATATCTTTTAAAAATAAAATTTTAACTAAATTTTTGTTGAATTTTCCAAAGTCGTCTACATTATCAAAATTTTCCAGATCTTAACAGCATTCTTATTTTGTTTCTATTGCTTCTAAAATTTCATTCATCAGAAATCTTTCCTAAACCTTCCTTAATATTCGAGAATGAGTCTCAAAGTTATTTACATTGCACTTCAAAAATCCTTTCCACTTTCATGATAATTTTGTTAAGAGCTTCGAATGTTTACACCTTCCAAATTTCTCTATCTTCCTCTACTAAGTCTCATTCTATCCCATTTTCGGATGCTTATGTTTTCCAAATTCCGTAATAGAACACATTGGAAACTATTTGAAATTCCACACTACGCTCTTGAGCATACATACATAAATTGTAACTTTTTTGTGTGTTCTTACTTTCTCTCTCATTTCGTACTTCTTATATTCAGCTCAGCACACATTAGTGCCAGTAAGATCTCCTCTATGTGTCATAAGGGAAAATGTGCATAAGCTCTAATTTATATGTAGGACTTTTTCTTCTTTCATTCCTTTATCGAACAGCCTGGAGAATGGAAATAAAAAATAGTGGAGGAGAAAGAAGAGAAAATGGATATGATGGAAATGTCCTTGGTGTTTCCGTAGATGATCAGAGCGCATATTTTAAATTTTGTTTTTTTTATCTCTCATTAGTTGTCGTGAGAATTTTGAAGATCTGGTCCAAATTTTAAAAAATTCCGTATTAAGTTTTGTTTTACTGGACTTTAAATTGTTTACACCTTTATATTAATCCAGAGTTAGGAGCAATATCGTCCTCGCCTCTCATATTCCATTTGCATCAGCAAAAGTTTAAAAATTACAATTTAAAAATTTCTATGAGTCAACGTGAAATAAATGTGTGTCAAAAAACATAATGGTCCTTAATAGGTACATAGCCAGGGGCAGGGGTGTATTTAGAGGGGGGAGGGGTTTAGGATCAAACCTCCTCCCATATTTTTTGAAAAACCAATACTAGCTTAATTCAAAAAGTCATGATTGTCACCAAAAACAATGGTCATGATATGAAAAACCCCTCCCAAATAAACCAGGATCCTCTGACCAGGGGTGAAAGGAAATTAAAAAAACAAATGTTTTCTCCATTTTATGGACAATTTTCTTCAACTTTCTAGAGTTTTCATGTAAAAAATCGAAAAATCTACCAAAAAGCTTCCATTCATTCAAAAAGCTTTGAAAATCTGCATTCCAAAAATTTAGGGGGCATAAAATTAAACAAATGGATCCCCAAAACCTTTATTTTATGGAACCAGCCATAGTTCAGTGAAAAATAAATGCCATAGTCAGTCAAAGTATCGTTCTAAACATCCCTATTATTCTAAATCAGAAAAACTATTAGGAAATGGAAAAAGAGGCAAAAATATTTTACCAGATTTAGTTTAGCTTCCTTTTTTCGACATGACCTCCAACAAAAATATGTAGAAACTTTTTCTCTGCCATTCTTTGTGTTTGTAAAAACTAAGGATGGTAAAATGAAATTATGAAAAACTTTTCCTTTTTAGCCAATGATAAACTAACTTTTTTCTTCATAATTATGCGCCTTGCTTGATATTTGGAGCTCTTATTTCTGTTAAATGCCATCATAGCCATGATGAACTTTCTACTTTCTTTTGCCATTCAATGTGACATAGAAATATGATAAGTGAAGAGGACAAAAAAAAATTCTTATTATCTTTCTCTTTAAAAAGTACACAGAAGATGGGTGGAAAAAGTTTTTCAATTAATCACTGTTAGCAAGCGATAGGATAGAGCAACTTGACATTGAAGGCAGTTATAACATTATTCATAAAGCATAACAGAATTAAAAGAAATTGCTCTACTGCGTTTGACTAAAATCATCAACATTGAATTAGCATTTCAAATGACATAAAACATCATCATCTAGGATGATGATGAGGATATAAATTTATATTATTTTCGTCAATTCCTCATACAGTTTTTTATACTGACGACTAAATGACATACATATAAATTCATATACATGAATGTGATGACTTGTGGGATGTTGAGCCAATGTGAAAAATAGTTGAAATTAGGTCAAGGATAGAGAGAAAAAGTTTTTCAATTTTGATGCTCATATGCAGTATTCATACATGCTGTCGTCATCAGATTTTCTCGAACTATATTGTTTGTGTTTTTTTCTCGGAAAAAATATTAATTTTCAGAACTATGATTTCTAGGCTTTGATGGAAATATTAATGAAAATCTGTTTCTAGGGAATTTCATATGGTTATTATATGTTGTGGCTTTTTAATTGAAGCAAATGAAATTTCTGTCATGTTCCAGAAACTAGTTAAAGTCTTGGTGAGGAGCAATCTTTTGATTCATTCAATTTTTGACTCTTTGACTAGGATCAGTAGCGTAGGGGCTCCTGGCTACGCGTCTGACTAGAATTCAAATTATTTGATTTTTGAATTTTTCAGACAGCCTTCTTGCTACACCTTTACATCTGGTTCTAATTATGACATATTAAATTTTCCTTACTATCTATAAAGAAGATAGCAGCTCACCATCAAAGGCTACATTAATGAACGTATTCTATGTTTGCCCTAGATATGCATTTGATGCACTAAATAATTGTACATCAAAAAGACACAAAGCCTGGCTATGGTCAGACCTTTGCTGCTATCCAATATCAAGCAAAATATCTTAATTGCCACCATTAAAAAAGAGATTTTATGCACATTTTGAAAAACCATCGAAGCAATTTAATTTCAGACCGTACCAAACATGTCTGCAATGACATTTCCAAACAAGACTTAATCCTCAATATTTAGAGATTTACCAATGCAGTAAAAATTTCATTGCAACCAAAAGCAGCAAAACCATTTCAGCCAGCATGCATAGAATTGTTGAAGAAAAAGTCAACAGCCAACATGGGAGCAGAGAGTATTGAGGTCATGTGAAAACAAATTTGTCGATAAATTGCTTCCGAAATCGATTGAACATTACCGAAAAAAATGAATAAATAAATATGGAAAATTCACTGTGAGCTTATAGAAAAAAAACTGGAACACTACCGTTTTCACTTATTTACCTTCCTTTATTCTTTTATTTTGCTTTTTATTTTGTATACGGTGCAAAGCATTTCAATACACGGTAATAATTTTTCGTGAATTTTCAATTTCGTCTTTCCTATCTACAAGCTCTCAATTTCTACCATTGAAAAAAAAGTTTCATTCATTTAATTTTATTTATTTGTGTGATTAAATTGAAATCTCTTCGAGTCGATTCTAGTTCTCTCTCATTGTTTTTCTTTCCATTCTCAATTCTATGTGAAAATTGTGATGATTATGTGATTGCTTTTGTTGTTGTTGCTGTTGATTTTATTGCAATAAAAAGAATGTTTTTATACAGTTGCTTTATTTCATTGAAATGGGGAAATTGAAAATTGTTTGGATGGAGGTGTGGTGATTAGAGCGCATTTTTTGTGGGATTTTTTTTGTTACTCAGTTTATCAGCTCAAAGTGAAAGAAGTTTTTGCACAGAGATTATAAATTCAGTGGCTCAAAGAGTTTGTTAAGTGGAACATTTACTCGAATTAATTTATTCGAATTACTCGGATTGGTTAACCCAACTTGGGCCCCAAATTGGTTCTGAATTCATTCTGGCATGGAGACACTGTTTCTGCCTTTTTTTCGTTGTATCCTATTCGGGTAGGATCCATTATGATGCTTAAAACCATATTTCTTAAATCAAATTTAGTTAAAGTTGATATTCAAGTACCTAAAGTAAGAGCAGCACACTTTTAAATGAGCTCAACTAGTTCTGTCATTTAATTATTTAAATAATTTTCCAAATTTTATCGATTAGGTGACTAAGAGGTGTCAAAAGGCAATTTTACAGCAGTATATTAATCAGGAGACAGGCAAACTTGATTCCTATACAAAGATTTTTTCAATCTGCTTTACAAAGTACCCCAAATTCTAGTTATGTCTCAGTAACTGATTCAGTGGTACTTAAACTGTATATTGAACCAAGTTGAACCAAGATACCAGAGTGCCAAATAAGTTTCTTAAGTACACGCTTGATTTTTCCACGGATTTCTAGCCTAAAAATTTCTTTTGGAATTTTTCAATCTCCAAAAATCAACTAGATACACCCGGGCTACTTTACTAACTAAATTTGAGTCTAAACATATTATCTTGAAACTCTAGTGTGCTTCAAAATCTTCAAAATGAAGAAAAAATCTTCAACTCTTATCTAAATTAATTAAAGTTATTGCAGATTAAATTAAAATGTTTACACATTTCTAAAGAACAGTCAGACAAACCATGAGCATCCATGACATCTACCAAAGAAGAAAAACACGACTTTAGAATTGAAATTGAAAAACTACACTAAAAATCAAGACCGACAACGACAAATCATTTATTTTTCTCTCTCAATCTCCACATCATTCTCTATTGTTAATGATCGACTGATTGTTGTACTTTTGAAAAATAGTTTTCGAGTTATTTATTTATTGAAAAAATATCTTTCTCTCGTCATTGAAGTGACAATCTGAGATTTTTTTATGCTGTTTCCACCTTCTTCTTCTAGATTTCACGTTGGGCGAAAAAGTGAAAAGTTTGCCAAAAATTCAGCTTATGGGCTTATGTTGTAGACATTGGGCCATAGTATATGGGAAAAATAATATTTTGCCCAAAAAGTGCACAGTGCGCGTGGTGGGGGGAAAAGTATTTTTTTCGTAGTTGAAATTTTCAAAATGCTCTTGTGCTTCACCAACTCAACCGATTTTTTTCAAATATTTTTTATTTGATAGATAATAGTAAGAGCTTTCATAAAAATATACATATTATATACTTTTGATGCACTGTGGTTACGTTAAATGAGAAAAAGTTCGAAAAAACTAGGTTTTTTGACATTATTTCATCCTCATGTCCATGTAATGCACTACGAATTTTTTTCAACTACTGTGTATTCTAGGTCTTGTTCATACCTACAAATATCATATACATTATGTACTAATATTATGTAGTTCTGATGATGAAAAGTGACTTGGAAGTCGAAAATGTTCAATTTTTAGCGCATTTTTTCTCTTAAATGATGAATTCGACCCACTATGGAAAGACGGACAATTTTCAAAGTATCGTTCGTTTGTATACTTTGGTATGAGCTATCGATTAATGCAAAAAAGAAAGAAAAAAATCCGCCAACAAAATATCGAAAAATGGTCCTGAAGGGGGTCTAGTAGGGGTACCTCAAAATTCAAAAATTTGTCGCGCTTACCAATCTTAATGAAAAGAGATGAAATTTTCAGAGAATATTTAAATACTAATGTACTTAATAGCCACATCAAAAAAATTTGATGCACGGTGCAACTTTGTCGAAAATTTGAAAAAATTGAAATTTTGGTGTTATGGAAGGGTTAATTGCTTACTAGACATACTGTAACTAGCTTAAATCATCATTTTGCATTAATTAGTGCATAGTCTATCAAAAAACCTTTTCAATGATGTATAATAAGTTATACTTGGGTAAAATATCTCTTAAATAGAGCGAAAAAACCGAAAAATAGTCAAAATTTTGAGATTCTGAAGATCTATACTTCACAAATTTGCTCATAACTATTGCAAATCTTAAGTATATGTAACAAATTTAGTTTTGTTGGAAAGATTAGAGTAGAAATAACTTACTAATATAAAAGTTTGAGTTCGAGAGTTCCATAGTGCACATTTAGGCTAAGTCCAAAATGTCATTTTTCGACTGCCCCTATAAGAAGCAAGAAACATCCAATTTCTATTTTTTTAAGTATTTTCCATAGATCTCTGTTAGAAATAAAATATAAAAGTCACAAAGGTTCATTTTCGCTATTAATTTCAGTAAACGAATAAATTAAAAAATCTTGAAAATAGCAATTGTTCGAAAAATTTAGGAAAATGCCACCTACTCATTTACTGCAACAAATGACGAAAAAGAACCTTAATGACTTAAATCTATTAGTTCTAGCATAGATCTATGAAAAAAACTTAAAAAAATAGAAATTGGATGTTTCTTGCTTCTTATAGGGGTAGTCAAAAAATGACATTTTGTACTTAGCCTAAATGTGCACTATGGAACTCTCGAACTCAAACTCTTCTACTAATAAGTTAGTACTACTCCAAACTTTTCAACAAGACTAAATTTGTTATATATACTTAAGATTTGCAATAGTTATGAGCAAATTTGTGGTGTATAGATCTTCAGAATCTCAAAATTTTGAACACTTTTTTGGTTTATTCGCTCTATTTAAGAGATATTTTACCCAAGTATAGCTTATTATATATCGTTGAAAAGGTTTTTTGATAGACTATGCACTAATTAATGCAAAATGATGATTTAAGCTAGTTACAGTATGTCTAGTAAGCAATTAACTCTTCCATAACACCAAAATTTCAATTTTTTCAAATTTTCGACAAAGTTGCACCGTGCATCAAATTTTTTTGATGTGGCTATTAAGTACATTAGTATTTAAATATTCTCTGAAAATTTCATCTCTTTTCATTAAGATTGGTAAGCGCGACAAATTTTTGAATTTTGAGGTACCCCTACTAGACCCCCTTCAGGACCATTTTTCGATATTTTGTTGGCGGATTTTTTTCTTTCTTTTTTGCATTAATCGATAGCTCATACCAAAGTATACAAACGAACGATACTTTGAAAATTGTCCGTCTTTCCATAGTGGGTCGAATTCATCATTTAAGAGAAAAAATGCGCTAAAAATTGAACATTTTCGACTTCCAAGTCACTTTTCATCATCAGAACTACATAATATTAGTACATAATGTATATGATATTTGTAGGTATGAACAAGACCTAGAATACACAGTAGTTGAAAAAAATTCGTAGTGCATTACATGGACATGAGGATGAAATAATGTCAAAAAACCTAGTTTTTTCGAACTTTTTCTCATTTAACGTAACCACAGTGCATCAAAAGTATATAATATGTATATTTTTATGAAAGCTCTTACTATTATCTATCAAATAAAAAATATTTGAAAAAAATCGGTTGAGTTGGTGAAGCACAAGAGCATTTTGAAAATTTCAACTACGAAAAAAATACTTTTCCCCCCACCACGCGCACTGTGCACTTTTTGGGCAAAATATTATTTTTCCCATATACTATGGCCCAATGTCTACAACATAAGCCCATAAGCTGAATTTTTGGCAAACTTTTCACTTTTTCGCCCAACGTGGATTTGTTCATAAATTTCGAATTTCAATTTATTTCCGGAATAATTTTTCATTTCGTTTATTTATACATTTTTTTTTGTTTAAGAAAAGAATAAAAATTTAAAAAATTGTTGAAGAAGAAGGAAAATAAGATAAGAATAAGACAAAGTTTTATTGAAGTTTAAAATTGCTTTGCTGTCATGAAAATATTCCTGTGCGAATGAATAACAAAGAAGGTTTTTGTATTCTCTACAAAATAAAGGAAAAATCCTTGAGAAATTTTTTTATCCTTTTTCGAAGAAAAATTTTTTAACTTGAAAATATTTTCATTCTTTTGACCTCCTTTCAATAGTGCCAAGGGTCGGACACTGTCGTAAAAATTGTGATTTTTTTACAATTTTTTTTCTAAATTGTGATTTTTAAAATTTTTTAAAATCAAAAATCCCTGCAAAAATTTTAAAAATTGCAATTTTTTATATTTTTTTTTGAAAATCTTAAAAATGGAATTTTTATGAAAGTATCAGACCCTTAAATATTGCAATCATAGGAGCTTTTTTAAAAATTAGAAATCAAAAATTGTAAAAGTCAAAATTTTCTACTTTTAAAAAATTGATATTTTTTTAAAAAAATTTAATTTTTTAAACAATTGTAATTTATTATTTTTTAAAAAATTGTAATTTATTATTTTTTTAAAAATCGTAAAAATATCTTGCAAAAGTGCCTTACCCTTGAATATTGCTACTAAAGGACTTTTCAGTTATCTGTACTACTTTCTGAAAGGCTTTTAAAATAATATTTTCCTACTCGATTTATGCTAAATTGATTTTTGTTTATAGGAAAATATTCTTTAGTCAACTTTATTGGTTTTCATGTCGAATAAAGGTAAAATTTCTGAAGCTTTCATTCTTGATTTATGGCAATTACTTTTTCTACATCAATGTTAAATGAAATGTAAATTTTCTATAAGTCGAATGCCTTTACCAAATTCAACAAACTTTAATTGAGAAGATAATTGAGCTTTCATTATTTATGTATTACATCATTAGACAACGTGCATGTAGGATTAAGATCAATTTTCATTATTTAATTATTTGCTAATTAATTTGCTATTTAATTAACTTGAATTTAGAGTTTTCAGAAATTTAACAACCTATGCTCTTCAAATATATAAAGTAAATTTTTGTTTTAATTACACGGGTTCGTAAAAAAACGAATTTTTTGAACCTCATCCTTGTTACAAAATTATCACAAAAAATACATATTTTCTTACAAAATCTCAGACCCCCTCTCCCAAAAAAGCGAACTTTTTTTTATAAATTCATTTATTTGTAGATAACCTTGAGGTTGTGTTACAGATTTCTTAAATATAGTTAGCATCATAGTGCTGTACTTAACTTAATAAGTGAAGGACTCCAAACCATTCAACCTACTTGAATAATTAAAAATACAATCAATTATGTAACAAAAGTATAAATTGTCGTTTCAAAAACGAATAAATTCCTTCAAGAGCACACTTGAAAATTATATCCCATTTATTGTTCTGTGAAGCAAAAATGTCTACATTTTATAGAATACAATGTAAAAATAGAGCAAATTCATTCACATATTCACTAAACAATTCAAAGTTTTTTTATGATCATTCAATGCTGAAAGCTTTTCATAGTGATATTATTTTACAGCAAGAACAGACAACAGAAACTTTCTTTTGCTAGTAAATCGAATACAAAAGGGATAACAATAATAAAAAATATCATAAAAGGATATAAAAGTGACTCAAACAGATATTTCAAGTACTTTTGAATTCAAGTGATGGGAGAGAGAAGGAGGCAAAATTATTATTTATTCTGCAAGAATGTATGGGTACTACTTTCAAGTTTTGCTCAAAGTTTTACTGTCTATTCAGTTTTCTGCATGTTTATTTATGTAACAACTTGTGCAGATTCAGTGCTATAGATGAGGAAAATAGGCAAAAGATGATGGAAAATTCAGAAAGAAAAGGAAGTTTGCAAATTTGTGTAAATAAAATTTCTTAAATGATTTAGTATTTAATACAATCAGTAGTTGGTGAATATTTTATGTCATAGTGGAGTCAATAGAGAAGGAGCTCGTTCTAGTCAAAAATCATACAACTTGCTTAAATTCAAAATACATAAGAATATTTTCAAATTACTGGACCCCTCCCACAAAAACTAGGTATCGCTCAAAAAAGCATTCATTCCAAACTGGACTCTATTTGGTAAAAATTCACCGAATGACATGTCAAGGCAACACGCGTCTGATATTCAGATAATCAGCAAAACAAAATTCTAGCCAAAACCCCCCAAAATTTGACCAAATTCTGAAATTCATATTTAAAACGCTCCCAAAGAAATTATTTCAGCTTCAAAATTTATTTATATCGACAACAAAAATTCCAATACATTCAGCTTATACAAGAACATTTAGGAATAAGAATCTTCAAGTGTAATTTTAGGTGACATAACTTTTAAGTGGCTTTAAAATTACTCTAACATCGTGTATACATAAAACTTTTACAAATTCATTATTCATACATAACTTTTTTTGTTCTTTCACATCAATAAAAGCTCTTTTTTCCTCCATTTCTTCAACCCCATTTTTTCTCTGTTCTCTTTCTTTACTCAAATTCGCTGACAAATTTGCACGACAAATTTATGTAATAGCTTTTACTTCATAGAGATATAAAAAATTAAAGAACTTGAATGATATATTGCATGCATTGAACTGAAGTTTATTATAATAATGTCAAATGCAAAGAGAAATGTGAAATTAATATTGCAGCATGTGCATCATCTGAGTTTTAAAAATGCAATTTATTTTAATGGAAAAACTATTAATGAAATAAATTAAGAATGAGGATGAAGTAAAGTTTTTAATAGGTTTTGTGGCAAATTTTAAATGTAACATTTAAATCATGACTCACGCAAATGCTGTGCTACAATAAGAATGAGGAAATGCTGAATGACGTAAGACTTTTTTTTGTTGATGTAATGAATGATTTTGATGGTTTTTATGTGATTATTTTCGTTCATGAACAGAATAGCTGTGGTATTTTTTGTTGGGTAAAGTTGATGGGGTTTAAGACTTGTGCTTGTGACTAGTGTGGAAAAGGTTCCGGTGAAGTAGAGTAGATTCCTATTCCATTGGAGTCGCAGTGTCCTCAGCTGGATACATTGCACCGCTAATACCCTTCTTTAGAGTAGAAAAAGTTATATTTCGTGAATTGTCATCAGCCAGTCCTCATAAAAGAGTCGATTACAAGGGATGGATTCTAGGGCTACCTAGGGTGTCCCAACTATCCTACCATAGAGTACCCTAGGTGGATGGAAGGGTAGGGAAGGTAAAAGCTCCTTAGGGTATGCCCTACCTACCCAGAGTAAGGCAGATGGAGTACTCAGAGTGGTCTTAGTAACTAGCTTATTTAGCAACTCCATTATGGAAGCGTATTTCTAGTTTTGACACATTTATTCTCTTAGATTCTCCAGGCATGCCAGATTGGAGATTACAATTTAGATCAAAATGTCAATTTTTGAACATTTTTAATTCAACTTTTCACAAAATTTTGTCAGAATGAAAATTATTTCCCTTTTAAAATTAAATCATTGACTAAATTTCAAATAGATGGAAGTTGCGTGGCTTTTAACTGAGCTAGCTGCGCAGCTGATATTTATTCGTATGATTATTTTCACCCAAAATTGAAGGAGATCTTCAAAAGAAAAATTTTGACTACGTCTTTGTTAATAGCAAACCCTTACCAAACAAACCAGACAGGCACAAACCAATTCAGTTTGAAAAACTTTGTTATTTATTCAAGCACAAGTTTACATAATATTTAAAACATTTCGAAAAAGCATTCACAAAATAAAGCAAGCAAAAAAATGTAGCAAAAAAAGAATTGAAAATGAATAAGCAAAATCATTTTTATTGCAAAACTTTTCGTCCAAAATGGAAATTGAATGCTTGAGAGAAATGTAATCAAGTTAAGTGTTTCAATTTTTTTTTCTTACTCCCTTTTTATGTAGATTTAAATTTTTATCGATTTTTCATTCTTTTTCCCACATTACTTTATTCATGAGCTGAAAAATTGATGAGAGAAATTTTTTTGTCTTCCTTTTATTATCTTTTTGGCATTTCCTACGGCAATCAAGAAAACACCATTTCTTGACCAATACAAAAAAAAATTTGTTTCTAACCCCCGAAGCCTTTTTTGCGACATAAATTTAAATTTAACCTTCAGTGATGCAGGCTCATTTTTTTCTTCATTTATCATGACTGAAAGGCAAGCTGTGTGGTTGAGATCTTGAAAGCAAATCCCGAGGATATTTCAATGAGAGGAAAAATAAATCCTTGAAACTTATGAAAGAGAAAAATTAATGCTTTGAATTATTTTTTTTATACTTCCATTTTTTGTGTGTGCTATTGAACCAAAAACATATCCAAACAAATCTAAAGTGATGTTTTGTTATTTTCGTTTCTCTAAATTGAATATGTAATCCTTCTTTCGAACATTCAAAATCAATTTATTTTCGGAAGAAGGATAATATGTACGTACCTAAGTTCTCATGAAATGTTTGAAAAGTAGCAAAGGATTCAAAATGATCTCAATTAGTTTTGAAATATCATCAATAAAACAGAAGATATCGAGTGTGGGAGGTTGGACGTTGGGTTCTTAAATGTTTCATTGCTTTTCTCTCCTGGCTATTTGTTTTATCAAAATATGCCTTAAATTGTGAATGACTCGTTTGATTTTTTTGGGTGTTTATTGACATTTTATTTAGAAAATAATAAAGATTTTCCCGAAAGGCACACGGTGTAGAAAAGGCGAAAATGGTGTCCCCAGGCTAGTTTAAAGTTGACGTGGGGCCGGATTCACGAAACCCTGGGGACATTATTTTTCGTCTTTTCTACATCATGTGCTTATTAAATTTGAAATTTAAAGTTTACACCAGTTTACACATTGAGCAAAAAATGTTTCTGAACCGTGCATTGAAAATTAATTTCTAGCAACTTACACTCATAGAAAAGATTTAAATAACTTTTTTAAATTTGTATGAAGAGATTTAAAAACATTTTTTAAACTGGGCTCTTAAAAACTATTTTTTAAATTTTCAAATTATTTTGAGCCGTTAAAAAAATATTAATTTTTTAAAAAAAATTGCTCAGAAGGAGGATCGAACCTCTTGGTTGGTAGCCCATTACTCTAACCACTAAGCCACTGAAGCATGTATATGACAATTTGTCAATATATATTGAAAAAATTTAAAAATCAGCTTTATAAATTTTAAAAACCAAATTTTAAACTTTAAAAATATTTTTGATATCTTAAAAGTATTTTTAAAATTTTATAAATTGCTTTTAAATTTTAAAAGTATTTTTTAAATTTAAAAAAAAATTTTTTTATTTAAAAATATTTTAGAATTTTTTTTTTAAATTTAAAAAATACTTTTAAAATTCATAAAAATATTTAAAAGTATTTTTACTCTAAAATATTTAAACATTTTAAAGTTTAAAGTTTGGTTTTTAAAATTTAAATTTTTAAAATAGTTTTTAAATTTTAAAATTTTTTTTTTAAGTTTTAAAAATATTTTTTAAAGTTACTTCTAAAAGCTTTTTAAAAACGGCTTTTTAAATTTTTTATAAGTGTAAAAAAAATTTCCATTTATGGCTGAGGTGGTGATTTGCCCCCAAATCCACCCTGGTTACGCACCTGCACTGTAAACCATTGGCAATCTGAGGACAAGTTGTTTAGGAATTGAAGTAAAAGTATTAAAAATCAATTGTATTTTGTGTTAATATCATTTGTCACAGCTCTCATTTCAGCACCCCAAAAACACTAGATTAATTTACATCCAATAAATGAGCTTCCCCACCATTTTACTATTCTGAATTATTACTTTGTAATTAGTTCGTATTTTGTATTTACATCGCAATTAAAAAACAAAACAATCTCACGAGTAAAAAGAGATGAGATTTTGAATGAGAAGAAGTAACAAAGAAATTTCTTCACATTCTCATTAGATGAAAATGCTAAGTAGGTTAATAACTTATTGTTGAGCAAACATTCGCAAATGGAAAAACAAGAATAACAAAAGAAAAGCTCATAAATATAGAAACATATAAAATCAGGACATAAATTGCAAACGAAATGAGTTGGAAAAGTTCTTTTCTTTGTTTTCTGTGTTTGTGTTACAATTTTACAAAATTAATATCATGAAGATTTTCAATTTTTTTGTATAAAGTTTTGATGAAAAAAATGTTCAATTTAAATTCATCTTTTTATTGTCTTGAAGATTTTATGATTCTCAAAGTCAGCAAGTCTATTGAATAAAATCAGTTAACATTTTAGACTGTATTAAATCTAATCAAGTGCATTAAAGCCATCATCATTTGTATCAAATTCTATTATAATCCAAAAATTGCAACCTTTACCTCCTCTACACAAAGCAACGTAATTCAATCGAATAACAGTAAATGAGAAACTGAAGACTTGAGGACGACAAGTCTGACAACTTTCACTGTTTATATTCTTAGGGTGACCATCTGCGTAGTTTTTTAACGGATTCTGTATTTTTTTAAACAATGTCCTGTATGGATTTGAAAATTTTGTTCAAGGTCCTGTATTTTTTTGTCATGAAAATTTCTGTTAGTTTTCAAATTTTACTTTAAGTTCTGTATTTTTGAGAAAAATTTATAAAATGTCCTATATTTTCATGAAGACTAGATGGCCATCCAATACATTCTTGATTTAATTACCGATTTTGTGATTCAATAGCCTTAATGACTAGACACAGACCGTAAAGCAAAAGGCAGAATTTGCCGACGTAAAATGAAATTTTCCGAAATGTTAAGGTCTTTGAAATAAATTGATTTTCTGTATGAAAAAATTTAATGGAGGAAAAATGAAATTTGGCTGCTGTCAAGTCCTTTGAGAATTAATTTATAAAGCATCATTGAGAAAGTTTTTAGGCAGAAGAAATTCAAGAATCTTTTACTTTTTAATTCAAAAAGTATTACGAATGAATCTTTACTAAATGTCTCAAATTTACAGAGACCATTGAACTTTGAGCAGAGCACATTGCTACGACAATAAAATAATATAGACTTTATTGTGGTGAATTAAGTTTGTCATTACAGTATATGTATTTCTAACACCAACCTATTTAGGTTTTAATTTAGATTTAATATGAAGCTCGATAGATAAATTGAATTATTGACACTTAAATGAATAGTGGATGAAAAATGTAAAAAACATCCTATGTATGCTACGACAAACCATACTTGTAATTACTATTTTGCTATTACTCAAATTTGAAATGTTGATGACTTCACAATTCAGTTCTAGTCTTTTAAGCTCCCATAAAAGCTCCTTCAATTCACAAAATAAAGTTCTGAGAATTTTTGTTCATTAATAGGAAGCTTATAGTATTGAAAATATTATGCGTGCACATAAATACTCAAAATTTTCATCGATTTTCATCCTCCATATTTAGAAAGTTAATGAGTAAAAACTGTCATTTTCCAACACACAGCACAGTATCGTGAGAATTAAAAAATATTCCATATTCACATCCATATATATAATTTTCATGATTGATAGAATTAAAATGCAAAATATATAATGCGCTGTCATGTTTAAAAATAAATGACGAAAACTTTTCATTCGGCAGGCAGGCAACATACAAAATGGAGCTCAATCCATGACGAACATTGTCGCACATGCAAAATAAGTGATAAGGGCTTTATTCACATATAAGTTTAATACACAATACGTGATTGGAATGAGAAGAGATGCTTTTGATGAAACTCGATCAATATTTTATTCGACATTACGTTGTTACTATGTTGGCTTTTATATTTATTGTGTTTATGGAGGCGGCTTCTGCTCTATTCTTCTCTTCATATGACATTCATGTCTCTTTGCTAACATTTTAAAAGCTTTTCTCATTCTTCTCTTGTGAGTTCTTGAAAAATGATTCAAAAAATTAATTTTTATGAAAGAAGATGAGCAAAATTTACATTTCATAAATTTATAACAATAAGAGACTGAAGTATGTCTTACTGGTAGACCACAAAATCATCTTAATCTTGGCACCTTTGCTCTTTAACATCAATTTAATTGATATGCAAAATTTGAGTCTGAACTCTAATTGCATAAAGTATGCGGATGATTTGCTACTATACAAAAGTTGCCATAAGGATTGTATAGCGGAAGAGCTTGCTTCAAAAATCGGAACCGACATGAAAAAATTAGAGGAGTATTTCATGATGAATGGATTGGGAATAAATTTTACCAAAACTTCCTTTATGATACTAAGGAATGCTTGCATCTCTAATCTGCCGTACGAAATTGAATTGAATGATGGAGTTAAGATTCAAAGAGTGGTTCAGCAAAAATATTTGGGAATTATGTTTGATGAGAATATGGACTTTAAACTGCACTGTGAAGCATTACTGGATAAATTGACTGATGCAGTGAGAGCTTTAAGGATTATTAAAAACCATCTTCCAAGAGAATCATTAATTCAGTTTTTTCATGCACACTTTATGAGTCACATCTACTATTGTGCCTTTCTTTATGCCAAATTCAATAAAGAGAATATTATGAGGATGCAAAGATTACAAAACTGGTGTATTAAGACTATTTTTAAACTAGACAAGAAACACAGTACGGTTGACTTGTATACCAACGTAATTCAGAATACGCTACCAATTATGGGCATCATCTACTTCTCAATGCTCTCATTCATAAAGAAATTTCAAATATATGACTCAGATTTGCTTCCCAAATATCAACTTTACGCAAACAACACTAGATCCAATGGTACACTCAAAGCAGCCATGTTTAAGAGGAAAAATAGAGCTGGAAACGAATCATCCTGTCTTGGCATCAAGCTGTTTAATCAACTTCCAGAGGACATTCGCAATTTAAACAGCTTAAAGAAATTTAAAAGGCAGACAAAAAAATACTTACTGGAAATTGTGGATGTTTTGCTGGCAAATGATCAATTCTCCAATAGAAGGATCTCCAAATAGCGCTATCTAGACTCTGGTTCCTGTTTTGATGATTAGTGGCTGTTATTTCACTCAAACTTAATTTATTTATTTTTCACTGCCGAATCTAAACAAAACTTAACGGTTGCTGAAGTGCTGAATTGGACTGAATTCAAATTTGTGTTGACCGTTATATTTCAAATATTTTTTAACCGTTATTATATTTTTTTTTCCTTTTCTTATTTAGAAAAATGGATGCGAATAGATGTCTTGATTCTGATTTAAATGACTTCAATGACTTTATTGTGCATGATTGCGACACGCCTGTTCTAAACATCCGAGATACTTCATACAAAAATGCAATTTTAATTAGAAACTTTAGCAGTGGAAACAACAGACTATCAATTCTCTCCGAGTTAAGAATGAAATTGAAACTAAATGAACAATTCAACAACATTTATGGATTCTTTTTTATCAATGAAACTGGCAATACAACTGGTAATTCATCAGTTGTGTTACTATTGAGAAGCCTTAAAAAATTTAAAAATATCCTCGATATATCTTCATGTAATGATGGGAATCTCTTAAACTGCTACATATTTGATGATTGGAGTAAAGTATTGGACTTGAAGTATGCTGGTTATTCACTGGCATACCTAAAGAACGATGACAATGTTCATAAGTCTATTTCAATTAATAAACTGATGATGTTCGACAATGTAGAGGATCTAGATCTATTCACGTTGATTAAGATGTTCGATTGTATGATTGAGGAGCGAGATCTAGTATCGATAGTGGTCACTAAAGCTAAAGTTTTCTTGACATTTGTTTCGAATGAGGCTGAAGAAGAAGCTTTAAAGGCGCTACTTGTCAAATTTAAAACTGACTTCAACCTAAGATCCTGCGACGAAAAATTGATACTAGTTAAGCGAAGTGCTCGCATGTCATCTAGTAACAGAAATGACTTGAAGATCGTGGTGAAATTGTGAATTAATATTGTCGTGAATTAATATGATTCTTTTTTTTTAAATTCTTTATTGCAACCTTTAACATGAAACGTAATTGGTTTCATGATTTGCATTTTTTTAATCTTACTCATTTCAAATCTTAATTTGATTTTTTTTACATTAATGTAATTGATTGTTTTGAATTTATAATCCAATCAACCGCTTCTACGGTAACGATTCATACGCTGTAATTTCTAAATGATTTGTATTGCTGAATTTTTGTAATTCTAATTAATTATATTATAGAATCGTAAAAATAAACTAAACTAACATCAGATTTCTACATTCGAGAAATTTTTAACATGAAAATTGCGTTTCAGATAAAATTTATTTGGTATCTGACAAAGGTATGCCAATGAACCGTCTGTAAAATTCTCTTTTTGTTAATTAAAACTTTTTTTAATCAATTTCATATCCATCTTAAGGTATGCCAATCATCACATTGCACCAAAAATGCTAAAACATCAAAATCTGCCTTTGTGTTGTTTTGTTACCTGTTTCAATCTGAATTTTCATCAAGTTTACCTTCAAGCCGCCTTTTTGTGGGATTTATATCCATATTTGCTTATCGGGTATCTAATGGCAATAGGTTTCATAAGCTATGATGTGATTTGGGGATACCCCTTCCTCCTGAGCAGAATTATCAAAAAATAATTTAAGCTAATTTACAATTTTAATGATTTTTAAATACATCCCCTACCCATACCTACAAATTTGTTGGTAGCAGTGTGACTACATAAAACTAAACTAGAGGCAAATCCAAATGTCCACAATTCATAAGGTCTCTTCTAATTGTGTCTTTAAACTCTGAAATAGATAAAATTACAGGAGATGATGAATTAACATGGAAAAAGACTTAATTGCTGTCTACATTGATGTTTATGATGACTTAAATATCTAAAGTTCCAAAAACATTTTCAAACATCCAAAAGATATCACATAACATACTTTTAGCACACCTTTTTCTCAATCAACCCCTATCTGCATAAAACATGGTATGAAAATACACTTACATCCATCAACTATATAAATGGTATTGTTGTCCATTCATGCTCGGTTTGAACAGTTAATTGATGCATTGAAATGTCCGAAATAAGCTTGTCAAACACAAAAACTTTATAAATGGCTTCTATCTAAATGGTAAACTGAATTTTTTTCTTTGTGTGTCCTATCCATCTTTTATGTATATTTTGAAATGTTTTTCATTGAGTTGAAAGAGATTGCAATGGGAAAATTTGCAAATGGCAGCTAAATGAAAATGTCCAACATGTCCAAGTAACTGAATCCGTAATGAACTAAATGTAAATAAAATGTTGAACAGAAATAGATATTTTTTGTGGAAGGTCTAATCTGATATGCTCTGTGTTTTAGATGGTTGATTGATGTGAAAATTTGGATGTTTTAAATCTTGATAGCTTTTTAAAAGAGGATAGAGGATTTTGTAAAAAAATTAATTTTTAGAAAAATCTGAGAATTTGCTCAAAGCTTTTCTGTAATTAAACATAGCATTTAAGAAACATTATTTTCCAATCTATTTAAAAGTTGACTAAATCATGAAATAATTAATTCTGTAGAATTTCAAATGAAATCTCAAATGAATTTGCAGCAAAGCTTTCATGAATTCATTTTAAATTTCGTGGAATTGATTTTATATTACACGTACAAATGCACTTCTCATATTTATAGAAATTTGAAAGCACTTCTCATATTTATTCAGAAACTTTTCAGAATTCCAATGGCTTATCGAAATACAGTGTGCAAGTTTGAAGCTTAATATTAAGAGTTTTCTAGGATTCAGTTTAGAATAGTTTTAAAAAGTTCTTGTTTATGCAATTTACATGTTTCCATCAGCGGCGTAGCCAGATTTTTTTAAGGAGAGCTGAATTTTTTTTCCACCCCCTAGCCAATTACAAAAAATTTCAGTTTGATCCATTTTTTCCAGGAAGGGAGAGTAAATTTACCTTGCATTTACCCCCCCCCCTCCCCCTGACTATGCCACTGGTTTCCATTAAATCTAAAACCTTTTAAAATTACCTGAAATTCGAAGATTAACATCAAGTCTCGAAAGCATAATTTACCTGAAAATTTATACAAATTTTTTACATTATTAAGTAAAGCTATCGCGTAGCTTCACATACATAAAATTCCACAATACGAGATCAACATAATATCATCAAATCACATCCATCTACGTGTTTTGATTTTTATTCATCTAACGGATCAAAAATCATATATTTAGGATCAATCGCATCTTGTGTGTTCTGTGTGAATTTATAAAAAAAATATTTAGAGTGTGGGTGTAGGCCAAAAATGAATTAAAGTGGGTTGAATTTAATATTTTTTAATTTTATGCTAACCCTAAAATTAAAAGAATGTAAAATTGTTTCAGTCATACTACACAAAACATTCCTTCTTTATCTTATCCAGACAGTGGAAAAATATTTTTCCCACACTTGTGTAGCTTTTAATTTAAAAAATCCCAAAAAAATTTAAATTTACAAATCTGATGATAAGATACAAGAAGAATTTTAAATGGAAACATAAAGTCTTTGAACTATACAAAAGCACAAACTGTGGCATATAAATGTACATTTTTTATTCCAAAAAATACCAGACAGGGGCCGTTCACTTATTGCGTAACGCCAAAAAACGACTTTTCAGACCCCCACTCCTTCCTTTGTCACAAAATTTCCATGGAGAAAAATTAGAGACCCCCCATCCCCCCTAAAAGCGTTACGTAATAAGTGAACGACCCCACAGAAGAATTCGATTTAAAAATGCAGACACAAAAAAAAGAATTTTTCATGTATTTAAGATAAAGGATTTTATCCGTTTCATTCTTTATCGTTATTGTTAAAGAACTAAAGCATAAGTAAATACTCGAGTTGTGTAAAGCCAAGGAATGAAAAGGAAAAAAATGAAGAAGACGAGTTGTGTGTTTCTGCTGTCGTTTTACAGTAGAATGAAAGAGAAAAAGTACCCTAGAGGGAATTGAAAGTATCTTATTTCAACAACATGAACATGAGAAGCTCATCGTTCCTTTATGTTTCTTTTCTTCTCCTCCTTTTATAATGAACATATTATGTAGATGCCTTTTTCATAAATGTGGCTCAACTTCTTATTTCTCATACTCATTCTTCTTCTATTGAATGAAACTTTTCCCACTCTATAATAGCAATCCGTTTTGTTTCTTCTACATCATCCTTAATTTAACTTTAATTGCTGCTTCTTCTTCTTCCTCAAATGAACTAAGAAGTGCAAAAGTTTTTTTTCTCTGCTAAAGGATGAAAATTTTAAATGAATTTTGTGACTGTAATAATTAAGTTTATATCCGTTCTTCAAACTATTCTCTCCTATCGCCTGGCATCTGTCTTTGTGTGGCTGTTTACTATGATTCCAATGCAGCAAAACTTTCATTCCGGACAACCAAATAATAATAGTAATAATAATATCCGCAAGACAACTTGAAACCTTCCGTAATTGTTTTGTATTTTGAGATGTTTTAATAAAAGCATATCATTGTGGATGTTGTGTGAGTCGGATCCTATATCTGATTGTATCTTTGAATTTTAAGGAAGTTATTCAATATGGAATTATAGTTATGTATGCGGTTATCATGATGTTCTTGATTGTAAAGCTTGAGAAATAATTTGAAAACGGAATGTGATGTAGATTTGCTTTGTTTCTTGAGAGCTGCTCTATATTCATTGCGATAAGTTTTGCTAAAGTTTCCAATATAAATCATTTACTACATATGCAACTCATATCCCATTATCCCCATAAAAAATCCATAAGAAGAAGCAAGGACAAATAACACTCGATCCACAACTCAAAAAATTCTCGATTTCACATATCTCACATGCAGTACAGCATGATCGAAGCGCAATATGTTCAAACATAATTTTTAGCATTTTGTGGTGAATTTTATTGACCAAATTTTTTTATCATTATCAATTTAAACCGAACCTTACATGAATAAATTAATTGCTATCGAAAAAATTTGTATTGAAATATGGCTTGTGTCACATGCTTCTATCGGTTAAGTTTTATGGATTTTTTTTGGTGTGGTCGCTTATGCATGGAAACATTTATTAATAAATTGAGTTTTTGCATCCATTTATCTCCACATCGCTTGTCTATTTATTCGGAATTTCAGCGATTTTTAGTTTTTCATGTATACATGCATGGATATCGCAGCAGCATTTTTTGAGTGAATATGCAAATGCAACAAAATATGATGAAATAATTTTACATAAATATGAATTTTTGTTAGAGTTAATTTTACAAACTTTGAATCTGCATAAATTTGTCATATTTTAACAACAAACTTGTTATTTATTTTTTTGAAAGATAATTTGTTATAATTTTGTTGCATTGCACAGAAAATTGTTTACGTAAAAATTATGTTATGTTGATAAACATTGCGACATGAATATTTTTGTATTTTTTCAATAGGAAATTTTCATTTGGTGTATTCGAAAAATTTTGAGGGGAGCAAGATTAATTAATTTCTGTCCCCAATCCCTCAAAAAAAATTCTGACTATGCTCTTGTCTTTATAGAAATAAATTAATTGAAAATTATAACAACTTTTTGATAAAATTCTTCAAATTTGCTTCAGGCTTACATCGTCATAGATAAATTAATTCAATATGAAAACAAAGTATATACTTTAATTAAATTCCACAAAAAATATTAAAATAATCTTATTAATGTAAAAAAATATCTTTCACATTTTTGTCTCTAGACGATCAAGTCGACGACAGGAATTCTAATATTTGTCTTCAAAATTCATTGATTCTTGTTCTCTCAGACTTGCTTAATATTCATGAAAAAAAATTTTATAAGTAAAAAGAAAAAGTTTATTAATGAAAAAGTCTGCAAGTTGAAATTTTGATACTTAGGGCCAGGGGTGTTGCTCTGGGTGTAGCAAGAAGGGATTATGAAAGTAAACAGAATTTAAGGTTGGAAATTTTCGAGACTTTTTCTGAAAAACCAAAATCAAATTGAATAATTTACTCGTTTCCGAGAATTTTAAATTACTCTTAATGAGCTTAATTATAATTTAAATATGAAACCCTGACAAATATTCAGTAATACGGCAGATATTTAAGTTTAAATTCTGATTCAGTCCAAAAAATTTCACAGAACTGGAAAATCTACAAAAAAACGATTTTTCATGTGGGCGACTTGGCAACAATTTCTAATTTTTTTTTGATTATTTTTTTACTCATCTTTCAAATTTCGAAGAAAAAATAAATAAATTTTCATTTCTTTTTCAAATTCCTCAAATAAATTTATGGAAAAGACCTCAAAGCAAAAATATCTCATTCTCATCAAATTTCATCAGCCTCATCTACCCACACACATTTCTGACAAGAGTTAATGGAACTTTACAATTATCATAAAATGTCAAATTGTCTGTTCGCAAAATATACCGCAATTTTCAATGCTGTCATAATACTAAAGGATAATAGGGCTTTTATACACAAAAGGAATGAAATTTCTCTATTTATTTTAGCTGACAATGCTGATATACGTAATTGTCTCGAGAGCATAAAATTTAATGAATATTTGATTGGTTGAGAATGATTGTATTTCGGTTTATTGACAGATGTGTTCCAAGAAATTTCATGCGTAGACGAATTTTAATCAATAATTTTATTGGATTTTCGTGGTGAGTTTCATGTTCTTACGAGAAATCACATACAAGGATTACATGTGAGGCAATAAATTTAATCAACAAAAAATATTTCTTAATAAAATATAAATCCAAAAAGTGTGAAGATTCTCAAACATTCCATGAAAAAATGCTCCGGTTTACTTCACAAAACATAAACTTTCTAAATGATGTCATCAAAATAATCATAAACCTTACCATTTTATGATAATATTTTATGTTGATATAAATAAGGTTATCCTACTTTCAACTATTAATATGCATAAAATAATCAACAAAAATGTTATTGCTAAGGTCTGCTGGTTCGATATTTGGATATTTTTATCATAGAAACTTTTTATTGCCTTATAAAATGAGATGTCCTACTTAGAATTTTTTTTATTGTCTTTTGTCGCGGCGGGGTTGTAGAGAAGAATTTCTTTTTTCGAACATAGTAGACCTGTTGTCTATGAGTCACAGGTCATGACAACTATAATAATTTATTTTGGCATTGTTTTGTGAGATATTTGATTAAAGTTAATTCACTTGTGGCAGAAAATTTACGACGATTTTTAAATTTTCCTTCAAGCTTCGAATTTCCTGTTAATTGCTTTACTGAAACTTGAATAAGATTCAAGCTTTAAATAAGCTTTGTCTAAGTTATAGCTAAGCTATTACTAAGATTCAAGCTTTAATTAAGTTTTGATTAAGTTTCAAGCTTTAAGTAAGCTTTAACTAAGCTTTGTGTTGAGAATATATCAACGGTCATTTTATATTTGAATTGTATAAGCAACTACAATTAGTTGATTTCCCCTTGTCATAGTTGTAATCCCCTTTCTTTGTATTATTCAGTCTTCATTATTACTCGTGAGAGACAACATCGTCTCCTTATTAAATAAACATTAAGTCACTTTTAATTACATTACAATCATGTAGTTTATTTATACCAACGCTTTGTCTAAGCTATGACTAAGCTTCAAGTTTTACCTAAGCTATGATTAATTTTCAAGCTTTAAATAATCTTTAACTAAGCTATGATTAAGCTAAGCTCTAACTAAACTCTATCTAAGCTATAAATAAGCTATGACTAAGCTTCAAGCTTTAACTAAGCTATGATTAAGCTATAACTAAGCTATAGCTAAACTTTAAACTACAAGAAAGCTTTAAGCTTTACTTCCCTTTACTTAAGCTTTAAAAACACTAACATGGTGCACTGAATGAGTTTTCATGCACTGCATAATGCACTAACAGTGCACATTCGACATTCGATATTCGATGCTGTTTTTCCCTCACACTTTAGGAGTCAGAGATGAAAGAAAATTAACCTTTAACAGTGCTGCATGCTCTAGATTTATAATAATTTCACAATATTGTCTCAAATTGCGACTCGCTTCAAACATCGAGTTCAATGTAAGCACCAAGGTATGGAGTTAATCCTACGCAATTGCATATTTTTAAATCTCTTACGGTTTGACGTCTTTCGCTTTTAAATTAAGATTATGTGAGTTGCTATGAGTTACTGATATTTTTGAGATGAAGTCAATCAGACAATTTTTAAAGATGCTAATTAAATCCATACCTTTTTAAATAATGAAAATTCTCAAGGTCAACAGTTTGCATACCCATTTTTAATGTTCCATTTTTTTTAAATCTTACCACATTTCATTTTAAACCTTTTATTTTTCTCAAATTTTTACTTAAGCCTACAACTCTTATATAAACATTAACCCACTGTGAATCTTTACACAAAAAAAATCTGCCATGATATCGTCGAATAATCTCCAGCAAAGGGAATAAGATCTTTCATATTTGACTTTCATAGTCCTTTTTCAAGAAGAATAAAGAAAAGGAAAAAGGACTTTTTTTGCGTGTATACAAAAAAAACTCTGCAAAATAATTTGAAAGAAGAAAATCCTTTTCGCCTCCTTTTATTTCTCTTCTCGTTTCTATTTGTATGATATCCTGAGTTTTACTTTTTTTAAGCTTCACTCAGCAACTTTTTTTTTCTCTTGCCATCTTTTTTTGGTGTTTCATTCTTTTTGAATTTTTCTTTTAACTTCATTTTGTGAGTTGCAAGACTTTTTTTTCGTGAAAAAGTTCAAAGGCGACGAACATTTTCTTTTTGTTGTTGAGTGGCATGATTGTCATATTGATGTCTATTGAAAGTTGGAATTTTTGTATCCACCTACTTGAAGATTCACAATGTCGGGACCTTGACTAAAATTATCCCAGGAAATGTTGGTCTTGGAACTTTTTGACTTCCCATTTCTCTCATAAGATTGAAAAACATAGTCAGAATTGACAACAGGCGTCTGAATGCAAAAACTAAATCAATCAATTTCCAACAATTTTAATCCAATTAATTAAAAAACTAACGCTATTGACATGGAGTGATTCCAACTCTGAATATAGGCATCCATCTGTAAATATTTAAAACTTTCATTTAAAACAGTGGTTCTAAAACTGTGTGCCGTAGAACATGTTCAGGTGTGCCGTAAAATATTTTAAAAATTCTAAAAGTATATGTTTTTTTAGAAAAATATATATTTTTACTGAAAAACCTCAACTAAAGCATCCAAAACTCAAAAATTAGAGCTTTATTTTTTGTTATTTTAGACTAGTGCTAGGATTTTATTATAATTCAATATAATTTTGTACATATTTACTTGATTGGTGTATAAATAAAAATTCTGCAGTCAAAGCGTGCCGTGGCTCAAAAAAGTTTGAGAAACACTGATTTAAAATGAGAAAATCTTATAAGATTTCAGGTTTCTAACCATAGAGGTGTGGATATTTTTTAGAGAAGGGTTCTTTTTTCTTAACACCCCTCTTTTTGATTAGGGGTGTATGTCACCTAAACCTCTAGTTTTGGTAATGGTTTTGAAATTTTTTGTCTCATAACACACTTTTCAACCATCTTTTCCTGAGAAACACTGATTTTTAAAATTCTGAAAATATTTGCCAAAAAAAACATCAATTTAGTGACCATCAAGTGACCATAGACAAAAAAATATTTTTTTTTCTCTAAAAACAGGTCTTTTTTGGGTAATTTGAAATTTTCTCGTGGAATACCTGGTATTTCCTGGTGCAACACTATTATATCGCGTATCCTAGTTTGAACACCACAAATCTATGGATAGGATGTCATATCCAACGAGTATTATTTTCTCAAGATGATTCTTTATTTTATTCTTCTCAAAATCCACATAGACAGAATGGGCTTCCAACTTGAGGGTAGGACTGACATTTCACATTAATTATTATTGAACTTGAGCCTTTAATGTCATGACTCGTGGCAATGAAAAAAATGGAAGAAAAGTTTCGACTTTTTGGTTGAAAAGCAAAATACGAAATTTTGCAATAAAAGAGTTTGAAGCAGAAGCAAGTCGCCTTCGGCATTGATAAAAAAGCACAAGGATGTTGTTTCCATTTTTCTTATAAATTATTGCTACTGTCTGAAAAACTTTTTAACTCATTCATAAATTTTCTGTTTTCTCTCAAATTTTCTAGGTCCAAGCACAAGTACAAATAATAATTATCAGCAAACAACACAGTTAGGTAATAATAATCAAGATGGCCAGCAGCAACAGCAGCAGCAACAACAACAGCAGCAACATTTAATGCATCAACAATCAGCAAATATATCAAGTAGTAATAATAATAACTTAATTAGTAACAATAATAATTTTGGAAGTTATGGTAATACAACGGCATCAAACATTTCATCGGCAGCAGCGTCAACGACGACAAGTGGCTATAATGGAAATACAAATCAATCAATACCACGACCAATGCAAAAGGTGATTATTTAATGAATTTTATGAAGCATAGACAAGAATTAATGATGTCCTTAATTTTGCTTACAGGTGATACCGACAGTAGTATATCTTATGTCACGAATAGCTGTACATATGGAGATAGAGGGGACAGCGCAATGTCCGGCACAAGTAATGCTGGCTGCTGCACTCGGCTGTGAAGAATTAGGAATATCAAATAAATTGTTAGCACAAAGTGTTTTTGGACTGTGGATGTCGAGTCCACTTTTAGAGATACAACTTAAGCCGCATCATCGACCGTATGCTGTTCGTGTGGCATGGTCAAATCTACTTGAAAAAAATTCACATGGGAATGAGCTTGAAAAATGTTCTGACGATCCAATGACGACATTAAGGAGAAATATTTTCTATTCGAGACGAGATGAGGAGAAAATTAAGTAAGGAAAATTTATGTTTTTTGTGTGTATAGACATATCATTTAGATGCTTAATTTCGATCAGGGGGAATGAAAATTGATGGAAATTTTAAAATTTAAAACATTCAAAATTGAATGGCAAAAAAATTAAATCTTTTGATATTTTTAGTCCAGATTCTTTAACTTCAGTCTAATGAACAGCTAATCACTGGTGATTGCACCAGTTTCTGTAAATTATGTAACATACCATTACTTTGTTGCTATATTATTCCATCATGCAGCATCCAATAGCTGGGAAGAGTCAAAAGCTTCTCTCATGGGGGTAGCCAGAATTTTTTTTGGGGGAGAGGGGGTATCCCTATTTTGTATTTTTTTAGACACTAAGATTGATTCTTCGAGATTCTTCGAGAATTCTAAATAATTTTTTAAAACAAATTTTCTTGTTTTAAAGTTATTTTATTTAAAAAAACTTTGAATTGAATTTTGATCTCGAGGGGGTGTCCACCACCCTGGATACACTTCTGGCTCGGCATTATTTTATCATAGCAAAATGGGAAAGAATCTAGAAAAAAGCTGGGAAAAACATTGTATTCCTCTATAATCCCCCTGATTTGATTCACAGAGAATAGCATAAAAATCATTCAAGCATGATAATTTTACCACAAAAATCGAGCTTCATGCCAAAGGACCCTTTTTTCCTTTAACACTCTTTTTCCCCCTTCCATTTTCCTTATAATATTGCCCTTGACTTTTAAAGTATCAGTTCACATAAAATAAGGTTCTATTACCCTTTCCACATCAACAGTAAAGGCCCTTAAAAATCCAAAAACTGTCATTTTCTAGAATATCGTCGTATGAAAAAAGCCTTAATTTGACCTTTTATGCCTATGCGTTGCACAGTAATGAATTCAGCATCATTATCTATTTGAAATAATAAGAAAGTATCTATTTTTATACATAAGCATATATCTTCGCACATGTATACATGTGAGGATGAAATGAGATTAGAGGATTGCATCTGTGTAGGTTTTTGAGAAGAATATAGCAGCAATATAAACGTATCACATTATTTAGCATCATAAATTCAATTCACTCTAATTGCCTTGCTTATCTCATCGCATTTTAACATAATAGAAAAATGGCATTCCGCAATGGCATGAATAAAATTTCAATTTAATTACTTTCATTTGTGCTCTCATTTCACTTCAACTATGTGTTGTGGTTTAACTTTATTTAGACAGGAAGAAGTCTTTATTCCTTTCAGCCGCTTATCATAATTAAGTGGTTTTTCATTGTGCATTAATTATCATGCTCTAAGTGAAGATGGGGATATTTTAAATTATGTATGTAATGGGATAATAATACTTTCTGGATTTTCTACTTTATGTCTAATTAGAAAATTTAATTGAGGTAGAAAGGTTGGGGGAAATTTTTGTTTTGTTGGATTTCAGCCAGTTTTGTTGGAAATTTTTAATTTTTTGGAGACAAATTTACACATTTATGAGAAAGTTGATATTTAAAAATGAAAGCTTGACCTAAATTATATCCAAAAATGTATCAAGTTTTAGTCTAGAACTTCAAAAAATATTATATTATTCTACAAAAAAATTGCAAAAATAAATCCGCAGCCGGCAGGATTCGAACCTACGCTCTCTAAGAGAATTTGATTTCGAGTCAAACGCCTTAACCACTCGGCCACGACTGCTCAGAATTTAATTGGTTAATAATTGACAAAGAGTCATTATTGAGTAACGATCTGTTTGGTTAAAAAGTTATTTTTTTTCCAAAAATTAGAATTAGCTGCTTAGGAGTCATTCACTTATGACGTCCATCAAAAAATGGGATTTTTTAGTAAAATAGGATATAAAGTGTCACAAAATCTCAGATCCCCCCCTCCCCCCTAAATCATGGACGTCATAAGTGAATGACCCCTTAACACCAGATAAGATGGATTTCAGTGCCAAACCAAAACAAAAGTCGACACAAAAAAAATTAGTCTAAAAGTGATTTAAAAAAATGTTTTGATCCTTTATTTTTCCATTGTCTGGTCACTTTAGTCATAATAAATATATGAACATCATTTTTCCAGCTACCAGACTGAAATGAATTTTCGCCTTCATATTCGAACGCTTTTTCCAGTCTACCTAAAGTTATGCTTGGTTAAATTATTTGATTAGAACTTTCTGATGAAAAAATGACAAAACAAAAACCATCATAAAAATAGAATTGAGAAGATTTCAACTTTATATTTTCGTTGCTGAAGACAAAATATCAACGTCATCTATTTCAGAATTTTGATGTTCAAAAAATTGATTGTAAAACTCAGCAAAGCATATTTTTGTTGACTGAAAGGATAAAGAATTTAATTAAGCTGGATAAAAATGTTTGAAATATTTGAGTGAAATTTCATATTTACTGATTTTAATCCACAAAGTAATCCTTTAATGAAAATTCTTGCATCAAAAATTTGTCTCCTGAAATTAAATAAATTTTTCCACAATCAACTTTGTTAATTTCTTGTGTAATTAAATGAAATATTTTCTTTTTTTGTCATTTTCCATATGAACAGAGATCCAAGGATACTAGAGCTTTTATACGAGGAAGCACGTCATAATGTACTTCTTGGAAGGTATATTATGGAACCAGCTCATTCAATAATGCTAGGTGGAATTCAGGCGCGCATTGAATTAGGACCATATAATGTTCATACACATACTGTTAGTTATTTTAGGTAAGTTAAGATTTAATTTTTAAATTATAATAAATTTTAATTAATTCAAAAAAAAATTATAATTTTTTCCAGAGAAAATCAATTTAGGTTTTTGCCAGCACATGTGGCGAGAAGTACAAGCTGGTCATGGCTTCCGTACAGTAGACAAACATCAGCAGAAGTAAGACTGTTAGAACAATTTAAACGTGTACCAACAACAGCAACGACGAGAAAATTGATGCGCAAATATTTGGAGTTTTGTTGGGCACTTCCATTTTACGGGTATGAAGCATCTTTGTATTTAAATTATAAATAGTAGTATTCAGTCATGATGATGAGGAAAGACAGAACAGAGAGGAAAATGAATAAATAAATGACAAAAAAAAGAGACTAAAATGCCATCCACCCACTTTTCACTTACATTTTGTTTCCTCTGCTAATAAAACAATGGAAATTGAAGGAAAAACGATAGTGCCATCCATTTTGCACTGTTATTCTTTTTTGTTACTTATTCTCTTTCTCTGTTTCTTCTTCACATTCAATGTATTTTTAATGCTCTAAAGCCTCTTTTGTTTGAACAACGAACTCATTAATTAAATTGCTTTTTACTGTTTCCACCTCTTCATTTTTTTATGATCGCACCACGAAACAATGTCCTTGTTATTTGTGAATTCCGTTTAACAATATTTTTCATTCCTTTATCTCTGTTATGGAATTTATAAATACATAAACTATGGATTAACAATACAACAGTGCTGCCTTTTTCCACGGACAAGTGGAACAACCAGTTCGAGGTCTTATGAACCTATTTCAACAAAAGGATATTCCCGTTCTGATAGCAATTAATGAGAAGGGAATTTATATCGTCGATCATGTTGAGAGTGTGAGTATTGGTGTTTTGGGATCTATGGATATGGGATTTTGGGTCAATTAGGATGGATTTGCTGAGTACAAAGCTTTTATAGAATCCAGCACGATTTTTGTAAACAGTTCCCTTCAAAAATTAATTTCCATTCTTTCATTTCACAGACACTGCTGCTAGGACTAAAATATGAAGATTTTTCATGGGACTTTGGTAAACCGCCAACTGTCAGCGACGATCCAGAATGTTTGCCTTGTTTATTTATACAGGTTTGTATACTTACACATTACCCCCTTTATTTATGTATATTTTTTTCGCTGTATTGTAAAAATTACATTACTGTCTATTTATGGACGCTATGGCGACGGAAGCAACGAGAAAAATATATATTTTGCAACCATAATTATGGATATTGCGCTGCATATTTTGTTGACTGTAAAAATTAATTTAAAACACCCAAAAATTCTCATTTTCTCGCTGCTGCCAAGTTGCCAATTTTTTTTTTCTTCCTCTTTTTTGCCCTTGATTGATTGCGAGTGAATACTTTCATGCTTATTCAATATTTTTGTTTTCGTCCCGTCATGCTTCATTACATCATCCTCTTGCGACTGCTGAAAATGCGGGGAAAAATAACAAAAACAAAAATACTGAAAAACGAATTAAAAAACCGCATTGACATGTACAAAACCGTACACATACATAACAGTTTGGTGCTGTTGAAAATGGAATCACTGTAACGAAATTGATGCAAATTTTCTCGAGACAAGCAGCAATGATGGACGCCTTAATTTCACATTTTGCCGAACAAATGCGACGCCGAAAGGATGGAACGGATGCCATCGAAAATGTTGCTGACGATGGTGAGTTTTTGTGAGCTTTTAAGTGGGGGTTGGGGGAAAACTAAGTGTTTTTTAGAATTGATTGAATTTATGAAAATTCAAGCTAATTTTCGAGTATTTTAACTCATCTACATTCGATTGTTCATGTAATTAATTCTTTTTTTTCCTAATTATTCCATTGAATTAATTTTTTTCTATAGAACCAAATCCCATTCAAAATAATGGCATAGGTGTGCTGAGCAATAAATTCTCACGTCTCACGCTCGCCACATTTGATGATGAAGGACGATGCATAGGACAAATGGGCTCATTATCGATAAGCTATTAACATTTAATTATCCTTTTTAATGATTTCATTTGAAATACTCATCATGTAATCACGCTCCGACTATAAAATGAATCTGCTGTATCCAAATAACTAGAATAATGATAATAATATAATGAAGAAGAAAAAATATGTGAAGAAAAGTTGTTTTCCAAATTAATGAAATGATGAAGTAAAGAGAAATGTTTAGGTAAGAAAAATATTTAAAAAAATTCCTACACACACTCAACTAAGGGGGATGGAAATTTTTCGGATCAATGATTAAATTTTTTGAGAGGATTTTTAAGATATTTGAATATAAAAACAAATTATAAAATTTAGAGATTGATTTTTCATGAAAAATTAAATTTCTAAATTTAAATCTTTAAATTTTATTTTAATAAAAAAAATTATTTTCAAAATTTAAAAAATTGATTTTTTATTAAAATTTTCAAAATATAAAAAAATTGATTTTTTATAAAAATTTAAAAAGTTAATTTTTCATAAAAATTTAAAAAATTGATTTTTTATAAAAATTTAAAAAATTGTTTTTTTTTAAAAAATGACAACTGAAATTTTTAAATTTTTGAAAACTGATTTTTTATAAAAATTAAATTTAAAAATTGATTTTTAAAAATTCTTTAAAAAATTAAATTAATTTTGACTTTTCGAAATATTTCCACCCCAAAAACACCCACACGTTTCTATTTTAAAAAAGGACAAATGATAGCTTTAACGTCATTTAAAAGCTTAAAAAAATTACATGAAAATTGAATTAAATTAAATTTATCTTAAAAGAAATTAAAACAAAATATGTGAAAAAATAATTAATTTTTTTTATCTCCATTTATGTGAATATTGTACGTATTCATCCATACATTAATGAAGACGAAAAATTTTATGATTTCATAATTTAAAATATAAATTAAATATCGGAGTAAACAAATAATTGAAAGCATAAATAATCAAAGAAAATTTTCTCTCTTACTTTTATTATTCATTCAAATTTATTACATACACACATACGTACTCATTCACCTCACAAACACACACGAATAAAAATTTTATATATTTTTGCGACGAAACGAAACAAAAACTCAAAAAATTTAACTGAAGGAAAATTTTGATATGAAATCAAATGAAGCAGATGAGAAAGTAATTTTGAATTTCTAAATTATTGAATTAATTAAATTTAATTTAATAGAAAATTTCTGTGTTATTTATGAATTGACATCTTCGCTGTTGTATGAATTCAAAGTTATTTGTGGAGCTTTATACAGGATTTCTTCAATTTTGATTATGATAAGATCTCTGCAGAAAATATTTTTCCACGTGGAACATACAGCTTCATGTTGATGCTATTTTTAAAAAGGAAAATAATTTTTTGCGCATCTTTTTGCGGACGTCAATTCTTATTTGAAGTGAATTTAATGTAGGATGTTATTTTGTTAGTCTAATTTTGCATAGAAATCTCACGAACGCTTAGATCTTTTCAAAAATAACAATTTAAATGGCAAACTCATCCTAATCCTCAAAGCCTTACAAAAACTGCTTTTTTTAGAAGTAAAGCAACCCTTTTGTGCATAAAATTAGTACGTCAGTAGGCATTAAAACTCAGTATAAATAAAATCAGTTTTAAAAATTAATGGTTCCTTCAAGTTGCATTGACTATGAATCAAATAAGACTTTGAAAACATTTGGTAGAATCTGCTTGAAAAAAGAGTTTGAAAACTCCGGACGCTCATGGCTCTGGGTATGCCCATGTTAATACCTGAATCAAAAACTGTTACAATGACTCTGAATTGTCACAAGATCGATTCTCAGTAGAGCAATTTGTTTCAGTTCACAGCTTTATTTTGAAGATTACAGTAATGATCCCACTAAAAACTTTGAGAATTATTAGATCTGGCGTAGCCACACACTCGTTTAATTCTCATTAGCCATGGTCATGGGTCAGACACTATTGTAAAAGTATGTAGCAATTTTTACAATTTTTCAATCTATGGATAATCATTATCATCAAGCTACCAGTTAAATTCAAATGCAGACTCTGTTCATATCGAAATTTTCCAACCCAACCTCACAAAATTCAACACAAAACACACTAGAAGAAAATTAACACAAAAAAAGTTAAGTGACTAAAAAAATTATAAATTATTCACAGTATCAAATTAATCATGAATAATTTTGAGTCCAATGATAAAACGTGAAAAAAGAGACGACAAACCGACAAGTTCATTGAATTTTCTCAAATCAATTCATGACTTTAATTCGGTGCTGTGATGGAAAAAAAACCTCTGCCTTCCTCATCTAAATGAAAAAGAAGTAATAACTCAAATTATTTAGAGCGAAAAAATTAAATGAAACGTTAAACCTGCTATTAAAAAATTTTACATTTCATTTCTTGAAACTGAATCGGCTAAAAAAAGGAATTTTAAAACACGACTAATTGAAGAAATGTAATTTTTGTGTTCGATAGAAATTACCGGAAGTGTAGTTAAGCATGAAAAAAAAATTTACTTCCACATCAATATTATGATAAGATGAAATAAATGACGAACAAAAAGTTAAGATGATGGAATGTAACTAAAAATTTGGAAATTCATTGTGTATATAAATCATTTAAGAAATAATATTAAATTGAAGAGAAATGAGAGAAAAATTATGTTGGTGAAAAGTTGGCATTAAAAGGAATCGGTAATAAATTCAAGGTAGATTTTAGATAACTAATGGAGCAGATGATGATAACTTCAAGGTTTGAATTTAAGATACATTAAATCTTGAATTTGATCTTGAGAATATTTTGAAGTTGATCCGTATTAAAAATAAGATTTGGAACCTTCTCATAAGGTTGACTCAGAGCCGGATTCAGCTTCAATATGGCATCAAGCCGGATAAGCGTCAGAGGCATGCTCACAAAAAAATTAGAGGAGATCTAATAATTTTCGATCTTATACTCATTTGAAGTTGTTGTTAATGCTAAAAGTACGTGAATGATTAATAAACAAATTAAAGCTTTAGAACTTCAGAATAAAATTAAGTCAACATTCATTTTTCATAAAAAAAATTTTGGGGGCACCATCGGACCCCCTTACCCCTGAGTACGCCTATGGTAAGTGAGCAAAAAATGAAATTCAAGTCCAACTCACTCACTCTATCTTACATGGCTCACTGCGGGGGCATACCCAGAAATATTTCGAGGGTGTTTGAAATTTTTTTGTATAGATTGCAAAATTTAGGGATTTTCTTAAAAACCCCTAACAAATTGAATGAAATTTCCCAAAAAGAGAGGATGGTTTGACCCCAAAACCCCTCCCTTAATACGCTCCTGGCTCACTGTTTATCTATGTTCAATAAAGTTTTAAAGATCCTCAGATCTCTAGTTTACTTTACAACCCCATTCCTAATTTATACTTTTGATTTGTAAATTCATTAATCAGAAATTCCAAATGCTCAATTTTATCTGCACCATCCGTACAACTAAAATTCACCTGAGATTTAATGCCATCTCGATTTTAATGCTAACATTTCTTGGGTGTAAAAAAAAAGTCTTAAGCACAACGCCATTGTGCTCAATCATGCTCAAAAAGGTGGATTACATACTTTAATTTCAGGATATATGTGTAAAGCTGAATGCATGAAAAATATCTATGAGAGTGTGTGAGTTTAGATCAACGTGTGGGAGAACATGTATGTCAAAATAAGAGTAAAAGTCACATTAAATGTGGAATATAAATGATATATTCTCACATCGCAATGAAGCAAAAATAGCAACAACAATGATTTTGGTGTAAGCAATCGAGAATGATGATGATGGAAGTAAAAGGAGCGTTACGTTGGAAATTAATCATGGTAAGGAGAACAGAAACAGCAGCTATAAAAAATGCGAAAGAAATTTTTTTTTCTCGAAAGAAGCATTTATAAATTGTGCCAGAGGAAATATAACGAGATTGAACTGATAATGAATGCTTTTCTATTTCTCATTCACTTCCACTTCTTCATCCCCACCATCTCATTGCCATTATACCGCGGTATATATTCATGGTTGTGTATATAATGTATGTATGTTAGCATTTTTATTGAAATGATACGAGATATGTTTTAAAATGATGAAAAAGTTATGGATTTGAGCATGACATTTGAGATCGTGACGTTTTTGCGTTTCAATCCGATTCTGTGCGGGTGCTTAAGATCTGTAAATAGTTATTAATACACTGGTGGATAGGAATTAAAACAAAATTACAGAAATATGATTCTCAAAGGATTATAATTAACGTAAAATTTTTTTTACAATACATTAACAAATTGTTATCCTTCCATTTTATTCCTTATGTTGAATAACACATAATTTGCCAAAACCAACTCTGATTGCATGATTCTCCATTCTTCAATTTCAGCCATACAGAAAATAAAAATATCTAATTCAAAAAAGAAAAAAAGCGAGAGGGTATGAATGAAAGGAGAGGATTTAATGAAAAAGATTATGGATTAAGTTCCTACCTAGCTGAAAATATGTTCTCTCATTTTCTTTTCTTAACATTATTTTGCGTGCTTGCAGATCTTCATGTTATACGATGGGATTTTCTTGTAAATTATGTCATTAAGCTTTTTTGGAACGATATTTGGAATGATAAGAAAACTTCGATACTTTTTCATAGATTTGAATGGAATTAGTTGAAAATAAATATAGGGGGCTTTTGGAATCAATTTGCTACTTAACGAAGAGGAAATATTGAAAGTTCTAAGGTGAAATTTAGTGAAGCTTGTCATAAAAAGCTCCAAATAAGCTTTAATAAAGAGGTTGTGGAAGACCCTTTTGAAAATTTGATTCATTTATTTTAATGAATTTAATTACACGTACTATGGTCTTATATTCCACACATCTCATAAATTCAAATTTGTAGAAATTATTCATGGTGTCTAGGTGCCCTGGGGCGTAACCAGAGAGGTTTTTGGGGTCAAATTCCAACTTCGATGGATATTATCTTCAATTTTTTTTAGAATTTTTCGAGAAAAAATTCCCAAAATCCCCTAAATTTTTGCGTGCTTACAAATAAATTTCAACTAACCCCTTTAGAAATTTTTTAGATTCGCTGTGTCAAATCTTTTTTGTTACAGCCAAGACTAGATCAGAATCTACGGATATGTATTAAACCAGTGTCGAATCTGTTACAAATACTATTCATGTAAAGCAATGCACAAGAAGAAAAGTTCTACTGTGTCAGAGATTGCAGCCATATCTCAAATACCAAACCTAGTCAATACTAACTAAAAAAAATATAACTTAATTCTACTTTTTGCTTGGCTGCCATGTGGCCAACATTTCATGTGTGCCGATCGGGTTGATGACGTTTGAAAATACAAACGATAAAAGTAGGAGGGTAAGTTGACAAGTAAAGGTATAAATATTTTTTATAAAAATCCCACACTGAACGACTATGATGTTATTATATACAGCATCCTACACAGTAATGAACTTTTAAATCAACCACACTCAAATTTGTCACGTCAATCGACATTATGTAACAGTTTTTTATGCAACAATATAGATTGGAGGACAAGCAATTGATAAAAAAAAGAGTTACTTAGTTGATTACAATAAGAACCAATTATAGACTATGAAGTATTGAAAAATCTCACCGTAGGAGTCTCATTCTTCTGTAACAAAAAGTTATTGACTCTGTTAATGACATGATTTATGAGTATTTTCTTCTTTAATGTCATCTTCCGTACCTTATTTGCTATTTTCCTACATACAAATACAAATACAATGAATGAAAAAGTTTTATTTCTTTTAACTTATTTTGTTCTTATCAATGTGTATGAAATAGGGTAGAAAAAGGAAGGAAAGAGAGAAGAAAGTAATTAATAGCATGGTTTTCGAAAACTCTTGTTTCACTCCTCGTCATCATCATCGTCGTCGATTCCTTCGCTTTGATAATCATACTCTATTTTTTTCTTCACAAATGATCCCCTTCCGACTTAAACTAATTTATATGGGTCATTCAAAATGACTCGATTTAATTACTTTTTTTTCCTACTTCCTCTCGTTTCACGTCTCTCTCCTCTCGCTTTTGATACGATCATATGAAATAATAGCGAAAATGAATGGAAAAATTTGCTCGGGCTACGAATTGCCACAGTCTTATCGCTCTACTATTATGCTTTCTTATTTCACAATTTCTTTTTTATTCATTCTCTTCTTTTCTTTTTGGATTAAATGATACAAAATAAATTTCGCCTCTTTTCATTCCATCTACTCAAATGGAATAATTTTTTTCCCTTCTTCCTCTTGTTCGGCTATTTTCCTTCGAGCGCATTTTCCAAATAATTATGTTTTGAGCTTCAATTGTTGTCTGTGTATCTGATTGTCTGTTCGTCAGTCTGGCAGGCTGACTGAATGTCAGTTTGTCTTAATTGCAAAAGTATTTGCCTGCCTGTCGTCCTTTAGATGAATCAGAAGAGAAGAAAAGTCTGAAGGTAATATGATTGGTCTAAAGATTTTTCATTTTTTGCTTTTAAAGCAGAGCAATCGGTCATAGCTTCAAGCAGGGGCATATTCTGGAGGGAGGGGGGCGTTTGATGTCAAAATCTCCTAAGTTTTGAAAATCGAATGCTAGTTTTGAAAAGAAAGGTCATGAATCTCCCCAAAAAAAGTTTATAATTTGAAAATATCCTGGATACGCCCCTAGATTAAAGAATAAAAGTTAAGAATAAATACACAGCCAAATATTTTCATTCATTTATGAAAATTTAATATATGTGAACTGAAATATTCACCATTGTCTAGAAAATTCCGTTTGATAATTTCTAAAAATGTTCACATATCAATTGGAAATGATTTTTCGTGATTTTAAGGACTTCACCTAGCATAGTATGCAAGGGTGTAACCAGGGGTGTCAAACCCCCTCGACGGAAATTTTTTCCAATTTGTTGGGATTTTTCGAGAAAAAATAATTAACACCATTTAAATTTTGACATCAGGTGTGTTTGGGGACAAATCCACCCTCGCTAAAAAGTTCTTCAATTTGTTAGTTCAAGAATAGAGCGAACATTTTGGTGGTGTCCAACTTTAAAGATACAAGAATACAATTTTTTTGAAAAATGCGCTTAATTCTCTTTATTTTCTTACTAAATTGACAAATTTTTTGCCTAAACGATGGATCTTCGAGGAATAAAAATCTTATAAAGAAACATAAGGAATGAAATGAATTGAATTTTGATAGAAAAAAATTAAATAAATGGTAATTGTAAAGTAATATCAATCAGAAAGAAATATTTCTCTCATTTGATAAGAAAAAAATATCAACGTGAGTTGTGGATATTAGGCTATTTATGACAAATAATAATTTCTACATTAAGTATCAAATTAATAAGAATTAATGAAGAAAAATAATAATTTTTATATTTCTTAATTTCTCTTTTAAAAAAATATTAAGGAATGACAAAATGATGAAGGAACAAAAAAGATTGAAAATTAATTCAATTTTAAAACGCCAATGATGATAAAAAAAATTAAATTTCAGGGCCTCAAAAACACAAATTAATAAATGAAAGAATTCAAATTAAAAATAAATTTATTTTTCATCAAAATGTAAAGTAGAATATGCCCTCATTTAAGTCACATGAGTACATTTTTTTTCCGCATAAAATATTGAGTATTGAATTCATAAAAGCGCCCTAGAGCTGCCGTTTTAATTAAATCTCCCCATGTGTGCAGATTAATTTGTGAATTTATTTTTCATTTTTTCAAATGAAAATGAATTTTATTATCAACAAAATGGAAATTCCCAAGGAAATCATTTGCAGTGATATTGATGGTAATGATTCTTTTGTGTTAACAACTTTTTTGTTATGGATACCAACGTGTTCAATTCATTTTAAGTATGTAAGTTGAAAACAATGTGATTTAGTCGACTAGTAATTTTATCAATTTTCTTTTGTTAGTGATAGAATTTTTTGGAAGCAAAATGAATGGATATTAATTCGGACATGATTAATAATGCAATATTAAATGTGTTCCTAGAAATTTTAATTAGTTTTTTGAAAAATTTCTACAAAATCGCTCATCAAAATTTTCTAAAATAATTAATTTTTTATGAAAAGAAAAACATAAACGTAGATGCTGCAGATTTTGATGATTTTGTAAAATTAATTTTTGGACATAATTCTGAGAAAATTCGACTAACAAACATGAATGCTTTTGTTATTAATGACTATGGCAGTAATGTAGGTCATGATACACTAAAATGATTCATTATTTTATTCTCAGAATTTAGAGCTGAATATGCAAATTTTGATGGCTAGAAGATTGGAATAAATTTTCTATTATGTGAGTTTTAGGCAGGGGCGTAGCCAGGGGATGGTCCTTAGGTGCCCGGGCACCCCCTCTCGAATTCAAAATTCGACACAAATCTTTATTTTTTTTTATTTTTTAAAATCGAAAAATGAACTTTTTTACAGAAAAATGTTCAAGACTACTCGCAAAATCAATCTTAATTTCTAAACTTCAAAAATTTTGGCTACGCCCCTGGTATTGGGTGTCAAAACAACTACATCCTGTTTTCTGCCATCTCATAGAAAATTCTATTAGACACCCCCTGAATTCCTGAACTATAGACCAACTCATGCAATCAAAATTGCATAATTCAAAGCATTTTAATAAATATTTAAAATTCAATTTTAACAACAAATTGAAATTATTTCATTAGTTATGAATTATCATTTAAATTTCTATAACATGTCTGATTGTGATGAGCTATTGATATTCATTTTGCCTGCAAAAATATTTAAATCAGCAATGATGTGCAATCAAATATGAAAATTGTAATCAACAAATATTGATGATATTTAAATTGAATTTTTTTTTATCAGCTCTTTTATTTTTCAATTATGTTGTTGCTCCTTTTTCTCTTTTAGTGTTTTTTTGTACAGATGAACCTACATAAATCATTACTATAGAATTGTATGAAAATAGTAAATGAAAAAAAAAAATATTTTTTATGTAATATTCATTGATTGTGATTAAAAGTCAGTCAGTAAGAAGGATGAAAAAGGATTAAAATGAAAATAAATCTCTATATATATATGACACAAAAAAAGTAATTAAACTATCGCGGATTTACGATACTGAACATTTGAATCATTTATTAAGATAATGTAGTAAATGACTAAAGTAATGAATAAAAAATTATGTAAAATACGGAATGAAATAAATTAACATCATGCATACATATTGATTAAGTAACTTAAATTAAAAAAATATGAAAATATTAAAAAGCAAAAAAAATACAAAAAAAATCGAATGTGAATTATTTATGGGAAGCTGGGCTGAGATTTGTGGTTTAAATGGAGTTTTGGGGTACATAATTTGATAGAATTTTGAAATTTTTATCAAATAAATCAAGTTAAAAACTAAAAAATTTAAAAATCTTTCTAAAATACTTAAAAAATTAAATTTTTAAAATTTAAAATTTTTAGTTTTAAAAATTTGAAATTTTAAATTTTAAAAATACAAATTTTTTAATTTTTAAAAATTTAAAATTTTGAATTTTAAAAATTTAAAAGTTTTAAAATTTCTAAAATTCAGAATTTTAAAAGTTTTAAAATTTGAAAAATTCAAAAGCATTTTAAATTTGTTTTAAATTTTGTAATTTCAAATATTTTTGAAAATTTTCAAATTTTGGTAAAATGGAATTCAATAATTTCTCAAAACTCCCTTTATATCAACAAATCTCAATCGATCTTCCCATCAATAATTCACAAACCATAAAAAAATCACTCACTCACAAAAAAAGAGATGTGAAATTGTAATTATGATAATTAAAGCATTGATTTAAAAAAAATGAAGAGATGGAATCATAATTTTTTGTCCTTTTGAATTTATTTTATGACAGATGCAACAGAAGAATAAAAAAGAGAAGAGATTAATTAACAGTAAAAAATGCAGAAAAATGGTAAAACTATTTTAAAAATGAGATGAAAAATGAATAAAAAAATTTTTTCCACAAAAATGCTGATAAATAAAAATGAAAATTTGTTTTAATTATCTTGATGCTTAATTTAAGTTTCAGGCAGTACGGTTGGATAATTTTCATGCTTACAACTATTTTTTCACCACGAAAACTGCGCTTCTAACCACAACAAACTCACAAATTAATTTACCTTCCTTTCCTTCTTCAAGCACTGATGAGAATTTTTAATTTAAAATTCAAAAGCTCTTTATTGGATATTTCAAAGCTTTTCATTAATGATATTCTCCATTGAATTATTCATTGATGAACTAATTGATTTTTTTCGATAGATTTCAGTTGTTTGATTGAAATTTTCTTTCAGTTATTGACATGATGAAAACAAAATATTTTTTCTACCGAAAAATTAGGAACGAAATTAATTAAAAAGTTCTTTTTTTCTGGACTGGCATGGTAATTAAAACTCTTTTGCTGATGTTGATGTTTCTGTCAGATTTTTGATAATAAATTGTTTTTTAAATGTAACTTAGAACTGAAAATAATAAATTTTTAGCAAGAGGCGTAGTGAGCGGGGTGTTGATGGACAAATCCCCTTCTAGACGGAAAAATTTCTTCAATTTCCCATATTTCTGGCTACGCCACTGGCAAGAAGACTCAAATTACAATTTTGTTAGTTCAAAACAATTCTGAAAATTAATTGGTATTCAAATACTGAGAATATTATCTGATACTTTCTAGAGCAACTTAATTTTCGTTTTGTATTCTGAGAAATCTAAAAATACTATATTGAAACACAACAATCCTAACTCAAATTCAGCTGTTGAATTAATGTCCGATAGCAAAACAGTAATTCATAGGATGACTATCTGTTGGGTTAATAATAAGCACAAACAGATTTACAATGAAGAGACGATGTTGTCTCATATGAGTTCAAATGAATACTAAATTTTACATAGAGAGGGGAAAACAACTTTAAAAGGGGTAATCAACTAATTGTAGTTGCTAACACAATTCAAATACAAAACGACCGAACACTATCTGTGTATTTTTGTACGTATCTGGAAAATTTTAAAAGCTTCGAAAGAATTAAAAAATCATCAACCAAGAAGCTTGAAGTCATTGGTTAAAGTCTAATCCAAAGCTCTAACTTTTTTCCGTACTTTTTTACTAGAAATTGTAAAAATATCTAACAAAATTCAAAACAAAAATAAATTTTGTTCGTTAGTTTTTAGGAAATATCCCAATTTTTTTTTAAAAAAAATTCCTGGTCACCCTTGCTTTTTATAAAATCCACCGAATGCTTTTCGATTCACAAGAATTAATTAATACAAGACATAATAGAGTTAATCACAATAAGCTATTGAGGGCTCTATCCATTAATTTTCTGTTGCTGATATTTCCCAATTACCTCAAACCATTCGATTCCATTGGCAGGACTACATTAGTCACTAAGAGCACCCATCTTGCCAACAAAAAGAGGTAGAATTTTCCATTAGCCGTAACTTGATTAAATTCAATCAACCTTAGGTAGCAATATGGAATGAATTTTTTTAACTTTCTCCCTCTTTCTTGTTTTGAGGATTTGGCGAGGAAATACAAAGAAAAAAATCTGAAAGGTCTAAAAAAGTTTTATTTTGCGAAAGAAAAATAATGAAACGAAAAAGTTTTATTTTCTTTTCCTCTCATTTGCAGCGACTAGATGTATTCAAGAGGGAAAATTCGAAGATTGAAACGAAGCGAACGACAATACATCACAATTTACATTGCCAGAACTATAACTCCTACTGCTGTGACACAGCACGTAATGAACGCTTTGCTATATGTTGGCATGATTTACTAGCACTTGATTACTGTGCCTTTGGGATGCTTATGTATTGGGTCATTTCATGTATGAATTTATTAATAGCCGTACGATGATTTCTATATTTCAATATTCTTTTGAAAAGTTTGGTGACTTTGTTCTGTTGAACATGTAAGCTGTGTGTGGAATAAATCTTTTAATGGAAAATTTTGATATATAATAATGCAAACGGGTATCAGCTACTCATGAATCCAACTGAGACCACTGCGATTTCAATCGAGAAGAGCTTTTCAAAAGAATTGACAAGAGTATTTCAGGCTTTTCATTAAATTTTGTATTTTTTTTAAAGATTTTCAAGTCGTCGTCCATTAAGGCTACATCAGGGTTGTATCTAAGGGTTAAAACTGCTGGTTAAGATGTGTTTTTATTCAAAATTTGTTAAATGCATGAGTCAGACACTAACAATCGTGATTTTATCAATTTTTAAATCGTAAAAATCATAATTTTGTAAATTTTTGTGGACAGGCAATTTGAACAAATTACAGTAACAGAGTCAGATGGAAAACTATTTGTCGTAACCTAAGCTACACCATTGGAGCATGTTTACAGAAAGTAAGGGTGTACATTCATATTCTTTGTAGCTGTAGGTCATTATATGGGCAGCGTCTTAAGCACTTTAATAAGGATGTTGCTATTATTGAGGATATACGGAAGCAGCGCTATTCGGACATTATTGGATTTATCAAAGATATAAGGATTTTATCGTAGAGACTTGGGATGGTACAACAGATCATCGATCGCAGTGCCTTTTTGCCTTTAGCAAACCCATTATTGTAATCTATTCTTCTAAGGGTGTACCCAGGAACTTTTCAATGGCCCTTCAGAAGAAGGGTCGATCCACGAAACCACCTTCATAAATTCACCCCTAAATTAGTCATCCAATTTTAACAAACGTCTACTTTTTCTCTTTAATAAAAAACATCGAAGTGAGACTTGAAAAATTAAGAAGAATAAATGGCAAATGATTCCATGGAGCTAAACTACAATGTAATTCAATGTTCCAAAAATAATCTAGGTCAACTTACAATGTTGTTTCTCGTTTGCTGAGATCAAAACTACGGATACTGTAAATCAATTTTTGTGTGTTACTGTATAAAAGTAAATATACATTACGAAACAAAATGAAATATTCGATCAAGAAAATTGTCAACTCATCCGTGAGCACTAAATTTACAGAAATGCTTACAAAGCAGAAAGTAAATACGTCAAAAACTATGAAATGAAAATATTAAGTTAATGAACGATGAAAACTACAAAATAATATGTGTATTTTGGATTTTATTTGTTTTCTTATTTGTATTACTATCTGCGTGGTTTTTCAATGGAAAGTCCTGTATTTTTCAACACTGTCTTGTATAAATTTGGAAATTTTGTTCCAGGTCCTGTACTTTTTTCGGAAATTTTAAATTTCAAATTTCCCACTATTTCTTGTATTTTTGAGAAAATTTATCGAATGTACTGTATTTTCCTGAAAATTAGATGGGCATCCTAGGTATTAGGGATTTTTTCTCGAAAAACCTTAGCAAATTGAAGAAATATTCCGTCGAGGGGGTGTTTTAACCCTCCAAGTACCCCCATGACTACGCTATGATATATATATTGTGAACTATTATTTCTCCAGCTATAAAAACTCTTGCATTATACTTTCTAAAGTACTGTACAAGCATAAACAAGATCAAACGTAAGTAGCAAAGAAAGAAACGCAATGGTAATAGAAAATTGTGATAAATTTATAAGGTACTTTCGCGTAGAGCAGCGAACAAGAATGTGGAAAAAAATACATAATGGATTCTTGAAAGAATTATGCATTAGTTTTGTGCTGTAGCACATACACAAGCTGAGATACGAGGGAATGTTTATTGCATAAAAATACAATCTCAACGTCATATAAAAAAATGAGGATGAAATGTTAGTCACAACTATATTTTCTATGTGCTAAATTTTAAGTTTATATGCAAACTCTTAAAGCTTTTATCTTAAAAAAGGATACTTACATGGTTTGGACATTTACACTGTTATATGAATTTTAAAATCCTTATATTTATTATAATAAATATTAATGATGTAGAGCAATATTTATATATGTACAAATACGTATACGTTTGAGCCCACGATTGAAGATTTATTTGGAAAATTCGAGTATTGCTTGCCCAAATATAATAACTTTAGTAATTTACAAAAATGTTAGTTAAGCTTTAAGCCTAATTTAAGAGTATATTTTTTTTTAGCGCATTTTCCAAACTCTGTTTGAAAGGCGCTATTGTCCTCGCTTTGTCCGTTATTCTGTTATTCTGTTATTCTGTTATTCTGTTATTCTGTTATTCTGTCTGATCTCGTATCTACTTTCGCAGGGAAGGTCCAATCGACTTGAAATTTGGCACACTGGTAGCTTTCATATCTAGGACCAGACCGAAGAAAGGATTTTGGAATTGGTCACTTCCTTCCTGACTTATAGCCATTAGAAGTGACTGCTGTCCATACTTTTCATACATTTTTCATACAAATTTAACTTTTTTGTTAAAACTTTTGCATACCTTAACCAAATGAGCTGAAATTTGGCATGGAGGTTCCTTGGCTGTGCCTGATTATGGAACCGACGCCATTTTGGATTTCGAGGGGCATGCAACTACGCCAAACTCATTTTAGCTCTAACTTTGATTTGCTTTGACCAAATGAGCTGAAATTTGGCATGTAGGTTCCTTGGCTGTGCCTGAATATGGAACTGACGCCATTTTGGATTTCGAGGGGCATGCAACTACGCCAAACTCATTTTAGTTCTATTTTTGATGTACTTTGACCAAATGAGCTGAAATTTGGTATGTAGGTTCCTTGGCTGTGCCTGAATATGGAACCGACGCCATTTTGGATTTTGAGGGGCATGTAACTACGCCAAACTCATTTTAGTTTTATTTTTGATGTACTTTGACCAAATGAGCTGAAATTTGGTATGTTGTTTCCTTAGCTGTGTCTGAATATGGAACCAACGCCATTTTGGATTTTGAGGGGCTAGAAGCTACGCCAAATTGATTTTTGCTTTAACTTTGACCAAATGAGCTGAAATTTGGTATGTAGGTTCCTTAGCTGTGTCTGAATATGGAACCGACGCCATTTTGGATTTCAAGGGGTTAGAAGCTACGCTAAATTGATTTTTGCTTTAATCTTGACCAAATGAGCTGAAATTTGGTATGTAGGTTCCTTGGCTGTGTCTGAATATGGAACCAACGCCATTTTGGATTTCAAGGGGTTAGAAGCTACGCCAAAGTGATTTTTGCTTTAACTTTAACCAAATGAGCTGAAATTTGGTATGTAGGTTCCTTAGCTGTGTCTGAATATGGAACAAACGCCATTTTGGATTTCAAGGGGTTAGAAGCTACACCAAAGTGATTTTTGCTTTAACTTTAACCAAATGAGCTGAAATTTGATATATATGTTCCTTAGCTGTGTTTGAATATGAAACCGACGTCATTTTGGATTTTGAGGAAACAGAAGCTACGCCAAACTCATTTAAGCTTTAGCATTGATGTATTTTTTTAGTTGCGGCTTTCTGTAACAGGAAAATGCGCTTTCGTACCGCATTTATTCGGACGTATTACTAGTTTGAAATTTAACGGTTTTTTTTTAAATTATTGGTACATATTATAAATATTGATGTAGAGTTAAGGGTCATCCTTTACAAACACCCATAAAAAAAATTTATATACCTAACAAAATTCAAAATCGGATCTGGACTCCAAAATCACATACTTCCTTTATATAAAATAAATGTTGGCTATTCAGACTTTAAGATCTAGAGCTGTGTGTTTAATATTATTTTTATGAGCGTTCGTCAGACCTCTGCACTCAGACCTAGACCTACAGTTTATAGTGGGATCTGAACCACTCCTTTGATGATATTTCTGCCTGTAGCCTACAAAGAAAGACTATGAGCTTCATTTCTAGTACATATGCTTTGAAGAAGGACAAAGTTTCGCGCCAACGACACAAGGATTGCTGTGTAGTAATTAAGGGTCATTCACTTATGACGTCCATCAAAAAATGGGAATTTTATTCAAAAAATTTATTTAAAATAAAGTGTCACAAAATCTCAGAACCCCCCTCGCCCCTAAATCATGGACGTCATAAGTGAACGACCCCTTATGTTTAAAAGAACTAAACCACTACACCACCGAGCTACTTCAGCTAAATTCTCTAAAATCTTTTTTTATTTTTGCATAAAAATACACATTGCATGTAAAATTTTCGTGATTTCCATAGAACGGAATGCTCTTATTTTTCATTCCCATTTTCTATGAAAATTTATTTTCCCAGAAAAAACGCAGACAAGCTCTATTCACTCTATTTCTCCTTTAAAAAAGGAGCGAAAAAAATATCTAAAGTGGATACCAAAGTTCCTCTCTTCATGATTTTTTGAAGCATAAAGCACACTCTATCTATCCGTTTATAAATCTAGTAGAATTGTAGATTGTTGAAAGCAATTCACAGTGACAGAAACATCACCTTATTTGTGATTCAATTCTCGACGAAATCTTTCTGATGGAAATATAAATTTCACATTAGTGGTATCGTGAAAGAATTTTCTATGCAATAAGCAAGCATATCTGAGCGATACTTTAGTTTTATGGAGCGGTAATGAACGATTGACAACAAAAACTCATATTCACATCGTGCCCTACTTTCTTCCGTTTCAGTTGTTTATGTAATGCGATACACATTCTCAAACGATTCAGATGGAATAGGTCTACACATACATGCACGAAGAGGAGGAAAAATATTTATGACATTTTTCAATTTCCTACTGTGCTTTTGCCATTTCTATTCACTTTCCTTATTTTCGTACAAATTGGAGCGGAAATATAAGCTACATAAGTTATGATCATGAAACAACAAAAAATAACTTTTTTTTTCCTCTCGTTTATTGCATTTTTGACGCTATTTTAAAAATGTTATAAACATTTCGAGTCGAGGAAAAAATATTGCACAACTATATTGGAATTTCTTCCTTTTTTACTGAGAAGACATTGTTTATTATGATACTCAAACATCCATAAACAACATTCCTTCCTCTTGAAATGAGGAATTTCTAGTGAATAATGCTGCATTTTTTGCAATCAGGTGAATTGTGCAATTTTTTAGATTCCATTGTTAACAGTCTTCTTTATATTTTCTAGTAAATTTTGAGAATCAATCATATTTAGAGCTACGTTAAAGTCACAATTGTGTAAAACAGACCATGGCAATATCAAAATCGTCAGTTAGATAAAATTTTCAAATTGGTTCAAATATTTTTTATACGTTACAAAATATGAAAAAATGTTGATTTAACTTAAGTTAGGCAGTTTAACAAATCATAAATGATATTATTTGTCAAATTAATGCACAAACAGCATAAATTAACATAGATTTAGCACAAAAATTGAATTATTTGGGTTAAGAAAAATGTGAGAATTTGCAAATTTTGACTAAATTTTCCTATTTGAATAATCAAAACTGCATGATTGAGTGTTAGAATAGCTGAAAAACATATTGTTCTACCTATTAGAATATAAAACATCATAGTTGGGGTAGCTTTTGAGAGCTTGAAACTAAATTTTGCACGGCGGAGCATTATATATCAACATCCAGGGATATAGCTAGGGGGTTTTTGGAGTCAAAATACCTACTAAGTACTTTGAATTTTTTTTTAGTTTTTTGAGAAAAAATTCCAAAACCCTCCTAAAAATTACAAAACCCAAAATAAAGAGAAATAAAAAAATATATACAAAAGCTTTGAATAATAGGTATGAATTGCTTTCAATCTCTTTACCCCCATCCTAGTCGTCATAATTGAAGGACCCATGAGTGTAGCCAGGGGAGTGTTTTGGGGTTCAAAACATCTTCTCGATGGAAATTTCCTTTAATTTGTAAAAAAATCTCCAAACATACCCCTCAAAAGGAGCTACGCACCTGGGCCGAATAAGAAATATTGAAGAATCATATCTATAATGAAAAATATTTTTTTTCTCTTAGAGTAACCTCAGGGAGTAGGGTATACCGAGCAACCGGACCCTAGAAGAATCCCTTATCTACTACAAAAAGTTGATAGAAAACAGATAATTTCAAATTGCTACATAAATTTAGATGTGACATTCCACATCCATCATCATCTCATATGAAGAAGAAATCAGTTCACATCCAATATTCTATAAAATGAACATTCATAGGAAATAGAATTTAAATTTCTCATTTTCCACAATTTTCTCTAAAAAAAATTCCATCCGTAAATGTAAACAAAAAAACCTTGAAAGTTTATGCTTCATTCAATCACAATCTAGCGTTGAGTAAGGTGTGATAACGAAATATATCGAAAGCTATTGTTATGCAAATCGATATGCTTTTGATAATTTTGTTCACTAAATCGTTCGACGTAGCTATGTTACACCTATAAATCGTACATATATATATATGCGAGAAAGATAGAAGAGAATGGAAAAAAATGTAAATAAATTTCAATAAGCAGAAAATTTTCATAGAATTCTCATTTATGCATGTACATTTCTACCCTGCTGCTTACTTCCATTTATGTACACATTTTGCATGTTTAGAGATGTATATTATGCTCACATATAAGAGAGTATTATATTCGTGGGAAAAACGAGAAGGTAGAGCTGTTTCAAGCTGTTGTGACACTCATAGGAAAAATGTTGAGACACTCAAAATTCACTGCATAATTTATGTCGAGACACGACTAAAAGGCTTACTTTCGGAGGATGAGAAAAAAAAAATATTTTATACATAAATTCCTGCACACAAGCATAAATCCAAATTAATTCTTTTACTCTCATAATTTTCTCCCAACTCTATTTATATTTCTCGGTTTCTAGTACAAAAGCATAACTTTTAATTTAATCACAAAATTAAATTTTGCACATATATGTACATCTCTATATGCATCCCTCTCGTACGACTAGAATGGAGATGACAATGAAGCTACAGAGATGAAATGATGGAGATGATGTTATGACATCAAATTCATGCATGTACATTGTCTGTGTGATGTACGTTCGTTTCTAAATAACAATATAATTCAAAAATTGAAGAAAAATATTTATATTTTCTGTTCGATAAAAGCTCAGGCACATATTATGGAACATGTGCTGATTATTTTTACTTTGAACAGCTTATTGAAGGTATGAGTGAGATATTTTCAAGTGCAGCACTAACAAACCAGCATATGCTTACTGACCAAGTTAGCATGATTACTAAGAAATGTAACAGAGAAAATTGTTTGTGAACTGGACAAGGTTCTAAGGCAAATCTTAGTTTTTGAGTCAATTCTCGACCCCCCAGAGCGAATTCAATTGAACGAAACTGAAGAATTGTGCAAAAAGAGACTAAATTTTGTCAGTTTCATTCAATTGTATTTCTTAATAAAGCTTAGCATAAAGTTTTGACCAAAAAGCAGGAATGTACGCAAATGGATTATTTTTAGTTAATTGATTTGCAGCAGTGCTTCTTCTGCCCTTATTTTAGGCCTCTTGGCAGACAAATTGCAATATTTCAAGGATGGGGTGACGATGACTCTGTTTCTGTCTCTATTGTGTGTAGACTTGTGTAGACATACAGGCACATCCTTGTAAATAGGATAAACCAAACTCTGGAGCAACTTTCTCGGATATACCCTAGAAATTTTTCAGGGGGTGGGGGAAAGGTGGATTTTTATGGATAGACTTCGGGGTTTCCAAAAAAGCCCTAAAAAATTGAAAAAAAGGGGGGTTGGTACTAGCCCAAATCAAATTTTGATGATTAAATTTTTAACTATAGAAATTAAATAACCAGCTCTACGAAAAACTAATCTTTTTTCTGCTATTATACATTAGCTACGATCGCCTTTTCAATATAATACTTTATAATCTATACAAAATTAGCATCAGCATTAAATTTAATCTTTTAATGCCTGCAAATTCGAATGTGGATTTATGGTTTATCGGCTATCTTTGATTCAATCCATTAATAAATTCTGTTATAAATGAATCTCATATTTACCTCAATATTAAGGTTATAATCTGTCATCACATTAATTTTTGGTAATGTTGAACAGAATAGAAATCATTATTGGTAAGCATACTTGAAATAACAACAATTTCTTCTAGCCAGGTAAGGAAAATAAGAGAAATGTCATATGAATATTTTAATAAGTATATCAATAACAGATTGATGTAGCAGGGGCGTATTCAGGGAGGGGTCTGGGGGGTCAAAACTCCGACCCTTTTTAGGAAATTTATTCAATTTTCTAGAGTTTTTTAAGAAAAAATTACCAAAATCCCCCTAAATTTTCCTTTCCATACGAAAATTTTTCAAAACCCCTCCCTCGAAAAATTTCTAGATACGCCTCTGTGATGTAGTCACCGTATTAGAGCAGGGACGTAGTATATATATATATATATAAAAGAGCAACAGAGGCGTATCCAGAAATTTTTCGAGGGAGGGGTTTTGAAATATTTTCATATGGAAAGGAAAATTAGGAGGATTTTGGTAATTTTTTCTTAAAAAACTCTAGAAAATTGAATGAATTTTCTAAAAAGGGTCGGGGTTTTGACCCCCAAAACCCCTCCTTGAATACGCCCCTGAAGAACAAGAAGCAATGACTAAAAGCTGTAGGACAATCTTTAGATCAGGTTTGCAATGAGAGGTGCTTATCACAAGCACGAATTCTGACTTGTCCGCGTGATAAATGTTTTTTTTGATTTTTTGTTTTTGAAAAAACTCAGTATTGTTAGCCCAAGAAGAAACCCTAGAAGTTACTTGTCATGGAAAATTGCCTGTTGACATGCAGGTTGACATATAAGTGACACATTTCAAGTATGCTTTAAAATTTTTCTGAATAAATACTTGATGATGAAAGAGGTAAGGTCCTATTTTTAAAGGTTTCCATTAGTCCTAACCTAAAAAAATGTTCTAACCCTAAAATACCTCAAACCACAATCCATTGGTGAAGACAACTTCCCCTTTGTCACAAATATTATGTACAAATGAAATTAAATGAATAAATGATGAGATTATTAAATAAATAAATAATTGATTGGAATTCCATATCCAAAAATTCAACATAAATTTCATTTCATAAGCAAACAATGATGTGCTTAAAGCCTCGGGTAGCAAAAAAAATCTGTATTGTATAAAAGTTAACGAAACGTAACATACAATTTTCATTTTCTCTCGGGACAAGCGAGAGGAATAAGAAGAGAAAGTGGGTGAATAATGTTAGGTAAAGAAATGGCTGGAAACTTTTTCACAAGTGTCTGAGATGTGGATAATGGAGGCAGCCAAAAGCATGAATGAGAAAGACGATCGTTATCATCGACTGCAAATCCAATTTTATTACATGTTGTTATTTATGTATTTATGAGTGCCATCGCTTTCAGTCGAATAAATTTTCTACACTAATGTGAAAGTACGTAACATGCATGCTCATAAATAAGGACATGTGTTCACATGCTTGCTGTTTTTCTACCAACTTTTGGCCTTCCATTTTACTGCGAAATCATGATATCACTTGAATTATAATTTCTAATTAATAGTTGCTACTCGCACTATCAGCTTAATGCTTTCTCATTATTATGTTGATGACCTTTCAGTTAACATAAATTGACTTCTGCTGAACAGGTGGAAGGGAGAAGAATTTATTGTTGCTGAAGTTTATTTTCTTGGAATTGAATTATTTATAACTAGGGATAGGTTTTTCGGGTATACCCTTGCTATATTAAGGACAATAGTTGGGTATAACCGAGAAACAGGTTCTAGGAGCGTAGGAAGAAGTTGTTGGTAGTGGTTTTGGAGTTTTTGCTAAATAATTATCAACAAATTAAGAGAAATATAAAAATGTTACACAGTGTCAGACCCCCTAAAAGTTGAACATCATTTATGGATGATTCTTAAGTGAACTACCCCGTCGAAGATAAGGATGGGCATGAAATTACTTTATTCAATACAATGTAATAGCCAGAGGGGGGTTCTTGATATAAAGTTACGCCCCTGATTCAATCTGTTGAAAGATTCCTACAAAACCATTATTTTAATTTGAACTTCTAAGAATTAATTCCAATTAAAATTGCAATGCAATAAAGCAATCAAAGTTCATACTAAACTCGTGGATAGAGATTAAATTGAGCTTTCCATCACCACTTATATTCAAGTGGGATATGATTGTGCAACAATATTAAATGAAACCACATAAATCAGAGCCATAACAAACACGTGTACATAAGCATTGAATTACTTGAATTCTTACTACCATTTATCGCCTACACAAAGACTGTTGTTAAAATCGTGTACGATCTTGATGCTACTTGTTTATTTAAATTATGAGGGCTTCACAATTTTTTTGTTTGAAAATTCTTTGAAATTTTTTGTAAGTTTGCGAAAAACTTGTAAAGAATTTTTCAAAAGATTTTAAAATTTTATTATTTTTTGTTCATTTTCAAATTATTTTAAGAAAATTTCTAGTTGGGGGTCGTATCCAGGGAGGGGGTGGTACCTAAAATGGTGTCAAAATACTCCCTTATCGGAAATTATCCACAATTTGCTAGGGGGCTGTTCACTTATTACGTAACGCAAAAACCCAACTTTTCAGACCCCCCCCCCCTCCCCCTTTGTCACAAATTCTCCATGAAGAAAAAAATCCTTTGTTTGAACTGTCTCAAAATCTCAAAAACCCCTAAAAGCGTTACGTAATAAGTGAACGGCCCCTAGGGTTTTTTAAGAAAAAATTCTCCCTAAACTCCCCCTAAACTTTTGCTTTCATACAAAAAAATTTCAAAACACCTCTTTCGAAAAATTTCTGGATACGCCACTAGTCCACACCATCACCCTTCCACCCCTCCTAGTCTCAAAATTTCCATATCAAACATTATTTTATTTTATTAACTGTCACCAAATCTTCGATATCTGCATGCCTAGAGCATAACTGAATTTGCAGACGACAATTACCATCCTACATGAGATACCACCATTACATATTTGCCAATCCCACTACACTCAAAAGCTCTATGCTGTTGAAAACTTCAAGGGGAGAAAAATACAACGTTATTTACAAACTCAAGACATTTCCTAGAAGTGCAATCATAACAAAAACGACATAAAAGTTTCGACTTTAATAGACTTGATGCTTTCATAGCTAACAATGTCTGATATTTCAAAGTAATTTGTGATGTTGTGTAAATATGCAAATAAACATATCTTCTTCCATCCTCGCATGTATTCCATTGTCATACAATTTATTTCACTTTTCTCCATTCTGCATGTAGAATGAAGGAAAGAAACCTTTATTATGTATGACAAGGACTTCCATATTCATAAGCTCTATATGTTACTGTTGTTATCCAATGAGCATAGAATGAAGAAAAGCGGCAATGTATGAAAAGTAGGAATGAGGAGAAAAGTGTAAGAAATTGTTTGCTATAAAGAGAATTATGAGATGGCAGAGTCAACGTGGAAGTGAAGAGTGACAAGAAAATATTTTCCATTTCTTTTAAAATAAACAATAGTATGTTGGTATGGCTTGTTTAGGCTGCACATGAATGATTTAACTGTTATGTAAGCTTTGACATGCACCAGAGTGGACTGAGGTTTCAAGAGGTCGAAACTTCCACTTTTTATCATTAATTCAATAAATTTTCTTACTATGTGCCACAGGTGCCCAGGCAACACCGCCCTCATATATTAAAATTTAATAATTTAAATAATTTATTTTCAAAATCGAAAAATTAATTGTTATTCTAATTGATTGTCGTTCAACACTTGTCCTTGACCACCGTAACTGTCGTTCCCTTAATTGTTAATTCTATTATTAACTGATTGGCTTTCGCTGCTTCTCTCGACCATACGCCTATCCTGTTGTGCCAAGCATAGCTCCTCACCGGGTCAACTAGCATCGGCACATTGTGCGAAATAACAGTACTGATGCTGTGACTCGTTGATGTCTTCTCATCAGCCATTTCATGCGCTTCTCGTTGATTCAGGTATGTAATGAAACCATTAGTCAGTGTGAAGGCCCTCTTTGGATCATAATTTAATCTAATTCCGGTCACCGTCCCTCGTCTCTCGAAGTAGCTCATCAACAATATAAGGTAATTAGTTTTGCTCTCATGCAGCTCCAATTTCTGAAGATCCTTTATCATTATTGATTCCTGAGTACCGATGAGGTTCCTGGGAATTCATGATTGCTGCCATACCAGGGAGATAGTCCATGCTATACATCGCCTTAGGAACTCCATCATCAACATACTCCAATTCTAGTGAAACTAGATCCTCAGAGCTTCCTTTGGTCACAACGTATACGTATAGAGTAGACCCCAATATTTTGGCATTATAGTCCGCGACTCGTTGAATGCCCAGGATATTCCCGCAGTAAGGAGGTGCTTTAGCTAGCACTTCACTCAACGAAGTGGTCGTAGGAATATCATCAATTCTTAACACTTGGTAGGGGGTCGGTTCGCTTTGTTCTCTTGGTATTCTCAGGAAGTTCATGTTGATCTTATGGTCTGAAACGAGAAAATCCTGGCTACGCCACTGTTTGTGTCTATAAAAATTCACGTACCAGTTTATGCACAGCTCAGGAATACAAGCCAAAAGCAAGTGAAATTTTCGAATTCTGTTTTTCTCATAACAAGTAAAAATAAAAAAATGTCATTGAATATAATCATGTTACTCTATTTATTTCCAAATGTGTTATGCGTCAGAATTTTTTATATATATATATATAAATTATTTCGACGACATATTTGGATGAATATTGTACATTGTGTTCTGTATATGATGTATAAACATAATACGCATATTATGATGTCTTATTTTTATCAGGAAAAATAAAAAAAAAAAGCTTTCACATTCAAATTTTTAATATCTTTTCCTCACAGAAATGAAAACGTAAATTCCATCTCTTTGTAAACAAAATTAAATCATGAATCAGTTTTCGGTTGAAACCCTTTCTTACTTGCTTTGATAAAGAATATAAAATCATCATGCATGTATGCTAACAATCATCTCCTACACTTTCGATTTAGAATTTTATTTTCTTCTCAGCATTTTGTTTTTGAATACTGTAGCTAGTGATACGTCCATAGATTGCATTTTTCTGAACTACTGCGCACAAAAACTGACCCAAAAAACTAGTCAAAAATAACTTACTAATACACACTATTTTTAAACGAATAACGTTCAGAAAATATTTGAAAAAAATAACAATCAAAATTTATTTGAAAAATAACGGTCAAAATATATTTGAAAAATAACGGTCAAAATATATTTGAAAAATAACGGTCAAAATATATTTGAAAAATAACGGTCAAAATATATTTGAAAAATAACGGTTAAAATATACTTGAAAAATAACGGTCACGCATTACAGACGTACAAGACACTGACAATATCTTTTCCAAAAATGAAAATGCACTAAAAACGCGAGTGGGCTTATCTCTTTAAATTTGGGTTAAAACAACCAACCTTATTCTTATTATTTTGAGAAAATGATAGACATGAGCAAATATGAAAGCCCAATAAAGTATAACGTTCAAGTTCTAATCAGTCTAAGCTGCTCACTAACTCTAAGGAAACGCTTATAAATAACGTTTAGCTTCAACTTTATTTATTCATAAAATACATTTGATTATTACTGTCTAGATACACTGTCAGAATAGTCTGGCTTACAGCAATTGTATCAATAATAATTGTTGTGGGAATGAATCTTATTCTAAGGGTGTTGTTACAAAGGAAGACTTAAATTTCTAATTTCTATTTTTTTCTCTCGCTACTTAAGCTTACTTTTTACGTCAATTTCTTTGATCGTTTCCAAACTAGTGTATTAAAATTAGGAAAACTTCAGATACAGAATTAAAGAAATTATGTAGAGCGTTTACATACGTAGCTTTTGTCTTAAAATAGTTCTTCTTTCACATATTTTAATTAAAGTAATAATAAGAAATATAAAGTATAACAATAAATGTTCAAAAAAATATTTACCAATTATAATTTGGAGATCGTGTCTTAAAAAATTATTATTCAGTATTCAGGTACGGTATATATTGTTTATCACTGCGTCTTGTTCCATTTTTAACGAAGCTTTTGACGCTTTGGAGGATTTTCGTCCTCTTGGATGTCATGGATGCTCACATTAACTAATGTCTTTTCCAAATCATCTGTGCTATCATCCATAGGGGTCGTAGTATTAACATTATTTAAGCTGTAAGCTCGGCTCAATCGCTGAAAAACTCGATCGTCTTTGAGCCACTTGTGATCGAGAAGTTGACTTGCGGTCATTCTATTTTTTGGACTTACTTGCAGCATAAAATGGATGATATTTTTTGCTGTTGGCATTCGATTCCATAAACTAAATGGTAAAAATTCATACTTTCCAATTAAAATGAGATCTCTTGTAGTTCGAGTATGATTCTTGACAAATGGCATCCTTCCAGTTAACATCGCATAGAGAAATACGCCTGATGACCAAATGTCGACTGCATTTGTATATTGAGATTTTTTCTTGAGAATTTCTGGAGCTACAAAGAAATTAAATTTATTTAGATTTTTAACGACATTTTAATATTTAAATTAACGGTTTTTTAAAGTTCAAAAATTGAACTTTGGATTTATTTTAATCCCACGATTAATTTAAAACAGGAACTTAGTTAACTTACCAACATAAACTTCTGTTCCGCATTGTGTCTGCATCGTATCATTCATTTTACTTAATCCAAAATCTGCAATCGACAACAAAGGAGATTCACCACGATCACTCAATAATATATTTTCAGGCTTAATGTCACGATGTGTGACGCCTTTCGAATGCAAGTATTTTAATCCGAGAATCAGTTGATAAAATAAATACTTTGAGTCATCTTCACTAAGGCACTTGTGTGGTTGTTTGAGAATTTTAGATAACAAGTCTCCACCTCTCATGAACGGAAATACGAGAATTAACTGCTGTGTACTTTCATAAACATCAAATAATCTTAGAACGTGGACATGCTCAATTTTCTTCATAATTGTTACTTCATTGAGGAGGGAGTTGAAAGCTTCTTCATTATCTTTGGATAGAGATTCCTTTGGTTTTTCCACGCATTTTACGGCAAACACATTGAACACAAAACTTCGGTTATTCTCGTCAATTGTAGGAAGCAAATTATAGACTTTTCGTACTTCACCACAAGCTCCACGACCAATCACTTCGCCAATGTAGTACTTTAAGTGAATATTACAACTTTTTTCAATACATCCTTCCTCAGACCTAGCATACGCAAACTGGAAGAGCTTTATTCCCGGCAATAGAAAGATCCAGTCACCATCCTTTAAAATTCGTTTGTCACTTGCCTTCATCTTATTGCTATTTCCAACAAAAATTCCATTTCGTCCTGTACATGTTATGATTGCTGGTTCGAAGTTCTTCGTATTGTCAATAGTCATTGTACGCTCAATTATAAAGTGATTCTTTGAAATCCTATCGTACACAGACTTCTTTATCTTGTTCTGATCGAAGACATAATTGTCTGCATCATTTTCTGTTGTCGGATATAGTTCACGTCCGAAATATGTTTTTCCAGCTTTCAAGGAGAATAAAACACCATGTATGTCCTTTAAAGTTCCCCAGTTGTTATCATAATCTTCACAAGTATAATATTGCTGTGATACAGTCTGCGAGTCAATTAATTGAGTTTCTGCAACTTGATGATTTGGGTAATTTCCGTCCATTTTTCTACATTGATTTTATTGGCAACTATAAGATTGAAGTGTTAGGAAGATAATTACTTAATTATATTACGTAAATTATTGCTATTTACTAACCTTTTCTTAATTAATAAATTTATCACTGCTATCTCGTGCTTTCTCAACCGCCTTTTCTGGGAATTGAATTTCAGTTGATCACTGACATGGATTGTTTGAAGTTTACTGTAAATTAACGATTGTCATGCAGCTCAGATGATTTCTAAACATAAAGTATTGCAGTCAAGTTGGAATTCATTAAAAACATAATAGCTATCTTTGATATTTAATTAAATATTTTAGAAAACAATTTTCATGTCCATTGAAAAATTATAAAAAACATTTGTAAGGTTTTCAAAGTAAAAAAAATAATATTTCGTCATTTAGCAATTTTCTAAAGAATTAAATATTTTTAACAATGAAAACTCGGTTTAATACGTTTGATATAGTCTGTGCGTTAGCGGAACTAAAGTTGTAAGTACAATAATCATTAATTATCCACAGAAATCATTAATAATATGAAAATATCTTCAATTTTAGTCTTGTTGGCCACAGAGTTAATCAAATTTATGACATAGACAACAAGACTTACTTAATTCGTTTGCATAATAATGAGGAGAAGAATGTATTACTGCTTGAGTCAGGCACAAGAATTCAGAAAACAGCATTTGACTGGCCAAAATCAAACAGTCCTTGTAAGTTAAATTTCTTCTTATTATTAGTGACTCACTCAAATAGCATTAATTAACTTACTTTCTATGATTCAGCTGGATTCACGATGAAACTTCGAAAACATTTAAAAAATAAGCGATTGGAAAAGATCGAGCAAATGGGAAGTGACAGAATCATTGACCTTCAGTTTGGAACTGGCGAAGCTGCTTATCATGTCATTCTGGAACTTTATGATCGAGGAAACATCATCTTGTGCGATTATTCGTATTTAATTTTGAATGTTTTACGTCCACATACAGAAGGTGAAGAGATCAGATTTGCTGTCCGTGAAATTTATCCATTGTCTAGAGCACGATCGACTGATGATCAACCGAATATGAGTTTTATTCAAGAGAAAATGAAAGAAGGAAAGCCAGGTGACACAATTCGAACGATCTTAAATCCACATCTACCATTTGGTGCTTCACTGATTGATCATTGCTTAATTACTTATGGAATTGCTGAGTGTAAAATTGGCGGTGAATTAAAGGAAGAGGAAGTTCCAGATCAAGAAGGTCAGAAGAAGAAAAAAAAGAAGAAAAATCGTAATAAGGATGGAAATACAACACTAAGAGACTTTAATTTTGATGATGACATGCCATTGTTGATGAATGCTATTAATGACATGTACACGATGATGAGAAATGGACGTGATCAGCCTTCTAAAGGCTATCTAATCCAAAAGAAGGAAGCTAAACCATCCACAGACGGAAATGAAGAATATTTCTACACAAATATCGAGTTCCAGCCTTATTTATACAATCAATATTTAAAAGATCCAGTAAAGGAGTTTCCAACATTCCTTCAAGCTGTTGATGAATTTTATTCAAGTTTAGAGAGTCAAAGGATTGATTTGAAAGCTATTCAGCAAGAACGTGATGTTATTAAGAAGCTTACGCACATTAGAAACGATCATCTGAAGCGTATTGATGATTTAGCAAAGGCACAACAAGCTGATCGCTACAAGGCTGAACTTATTACGAGAAATCAAATTCTGGTTGACAGTGCAATTTATGCTATGCGCTCATTAATTGCTAGACAACTCTCATGGACTGAAATTAAAGATTTAATTAAGGAACGACAAGAACAGCATGATCCAATTGCTATGAGAATCCGTCAACTAAAGCTTGAGACAAATCACATCAGTTTATATCTCGAAGATCCATACAAAAGCATGGAGGAGGATTCAGATGATGATTTGGAGGAAGGGGAAGAGAAATTGTTGCCAGCAACAGTCGATATTGACTTATCACTTACTGCTTACTCAAATGCTACTAGATATTATGAACAGAAGAGAACGGCTGCGAAAAAGGAACAGAAAACAATCGAGGCTGGTGATAAGGCACTTAAATCTGCTGAAAGAAAGACCAAGCAGGCATTAAAAGACGTAAAAATTCAAACAACAATTACAAAAGCCAGAAAAGTTTATTGGTTTGAGAAATTCTATTGGTTCATTTCGTCGGAAAATTTCCTCATAATTGGTGGGCGAGATCAGCAGCAGAATGAGATTATTGTTAAGAAATATATGCGTGAAAAAGACGTTTATGTACATGCTGAAATTCAAGGTGCTTCATCCGTTGTCATCAAAAATCCAAGTGGTGAAGAAATTCCTCCAAAAACATTACTGGAAGCTGGAACGATGGCTATTTCGTACAGTGTTGCTTGGGATTCGAAAATCGTCACTAATGCTTATTGGGTCAGAAGTGATCAAGTATCAAAAACAGCACCATCGGGTAATTATCTCTAAATTTAACTAGTCTAATGCTCATTGAGATTCTTAAGATGAAATCGATTGAAAAATAACGGATTTTAAGCATTTAAATTTGAGAACCTTACAAATTTTTATTTGAATTTTCAAAAACCATACAAATGATGCTTGATGCTCCAAAACCATACAAATGTTATTTAATTTTCAAAACCTTACAAATTATTTTGGATTTTTCCAAAACCTTACAAATTTTATTTGAAATTCCAAAACCTTACAAATGTTACTGAATTTTCAAAACCGTACAAATTTTATTTGAATTTTGCAAAACCGTACAAATTATTTTGGATGCTTCAAAACCATACAAATTCTACGAATGTTTTAAATCATTTGTAAGGTTCTCGAGTAAAATTCAAATTTGTAAAGTTCGTTAAACTTTTCTACTTTCCTACAAATTTAATCTGTGTCACTAACAATCAATTGCTTATTTCCAAATATCCTCACATAAATCTTAATTACATTTCCCTATAATAATTCACAGGTGAATATTTAACAACCGGTAGCTTCATGATCCGCGGCAAGAAAAACTTCCTTCCACCATGTCATCTCATGCTTGGGTTAAGTTTTCTATTTAAATTGGAAGATGGATCGATTGAGAGGCACAAAGGCGAAAGAAGGATAAGAAAATTTGATGATGACACATCAAGCATTATGACTGAGCAAGTAGAATCGATACATGAAGACGAAGAAATTCATCTCGAGTCAGACGACAGTGATGGAGATGAACAGAAAGAAGAATCGACTGCACAGCAAGAAGAAGTCTCAGATAAGCAAATTGTGGCTGAAAAACTGTCAGATTTGGTAATTGAAGAGGAATCGAGCAGTGACGAGGATAGCAATGCATTTCCAGACACACATATTAAGATTGAGCACAATACAGGAAAGGTTGACATTAAGCCTGACCCAAAATTAGAAAGAATGTTGTCTGAAAGTGCTCAGAAAGATGAGGAAGAGGAAGCTACTCTCATTCAAGCAGCACCACTAAAGGTAAAGCAAATGGAAAGAAAATTAAAGCCACAAAAGAAAAATAAGCAGCAACAGCAGCCAAAGGAGGAACCACGTGACGATAGAACTGATAAAAGTGGACCCAAACGTGGTCAAAAAGGAAAGCAAAAGAAAATAAAGCAAAAATATGGAGATCAAGACGAGGAAGAAAGAGCTTTAGTTATGGAAATTTTAAAGTCATCTGGATCTGGTAAAGACAGTCGTAAAACGAAAAAGCAGGAAGAAGAGGAAACATTTCAAAAATCTAAGGCACGAAATCCACAGCCAAAGCCAAAACAAGTCGATGATGCTGACGATACACCAATTAATGATGAACTTGACATGTTGGATTCTCTAACTGGCTTGCCTGCCGATGAGGATGAGCTTTTATTTGCTGTTCCGGTCGTTGCGCCTTATCAGACTCTTCATAACTATAAGTAAGTTTTATTAGTGAATTTTAACATGATTTGTGACTTGATTTCTATGTCCATCCACAGATACAAGGTAAAATTGACACCAGGAACTGGAAAACGAGGTAAAGCAGCTAAAATGGCAGTTCAAATCTTCTTAAAGGACAAAACTTGCTCTAATCGTGAAAAAGATTTGTTGAAATCGGTTAAGGATGAAATATTGGCTAGAAATATTCCTGGGAAAGTCAAAATTTCTGCACCGCAACTTCAAAAAGTCAAGAAATAAGTTAAATCTCAGTTTATGTTTTCGTATAGAATCAAATTCTGTGGATTGGAATTTTTTTGATATTTTTTAAATGTTTTATTTTGTTATAAAAATTCAATAAAAAATTTGATTAAAGTATTGGAAAATAATTGCAATTTAAGAAATTATAATTTTTTTGATATTTTAAATGTATTGAATGATTGATGGTATGCTGATAATGTCCAGTACCTAAATAATGTGTAGCAATAATATTTCTTTAGAAATTACAATTTGCTCTGTATTGACCTTGCTGATGTATATCATCATCGAGTAACAAGTTGTGTAAACGATGGAGATCCAGTGAACACAGAATTTAGAGATGTTGCTGCAAAGTGCTGCAAAGTTAAAAAATTTTTTTCTTTTATTTTTCAAATATTTTTTGACCGTTATTTTTTTAAAAAAGAAATTACCGTTATATTTTTAAAAGTTGTGTTAGTTTTCTTTTTCTTCACTTATACCGTTATATGTCTTCAAAACCTTACATTACCACCAGAACATTCGTCGACAGGAAGGCAAAGCACGGAAACTAACAGCTGTTTTCCTTATTAAAATATGTAAATAAAAATATAATGTAAATATAAAAGCAGATAAAAATAAGACAAATGATTAGTTTCAGTTTCATTTTACGATAACACAAGTCAAGTCGTCCGTCATTCATCCACATACATTATTTTAAGGAACATATAATTAAATATCAAAGATGAATTTGATGATTGTTTTTATATTAAGCATTTTAAGCGTCGCAAATAGTTTGTGTCCTCATCCAACTTTTGAGCAAAAGCATGTTTGCAAGAATTGTGCAGACAGCAATGCTACAGTTACGTTTGTGAAAAATGTTGATCGATTAAGAGCAAGTAAAGGCTGGGCAGTGACATTTACAAATGGTGTGTTCGCAGGATCTCCATCTTATAGACAAATGGGCACTCGCTGTAGATTTACTTCACCTTTAAAGAAATATGACTGCAGGAAATACGGAGATAATTGGCAGTGTCCTGCTGAAAGTAAACGATACTATAGCATACATGATGTAAATTCTGGACATTATTTCTACAAAGAAGACATTTAAATATCAAATTAAAAATTTTTTAAAAAAATTTTTGAAATATAAATTGAATTTAAAAATTTGTTTTTGATTATTATTGTCCATCAAAACACATATATAGTCAAAATTTTCAGAAATACTGTTGAGAATATATTAACGGTCATTTAATATTTGAATTCATTGTTGAGGGGTAACATACTTTTTCAAAAATGCCCCGCGACAATTAGTTCATTTCCCCTTAAAGTTGTTTTCCCCTTTTAAAGTTGTTTTCCTCTCTTCATTAAATAAGCTTAATTATATTTATATTGTAAATCTATTTGTGCTTATCTTTAAGCCAACAAGTACAGCACTAAAGCAAATCCAATTAAATCTGCTGAATATGAAGAATTTTACAGTTTTATCATTACTACAGATAGAAAATCTATGTATTCTACATACAAGCGCATTTGTACATGTATAAGTTTGTTTTTATTCATTCCAAAAGTGCTTATCTTATTTTAATGATATAGTCAGTATGAATTTCATAAATGGATCACAATCAAGTGGATGTTAAGGTCTTATTCTTTGCAATTTCACGAGAACTTGCAGGTAAAAGTGAGTCAAGCATTAAAGTGAATTCGAGAATATCATTTGAGGAACTAAAACTTCAAATTTGCAATACTTTTGGACTGGAAGTGATTAAAAACAACATCGTATTAGCCGTCAATCACGAATACGTGGAAGGTGGTGACATTGTACTGAAAAATAACGACGAACTTGCTGTGATTCCTCCTTTAAGCGGTGGTTAAAGATCCAGTTATGGATTACTTTAAACTTACATTCGACAAGTTAGATCCAACTGAAATTAGTGAGCTGTGTGCTCATGAAAGCTGTGGTGCTGTATCTTTATTTATAGGAACAACTCGTGATAATTTTCAGAATAAACAAGTACTTGACATTGTTTTTATTTTAATGACTTTATAAATTGACAATTTCCTATTTCAAGGTCGTCAAGCTAGAATATGAAGCATACGATGAAATGGCAAAAAAGACCATGTCTAAAATATGTGATGATGTACGACTACATTGGCCGGATGTTCAAAATATGTGCATTTATCATCGATTAGGTGAAGTTCCTGTAAAAGAAGCTAGTGTCGTTATTGCAATCAGTTCACCACATAGACAAACAAGCCTTGAAGCTCTTCCATTCGCTCTAGATCAGCTGAAAAAGTCAGTTCCAATTTTCAAGCGAGAATATTACAAAGACAATGAAGGATCCAGTGAATGGAAAGAAAATCCAGAATGTACTTGGTCTAAGAAAAGCAGGCAGTTGATCGATGATCTATGAAATGAGAGCAGCTAACGGAAGTTTTACTATGGTTGATTTTTAATCATTTATGACTAGATTAGATACAGAACACAAATTTTACACGCAATAAACTCTTTATAATGATATGAATTTATTTACAAATCAATTATTCTATGATAAATAATTAATTACATTAAATGACATCATCTGGAAGTAAAAAGTGAGCAGTTATTAAAAGATCCAGTTGATAAATTTCAAATTCTCACTTTTTCCATTCCTGTGTCTGCGGAAGGAATTTCAACTCGTCTTTCTTCGGTTTTATAAAGTTTGGAAGGAAATGTGACACAACAGCAGCAACTGCTATGCAGCTAAGAGGAATTAAATACGATTTCTTTAAAAGTGCCATTTAATATCCAGCAATTATTTTACTTGAGCCTTTTTTTGCTACGAATATGGGCTAAATTTACACTTTGGATGTATGGCTGACAAATAGGAAATGATGCTTATTATTCGGAGTTATTTAGATAAGCAGAAAATTGCTTAATTACAGTATAATTTAAGAAAAAAAATTCACAAAAAATGTAAACAAATTCAAACATCGTTCAGTAAGGAAAGTTCATTTCATTTCAGTTCATTTTTTTCAAATTTTGAAAATACGTTAAATTTGTACTGATTTTATCAAGCTTTAATTTAACTTTTAAGCTGTATCTAAGCATATGCGCTTAGAACATCCAAATCTGAAACATTTTCGTCATCGTGCTGGGTATGTTCAGAAGAGAAAAAATTCAATCCACACCACAGTTCTTTTAAATTTCTATTTTAATTAATTTATTGAAAGTCTTCAATATGCACAATGTGCAAGAACTCTACAACTAAAATGCCTTAATCGATTCCCATTGATCCCTAGTGATGTCATCCATTAGATTCAAACTTTTTATGCTGTGTATTTTGTTCCTGCTCAAATAAATTATTTGCAAATTCCTCATTTCTGATGTACTTCCTTCTTTTGAAATACGGCGATACGTAAAATTTATATCCGATTGTTATGAAAGTTAATGATGATAGAGCACCGACGCATAGGTACATCAGCCTCTTCATTTGAGTAGCTTTATTATTCATCTAAATTGGAAATATTTTAGTAAAAATTATGAATTTAATTTATTTTTGACTTACTTTGATTCTTATCCTTCTTTCCTTTTATTTCCTCCTCTACGTATCGTTTCAGCAGTGGATTATAGATGTAAATACCGGACAATGTTCCTATTAAAGATACCACAATTATTGTTGTCCAATTAAAATTTCTCGGTTTTCTTATTCGCAGCATTCCTAGTTTATTTTTGAAAAAAAAATAGTTTCTCGCTTTTTTTAACGGTCGAAAAATATTTGAAAGTTTTTCATTGGAAAAATTCAAATTTGAAATTATAGTTCAATTTTTAGTCGTTTTTAACGGATTTTTGATATTCAAAATGTTCTAAGTTCAGAAATTGAACTTTAATATTTTGAAAATATATTATCCGTTAAATAAAAATTTAAATCCACAACTTGCTCAGCGTTGCTCTATTTCCCTCTCAACCAATCACAATTTCTCTCTCTTCTCACCAATAAAAGAGAATAACATCCAGTCGACAATACAAAAAAATACATGTTCCTTTAGTCTCAAAGTTTATGTTAGAAAGTAAAGTAGATATGAAAACATTGTGAAATAAATAATAAAAAATAAAGTTTTTAAGCATCATATCGTGCCGGTATTGAATGAAAATAGCGATTGAATGTGGATTGATTCTAAAGGACGTACAAGAAAATTCTGTAAGTTTCACGTTAAGTTTAAATTTAAAACTTTTTTTTTCATTGACCATTCGACGAAGAAATTTTTATTGATTTTTCCACATCTGACTTACTTGTATGCTATAGTTCTTGTCAGATTTTTTTTTGCCTTGCTGTAAACGAACTTTCGTGTCTATATGCATAATTAAAAATGTGTGATAAGATAGGCAAGTAATAATCGTGGGAATGTACTATTAATGCTAATGGAACGTAAAAGTTATAAGAAAATATTTCATATGATTCATTCATGACTACAGACAACGCGACACATCCCATATTTTTTCCTTTCATCGATTTTCAAGGTCTTGATGAGATTCTGTGTGCAGTTGTGCATTGCTGTATTATTCAGCTGTTTCTAGGCCTCATCTTTTTTGCGACATCCAATTTATATTCCATACATGAAATAGAATAGTAATAGAAATTAGGGGTTATTAGTTTTGAGGAGGGATTCTACGGGATTATTCTAATTAAGTACTTGGTACCTGCTTTTAAGCTTCACACTTTAGAAACTTACATTAAATTGTTAACCAAGAAAATAGCAGACTCATGTCTGGTTTCATCTTCAAACTATCCAATTGAGTCTGAATATCACATAAAAACAGAAGCTGCTATATAATATGACAAGTTGTATTACATTTCATTGAACTCAAGACAAAAAAATTAATGCTCGCAAATATTTACTATAAATTCTTATTTGAATCACTAAACCTCACATTTCTAAGCATCATTTTACATTAATTTATCACTTTTATAACTTACTTCTTGTTAATTTGCCTTATTTCACTGATATTTAATATTTTTAAATTTATTCAACTTTCTTTTATTGATTTAAAACCGTACAATTGTTTAAAAAACGTTGCAAACCGTACAAATGTTTTAAAAACGTTCAAAACCGTACAATTGTTTTCATGAAATTTTGAAAACCTTACAATTGTTTTCACAGAATTCTCAAAACCATACAAATGTTTCACATTTTAAATTTTGAATTTACGTTAAATTTACTGAGAGCCTTTTCTATGAAAATGCTCAAGAAATTTTAGCAACGGCCTTGACATAGTAAAGTGCTTGTAGTCGAAAATCATTAAGCACTTGAAATTTTTTATAAGTCCTATCCCAGTTTCCAGAATCCCCAAGCGAAACAGCAGCAAATATTTGCATAACATAGTCACAATGAGACAGAAAAACACATGGTTTTCTGTGTCTATTAAACTCTTATGATTTTTTATGGTGCTGACGTACGTGCCATTATCTATTTTTATCGACAAATAAAGAAAAATGTTAAACTGTTCGTATTAGCAAAAGCCCAATCGAATTCTGATTAAATATTCATAAATAAAAAGTTTCCATCAGTTTCATCAATCGATTTGCTTAAGTTATAAAAGATTTATGTGCATAGAACGTGTACGGAGTCGATGTGCTCAAGTAAAGAGGCATTTTGTGAGAAACATCGAATCGAATGTTTCTTTTTATCAATTTTTATTCAATTTCGTCACACATTTATTGTTAGTTTTCGTTGATATTGTCTTCTTATTGCTCGCGGTGAGAGTGTGTTGCCATTTGGACACGTAGAGATAGATTTATGCTTGAGTATGTGCGGAGAGAACTTTTCTCACGACTTTTATTATACTACGGGGATGAAAGTTAGTCAATAAATCAAATTCAATGACAAAATCTGAAGTTTAATCTAGAACACCCTAAAGTCACTTTATTAGGACCAGAATCTCTTCTCTCTGAAAAGTCATCCGCAAATTACTCAATACGTGTCAGGGTACGAGTCATTACTACCAACTGAAATCAGATCTTGATCACTTAGTATTCAAGCATCCAAATTCCAAAAAAGTTTCATTTCAGCGACGCCTTTCAGTCTGCTTAATTAGAATCTGTCTGTTTTGAATTCGTTCATTCATGAATTGTAGAAATAAAATGGAACGAAAACACACCTTGACGCGACTTAAGCGGAATTTGTGAGTTATTACAATTTTGCAACATTGAAGCTATAAAGTGACTTTGTCAATAACGCGACTTATTGATTTGAAATATTATCGTTCAATGTCAGGATTGAGTCTGAAGGGCTGGAAAAAAAATGAAAGTTTCATGGGGAAAATTTTGGAAGTCGGTCAAGTCTTTTAGAATAAAAACTTTGGAATTTGTAAATTTTGGACTTGCTTGAGTTTAATAAAATTTACAAAAAATATTATACAATCTTTTTTAAAGGGTCGACAAAATAGGATTGAATTGAAACAAAAAAAAATAATTTTTATACAAAAAGATAACTACCTAATTCTCTACCTGTCACATATTAAATTATTCAATGGGAATCGAACCCATACATTCCTTTCCATACTCTTTGTTAAACAAATGTTTTAACCACTAAGCTATTAAATCTTTGCATAAAAGTTGGCATAATGCTCTATAAAAATAATTCTTCCAAATTTTCAAGCAGGAGGTCAACGAAACCTCCCAACCCCCTATTTTGGATTTTTTTTCCAATTTTCTAGGGTTTTCTCAGAAAAAAATCCAAAAACCCCTAAATTTTCCCGTCCATACAAAACAATTTCAAACCCCCCCCCCCCCATCGATTTTTTTTGGATACACCCCTGTCTACATAAGACTGGCAATCTGTTATAATTTATAAATCTAGTGGACATTATCCTGTTTTAGTTTAGTTAATTCGGTTAATTCCAATATTTCTTTATTTGTCCTTCTTCAGCATGCTGGTCACTTTCTATAAATTAACATAAAAAATTCCCTATTTTCAGAAATTTCCTGAGCTTTTATCATAAATCAGTGGTCCCCTTACCGACGAACCACAAATATACAATAAAACACATAAAATTTGAATAAAAAAAATTAAATACCAAAAAAATAATTCATGATATTTTAAATTCATTGATAAATTGAACAAAATTATTTTTTTAAAAATAGAAGTAAAGAAGTCAGGCGACTATCTAATCGAATTGGAAGTTATTGCACTTTATATTGGTAGCAATGCAAAAAAATCGAATTAGAGATTACACGACGATAAGATACGAATATTTTTCCACCAGGTTGTTGCTTCCATGACATGAAAAAAAGTCATGATAGAAAATTCATTGTAAATATTTTATTTTTGAATAAAAAAGTTCGTCTATAAATTTTCGAATGGGGAGATTTAGAAATGACGTCTTATATTTAAGGGAGGAATGGATCTTCTAGGTGCTGTGGAGGCTAAAATTAAACCCCAGGTTAGCGTTGTGGTGCATTGGTGACAGCTTTACCCAAAACACTGGTCTGGTGTGGGTGTCGGGCTGGATTATTTTCATTTGTGCTTTCCTGGTCTGTAGTTGTGCGACACAAATCTTAGAATGTTTTGTGATAATAAAGGAAGTTACTAAAAATGTCAAAAAAAAAATTGTAGACATAATTTGTGAACGATTCCATTTAGACAATAAAGAACATCACGAATAGCGTTTTTAATTGAAGCTTCAGAGGTCATTCAGTTATAACGTCCTAATTTTAGAGAGAGAGGGGGTCTTTATAAATTCCGTCCTGATCCCAGCATCAACAAAGATGTCTATTTCCATAAAAAATATTTTTTTTAAGTTTTTAAAAAATTTAATGACAATTTGAGTTTGGTGAATTTTAATTTAAACAATTTAAATTACTAAAATTTTAAGAACATCATTTATAAACAACCCCTTAAAAATCCCATAAAAAACATAAAGTTCATTCTGTTCTTAATCGAATTCCTTAAATTCCAACAAATAAAAAATGATTTCACTACGGCAATGGATATAAGAAGAAGAACTTGACATTATGTAGAGGAAAACTCATTCGTCTAAAAATAAAACTCTAAAGTGCGAGGCAGCTTGTAAGAAGAGATCATTAGAGAAAACATTTGAAGCGTGATAATGAAATGCTACGGAAAATACCAACATAATTTTAGCTTACGGTGGGAAAATTTTCCGCGACTAGTAGGTCACCAACTAGCATCTCAAATTATCGATCGTAAATTAGTTGTATCACGAAGATTATTCTATTTTGCATGTCAAATTCATTCTTTTCGTTTTCTTTCGTTTTAAACCTGACTGCATGCAAATTTGTCTTCAATCAATCAACACTTCAATGAGCAGTGAAAATTGAGAATACTGAAATTTATTTCCTATTAAAGAATGAATATTTTGAAGGTCTTGTTTGAATTTAGTTGGAAGAAGGTATTGCCTGGATAAGCATGGAAAGAAAATGTTGGAAAATTAAAAACTTAAAATGCATTTATGGCGAAGGAATCATCTAAAATATTTGACCATTTTTGACCTTCAAAAATTTTAGGCTATGCTTCTGTTTAATAGATTTTTTCCTTAAAAAACGCTAGAAAATTGAAAAAAATTCCCCAAAACAGGGGAGATGGTTTGACCCCCAAAACCCTTCTTTGAATATGCCCTGATATAGCAAGGGGGTAGTTTGGTGTCAAAACACCCTTTCTATACCCAAAAAAACTCAGAAAAAACCCCTCAAAAATTTATACCACTGGTTTAAAAAAAAATAATTTTGCAAAAGCAGAAAACATACACCACTTTCTTTACAAGTTAGGATTATAATGGGATTTGAACCCATGATATTTAATTTTAAATATTTTGCAAATAATTTAGTTCTTTAGCACTTTACTAATTTTCTACAATTTAAATTTTGGCAAAATTGCTATTTTAAATTCAAATTTCTGTAATTATCTCTCTAGAATAGTTTTTTTCTTTCAAACAAATGAACACTTTTACTATCCAGAGGGAAGATAACTCAAAAAAAAGTTACTACCTTAATAATGTAGAGTACAGGGGGGTATTCAGGGGGGTTTTGGGGGTCAAACCTCCCCCCTCTAGAAAAAATGTCTTCATTTTGCTAGGGGTTTTCACTGAAAATGTGCGAAAAATTTGGACCACCTTGTATACATTTTCCATTTTTAAGATTTCAAACCACCTCCCCCCCCCCTCAAAAAAATCCTAGATACGCCTCTGGTAGAGTATCAGAGACTCCAATGTAACCGGAATCTATTGTACCGTATTACTACCTTTGTAAAATACAAATATTACTCAATATTATTAAAATATCGATAAATTTGAACAGAAATAAAAAAAGTTCAAGGTCGTTGCATTTAAAGTCGATTTGATTTTTAAAAAATTAATCTTCTTCGAGTCGATTCGAATCAATGATTTCAAAATATATGCACAATTAAACTATTTTATTAAAATTATAATAAATAAATATTACTGAAAAAAAACATAAATGTCACAAAGGCTTATTAAATTTTAATTGAACTTTAAAAATTTAAAATAATTCAAAACCAAGTCATTGAAGGACAAAATCTTTATGCTTCGATCGTTATCGTACTGCATTGCGAAACTTTAATTCATTCATGCATGGAACTGTGCAGGATCATGATATAAACTAATAAACGCCATTGCCTTGATGCAAGTGCCAGGAATAAATTTTCTTCTTATATCGTGCTTTAGGCTTATGTAAAAGAATCAATGCTTATTCAAAAAATAATGTCACGTGTCTAGCTTCCGCACATGTATTCATTCGGAACAATGTATTGCATCATTTGCATTTTGATGGGTTCATTAGGCAATGGGTTGGGTGGCTAGACGGTTTAATTGCTTGGAAAATTAAATTTGATTGACATTTTTGGTTCTGGAATTTTTCTGGCATGCTTTAACGTCTAAATTCCTTAATGTCTAGCTATTTCAACTTTCATAAAATTCATTACCAAAAACCACACCATTGAACCGCTTTTAAATCATAAAAATGTCATCACGCACCTCATACAATGTCATTCTACAGTAATTCAGCACTGATAAAATTTACAGTGCGTTTACCATTGTCGGTTAAATTTTAATGAATCCACAAACATATAAACACATTCGTAAAAGAATAATATTATAATAATGGAAGTTGGTAAACAATTTTTATGTCAATGATGCGTGATATTAAGCACGCTATAGCCACATCAATACAATGCTAATGATTGAATGAAATTAAAGATTTACAGTCGTCTGAAGATTATTTGTCTGGTGTGTAAATAATAGAACTTAATTTCCATATACAAATATTGCCGGTAATTTCAACCTTCTTGTCATTGAACATACGAAAATTAGAATGATGAATTGGCAAAAGAATTTAATATACAAAGATTTTTAAGTTGCTGATGAGAAGTAGATGGAGTCAGATTTTTTTTTGAAAAATTTCACTTTAATTAATTGTTCTATTTTTTCTTAATTTTTAAACGTTTTAAAATAAATCCACTTATGAAACAATTAAAAAAAATTAAATTAAACAATTTTTTTTTAAAAAGTACAAAACACTTCGTATTTAGTTAATATTTTATGAGATTCGAACCCATGGATTTTATGTTAAAATTTTTAATTTAATTTAAAACTCAGTATTTAACTGTTTATTTCTTATACATGATAAAATGGCAAAACATATTTAAAATTTACACTGAATTCTAAATTAAAAATTACATTCTGACTTAAAAAATTAGACAATAAAAAAATTTAAAGAGAGGGAAAGAGTGGATTAATTTATTTAAACTAATAACTTTATGGGATTTGAACCCATTATTTCATGTTTACAATAATTTTTTCATTTAATTTAAAATTCAGTATTTTACTTTAATTTCTTATAATTTAAAATGTGGCAAAATACCTATTTAATATTTACAACAATTTATAATAAACTCAGATGCATTACGAGAGGGAGGATTGGGTGAGTAGTCCTCCTTTTATCCAAAAATTCTTCAATTTGCTAATAATTTTGAGAAAAGATCCTAAAAATCCCATACAAAAAAAAATTGAAAATCCTTCTTCGAAAAAATTCTGGTTACGTTGCTGCAATAAAGGCAAATTACGTCACGCTTTAGTGGGGAGAAAGGGGGGTATGAAGAATTGAGAATGACAAAGAGAGAGGATTCGAAAAAGTAGTTTTTTTTTGCGTGACTAAATAGGTTTGAATTTAAAATTAGATGTTACAAAAATAATCATCACTTTAAAATCAGCTGTCTGTGTCAAAAAATAAAATGATTTTTGCGCCCCCGCAAAAAATGTCGCCCCTTTAAAAAAATTTTTTTGCGCCCCTTTGTATGAGATTTTTTGAGTTTTTTAGTCTGCGCCCGGGGCCAATACCCCGGTTTCCCCCCTCCCCCCTTGTTACTCCACTGATACCCCCTCCTCCCCCTTGCCACGTTACTATTTTTTCTGAAAAGGGCAGTCTGATGATGTCAGCATGCCTTATAGTTTGCTACTTAAAAAAGTGTATTCAATAGTCCGTAAAAGTAATAAAGTCATCATATTGGGAGGTTCGGCAAAACAATCAATTAACAATATCAAAAGAAGTAATTAGCTACACCTTAAAATACTCATAAATCCATAAAAAAGTTTGCAAAGTTTATTGACGCTAATTATTTATGATTCGAATGATGACAGTGATGACTAAATTCGGTTGGCTGACATTTATGGAAAACAAAACAGTCCCACGATGTGGAGAGAAAAAATATAATGCGCTGCCATAAATAATTCAACGCAGACCGGAAAGTGCATTTATATTCAATAAACTGTAATTTATTCATTCATGTCGATTTATTTGTTTTGTTTTTTATTTCAAAAGTGATTAATTAAGATTTTTTTAAGCCCTTCCAGTTTACCGTTTTTAGATATAAATAAAAAAATCATTGCTCGTGCAACTTAATCGTGCATATCTAACGATTTTCTATTTTGCTGTCTTTTAATGATTTCTCATTCCGCTTCATTGAAATAATTATAATTTCGTGTTGATTTATGCTTAATAATGTGGCGCCTTGCAATAAAATGTAAAGAAAAACAACAACAATTGTTCTGTACGCCACATGTTAAGTTTCATTATTATTTTCTCATAAGCCTTACTGAAAAGCATGAAATGAGCTGGTGATATAAACTGAAAGTAATTTAATGATTGTTAGCGAATTAAAGAGATTAGTTTCTCAACATTATTGTGAATATTGAATGATATTTAACATTTTCTGAGTCTTTGAATTTATTGATGTAAGATTTATTTCATATGATCACGTTTTCAGTACTATAAGTTAGCCTATAATTAGGCTGACCATCTGTTTGGTTTTTCAGAGGACAGTCCTCTATTTTTTATCTTTTTTTAAAAATAAAAAAGATTTGTAATGTTCTAATTCGTCCAAAAAACGAATAAAACTAGTCGACATGGGGGATGTCCTCTATTTTTCTTGAAAATGTCTGGTAACCCTATCTATAATAAGGGGTCAGCCACTTATAACCCCCAACGATGTTTAGAAGAGTGGGTTGGTTTTTGAGTGACAAGACATGAGGATGATAGGTAGACTCTGCCCGGAAATGATGTAACCTATCAATTTAACATTTATCATGGTCCTTTTCCAATTTTCCCTTTTCTAGGCTAGGCGTTTCTAGACGTATCAAGCGATGAAAATAATGAAATAATTTAGGCTACCTAGACAAAGGTAGTACCTAACTAGGTAATGCTTAAGAATAGGTAAAGGCAGTGCTCGAAGTCGACTCTGATTTTATAAGGAGACAAGATAACTTCGAGCTCTGGGTATGCAAAAGAAAACAATTTTTGTCTTATCTCGGTATGCTTATATCTAGATGATTCCTAGGAAAATGCAAGATCTTTTTTAATACAGCTAGGCACCTTTCCAAGGGCACCTATCTGATCTTTTAAAGAAGTAATAAGTGAATTCCCCTATATGCACCACATGTCTAAAAATTAAATATTAACTACATTAATTCAGCATGTCTTAACAGTTCAAGTCGTCTTTAAATAAAAGTTGTTTCGTGTTGTATGACATAGTTCAACATAGTTTTATAATCCATGCAAAAGTGACATAAAATGAAAAATTATCATGTACTTTTATTTATAGACAAAAAAAATGAACTGTGAGAATCAGAAAAATTAATGTCATGCATTATCCAATTATTTTTAGTTAAAACTTCTTCATAATGTAAAACTTTTCATGATTTAAGCTTTTTTATGCTTACTCAGAGCGATGGCATGGAAATGAACTCTTACAAATTGCTTTTAACTTTAACAATAATTATCTTTAAGCGGTAATTTAATTGAAACTTATGAGTTTTATCAAGAAAATTGTTCTCATTTCCTTCCTTTATGTAATTAAGGTTCATGAAGTGAGCTAATAACAGATAATCTCTTTTAGATAAGAATAAGTTCTGAAATTTATTGCGATTAAAAGTTTTTCTAATGTCAAGAGAATGGCCTTAAAAGGTGCTAAATATCCACACAATACCTTACAACTTGTTAATGAGTTAAACAAAATTAAACATTCATAAATACCATAATAAAATAAATCAATGGGAATTACAGGGGTTAAGATATTCACGCTTGAGTATTAATAATGCAAATATTTTAACAAGTTCAATGAAATTCAAGAAAGTAATGTTTAATTTATTCATAAATTCACAATAAAAATTCGCAACAAAGTCATAATCAGCACGTGGATATTGAATTTCAGTAAATAATTTTAAATATTTTCTGTCAACATTGACCGACTGGTTATCATTCATGAACGATGATGGCAGAATTAATAGAAATTTAATATTTTTACACATTCAAAAATTTCCATTCTAAACTGGCCGCTGTGAATATTTCATGAGTGATTTATTTGTGATATATTTAGTTACATAGAGTGACAAAATTTATTAAAATAATAAAGTGGACTTAAATACCAGACATCAAGTCGACTTGAGTAGACGTATTAATTCAATATCCGAGTCGACTATGATGTCTGTTAAATACAATGTATCAGGCTGCAATTTACATTCACAAAAACCAAGCAGGATTGCTAGAAAAGTGAAAAATCACTCGAATCCAACTTGACCTTCCTTGTAATCGAACTCAGGTCATTACCAATGAAGGCAGACAGCCTTCACAGCTTCTTTCTCACGAAAATGTGCAAAATTATTTTCTCAAGCGTGTTTTACAGTTCAATTCATTGATAAAATATGAAGTTTATTTTTAAGATGACACTCACCTACACAAAACTTTTGATGATGTTTTTATAAAACAGTTTTTAAAATAAATAAAAATCTTTATGATATTTCCGGTCGGCGTTATTTTGACACACAATAATAATAATAATACATGATTCACAAAAATATTTCAGTTTATATTTATTCAGATGAATTTCTCATCGTAGTTTACTGAATGTGGTTTTATTTTATGTAGCTGACTGGTCTTGTTTTAGGCTGAAATATTTAATCTACTCCAATTTTATCCATTACCAATCAGTGTCTAACCACTCAGTCTAACAAAGAGGGCAACAGGGGCTTCACAGGACACCGTTTGAAAAAGTTTCAAAAAATCCATACAAAGTGGGGCAAAAATTTTTTCAGGGGTGCCATACTTAATTTACGGGGGTAATTACTTACTGTTTCCACTCCTTGTTGTCACCTGAACTTTATTATTATCTAACCCAAGCGGCACGTTGTGACAAATTGCAAATTTTGCAGTCAAATAGGACAAAAACCACCGTCACGTCACCTTCAGTTGCACTTCTATGTCTTTTTGACGTTTTACCGATATAAAGTCAACTTAGCGGTGTCCTAACGACTACTTTGTGTCAACTCTTCCAGTTTTATAGTTTGTCAAGTCATTCCAAATTGCAAGTCATTTCCAAGTACCACTGCCAACTGCCTCTATCAACAGCTCCATTATACGAATTTTTGTTGTTTAGTTTCAGAATTCTTTTTAAGAACTTCCAAAATCCAAAAACAGTCCAACAAAAACAGAGCAAGCTCCTCCTTGCATGCCTCATATCCATGAATTTCTCAGCAAGATAAAAATCCATAAATTCTTCAAAAAAAAAGTTCATAATTTTATTTACATTTTTGCAAATAAGAAAAATGTCACATTACGAAATTTTATTTGGGTAGACACAAAAACAACTGTCATAAAATTAAGGAACAAATTTGATCGCATTTATCAGATAGTCAGCACAATCTACATAAAAAATAATAAGACAAATTGTTGTGGAACAATGTTCTACTTTTGGATATAGATAAATAATATATTCATCACATAAACCTCCCAAAATAAACAGCAAACAAAAATAGGCTACATCCAACTCTTTATTGTCTTCACGACAAGAAATTTTTCTTGTTCGTTCAGAATTTTATTTTGTAAATATCACAAATAATTCATTTGATGAATTGGAATCAAGTCTATAACCAATCGATTTTCACTTTATTACAAATTGGTTAAAAAAAAGATTTTTAGTTCCATTCTTGTCTATTTTTATCAAAAATTTGGCATTTTTATATTGCATGATCATTTTTATGTCGTCGCACGTTTTAAGAATAAATTATTAATGACTAACTTTACAATCATGACATTAACCCTTTGGTAGTAATGTCCAAATGAGTTTTTGTTCTATTTTTTTTTTTTTTTTTTTTTTTTTTTCAAATAAGCGCCCGAAGGCTTTATTTATTACTTTTGATTTATTTTGATTTATTGAGGTACATTTCAGGTGTATAACTTGCAATATTACGATTATTTCATAAATTCTGTTCTCCCTTTTCGAATTTGTATTCCACGTTTCTATGACACTGACATTTACATACTATTTTGTATTCCTTACAACTGATTTTTTTATTATTTCACAAGTATTACGCTATAGCAAGCTAGTTAGTAAGTAAGAAAGTGAGTGAGCAATAGGGTTCTGTTGAAACAATAAAATTGAAGAAATAAATATAAGAAATTGAATAACAATTGAATTAAATGACAAAAAAACAAAAGAATTGGAAGCAAAACGCAAAAGAAATACTTTTTATAAATGATCATGCACATCAAAATTGATTGATAATAAATAAAAGTGAGTAAAAATCGTTTTATTTTTTGTTCTTCATATACAAAAATGCTCACCAGGGTTGCTTTTGTTTAATATAAAATAGGAATTTTAAAGTGAATCCATATCTAGAGGTCCGTGCACCGTGGGCATACCCAAGGAGAGAAGAAGCGTCTGATATAGTCCGGACCATACCCTTGAAAAAGCTTTCACATTGAAGTTTTTTTTCTGAAAAATAGTTTTTCTCTTAAACAATTTTTCTGAAGATTTTCCTAAGCTCCTATTTGATAGTTAATCATTCACGTACCGTTAAAAAGAATACAAACTTTGGACACCCCCCAAAAAATTTCTGGATATCCCCCTGCCGTCCACCTCCCTCGAAATTAACTTTCAATAAACATAAAAAATTGGTACTTTAATTATACTGACCTCAATTATACGACCACATAAATTACGCTATTGCTAGAAATGTCTGATAATGAATCAATCCTGATCATTTTCAATTTTTTGAGAAATTTTTACCATGTCAAGTTAGGTGTAGGGTTACCAGACATTTTCAAGAAAAATAGAGGAAAAATTGAGTCTATAAAAACAAAAATCAAAAAAATTTGGTACAACTTATCAGCACAGTTTTTGTCAATTAGAAATGTCTTGGATCTTTATGATAAATGTCTTGGTTTTCCTTAAAACAGAGGTTATCCACTTATGACATCCATTATTAATAGGGAGTGTCTAAAAATGCCACCAAGACAACAACCCTGCCATCCACAACTTCAAAATGAGTAGTTTTTTGAAGGGAAAGTAAATTGCAATCAATCGACGTTTTTTTCATGTTAAAGTATGTTTTTTTCACTGCCACTCATGTGCCTACCACATTCACGATTTTATTTTTCGTCTTCCTTTAGTTTGTATTCACGTGCTGAACGGTAAACTGTGAATTAGGAGAAAAGTGAGGAAAGGAAAAATATTATTTTTATTATATTTTGTGCTTCTTAGTTTTTCTTGTACATGGAACATATTAAGAGTGAAAGTTTGAAGGTTAGAAGTATCATCATGAAAATATTCTGTTCTTCTTAATTTATGCAATTATATGTGCGATATTCACATGAAAGTGTCAAACTTTTGTGCTCACTTAAGTGAATGATGTTAATTTTGTGGAATATTGAAATTAATTCTTTTGTGTTATGATCACGCAACGTTATGGCTTGATACATACATATTTTACTGTATGGGAAGTTGTGGATTAAACTGGATAAGGTTTGAAATCAGAAAAGCTTGAAATTTGGTTTGAAAAGTTGGTAAAAATCTAAAAAAATCTTTATACTTATTTTCATCCACAAAATGCCACAAATTTCACTAAATTAAACCATAAAAACCTTAAATCATCCTCACTACATTGATCTTCCTTAATGTCAACAACACCCATAAAAAGTGTCATCGTTCCACATAAATAAACATAATCATTAATAAAATAAACTAATATAAGGAACGTTGACACCACAGACAGTCGCGAATGAATGAATGAAAATTTTATACAAACAGTCTTTCTTCATTCTTTACCGCCAAAATACTAACATAGCAAATTGCTGTCTATAAATTAATAAAACCATGAAAAGACATAAAATCTAGTGTCAAAGTGTGAATGAAGGGAAAATAAATGGCAATAGCTGTTTTTCTGGAACTTAAACTGATTGAATTTGACATTTTGTCTGTTATTGATTTAATTTAGTGAAGAGTTCATTAGCAAGTACCCTAGTCAACATGAAATCATCAACCGTTACGGATCAGTTAGCACCAAAGTAGTTCAAATATTGAGCTGTGTATTAACGTGTGTGGACAGGTGGTGGTTGCCGTAGAAATTGAATTATTAAAATTAAAATTGGTGTGAATATGATACGAAATGAATAAAATATAAATCGATCGTTTTTTTGTTAACTGTTAAGATTAAATTAAATGTCGTCCACCTAGTGGTATGGACCCTCTTTAAAAAAAATTTATATGAAAAAAATGCCTCTTAAAATTATTTTTTGGCTACGTAACTGCAATTACTTAACAATAGGAAGTTCGATCCTAAAACTAAGTTCAGGGGTGTATCCAGGATGTTTTTTGGAAGGGCTTTAACAAATCATGACCTTTTGTTTTAAACTAATATTGGTTTTCAAAAAAAATTTGGAATGGGGGTTGACTCCTAACCCCACTCCCCTGGATACGCCCCTAGCCAAGTTATGTACATCAATAAAAAAAATTATTTGAGAAATATTTTTATTTGTAATTAAGGGGGAGATATGGGTGAAAAATCTCAATTTTGGATGCATATCATTGTGAATGGTCTTCTCTATTACATCATTTTAAACACATAAGCACAGGCGTAGCCAAAAACTTTTCAAAGGGGAGAGATTGAAATATTTTTTGAATCGTAGAATTTTTTTTAAATATTTGGTAGGTTTTATGAAAACTCTATCAAATTGAAGAAAATATCCATTAAGAAAGGGCTTTGACCCCTTAACTTAATTGTAAACTGGAAGTAAACTGGAATTGAAAATTAATTTGCTTGTGAAAGAACAGCGGTTTACTAGTTGCGGTGCATAAATTTTCTTAATTCTATAAATACATGAATAAATGCCAACTAATCCATAATCATCCATTTAAAAAGTTCATTTCCTAATAAAACTACATATTTAACTTCTATGATTCAAAACAGCGAGAAATGCTCCAAATCGTAAATTTCCACACTCAATTTTCTCTAGCTAATTCCTGCAAATCATTCGTAATGTAAACAGTATGAATTTTTTAAAAATAATATAGCAAAGTGTTGAAATATTCCACAGCTGTAAAATATCTCTAAAGATGATATTAGTGTGATGACATTAACCATATAATATATCCGATAATCATCTAAACAATTTTTTATTCCACGCATTCATACGTGTAACACATGAATTTACAGATCAGTGCTGCCCATGCAATTGATTATTAACGTTATTCATGCAACAACGTGCTTCACATATTTATTTATTTTCTCACTTGCGCTCTTCTCGATGATACAGTTCAGCAAATAAGCATTAAAAATCGCTAATATACATTTTTCTTCAATAAATAAAAACTGTCGACGCTTTCGTACTTTCCATGAATTTATTACATCATGACTCATCATACGCTCGTAAAAATGAAAATTTTTGGAGGTCATTCAAATGCTTTTCACTTTCGTTATTTGAACTTTTTTTCGTTTATATCATTTTGTGTGTGCTTTATGTTTATCGACATTACTACTGATTTATTTTATACACAATGTATATACAATTGGAAATACAAATAATAATAAATTTGTGGTTTAGATTTTGCATGTAGTGGAATGTTTGTATTATTTGCTTTTGTATTTATGTAAAAGGCTGTAGAAAGTTTAACAGGAAGTGATTTTAAGGCGCATTTTTATAGCTGCATGTAGATTCTCGATCGACGTAAGATTTTCTTTGCACCCAAATGTCATCCATGTGTACGATCAGGTGACAATCATGATTCAAAATCTGTTTACATAGAGGTCATGTATCTTCAATTTGGCAACTGAAAAAAGGTGTCGACCGGGTTTATTTTATTTTTTTTCTAAAGCTGCTCATGATATCCTTCATTACCTTAATCTGGGTAGGTTGGGAATATTTAAGGGAATCAACACCTACCCCAATACTATTCAAACTATATTCCAGATGTGTAAATTTTGCGACTCACTGAAAATAAAACATTTTCTTTTTTTTTACCTAAATTTTTACCAAAATATTTCATGAATATTAAAGCAGAATTTTTAGTTTCGTAAATTTTTTTTCTTTAAATTATTACCTGCTAAAAAGCATCCACTGACTTACCCCACCCTTATCCCACCGATAAGCTGCCATAAATTATTACACATTAAGGAGGAGGGCAATAGTTTGTAACCATTGACCATGAAATCAGAGCTAGTATTGACCTTGTAATCCATCTGATCATGATCACCTAAAATATTTTAGGGGGTATGATTTCAAATTCTTTTCTTTTGACACTAAAATGTACCGATAAATTTGTCTCTAACCACGAATAATGAAAAATGTTCACCAGTAAGTTTACAATCCTTAAACAAAAACAAAATCAATTCAGTTTCTATTAGAATTTTCAGCATCAGTGCTTAAATGTATGCAATACTGATACTCAGTATCCATGCTGCATATATTTCAATATCAGTGCTGATAATCTTATTTTCTATTTAGAAAAATCAAATCATGTAACAAACAGACAAAACGAAAACTTTCATCCAATAAAAACTTGCACACAAAAAACTATAAATTGTTGAAATACGGAAAACAACAGTTATGCAATAAATCATTCGCTGCAAAAAAAAATTCACCCACCCGCGGAAGTTTATTGAACCTTTTTTCAAATGCATTTTTATATTTATTTATTACACCGACTTACACATCAATTTATTCACATATGTGTTCATATGACTTCCCACCCACAGTATGTATTTACTAGACCAATTCTTATTCCCATCTACATATCGCAGTTAATATCAAAAGTTATGGATGAAAAACAGTAGAAGGAATCAAATGAATCATGTCAAGAATTGTAAACACAATTGATTGAGGGAGAAAAGAAGCATAAAGGCATATAAAATTTGCAAATAAAAATATTTTTCATTTTTAGGTCAAATGAGAACAGAAAAAATAGTTGAAAAAAAATCGAAAAATTCTCCCTAAATATTTTTTGTGCCTTTAGTTTACGGTTGCACGTTGATCGTTGACGTTGCACTTTTTTCTTCTTATTCGTGTTTTGTGTCTTTTGTGTGTGTCTTTCTGTCAAAATTATTTTGATTTCCTCCTTCCGGAATAAAATAGCAAAATTTGGAACTTTAGAATGCTCATAATCACTAATGTGAATATCAATGAGTTGTGTTCATTTTAAAAAACACACAACTAAAGCATGCATATCATATACTTTACCAGTAATGGAAGGAAATTTGAAATAGTTTGTGAGGAAGGAAAAGAAATGACGATAATGACATGAAAATATGCAAAAAATTTAGTGCTGATTGAGAGGAGAAAATCAAGAAAAATTGAATTTTGCATGTGTTATATGCACAAAAAACCGGTGAAAAAAGGGAATAAGAGGGAGCAAAGTTCTGTGAAGCTTGTTTATTCAATATTCAGCCGATAGAAAAACACTTGCCTGGATACGAGGCATAAATAATTCCTGGAGAGAAAGAAGGAATAAAAAAGAAAAAAAAATTCCTTTCCCTTTGCGTGACATGGAATAGCGCTTTTATTTCTCCTACACATACTGCAAATTGCCTTTTCCCTCCAATATCCATAAAGAGTGTGAGACGAAATAAAAAAATCCAAAATCAGCACAAACTTAGCCATTTAATTGGAATTTCTAATAAATTGTGCCCAATTTGATGCTAAAAAGGGAATAAAGGACTATTTTTTTGACCCGTCATAAAGCTAATTATGGGCACGACCTGGAAACATAAGCAACAAGACTCAATGAATGAAAAGAAGGAAAGAAGAAGTTCATTTGATATGGAAATGTGTCGCAAGGAGAAGAAATCAAGAAAACGAGAACATAAAAATAATCAAGTTTTTTTTACGATTAATGTGAATAAGAATTTACCATAAATGGAAACTTGATTTTCGTCGTGTATTAAGACTTACTTGTTTATGCTTAACTTATAATATGTTCAACATGTTGATTTACTAATTTTAAAAAGAATTTAACAAGACTTTAAAAGAAACTATAGTGACATAAAGTGCCATTAATTTTACACTTATAAGTCAATCTCATTCTAAATTCGGAAAGACTGAAACAACAACTCAAAATGATTTTCGCAAATAAAAGCCTCAATAACTTTCAGCGACTTAGTTTATACAAGTATGAATAAATTTATTTTAAAATTGCTGATTTTTTTATGTCATTTTTGTTTGGGTGTTGTCGGGGTTGGGTATGATTTAGCTTTTATTGGGCTGTTGGGGGTTTGAACTTCTAGCATAATAGATGAGAAGATCATCAATTTAAGCAGAATTAGATTACTTCAATAAGGCTCTAGGAGGATTTTTAGAACTTTTGAAGGAAATTCAACTTTTTTGTAGAGAAGCAGACTTGTTTGTAAGAACCTCTGACTAGGCGGTTCTAAACACGAGAACTGTCTTCATGCCTAGGTTTGCCAAAAGAATTTACTTATGTTTAGAAATTCGTCTAGCTTATCTAAAAGGCACACTTGAAAAAATGTCATTTAAAACCACGTTTGTGCCGTCCACACATCTATTTGGTGCAATCTTGCCAGCTAAATGTCAGCTTCACCTCTAGATATGCCATTTTGCCAGGTGCATACCCAGAATTTTTTAAGGGGGTCCGAAAGCTTTTTCGATCTTATACTCATGTTTTTAAAGAGGGGGTCCAGACTCCCCTGGTTACACCCATACCATTTGGTCTAGTTTTTTTGGTTACTACTCATATCAATTCAATAAAACCTTACATTAAACTGTCATGCCTTAGCCCCAATCTACTAAAAGGATTCCCAATATTTTTGTAATTTTCATTACATTCCTTTCCATCTTTTATTTTCCAACCAAAAAAGCTCGAAACATCCCCCAACCCATCCATAAATTTTTTAATTTTTATTTGCATTCCTTCGCTTTTGCACATTTATTTCCCTCGCTTTTATTGACATGATATTGACATATTCCACATATATTCTACATATTGCTATTTTGTGGTAAATTTTTGTCTATAAATACTATTATGATCCACATAAATAACTCTTTTTTATTTCGCTTATTGGAAGCATACAAGCATTTAAAATATCAATAATATAAATTTTTTGTTATTATGCCTCCCTATGTCTTACTTATGTGAACTCAATTTTTTTTTCAAACTAAATAATTCCAAAGTCATGGCTGAAATTTATTCTTTACAATTCGTCGATATCGAGGAAAAATTTCAATTAATTGAAGAAAAAGACGGCAAAATATTGCGTGATACTTAAATTTTTATGAGTACTGTCATTATGAGATATAAAATGAATGTATTGGAACCGTCAATCTTTATAAAAATTTAATGATTTTTATATAAAACGATGGCCTTTATTATGAGTTAAGTTATTGACATCAAGAATAATTCTTTTGGATGTTGGGACGAATTTCTTCATTACTGCACGTAGAGCGGCTTCATTTGGATGCATTGGTTATGTTCACACGGTCACGTAGAATCGTTTAGATTTTTTTTGTAGTCGACAAGATGAAAGTAACTGAAGTAATTTAGAATCAGGGGGAAAACAACTTGATTGAAAATTTTTTCTGATGGAATTCTTTAAAAAAGTTAAAAGACATCCTTTTGATCTTATCTTGAGCAGAACTATAAATTATAAGATTTTCTGACACCTTTTGTACCAAGAAATATTCACATAATATGGTCGATGGAAAATAACTTTTTTTCCATCAACTGGTTTTCCCCCCGTTTCAAATTCAATGATTAAGTTAAAGAAATCATGTAAATAACAGCACAACCTTGAAGACTATCAAAGCATTACAAAGATCATAGAAAATTTCATGCCCTTAAGCTTTGAAAGGTTTATAAAATATTGAATTACATCTCTTGAAGCTTGATGAACTCATCAATTCATTTTGAATGAGGTGTTGATCATCTGTAAAATAATACTTAATATATCTATGAAATTACATGCCTGGTATCATGTTTCTCTATTAAAGCTCAATCTTTCATGCCTTATAAGGATATATTCAATCTTATAAAATCAAAAGGCAATTCAAACTGCGCAACTAATAAGCTTCAATTATTGCCCTTAAGCTACGTGATGCTGTTTTCAATTTCTTTTACTTGTTAATAAATTCTTTTGCAATTTATGTGAGATTCTTAGTCATTTCTGTTAATTTTTAAAATTCTTAAAAATATTGGCTTGAGCAAGTAAGTTGCTAGGAAAATTCAAAGCACATACAATGTAGCGGCATTTTTCTCAGAAGTGACTAAAAACGAGTCCTATCCTGTTTGAGATTCTAAATAATTTTTGAGATGGAAAATTTTCTATAATTCTTGATAAAACTTGCTTATTAAATATCCCTTAAATGACTAATGAATTTATGGGAATTTTTTATTGATAAAAACGGAAGCTGTCAATAAGCTCTCAGATATTCAAGAACAAAAATTCTTGATCAATCTAGTTCATTCGTTTAAAGGCATCGATACCTTACTAATGAGCTGCTAAATGTTTTACTTAATTAACAATTCTAGAATGATATAACTAAACATGTTATTGCTTTACATCTAAAGTCGGTGATATTTCTGGAACGTGCGATGAGTAAATTGAGTCGATCTCATGGAATATTAATGATCCTGGTCATGAGAATATGGTTGCAAATAGCTACTACTAATTGAAACCTAACAGAGAGCTGGAGTCTGACAAGATCCCTTCGAAAATGAATTAATTATTACACTCATAGAAATAATCTAAAAACGCTTTGTCGTTTTGTATGAGTTTTTGGATTTTACTCTTAATAATAATTTTTAGATTGAGAAAACTGAGAAAATTGAGATTCGAATCTATGACCTCTGGGCTAATAGTCCAATGCTCTAACAACTAAGTCACTGAATCATGTGAAAACACGTGGCAATTTTTCAATATATATGGAAAAAATGTAAAAATCAGTTCAGTCATCTTATTGTTATTTTACGGGATTGTTCTACGTTGTGAATATGATTTTTCTTAATCTTCAAACTTTCCTTCACTTTTACAAAATTTATAGAATTGTCCAGGATTTTTATGAAATTTTGATGGCTAACCCAACCTATCTACACAACTTGATCCAGTTAATTCAAACAACACATATAGAACTGCTTTAGAAATATTATTTTTATCCGATCCAGATAAAACAATCCAATAATAAATAACACCATTAAATGTCATAATTAAAGTTACATTAACGCCATAAATGGATGGAAATTGCTACATTCGTTGTGCCTCATAAAAAATTATTTCCTCTCTAATTATTGAACCACAATTATTTATGGCAAAATTACTAAGGGACCGTTCATGAATGACGTCAAGTATTTAGGTGGGGATGTGAGATCTGGGAGGAGGAGGGAAAGGCCTAACAATCTAATTTCTTGCGTACGATTCATTAGAGGCTGTTCATAAATGACATCCATTTTTAGGGGGACCGAAGTATGGAGTTTTGTGACACCTCAATACAAAAGAATTTTTTGTATGAAAATTTTGTGACAGAGTAGGGGAGGAGGTCTAAAAATCTCAATTTTTGCGTGACGTCATTTAGAAGTGGCCCCTAACAAGAACTTGTTGAAATTATTTCATATAAATAAGTCAGCCAATAAATCAGTGACTAAAAATATTAATTAAAATGCTTTTAACAATTTGCTAATTTATAGAGTAAACTAATGTTTGAGATGAAAGAAATTGAAATAAGAAAAAGTTCTTGTTAGCTTCATTAACATTCCATTGACTAAACGTGTAATTTCTGGCGAAATTTTTGACACATGCTTCACGATTTTGTTACACGATTGATTGTTATAATGAGAACCAGCTTACATGTCGCAAAAAAACCATAAATTTTATTTTTATTTATTTCACCGATATATTCATACTGAAACTGTTCACTTTCTAGTTCATTCAGTTCCTTTACAGTTTTATTTATTTTCATAGAGATTCCCATATAAGGTACACATTACCGCAAATTTATTCACATTTTGTATTGATTGAAGGTGTTATTATTAATCCTGAATGCTTTACCTATATTTTATACATCCCGTGACTTCAATAAATCTCGTTCTTATACCTGCTTTGCGGTATGTTCTACACTCATCGATGAATGGAATAAAAAAAGATTCCTTTTTATTTTGTATATTTTTTCTATTCAATAAAAAGTCATTCAATAAGCGATGAATGATAATAAAATATCGCTTAAGTCTTTTTTGCTTGTTTGAAAAACCCATTAATAATTTTTTTCTACACTTCAAGCAATTTTTCAAGTCGTTAAGTTTTTCTTTTCATAAATTTTCTTTCGAGACCCGGTTGATGATAGTTTGAAGTGATCGTTATGTTTAGATCAATAGAATGAGGCAGCTTATGGTTGAAGATCTTGAAAATTCTCAAAAAGTGGCAAAGATTCTTAAGGTTTGAATCACATCTTCCCTTTTTAAGCTAAAGGAGCCCAAAAACTATTTTTAAAAATTGTTAAAGATTTTAGACCAAAATAAATTTATTAATCAATCCCCTTTAAAAATCATAGAAACTATCTGTTACGGCTACTTTATTAGTTCTAGCCAGATGCATAGCCAGAAATTTTACGAGGGGAAGGGGGGTCCTTTCTGGTTTAATTCTCAAAGAAAAATTTTCCGATGAGGGATGAGGAGCAATCCTCTTTGGCTACGTGCCTGGTTCTGTCAATCAGAATCAACATACTTTACAGCTTTAGTGTACGTGAACTACAAAGGGAGTTTGTAACTTGAACTTCTATATGATTCGTAAAAGCAACAAACAGTTCTCGCGAATCTTCAACCTTAGATAGTTGTTGCTGTATTCTGACACCACAATACTACACTAATAATACATTAATATTCATCAAAAACTCTGAAAAACCAACAAAATCCCTTAAGCTGCTCGGGCTTTTCAAAAATAAAATTTTTCATAAATTTTTCCTTTGATAAATGCGAAAAAGATAAAAGAAAGACATGAAAGATAGCAAAATTACCTGATGATTCATGCTTTCAAATATTAATACACCAATATCCGTTCTTTTGTATGTGTGTTTGAAGAATCACTTAACCAGTCTACTGACAGACAATCTAAAAATAAGAAGCATTCGCAAATATCAGAGAAAAAGAAGCAAGCAACTTGAATTTATTATTTACGGAAGCAATTGATAAATTAGCAAGCATGACTTACAGTTTATTAGATTTATATTTCATTCATATTGTCTGGTCGTTGCTGACAGCATGCATGAACTTTCAAGAATATATTCATATCATAAATTAATGAAGCAACGCTCTATGCATTTATGTGAATTATGACGGTCATAAAAGCGTTTTTTATGATGATTCAATTCTCTTCGTTTTTCAACACTGTTTCTTATTATTTTTTTCCTCTTCTTTATGCTTTACAATTTGCTTTAAGCTGTCAATTGCTGAATCAGATCAAAAGATAAGAAGAGTAATGATGTGTTATATTAAAATTGATGCAGCACTAAAATTGCATCGATTTTAATTTTGTTTTATATTTTGCACATAAAGTGATGAAAATGGGATCAATTGGTATGAAAAAGATGTTAAAATTTGTGAGTTTTTGCCAAAGGTGTCTTAGAAAGAGAAAATTTTATGATTTTTTTTTATTGGGATTAAGAACAGATTTGTTTGAAAATCATGGTAGAACATCAAAATTTTAGGAATTTTCTTACTCATCTACGATCATACTCATGGATTTTCAATTTTAAGGATGGGTTGATATTTTTTTTCTCATAAAAATTTCAATCAAGGGGCGTAGCCAGATATTTGGAGAGTACATTTTTTTATTATTATTTTTAAGTTTCTGTAATTGTTGTTAATTCTAAGGATACATGAATCATTTAACTACAAATTAAAGCTTCTGAAAAATGGCGGAAAATTTAGAAAAAAAGTTTTGCATTTAAAAATTTTTTCGAGGGGGTAGGTCCGGACCTCCACATTCCTGTTTCAATCTACACCCCTACAAGCACTTTTCTATAGGATGTTGCACTATTTACCCTTCATTGAGCATGACATAAATCGCTGTCAGTACAAGCTTTAAATTAAAACAAAAATATTAATTTTTATCATCAAATGCGCTTTTGTCAATCCAACATACTACAAACCAAATCACTTTACTCACATTCTTAAGTTCCTTCCGTTCTTTTTCCATCGATGAACTTATTGAATGAATATTCTATTCATGAATGAATTTTTCGTATTTTTTTCTTCTTCAACCGACATTTTACTGATTGCCACTAATTAATGCACAGCAATTTAATGAAGTGGTTTCGTGATTTCTATTTTTATGAACGACAATGTCCTGTCAAATTGTTTTACATGAGTTCACAGTTTTAACAAGATCATCAATTTAAATGAAGCTGTTTAAATGACCATTTTACAAGTCCTTATTTCACTAAGAATCTATTTGCTCCATCGACTATGAAATGACTTTTAAATGGGGCTAACAAGCTCATGGTCATGACATAGAATTTAGCGATTAAATCGTAAATCAACTAAACCGTGAAAGAAAATGTTCATGGAAAAAATTGTTCGTTGGATTCTTTTCGGTTTTTATTTGCAATAATCCAATCATTAAGTCATTTTTGACATTACCACGATTCATTATTCAAATTGTTTTTATGCGTGCCTTATCGAGATTTATGGTCACAATCCTTCAATTTTCTATTTTTATTAAAATTATAGTCATCAATTTTTTTGTAGTTATTTCCGCTAATTTTATTTTCATTTTCTATTTGCAGTAAGAAAAAGCTTTTACAAGAGAAACAGAGCCAAAAGTCACCCCACCATCATCATCGAACAACCAATCCTTTGATGATGCCGATTTCGAAAATTTCTGATAAAATTGATCAGTATGAGTAAGTATGGGATTTTTGTATACTCAAATTGAATATCTGGATCAATTGTATAAAAATTAGAAATTCTAAGCAGCTACAGGCAAATGCATACGTCATGAATCTGCTTGACACAGTTAGCAAATCAACACAAACTGAGTATGCATTGCTTGTCTCACGTCATATAAACGATAATTTACAAACCACAAATATTTATTTTAAGATCTATTGTGCAATTATCTAGCTATAGAAATATAATAGAGATATTTTAAGAAACACATTCAGTAGTGCTGTTCATTCCGTCAAATTATCACAATATTATAAAATCATGAAGTTGTGCTGCAATCGAAAGAAATTTGAAGTCTCTCAAGACCAGACAGATGGAATTAATTCAAGAGAGAAATTATTTCAAGTACTTTATTGTACATTTGCAAATCTATCAATTATATCATCAGGAATGGGTCTCGGATATCCAGCAATCACTTCACAATTACTACTGAAAGATTCTCAATTATATTTATCAGAATCTCAAGTATCTTGGTTCGCGTCAATAACAGCAATTACATGTCCATTGGGTGGACTCTTGTCAGGTTACTTGTCAGATTTAATCGGTAGAAAGAGAACATTAATTCTGATCGACATAATTGCAATAATATCTTGGATTATTATCGGATTCTCGAGTCGAGAAAATGTCAATGTACTTTTCATTCAATTAATGGTTTCAAGAACTATCATTGGTGTAATTATTGGAATGAGCACGACACCCGCTGTTATGTACACATCAGAAGTTTGTGACCCAAATATTAGAGGTCGTTTGACGATGCTGTCCTCGCCATTTTTCACGGCATTTGGAATGGTTCTCATTTATTTGCTGGGATATTTGATACCGGTATGAAATTTTTAGTTGAATCAGGGGTTGGAAAATTGGGGGTTTGTGGTTGATAAAATTAGTCTTTAAAATTGTTGATTCCTTAGAACTCTTGACATGGGCGTAGCCAAGGAGAGGGGTTCAAGGGGGTCCGTAGGAATTTTTATAATTTCTATAATCACAATTTTCCAACCCTGCCGATAAAACTAATCTAGACATTAACAAATCTTTACGCAAATATTTCTCATATTTCAGAATGATTATCGCATGGTTAGTCATTTTGCTGCTGGTATCACACTAATAACGCTCTTTGTTTGCTTTTTCATTCCGGAATCACCCGTTTATTTGATTAATATTGATCAAACTGAACAGGCGAGAAAATCTTTATCAATTTTAAAAAGACTACGTGAGTTGTTAAAAAGTTTTGTTTGTGCTTAAGAATTTATTGTTTTATTTTCCTTTCCAAATGTGTCCTGTGAGAATTTTCCTGAGCATGGAAAATATTCTCTTTGGTTTTGGGGATCGTTTGTAAATTACGTCATGTTTATGCGGTTTGTGACAGTTAAAACAAAAGAATGTTTATGGAAAATTTGTTACAAGGGGTTCGAAAAAGTCGTTTTTAAGCGTGACGTAATTTGCGAATGACCCCTTGTAGTAAATCCTGTTCACGGTGGTGGAACTAATTTGGTTTGTATGAAGGGAAGGGTTGAACAATTATTAAGAAAAAAAAATTAAAAAAAGTATTTAAAAAAATCAAACCCCTCTTTAGAGGTTGGACTCCTAGTCAGAATTTTTGGAGGGAAGGTGGGGGGGGGGGGGTTTGAAATTATTTTTTATTGAAAAATTGATAAATTTTTGGCTTAGGCCAATTTTTCTCGAGAATGGGGGTGAACTTTCACAATATAAAATTCCATAACTGCTCAAACCAATAACATAATTTGATAAAATCTTTAATTTTTTACGGTTAAAGTTGTAATTTCCTTAATTTCACCATAGAAAAAACTTTCTACCCTCTTAACACAATTCCTTGTGTTTAAAGTTCTTTTCACAAGCATCAAGAATTCAATTCATTGACCTTCCATATCAAGGAGTGAACATGTTGTTAATTTTAATCACTGTCGCTGTGGAAACGGAAATTCCTGTAATGTAAATTACTACTTAATCGACTACACGTTGATTTGAATGAAATTTCCGTTCACATGACGAATCTATAGCAACCAATTGCTTCATACAAATTATAATACATATAGCATAAGAGAAAATTGCTCAGGAAAATTAAATTTTCAATTTTCACCATGAAAATTCAATCTCATTGTATTTGAAAATTTAGGAAAAAATCATCCCGACATTGACGAGGAAATTCAAATCATGATCACAAACCGAAACAATTCTAGAAGGAATTCAACAACAGAAAGGATATGGCAAAAGTTCAAAAAGCCACAATTTTACAAGCCATTCATCATAATGATTATGTTCTTCACAATCCAACAATTTTCTGGAATTTTCACAATCTTTATTTATGCTGCACAATTTTCAATTGAGGCTGGCGTTTCAATAGATGAATTTCTGTGTACAGTCATAATTGGACTCATCCGTTGTTGCACAGTCGTTATTGTTTCATTTGCATCAGATAAATATGGCAGAAAACCAATAGCCACAATATCGACAGTTGGAATGTGCATGAGTATGCTTGGTCTCGTCATTTGTTCAATTTTCAGCTTAGAATTGAAACTATCAACAATTTTCTGGTTACCGACTGTATTCTTATTCCTCTTCATATTCTCCGGAACATTTGGTGTATTAACATTACCATTTGCTATGATAGCTGAAGTATACCCACAAAATACGAGAGGTCTTGCTGTTGGTCTCACAATTTTTTATGCCTATATGATGAGCTTTATAAATGTGAAAACATTCACAGCAGTTTTTTCGATATTCGGAAGTGTGACAGTATTTTCATTTTATGGTGTCGTATCTTTGGCTGGAATTGCTTTTGCTGTGTTGATTCTACCTGAAACTAAAGGAAAAACTTTACATGAAATCGAATGTTATTTTCAAAAATAAATTTTACTGTGATGATTATAATGATTATCATAGGAATGCGATATTAAGTTTGTTTTGATTCTTAAAGTATTATAGGATGTTGATTTAGGCCATTCTTTATGTGAGACTATGCTGTACTATTCTGAGATTTACTTGAGTAGGACCTCTGTGGACCAGAGCTACCTGGGGTAACCTACTGGGTGTTAGGGTACACTCTACCTTGGGATACCCTAGGGTACCCCACCTACCCTTGATACCCTTTATTCTAGGGTCCTTTTTATATACCATAAATCATCCATTAAGACAATTCTTATGAGATCATGAAAATCATACTCAAGATGTAAATTTAAAGCTTCTTTTCAGAGTTATCTTCATAAATTAAATATTATACTGTCAACTGATCCAGAAAATTCAATGAAAACTTCAATTAACTTCATATTTCAATGCTTATTAATCTCAACTTTTATCACTTCCATTTGCAGTAGAAAAAAGTCTGAAAAACCTCAGCAACCACAACCAAATCACTGGGTTACAAATGGACCCGTAGGCTCTAAAGATTCTGTAAGATTTTTATTAAATTCCTCATTAAACACTTCTTCTGACTCTAATTTCTTTATAGCTTCTTATATTTCGTACCAGTGTACTGGCAGCTGCTGCAAACACAACAACAAGTACATTCGACCATCCAGATTTGTATTCAGAGACACCATCGACATCGTCCACATGTACAGAACTATCAAAAGTTTGTACTGAAAAATCATACGTGACTGCCATGTCACTGCCACAAAATCTCAATGGAGAACGACGTATTGACAATGAGACTTTTAACTTTAATGAGAAAAAGACGAAGAAAAGATCGCTTGAGTCGTCATCATCGACATCGTCTTCATCATCATTGAGCAGTGGTTCTGTTGCTGAAAGTAGTGGAAGTACTGAAATTAAAGAAAGCGATGAAAATAAAGAAAATATTGAGCTTCAACCGCTCGATAGAGATGAAATGCCAGCTGCATTGTTAAATATTACATTCAAGTTCCTCAATACTGAGACTCGACTCCTTAGGAAAATCCTTCTTGGACATGGCTTAACGGAGGCTCATCATGATGCTAATGATTTTAATTTGTTATGGACCGGCAATCAACTGAAACCCGACATGTTACGTAGCTTATCGTCATATCAAAGAATCAATCATTTTCCTCGGTAAGTGTCTGTGACATTAGACTCAATATGCATGTAGGATGGGAATTTGGATGGATCCGTAATTTCAATTCTATAGAATAAGTCATCTATGGACTTTATCGAGTTAAACTTGTGCTTATTTTATATTCAATTCCACTTAAATTCGATTTATTCTTATTTTATTATTTCTTGTTATCCTTTCAGATCTAGCGAGCTAACACGCAAGGATAGATTATATAAAAATATTGAACGCATGCAACATTTTCGTGGCTTTAAACATTTTGACATTGTTCCACAAACATTTCTTCTGCCAGCTGATTACAAAGAGCTGGTTTTTGCACATAACAAAAATAAAGGACCTTGGATTGTGAAGCCGGTCGCATCGAGTAGAGGGCGTGGAATATTTCTGGCTAAAACACCTGATGAAATTCAGTCGCATATTTCGAGTGAGGAGCAAGTCGTTGTTGCACGTTACATTGCCGATCCATTATGTATTGATGGTCATAAATGTGATATAAGGATTTATGTTGCTGTGACAAGCTTTGATCCATTAATCATTTACGTATATGAGGAAGGTCTTGTGCGCATTGCAACAGTTCGTTATGATAATAATGCTGATAATTTATGGAATCCTTGCATGCATTTATGCAATTATTCAATCAATAAATATCACACGGATTACATTAAATCAAGCAATGTGAGTGATGAGGATGTTGGACATAAATGGACATTTAGTGCATTACTGAGACATCTGAGGAATCAAGGATGTAATACAGAACAGCTTATGCTTAACATAGAAGATATTATAATTAAAGCAATTTTTGCCTGTACACAGCCAATTGTTAGTGCCTGCCGCATGTTTGTTAATCACGTTAATAATTGTTTTGAGCTATTTGGTTTCGATATACTCATTGATGATACTTTAAAGCCATGGTTGATAGAAGTTAATTTAAGTCCAAGTCTGGGATGTGATTCACCACTCGACACGAAAGTTAAAGCTAGTCTACTCTCGAATCTTTTGACATTAGTTGGTATTCCTGCAATCAGTCCACTGATGAAAGCCTCAATGGACAATAAAGGAGTTAAAATTCGCTCATTATCAAGTAGTCGTCCTGTAAATTCAGCTGATTTTGTTCATAATTTACAACAAGGAAAGAAACCAGTATTATCATCGTTAACTGCCGAAGAAATAAAAATAGTGAAAGCAGCAAAAGGACAAATGGAAAGGCGTGGTGGATTCGTGAGAATTTTTCCAGCTGTTGATAGTATGCAAAAGTATGGAATGTTTATGGATCCCGTGACTGGAATTCCAACTGCTGCTTCAACAACTTGCGGTACTAGCTCATACCTTATGATCATACCTCACAATTATAATCAAATGTTATTCACACAATTATTTGGAAACGGAAGTGATAACTTAGGTGATTCAATATTAGATCGTATTCAACGTTATGAACGGACATTAGATCGTTCATTACCGATTGTTATTGGACCGAAAAGTTCAAGTTCTAAGCATCAGGATGAAACAAAACGAATTAAAATGCAAATAAGGAAGTTGATTGAAAGTGGCGATGAACTTTCAACACTTCAGGCCCGAAGAGCTTTCTCATTGTATCTTGAACATGTACTTAAACGATTATCTGTTGATGGAAAGCACAGTCACGAAGAATATGTCATGAAGTTCCTTCATAGAATCGCAATTTATATGCGACAGCCATTCTTCATTCGTAATGTCACAAGCAATCGGATTTTAACAAAAGAAAAAGGAGCTATGGCTGCAAAACTTCTTGGTGACTATTTACATTTGTATAATAAGGATACAGAAGCATTTGTTGATTCTTTTGATCGTATGGGAATGATTCCTACAAAGTTATTTGATGAATTTATATCTCATGCTCAGGAATTAGATATTGAATCAGTTTTAACGCTACACACAAATATTACACAGACAATGCCATTTCTATATAATAATTATAGCCCTGGCATACCAGCAGCACCACCAATTCCAGTCGGTCCACATGGATTCTTGAAAGCACTTCCATGTATGGCACCAGGATCACATGTCCGTGAATTTTGGCGTGCTGATGGATCTAAAGGTGACAACAAGCAGACAAAGGTTCACAACAAGAAAGCCGAAAAGCCTGGTAAGATATCACCAACTAAGAAAAAGATATCCTATAGCACAAGCAAGTTGAAGGATCGTGATAGATCCAGTTGGCTTTACAATTGAGTCACAAATTATGCGCAAATTTAGGAATGCAAAAACAAAATAGTTTTTATCAATCTATTTCATTTGTTTATTAGATATCGTGCTTAGAATTTTTTTTATCATTTTGTATATTAATCGCCTTTTGTCAATGAAGGGCCATAAAAAAAGTTTTTTGAATGTGATACAAGAAACATAGCAAGAAACGTTTATGAAAAGTTATAGCAACCAAAAATTAATGAATTTTTTTAAAAAACAATTAAGAAAAAGAAGCTCTTAATATCATAAAATAAGAAATTATGTGTTTCACTTTACTTTATTTATTTTGAAATAAAATTATTTTGATCCTTCAAATTTTAACATTTCTGCTCATACACTAATGTTATTATCTGCTAGTCATTTTGTTGTGAAAACAAAGAAAAACAATTTTTTTTATGTTGATATGAAATCTAGCGTTTGAGTTGTGAGGCGTCATTAGATGACATGAAGTCAGTGGCGTAGCCAGGAGGGGTGAATGGGTAAAAATTATCAAAAAAATATTTAAAATTGCTAAAAAAATTTCAGAACCCCCACCCCTCATGAAAAATTTCTGTCTACGCCGCTGCACGAAGTCAAAGCTATCAAATTATATAGAAAAATATTTATTATAGCATAGTTGAAAGCTTTTTTTAAAAAAATCCCAGTTAAAATTTAAAGAAAATAAAAAAAAACATCGAATTTTACATAGAAGACAACGCATGACGAAATATCGTAAATAAATCATATTTTTTTCTCTCACACAATACCGACAACAAATCAAAGGACGTAGAAAGTGAATTTCTCCTTTTACTATTTTCTTGTTTTTATTTTTATTTCATTTTTTTCTCTATCTAGTATCGTGCCATAATCTCATAACCGCAAAACAAGGAAGAATTGTAGTAAAGAATAAAAAGCAGAGAAAATGTAAAATGGATATAAAATAGCAACAGAATGTCGACTGTGTAGTTGAGTGATAATTCAATTTGAGTTTCTCTAGACAGGAAGGAAAAAGCATTTATTTTTTTGGTTTATGCGGTGGAATTTTTATCTACTTCACGGTCGCATTTTTTTATTTTATGAAATGTAATGCTTCCTTATTATTTGTATGGCGTGAAAAACGATAGTCACACAGGGGAAAATTCCATTCAGTTTTATTAAAAATTGTGTTTTCCTTTGGCTTTATCATATTTTTATGGGATTTTTTTATTTTGTGGTATCAGATATGAAGGATATACGAGTCAGGAGCATGGGACCGACAGAATTATTCCGCGGAATAATTCCGCGGAAGAAAATTCCGCGGAATTTCGTTCCGCGGAACTTTATTCCGCGGAATTTTGTTCCGCGGAATTATTCCAGTATAATTATTTTAAAAATTGATTCCGCGGAATTTTGTTCCGCGGAACTTTATTCCGCGGAATTTTGTTCCGCGGAATTATTCCAGTATAATTATTTTAAAACTTTATTCCGTGGAACTTTATTCCGCGGAACTTTATTCCGCGGAATTTTGTTCCGCGGAATTATTCCAGTATAATTATTTTAAAACTTTATTCCGTGGAACTTTATTCCGCGGAACTTTATTCCGCGGAACTTTCTTCCGCGGAACTTTCTTCCGCGGAACTTTCTTCCGCGGAACTTTATTCTGCGGAACTTATTCCACGGAACTTTCTTCCACAAAATTATTTTAACAAATAATTTAATTTAATAAATGATTCCCTGAAATGATAATCAATCTGAAGTTCAGCATAGACAATTGAAAAATGCAATAACAATAACTTAAAAGTGGACTGTATTTCAATGACAATTTATTTAGAGAACAATCTCTCAACAATCACAATTTCAACTCTTTTTTTCAATAATTTCAAAGAATCAATGATTACTTTGATCAAGAATAATCATTCTAAAAAAGATGTTGATTTGATTCAACACTCTGCCAGCTTCACAACGTTCAATGATATTGATAATTTCAACTTCGTGTTAATCAATTTGAGTAATTTGAACGACTTGACAATGTATAGAATTCACGAGGATTGAATAAGAATTATTCATGATGAATGGCTTTACTCAATCTTTGTCAATATTGTTTGATAGTCCTGTTCAGCTTTACTGGACTCTGCCCTCTCGACTGAACGATTGATTCAAAACTTGTATTAGATTCAGCATAACTTGATTTCTTGTCACTTGCACAACTTGTCGTAGAATTGATTTGGTTCAAATCATGTTGCGATGTACGACTTGATATAGATTTAAATGACAATTTATGTTTCTTGCTCACACGATTCAATTTCTCATCAGTTGACATCTCACGTTTACGATTCTTACAATTTGTACTATAAGAACTATCAGTTGTAAGCTGATATTCTTGGTTCTTAGGAGATGAAATCTTTTGACGACTTTTTGACAATTTCTCAGACTTCACATGCCTCAATCCATGAACTGATGTTAGGTCATTTGCAATATCTCGTTCTGTAGAATCAATCTTCACTTTACGCTCACGAGTCTGTTTAAGTTTGTTCTTATTTGATGCTGTATCGATGATAGCTTCAACAGATTGCCAATTTCTTTTTGCATCAGGAATCAAAATTCTAACTGTAGTTAGGTTTTTTAATTTGCAATCTTCAATTGGAACTGATATCAAGGATCTCTGTTTTGATTTCGCAATCTTGATATTTTGTGTCTCAATTGTGTCATTCGGCTTTGATGATGACTTAGTGTAATGAAGAGTTGTATAATGCTTCTTGTTACACTTCTTGCATTTCTTTTCATTTCTGCAATTTACAGCTTTATGTCCTGGACGCAAACAATTTCTGCAAAACCTCAGCTTTGTCACAACAGCATATCTTCCTCTTGAAGTCTTGCTCAAATATGAATCACATGTATAAAGTTGATGAGATTCCAAACAGACATTACACTTTGTTGTCTTTTTACAATTAACTGCTGGTAAATTCATCTTTTGTAGTTCTGCAGTTTTCAACTCAGTCATTTCACACGATGATCTCATAGATGACAACATTGATGAAAAACTTTTAGTATCAGATTCTTTACAACAATTTGATTTTATTGAATCGCTTGACAACTGTGACCCATTCTCACTCATACTTGATGTTTCACTTGACGATGTCTAGTCCAGTAAAGCTGAACAGGACTATCAAACAATATTGACAAAGATTGAGTAAAGCCATTCATCATGAATAATTCTTATTCAATCCTCGTGAATTTTATACATTGTCAAGTCGTTCAAATTACTCAAATTGATTAACACGAAGTTGAAATTATCAATGAACGTTGTGAAGCTGGCAGAGTGTTGAATCAAATCAACATCTTTTTTAGAATGATTATTCTTGATCAAAGTAATCATTGATTCTTTGTAATTATTGAGAAAAAGAGTTGAAATTGTGATTGTTGAGAGATTGTTCTCTAAATAAATTGTCATTGAAATACAGTCCACTTTTAAGTTATTGTTATTGCATTTTTCAATTGTCTATGCTGAACTTCAGATTGATTATCATTTCAGGGAATCATTTATTAAATTAAATTATTTTTTAAAATAATTTTGTGGAAGAAAGTTCCGTGGAATAAGTTTCGCAGAATAAAGTTCCGCGGAAGAAAGTTCCGCGGAAGAAAGTTCCGCGGAATAAAGTTCCGCGGAATAAAGTTTTAAAATAATTATACTGGAATAATTCCGCGGAACAAAATTCCGCGGAATAAAGTTCCGCGGAACAAAATTCCGCGGAATCAATTTTTAAAATAATTATACTGGAATAATTCCGCGGAACAAAATTCCGCGGAATAAAGTTCCGCGGAACGAAATTCCGCGGAATTTTCTTCCGCGGAATTATTCCGCGGAATAATTCTGTCGGTCCCATGCACCGAACCCAGGATATACATATGTTAAGTAAATGAGTTTATGCATGATGGAAGATTGTTGACATGAATTGGGTCAATGTTGTGTTACTTCCTTGAGTTAAAGGCTTTTAGGGGGTGATGTGTGGATTTATTTTTTTATTGTTTGAGAATTTTTGCCACATTTTTGAGGGTTTTGAGTTTAATATTTAACTTGAACAGCTGCAATGGACTGTAATCTTCAATTTAAGTTCCCATTCTAAATTTTTCTATATTAAAAGCTACTTAAATTTTATTTTTTTGCTATAAATAATTTTGAAGCACCTTAGCTCTGGTAATCGATGGGCCTAATCAGGGGCGCATCCAGGACTTTATCCAAAAGGGGGTGCTTGAAATTTTTGTATGGACGAGAAAATTTGGATTTTTTTCTTAAAAAACCATAGCAAGTTGGAAAAATTTTCCCAATAGGGGGGGAGGGGGTGGTTGGTTTGACCATAATGGCCATACAAACAGTAAGTTTAGAACCAGAAACCTGTTTTTGTTGATCATACTTCTGACTACGCCGCTAACATAAACCAAAAAATGCTACAGCTTCCAATTTTAAACCACCAAGTTGCCATCATGTCATCTTACAAGAAGAATAATAAAAATGCGAACAGATACTCCAAAAAATTTAAATTTCCTCTACAATTCCTTGCTCTCTCCTTTTTGCATTTCGTATTTTTCCATATTTGCCCCCTATCTTTCTCTCTTAACAGAAATAAACCAAGTAATTACAACCAAACTACAAGAAATTATTTTACTAAAAATAAATAAAACATTTTAATCAGAAAAGTGCTTAGGTCACGAATGAGTATGGCTTAATTAATGTTGTCTAAATTATAAAAGCTTTATAATAAAATTTTAATACCAACTAAGAGCAATAATTATGTTTTTTCAATTATATAGATTTGAACCAAATTTTTGTCACACTTTTTTGCTAAAAAAACGTATTTTTGGATGGATAGCACATAATGAATAAACTTAAAAATTATTTTTGAGAATCGCAATCATACAAAAAACATGTCAATGAAAATGTATTTTTATAAAATTCGCTTATACAAATTTAAAAAAATATGAAACAAGAAATTTTTGGATGTAGAATTTTACACGCACAATAATAATTATAAAGTTTTTGTTAAAAATTTTGCCTTTTGTTCTCGATATTGAAAATGATGGAATGAACTTTTGTGATTGAATTTTGCTAATCTTATTTTAAATTGAGGTAAAATTTGATCTGAAAAGTTTCATTTCAACATGAATAATTCAGTATTAAAATCATAAATCAAACAGCTTTTTTATGTAATCGATCAACAATTGATCATGTCAGAAGCTAAGTTTATTGTAGAATATTTTGAAATTTGTGGTCGATATGAAAAATCAATGTTGTTGCTCTGCATGTCTGGGTCAGGTCAAACTTAAGATATTTTTGTAGATTGGAATTCATCAATAATATGGTACAAATGATGTCTGGCATCGTATCGATGTCAAAGACAGGACTGAGTAATGTTTTGCCGAGAGTTAGATACTATAGTAAAAATTGTGAATTTTTTAGGATTTTTTTATTTTTAAAATTATTATAAAAATCAGAAAAAATGCCAATTTTTACATTAGTCTGATTCTTGATCCATGCATACACCAAGATAGTAACATTATCAATAATTTCTGGCACAATCAATTGTTGATCAAAAGCTATTTTGATGCTGTTTTTGTTTTTTTGAACTGCCATGCTTTTTTATAATTCTTTTTTTTTTGAACAACTGAGTCAGTAAATATTTTTCTCCAATTTTTACCGATCATTGCTTATCTATATCATATTAAATGCTATAACTAAATTTTATAATGAAAGTATTTTGGATTTCAAAAGACTGTTTTTTAAATTTTAAATTAAAGACAAACATTTTTAAATATTCTTGATTGAGCTAATAAATTTTAAAAAAATTTTGAAAATAATTTTAAAAATTTAAGCATATCAGGAAAAATGAAGAATTCATAAATTAGACACCTCTATTTAAAATTTTTGGGTACTCTCCTGTCATCTTCGTACTCTGAGTACGGGGGTCCAGATTTTGAAACTCAGTATAATTTGAGTTCCAATTGACTACACCTAACTAAATACAAAACTTGTAAAAAAGTTGGTGTAATCTTTTTCAAAAAAAGTTTGAAAACTTTGGACTCCACTCTCCTGCAGACCAGTGTTTCTTAAAATATGTTCTTAGTGATTGACCTCCCTCTTCAGTATTAGGGTTTTTAAGAAAGAAAAAATCAAAAATCCCTAAAATAAATATTTCGCGGTGCCATTTCAAGTATGTCAATACAAATTTGGTGGCACATTAGACAGTGGTTCTCAAACTGAGTGCCGCTGCATTGTAGTGGTCGATGTGAACTTCATAGAAGTGCCGCGACGACTAAACTAATATACTAAAATTGAAGTCAAGAAAAAAATTAAGACTATGCCTCAGAAGTTTTAAAATGAGAGCTAGTGTGTCGTATATGAAAATCTTTAAGAAACACTGACAAAAAATAGTATAAAACAGCCCTTTAAATAAAATTTCTAGCTTTTCATGTTTTGTTCCAATAAATAAATTATAATCTGATTTGGATATCATTCGATGTAACATACAATTTACATTCATACACATAATCGACAATTGTAATTCTATTTATGCATCTGGCATTTCAACTTCTCAATCAAGTTAAATCCTATGAATATTTAATGTGTGAAAACTTTATCTAAAATTCAGTAATTTTATATCAAAATATTTGCATATAAATTAAAATTGAAAAAAAAAATCTTTAATATTTTATAGCATAGCAAGTTACTTGACTCAAATAAATTATATTTTCCTATCTTAATGACACAAATGTAGTGAATGACAAAAAGAGAATCAACAAGTGCACTGAAATAGATATTAGAAAAATTACAATCAAAATTTAAAGAAAAATTGGCAAATGAAAAAAAATCAAAATTTCTTTATAAAAATTGGACAATTTACAATTTCAGCGCGACTTATGTATGGCAGATTTAGAAGCATAAAAAGTGCAAAATATGAGAAAAAAGTTTATGAGATATTCACGAAAGATTATTAAGGAGTGAGGAAGAATTTTTTAAGCTGATACTCGCAACGGTAAAGCTGCAAGTCTGATATAAAGATTGTATGGATTTGTAAATTTACTAAAAAAAAACATTTTTTTGAACAAAAGATTCTATATTATAGTAATATTACACTTTATTATTAATTATTATGGATAGTGATTTTGAGGGGAGGGTGGCGATTAATTATAAATGAATTTTCTTATGGAAATTGATTGTTGAATTTTTGAAAATGATTTTTGAATTTTTGTTTGAATTTTGAGATTAAGTTTTAAAATTTTATGAAAAAATTCGTTCAAGCTAGTGACCCCTAATTTAAAAGGGTAAACCTGGGTGTCCTATCCTAGCCTCTCTTACTAGTATGCTGTAAGGTACCTCACCTTAGGATATTCTATCTTTCCTTAGGGTACCCTTGTTTGAGGGTAGGGTAGGTGGGGTACTCTAGGACATAACAAACCCTATCCTGATAGATCCAGAAACCAGCCCTAGGTCATTTCTAACTTTTACTCACATTGGTTCTAGCATTATCCTATTCGTACTTTTGCAAATACTGAGTTAAATTTTGAAAAATATTTTAAATTTTTTAACTGTTGCAACATATAAACCTAAATGGTATAAACCTAATAATAATAATAATAAGATTTTTAATTCACAAAAATTCTCGCTTTTTCAGTATTTAATCACAATTAAGCTTAAAATCTCAAAATTCATTTCCAAAAAAATTTAAAAATGAAAAAGAAATTTAATCATCAAATTCCATTTGAAAAAACAAAAAAAAATTTAAAAAAAATTATCAAATTTTAAAATTAACAATGAAAAGAAAAATTCAAATGATTCAATAAAAAGCCTTAAAAAATTTCTAAAAATAACACAAAACATGTTTTCATTTCACCTTGACATTGTCTCCATCAGCTGATTATTATTATTAACTTTTATGCAAGCAAACACAGACCATGCAAACAAAAATTGTGTCTCGACTAAAAGCTCATCCATCACTATGGTGATTTTGCGCATAACATTCAAAGCTCCCAAAAACCACATGCTATTTCCACGATTTACAAACAAAACGAAATGAATATTTCCAATAATACAAATTTATGAGCTCCATCGACATCCAGTGAGATTTCATTTCAGTACGAAAGTGCGAGAATCTCTGAAACGGAAAAAAATGAAAATGAAAATTTCTAGGTATGAGAAAATTCACCATTCAATATTTTTTTTTATTTTCTCCTTCAAGAAAAATTATTTTTCAGTTTTCCATTCAAGTTCATCGGTGCTGTTCTCATTTTTCTTTCTTGTTAATATTTTTGTTGTTGTTGATATTTATTCAAAAGAAGAAAATCGAGAAAATAGGGCAACAAAAGGAACAAAAAAGGAAAAATAATCAAGTGGAAAATTCAATTTTTCAATTTAAAATAATTTTTGTTGTGTTTGACATTGACATTGACTAGCTTATGATTGTTTGTGTCTATTATCGATAGAGCCAAAATTAAATTGTAGTACCTAATAAGATTCCATCCTTCCATAACAAAAATATTGACATTATAATTAAATTTAATAATAAACGTGATAATAAATGACAGCGGAAACGAGCACTACAATAAGTAGCATTAGTGGTGGTAATTTAAATTCAAATAAAGTGGCAATTAGTAGTAATCAGAATGCCCAAAAGCGAGGCTTTCATCTCGAAACAGATAAAATTGAGAATTTACAGCTTTGTGAACAGCAAAACAATACAAGTCCATCGACACTGAACAAGGTCAGTATATATACATCCATACACACATTACTACTGTCGGAAATGACGATTATGTAAAAATCACATTATATCCCTGGGCTAATATCATCATTTAATCTAATAGCATGTGTTTCCAAAGCGAAACGAGAAAGAAGACATTAACAATAATTTCTCGTTGAGTGAAAGCGAATCCATTTTTATAGATTTTTTTTCTTCTTCATTCTCTTATGAACTTTTCTTTTCTCCTTGTGCCTTGCTTGCCATCCTCGAACGAGGATAATGGGAGAGGAAAAAAATTTCCATCTTGATGACCCATTTTTTTCTCATCCTACGACTCCTTTTGTACGTGATTCCTTCTAGCTGCTAGATAATACAGAAGCATAAAGTGTAAAATTTTTTGTATATTGGCGATGGAATTTCCTCCCCCATCATCTCTGCTATTCTTGATTGTGTTTCTCACATTTTTTTCTGTTGTGTGTTTTTTGGAAGGAAACAAAAAAAAAGTATTTTTTTGCATGTTACATGTTTGAGAGAGAAAGAGAGCGGATGTTCTCATGCAGAGCTTTTGACTCATTATAGAGAGATCAGTTGGTGATAAAAGATTGAATAAATGAGGATTTGTGGATGACTAATGATACTTCGGGAGCGCTGATGGGATTAATTTTTATGAGAGTGATTTACTTAATGAATTTTAGTTCCTACAAATGACTTAATATTGCTCATTTTTGCTATTGAATCTTGGCTATAATATTTAAGTCCCCTCCCCCCTTTGTCACAAAATTTCCATGAAGATAAATTCTTTTGTTTGAATTTTCATATAATCTCAGACCCCCTTTTATAAGGTCCAGTATTTATTGTTATCTAGTTTTGCAGCTTTGTGACTAGCATAAGGGAAAGAGAGTTCGAAAATTTAATTGCCTATTACATACAACTTGTTAATGACTTAATTTAAAGAGCTTAAAAATTATTGAAAATATTTTATGCTTTACTTACTGCTTCGTTTACCTGCATTTACAATTCTTTCGCAAATTTTATATAAAAGTGTGTAAAAGCTTAAAGTGTCACAAGAAGGAATTGAAAATATAATAGAAATTTAATTCAGTTCAAGGCAATGCGATTTATATTGAACAGAAAATCAGCTACACTAGGTAGTGTGACAATTCAAGTTAAATGAATTATTATGAAATATTTGTTACAAAGTAAGCAATGGAAAATCAGCATGTCTGGTGAATTTTGTGAAAATCAAGGTTTTCCGCCTTTAAACTTCCCAAATTAAGTTCTTATAATTAGTCTCTTTAGAATTTTAAAAAATAAATTCACAAGATTTATTTTCTAGCGTGCAAATACTCTCAATATTCATTCCACTTCCATGCTCTCTTAAAAAAATTCCAAAAATAAAGAAAAGGAAATCTTTTTTCCTCTCTCATAACAACACATGGCCCATAAAATCGGCATCATCTCCATATGGCATGTGAAAAATGTACACAAAATTTATTTCATTCATCAGTTTTTAATTTTTAAATGTTTATAAATGGAAAATCGATACAATAGTGAGTGCGTGTAATTAATTGTTATATAAAAAGTATAAGTTCATTAATTATTGAGCCCACACTCGCACAACACTGAATACTATTTTTATAAAAACCTTGATTTTCAGAATAAATACTGAGGTAATTTTCTGTTTTAATTGAGGTAAATTAAAACAGTTTGGCGTAGCAATTAAAGAGTTTTTGCGTTGTTTTGAGAGCTATGATTAAAAATGTGAATGTGGTGATTTAAAAGGAGGAAGGATGTAGGTGGAGTTGATTGGATTTGCTATTTTTATGATTATGTTTTATAAATTTTTGAGGTTAATGCTTAATTTAATTTGATAATCATTATTAGTAAAGTCGAATTAAATTTTGCCACGGGCGACAGAAACCCTTACTACGCCACTAGTCATGCCAAATATAATCAAATTTGTACATAATGAGCCCTCATTTTCAAATTAAATCAGCTCTATCGACTCAAAATTCTCAACAAAATGGAACAAAACCATTCCATCCAAACTAAAGCAAATCCTTAAAGCTAAATCCCTCTAAAACACCCCATAAAATACTCAACATAAACCAAGTAATTCCAACAACTTATCAAAGCGATTATCGCTCATTATTTCTCAACATTTATTAATTTATTCAATCCACAAAGAGATTCTTCGGCAATAATAAAGACACATGCAAATCAAGAAGAAATCTCATTGCACCCATAAAAATTTTACGAGTCTAGAAAGTCAGATTAACTTTATTTGCTAACCACCCAAGGCTGTATAGAAGCATATCTGCACTTAAAGATTGAGAGAGAAACTGCTGTTAAATGATAATATTTCACTTAAGAGAAGCCATTAATGTTTGAAAAATTGATGATGAGCAGCTCGCTGGGGCGCCGAAGCTGACGTTTCATTAAAAGGCCTTTTTTGGGAATGGAATGGATAATGAAGCTTCTGAAATGAAATAATCGAGGAAAGAAGCTGAATATTTGATGGATGGAAATAGAAGAAATCTAATTGTTTTCAGAATTTATTGACTAAATTGAGTAGATTTGGATGAGAAATATTGTAAGTGGATGTTGTCTTATTGAAGGTCAAGATGAATTGAGAATGGGTGGATACTCATTAATTATTTATTGGAGGGTTCATATTTCTAGAATATTCGTTATATCATTTTGACCTTTGAAAGATGTAAATTTCACAAATAAAATAGCAAACTAAATACAGATTTTGATGAATAGTTTAACGAATTTTTGAAATTTGAATTTTAACGGATTTTTGAGATTTAAAATTTTTCTTTTCTCAAAATTATTTTTAATATTTTTTATGGTGTTTTGTGACAAGGGCAGGGGATATTGAGAAAGTCATTTTTTGCGCGACGTAATTTACGAACGACCACTTATCAAATTTCAAAAACCACAAAGTTTCTAAACAACATTCCTATGAATATCCTTGATTTCTTCATAATTCAACCGTCAACCTCTAATTATTTAACCTAACCTCTAATTAATTTATAAGTTTCAAAAATAATTTACATAGCATCATGTTATTAACTCAATTTAAATAAAATATTTTGTAAACTTCCGAGACTTTTTGCCATAAAAATAACCAAGGAATGTTATTCAAACTCTATTGTTTCTAGATGTTATCATACAAAAACAACCACGATGAAAAATACAGTAAATAAAATATTTTGTAATTTATATTACAAAGTTTTCAGGAACAGGCACAACATTTGCGAGTTGAAAATACAATTTGATTAATTTCTGGGTTGTGTATTAGTACGAAATGTGCTGTATATGATGTGAGGTTGACTTATGGTTTGAACTATAGTTCAAATTTGTTATTCTGATTAAAATTTTCTGGTGTGATTTAATTTGTTTTTAATGTGTGTGCATCAATTTAGATTAGTGGGATTTTATGCTGAATTGTTGTGGATTTTACTGAAAGGATTTGCTATAAATTTGTTAACTTTACTATGTTCACGGTTGGAGATTAAGTAAAATTGAACTGCAAACTGACGATGAGGTTAAAATTAAGGATTAATTTGATAACCTACATGGCATATCTTTACAATCTGCTGTTTTTGTTAATAATCAGATGATTATGTTCATATAGAAGCGACCAAGATATGACGGGGTATTTAATATGCATTATTAATGTCAAATGAGCTCAAATAAGACTGACTGGGATCAAATTAAATAATTTATGATAATTTAGCTACTAAATAGTTGTGGTTGCATTTCTATGAGTAATATAGCACCAGCTTAGAGCAATTTATCTCTTGATCAATGTTTTACTTAGGAATCACTTCATTTGAATTCAATGTTATATTCTGATTAATTAATTGACATCATTTAACTTAGTTAATTTCTCAGAAAGTTCCTCGAGTACCTCAATCAATTAAATCTAATCCCCCCAAATCACATAAAAGTACGTCACAAAATTGATTCCGCCTTGATTGATTCTGATTAATATATTCTAATAAATCTCAGACATGTGCCCACAACATACATACTGTCTCACACAAAATTTCTCTTCAATCATTCAAGCATTAATTAATTAAGAAACATATTTTCCTTCCTCTTGTCACATACATTTGTCTGATGTATTTGCTTAAATTACGAAATAAAGGAGGGAGGTAAAGGCATGAAAAGAAAATCAAATTACTTAGGAAGCGAGGATGAAATGATTTTTATTTTCATAGTTCATTTGTTGATGAGGCAATATTCTTTTTTATGCCTACACTTCCTTCTGATTGACATTTTTTTGTGGAAGCAATGGGGTTAAGTTATTAAAATGTCTGGATGACTAGACGACTAGGAAAATATTTTTTGGACAGCTCATATTTGAACTCAAAACATAAAATTGAAGGATGGATGGATATACAGACCTAATGTGTTCAATAGTCTCAAAACTGTATAAAAATCCAAAACAATGATGAATTTATTTTCAAATTTTCCAAAACCGTTAAAATTTGAATAAAAAATGACAGTTAAAATTTTAAATTTATTTTCAAATTTTCCAAAACCATTAAAATTTGAATAAAAAATGGCAGTTAAAATTTTAAATTTATTTTCAAATTTTCAAAAACCGTGGCAATTAAATTTTCAAATCCAAAAATGCACTCCATTGATTTTATATACCCATTAATCTCCTTACCAATCCCTTTTTGTAAGAGTTCTATTAATTAAATGCGCCAGTCAACACAATCAAGGTAAAATTGATTAACTCATTAGATCTCATCAAGCTCATATGGAAGAATGAATGAATAGACGAGTGAATGAATGAATAAATATTGGAATGGGATAAAAGCACGAGGTGCATGGGCTGAAAGAAAATGTAATCTGATTAAGACTTTTATGTCGTCTCGACATGTCTCACATGGATTCCTTATTTACTTACAGTAATTTACTTAAACAGAATATAAAATCGATGAATTGCTTAGGGAGCGTTCATTTATTACGTAACGTAAAACACCAGTTTTTAGACCCCTTCTCACAAATTTTCCATACAGATTTTGATTGAATTGTCATAATTCTCAGACCCCCTCCCCTGCAATGCGTTACTTAATAATTGAACGACCCCTAAGGTGATGAGGAAATAAAGGAGTAAGAACTATCACGTGAACTGGGCTTGTCTTGAATTATAAAAATAGAACGCAGATAGTCAACAAAAGGAGAATTAAGTCGAGGTATAAATTAATCGATGAACACTCGTGTAAAGATCAAAAGAACTTTAGTAATGCTAATTGTATCTGAAAAAACTTTTCGATTATTTATTATACAAATTGAAAAGTGATGCTCATCAAACATGTAGCGAATGAACTGTAATTAAAAAAGCTGGGATCATTTGGATACAACGAAACTTTTTAGGAGTAGAAGGGTCAACTTTGGGTTCTGTTTAGAGGTAGTAGAGAATAAAGATAGTTCTTAATTCAGTGACGTACCCCATTTATATTTTTTTTCTATTAGATCCCCCCTTTGGTACGTTCCTGTCCATTTTAAATATCACGTAACATCTAAACGTCCCTTTACTGGTAATTAAGATATTAACAAAGCTTTGTACACAATTTTTGAGCACATTTGCCTTGTGTTTTATGGAAATATGCAAATATTGAATATAGCATGCTTGTTAATGAGAAGTTGATTAACATAATCCATCCTTCGTTGTATTCTACACCCCTCATCAATAAAATTGATGCTTATTCCTCAATTAATTAATTAACACTCCTTTCAATCACGTTTGTGAGCAAGAGTTCAATAGCTTAGTGGTGAAACATTTTAGAGCAAAACAACAACTTTTCATGTTATGATTCAGTAAACCTTCATTTATATTTATTTATCCCGATCTGTTGTTTATTGATTTAGACCAGGAGCTGGTTTCTAGGGCTACCTGGGGTACCCTACTTCTACTCTGCACCTAGGTTACCACACCTACCCTAGGGGTTGGGTAAAATTTTGGCTATATACCTAATTTAGCTTTAATTTGCTCAACATGACATCTCCATGTCATGATCATGGTAGAAGTTACAATTTCATTGTCCATCAAAAAATAATTAAAAATCTCTATAAGTAACTTTAGTTTAATCTAAAAGTCCCAGAATATGGAATTCCCAGAAGTAGGGAATATGTTAGCCACAATCAAAATCATAATAAGATGCCAAAAAGTTTTTACGAATATCCCTGCTCATAAAGATTGACAGCAGGATATGGAATATATTTTCAGGACCATATATCCATTCAGAAGTTTATTATAGAAACTCAAAATTGAATGATGAATAAACTTCTCGGTATTAATTATCGAGTAAATTCACATGATTAAAATAGTAAAACAATGGTAAGTCTGCCAATGACATGAAAAGAGAATTTTGATGAAAGCTCTGCATCACAACATGATGATGATGATGGAGTGAGCAAATGAACGAAAAAAAAATCGAAAGAAAACATTTCAATCTGGTCTGGCTTATGTGAAAAGAGAGAAAAAGAGACGAGAATGGAAAGAGCAATCATCAATGTAGAACATGCATGTTTACTTAATCTATTTTAGTAAACCAACAATACGTGCTTGCAACACACAATATTGCAATATAACATACGTACTCACACACCTATTTATTTATGTATATATTCATATGTACATGAAACATTGTACCGTTCCTAGTAATTGAATTTTATTTAATTAAAAATCCTTCTCGTTAAATGCTCGCTCTCCCCAGACAGTATTGTATGCTATTTCTCCACTGAAAATGACTGTAAATTGTTCTGTGAACCTGCAAGCTATTGTTTTGAGACGATAAATGGGATTTTATTCCAATAGAATGTGAATGAATGAAGATAGAAAACGTACGGAATGGGAATAAAAGGTTTTTGGACCGGTGATTGTTAAAACGCATTTTTGGGTGAATATTGAGAAACTTTTGCAAAAGAATCAATAATTTTAGAATTTTAATGTTTTAACGGTTTTCAAAAATTCAAAATTCTAACGGTTTTCAAAAGTTCAAAATTCTAACCGTTTTTAAAAATTCAAAATTCTAACGGTTTTCAAAAATTCAAATTTTAAACGGGTTTTAAGATTCAAATTTTGAACGATTTTCAAAAATTCAAAATTTTAACGGTTTTTTAATATTCAAATTTATTTTTCTAAAAAAACTGGGCACATGTCTATAGACAAAATTTCTTTCATCAGTCCATTAACCTCATAAAAAAATTTGCTAAAGCAGAACAGATCCTGGAACAGATATAAAATGAAATGTAGCAGAAGTAGCAGCAACAGTGATAGAAGAAAAGAGGAAGCTTAAGCTTTTGATCCCATTTTTGTGCTGTGTTTTTTTGTGCAAATATTTACTCAACGTCCAACACATAACATAGAAATATATGGAACAATAAGAGGGAAATGATTGTACACACAAATACCATAACGCTTTTTATTGTACTTTGGATTACTGCTGAGGGAATAAAAGCTACGATTTTATTACCTCGGCGCTTTACATTGCAGTCGCAAAAAAGGGATTTTTCGTGAATTTCTTCGTACTTTTTATACAATTATTGGTGTTCGCTATTGTTCTTCATGTCTTCACCAAAGCTTCTCCTCATTTTACGGATAAACTTTCTCAAATATTTTAAGCTTCCATTTTTTGCTGTTATGATTGCCAGTAGGAGAAAAAATTAATCTTCATTTCAACAGTTTTCGAGTGATTTACGGTGTGAATTTCTGTTTACCTTTTGCTTATCCGTGGCTTTTCCTCAAATTTTATTGTTTAACTTTCTCATAACAATCCTGATAATACCGTCAGAAAATTTATCTAATTCACTTGATGTTGGTTTTTGGGATGAAGAAATTTGCGAGAATTAGTTGTTGGATTTTTTTCGTGGTAATTTATTGTTTTTGAGTTTAAAAGAGAATTTAAGGTTAACAATTTTATATTCAGAGATTGAGAGGATCGTGAATGGATTTAGAGGTTAATGGTTGACTTGGTTCCAGGTGCTTGGTATTGCTTAAGGTTTACCAACTAACTAAGGATAAATTTGGATTACATCAGGTGTGTAGCCTAAAGTGTAGTCAGGAATATACTCTTAAGAACTTAGTATACTTATATATACCATACAAATCAACTGACCTCTGTCCCTCAGGGGTGTACTCAGAATTTTATTGGTGGGGGGGGGGGGGGGTTTCTGATAGACAATTTTTTGCATATCTTTTCTAATTATGAACAAATTGGGCTTCAAAAATAGTTGGGGGTAGGTTTCACCCTTAACTCTCTGGATACTGATCATTCTTTTCCTTATTTTTTTCTTAAATGAAAACGGTTGTAACATGTAAAATTATAGATGATTTTTTTAAATTAAATTTATTTTTCTTTACCTTAAAAAAATGCAATAGGTTTAAAATTTAATCAAAAATAATAATTTTTCCCTTCATTTCAGCTCGGCACACATCTTCTTAACTGGATCTTCTGCGGGCCCTGCATTAAGTTCCTAAAAACATCCACAACGTTTCATAAAATGACCTTAACGGGTGTAACGTTAATAGTAACTTCCCTTCTAGTCGCATCACCAATTCTCTTCCTTATATCAGCAGCACCATCAATACCTCATAGTCGAGACGGATGTTCTCACGACGAGTGTGGAATTCATCATGTACCACCAGCCGAATGTACTGACGTAATTTGTAAGAATGCAGCCGCAAGTATTCAAGCGAAAATCAATTGGAAAATTGATGTGTGTAAAGATTTTAAATCATTTAGTTGCTCAAATCAACAGAATAGCTTGAGGGCTATCAAAAGTCCACAGGAAATTGCCGATAATCAAATGCTCCGTAAGTTGCTTCCATTTATTTTATTTTTACTCTTCATTACATCCAATTTGTATTTTGATTTTCATGCTTCAACTTTTCCATTGCCTTTTTTCCCCATTTTCATTTTATTCATTCAATTCTTCTTTTGTGTATGGTCAATTCCCTTCAGTCATTCTTCACTTTATTCATCATTCTTTTTCTTTTTTGCTTTTATGTATGGAGGGCATGAAAATGAAAAGTTGAGGAAAGTCTAGAATGGTTTATGTATAATAGAAATAATAAAGATGAAGATGATGTTGTTAAAGATGTAGATTGAGTGTTAGGAAATACAAAAGATGACATTTTTATGCTATATGGAGCTTTTCTTCTCTTGGTGCTTCTTATTATTCCATAGAACAGACTTGGAAGCTTAGCATAAAGAGACCACAAAATTTGAGTATGGAAATATTGTTAAATTGCCATTTTATTATCCATTAGAGTAAGATAGATGCGGATTGATGCTTAGTTTGTCAATTATTCGTCCATTTGAAGCCCAAGATACTCAAAACTGAACTCAAGGGAATCACCAAATTCCAATTCATGCATCATCTTGCCTCAGCTTCTAAATATAAGTTTCCAATCCTACTTTTTTACCCTTGCTGGGTCTTTGCTCTCGAAAAACAAATATCCTCAGACTTGACGCACGAGCATGTACATTAATTTCATTTACGCCCTTCTTATTCCTTTGTTTTTGTTATTACATTTCGCCTACATGATTTTATATTACCTTCAATTTTCCTGATGTACTACGAATTCACCTAGCAAACCAACGCAATGTGAGATTGAATTGTAAATCTTCCTCTGTGTTCATCAGCATTGAGTTTGTTGAAGTCTTGTACGGAAAATCTTATAATAACTTTTGATTAAAAATATATTGTGATGAAATGATAGTCTATAGACTATAGGTTTCTTAGATATATATATTTTTGATTGGAACTATCTTTGGAGAATTTATAGGACTTAAAGTAGCTACAACACATGAAAATGCAAGAGAGGGGGGAGGGTTTGAAAACATAGTTGATTTATTTCCCACCCTTAAATTCATGAAAATCAGGTTAAATACTAGGTGTAGTGTCTGAGAGTGGAATCTAGTATATCGAACCATATGTAGGTGATTCTGCCACGTGGGCTCGATTTCCACCAGAAACTGATCTCTCAATTATTACATAGAGTGTTATTAATGTGACAAGGATTCACACTAGTTAATATTAATTAATAATTATTTCAAACAATAATTCAAAAATTTAAATTCAACTTATTTTTGTATTTTGCTATCAGCCAACTCACAATATTCTTCATTCGTAGGCAAGCATTTCCATCCTTCAACAATGAACGAATTCATTCAGAAAAGCCGTGTTTTCCTTGAATAGGCGATAATCTTACACTTGAGACTATTAAAGTATTTTTTTTTTCATTTTAATCAACTTATACTTTTTCTTTTTTTATTTATTCTCATTTTTCAATTGTATTATTCTTGCTGTTTTTTCCTTTTCTACCACGTTTTAGGCTTCAATCGAATAACAATTGATTTATTATATTTTTCCTTCCTACTCTCGTTCGTATTCTTGTGTGTCATGGCATGATTCAATTTGAAATTGAGGGGGGGGGGGGGGTGGTTTGTTATAGGGAATTGATGGAAGGAAAGAAATATATTTGTCGAGTTTTTGTGTTGATAAATGTGTTATGAGAGGTTGTTGACCAGATAATGGAAAGATGTGGGTAAGAAGTAAGTGGTTTACTCTTCTAAGAAATGACGTCATTTAAATTCAATATTGTAGATTTTGAAAAGTTTAAAGTTGATAAGAGTTGTATAACTTCAGAAGTATATTCCTTCTCATTCCCGGAAAATTTCAAAAAAATAATAATAATAATATCTATTACCAAATTTATACTCTCTTTCCTCGAAAGTGATATTGACTCCTGTATGAAGTTTTCTTGAAATAAGCAATATTTTTTGCAGAATCTGATTTCCATAAGTAGGCTGACCATCTGCTTGGTTTTTCAGAGAACTGTCCTCTATTTTTTTCATTTTTCAAAAATAAAAAAGCTTTGTAATGTTCTAATTCGTCCAGAAAACGAATAGAAGTAGTCGAAATGGGGGGATGTCCTCTATTTTTCTTGAAAATATCTGGTAACCCTATCCATAAGTAGCACAACATACCTAGGGTGACCATCTGCCAGGGGTTTTTGGAAAAATTTAGGGAGTTTTTCTTAAAAAATCCTAGTAAATTGAAAAACCATTCCCAAAAAAGAGGTATTGACCCCCCCACGTCCCTGCCATTTGCTTAAATTTTCAGAGGACTGGCCTCTATTTTTTTAAAAAAATTTCCTCCACTGAAAGTCTCTATTTTCTCAGCAAGATATCTGTTCACCCTATTCATACCTTATTTCGATCTAAAAGAAATCTAATAACGAAATTAACAGTCAAATACAAGGCTTAAAGCAAAAAATCGATTAACGGAGTTCAGTGAGTAAATTACTTTACGCTGGTATGTAATTTAAATTTAAAAATTCAATATTTGTATTTTAAAAAAGACGGGAGGGTAAAAAATTCTGTAAATAAAAGAATTGAATAAATTTACACTTCAATATGTGCTTGCTAATTAAAAACGATTTTTCCATTTTTATATGGAGATTTAAGGAAAAGTCCTGAATGGGCGTTTATGTATAGAGCCTTTTCATTATATTGAATTAAAATAATTTTTTTCAATTGCTCTGACTGAGTAATTATTTGCTTTTTCATTGAAAATATTCAATTATATATTCATTTGTATGAATTTTCAATGGAAAAATAGCAGGCTTAATTAAATTTTTGAACGATTTTTTATATAGAATTGATTATTTTGCTGTTGGATATAATGCATTTATTCTGTAATGATGGATGTTGATTTACAGCTTTGATGTTCATGTTGTTGAGAAGTTTACTTCAATAAAACTGATCATAATTTACTCAGTGCACAATCAATTGAATTTAAAATTAGACTCTGAGATTCGGAACAATTAAATTAAACACAGCCATAGCAAGCTTTAAATCCATGACTGTTTCAATTCTGATTCCAATTTTCATAAAAAAAATAATAATTCAAAACTCTTTGGAAAGAAGAATCTTTAATTTGAAAATAGAACAAAACTTTTCATCTCACATTGTATCCTTTTTCAGAGCATCAAACTTTTTTCTTTTATCTACATTAAAGCATCTTACCTCTTTTGACTTCATGTCTCAATAACATTGTTTTGATGTCTATTGTTATTACGTTCTCAGCTTTCCATTAAACATGAACCTTTTTATGAATATTGTATGAGTGAAGACAAAGCTCATTATATTTTGCCTGAAACTAGATGATTTTTGAGATGATGATCATGATGATGATGTTGTTAATATAATTAAAGATATTATACAAAGTTAAGCGTTTCATGTTTCGGAAAAAATTGCTTATCATGATGTTTGATTTATTGGAAGGTGTCATGAAGTTGTTGTGATAAATTTTCTTTGTATAAAGATTAGTTAGGGGGATTGTGCCTAGAGAAAATTCTCAAAAATTTATTAATTGTGCTAAGTTGTACAAAAAGTTATTAATTGAGAGCACGGCTTAAATTTTTTTGGAGGGGTTCCAAACCCTCCTGGGTACGCCCATTAAACAGAAAGGGTGCCGTAATTTTTTTCGATTTTATATTCTTAATTTTTAACTTGTTAATGATTACCTAAAAAAATTATGCTTTGAAAAACATTTAAAATAAAAAAAAATTGAGGGGGTCTGAACCCAACCAGGGGTAGGGGGTTCGGGGTCAACCCCCATTTTTGCAAAATACTAGTTTAAAACAAAACGGTCATGATTGATTTATCTCTCAAAAGCATCCTTGGTATGCTCCTGGACCCCTGAACCCCTGAATTTTTTGAATTAAAAATTGGATTTTTCTTAAAATCGTAGCAAAATGAAGAAAATTTTCTGACGAGGGGGAGGGGTATCCCCCAAAGTCCTTCTCCTGGCTGTGCACCTATCTATTTAGCGTCAAGCAAATCCCCATCCACTGATTCTATAATAATGTCCCAACGTCGCCTGAAATATGAGAAACTCCAAAAATTTGACTAAAGTAACCCAAACTCGATACTTTCTTAAAATGCTTCACAATTGACTTTCAACATAATTCATTAGTATTTTTATGGCTCATGATTAAACTCTTCTTTAACAAGAGTATTGTATTACTCAACAATATAGCTCTTCCAAAAGGTATTATATGAATATATTTGCCTATAAAAATCGAAACAAAAGCCTTTTTTTATACCGGCATTAAAATTTGAGACTATTCAAAAAACAAAAAAAATATAGAGAAGAATAAGAATTCAAGACGTGTTTTAAAAGCTTCCGATTTTATTAGGTTTTAGCATAACACAAATTTCATGCAAATAAAAACGATAAATTTATTACCCTTCGCATTGATACGCGACACTTAAACTCTTTCAGCATTAAATTTTCACTCAAACTGTTTCACATTCCGCCCATCCTTCATCCCCCTCATTTTATCGCTTATTTCCAGCTCAGCGTTTTTATTAATTTCTCAATAAAATTACGAGATGATTCATTCAAGTTGTTGCTGACACTGGCTCTTTATGAGCTTCCAATAGCTGCTGTCAATTTTTTTTTGTTTCCATTATTTGCATTTATTATGGAGGAGAACTTTATGTATTCAAACTCATGCTAGCGGAAAAAGGCGTACCATTAAATTTAGGCAATAAGCATCACAGATCATTGATGATGATAAGCTTCTTTTTCTCTCGTTCGAGTCTACATTGAAGAAAAGTCGAAAAAAGAAATGGGAAAAATTTTAAAATCATGAATTTGCAATAAATTACTTACTGAGGATACAATAAAGGCCAAAATGGATGAATGGAAAAGTTTTTCTTGAAGCTTTTTGGATATGAAATGTTGAGTTTGGTGATATTTTGTCTGTGTGTTTTGGCATGAATTTTACTGCCATTTAAATTGAATAACAATACGACTCATTGGGAGATGGTCTAGTGACGAAAGGGGAAAACTACTTCAAGGTAAAAATTCCGCCATGTCTGGTGGATTCAGAGCGGTCTATAGATCAAATTTTTGGTACTAACATGTGCACAATGTCAATAAAATAACACCTGATTCTCATTCCAAGTATCTACAAATTTTGAATTATATATCAAATCAATTATGTTTTTCACCAAGCAGTTTCCCCCTTGACTAGATGTCAAAATTAGTCCAGTTATGTTTTGGAGTGTTAGATACCAAAACTAGATGCCATTTTATAGCTATGGCTTATTTTCATACAACTGCATACTTAGATTTTCAATTTTCATGAAAATCTCATTGAAAAATAATGTTTTTCAAAAATGGTCAAAAAATTTGAGGGTTGATTAAAAATACTGTCACGCTTAAACTCCATAGGGAAAAATTCTGAGTTATGTATATATTGTAGTCTTTTAGGACTTTAATTTAAAATAATAAAAACATTAGGTCAGGAGTAGAATTTTAGAGAAACAAGAAGATTTTTATTTTTCAATACTGCGAAAGAAATATTAATTTTAATCCACGGCTTGTAATAGAAAATTCCAAAGAAAATGGAAAATGTGGAAAGCTTAAAAAATTTATATCTGAATTAAGCTCTCGGATACTTTTTAAATCATGTTCATATCTAATTCCTATGAAAACAAATTGCAGTAGCTGATCGAACGAAATCACCTACTTTATAGAGAATATGCGCTTCATCCAATCATTTTATCACCCCATTGTCACTATTTCCTTTAGTCAAAACCTTCTATCAGTTCTCTTATCACAAACTTTTCCACAATTCCTATTTCCATTACAGAGTTGCTGTCACAAAACACGACAAGTGGAGCATTTAGAAAATTGGGTCGGCTTTATGAGAGCTGCTTACGTCAAGAGCTAAACTCAAGCTCAATAAGACTTGCTATGGAAAAGTTGGGTGGATATATTCCAATAAATGCCTTAGGACCATCAACTGTTATGCCGCTGTTGCTAAAAATGAAACAGTTTGGTGCACCACTTCTTCTTCTTGACATTTATTATGATTTAAGCTATGGAAGAAGACCCCAAGTTCTATTGATCATTGACATTCCACCCGATGTTCATTATATCTTGCAAGTATGTTAAATTTATGATAATTTTATGACAATTTTTTTTAAAATGCTTCATTTTCCATTTTTATTGTAGAACATTGTTCGCTTTCACACACCAAAAGCTCCATTGATAAGAGTGAATGAAAATGTTCCAAAACTTCTAGATGAAGTCCTCAAAAATTTCCTCCCATCCGGTCTGTCGATTGAGCAGCGTGAGTCTGAACGTCAATCAATTCATCACTTCGTTCGCGAATTAAATCAAATACGTCGTAATCATATTGATCGAGATTTCTCAAACAGCTTTGTTGTGAATAATATATCAGCTCTAATGGAATCATATCCATTTGTAAGTATTTATGATACGGAAGAAGCATTTAGCTTATGGTATAGCGCACTTTTTGTAAGATGAATGTGTTGAATGTTTTACTCACTTTGAAAGAATGATAGATTCTTGGTTTACCTGTTATCGGTGGATGATTTGGAAAGCAGATTATGAAATTCTATTAACTGAGGAAGTAGACTTATAACTTATGATATCTGTGATATGACTGTAATCAGACAAATTCTCAGAAATTATCACAGACGTGGTTTTATTAAATAAAATTTATTTCCAGAGTGTACAGGCTAGAGATTTTTTGAGAGGGGTCGTTCGTAAATTATGTCACGCTAAAAACAACTTTTTCGACCCCCCCTCCCCCCTTGTCACAAAGAAAAAAATCTTTTGTATGGACTGTCACAAATTCTTTGACCCCCCTCCCTTCTAAAAGCGTGACGTAATTTGCGAACGACCCCAGAGGGGATTTTTAATTTTTTTTGCATGTATTTCGTTTTTCAGGAATTTTATTTTGTGGTCGTTCGCTTTTTAGGGTGGAGGGGAGTAAGGCTTCTGAAATTTTTTAACAGGTCAAACAAAGAAAAAATTTTTTTTGGAAAATTTGTAACAAAGAGGAGAGGGGGGTCAAAAATTTCGTTTTTTGCGTAACATAATAAGTGAACAACCCCTTAAATGCTTGAAAATTTTCCGGTAAAAAATGAATCCAATTTACAAAAGACACATGAGCTTAATTAACAGTATTTTTGTTGGTATATGGGTGTACCCAAGAGGGGAGGTCATATTGGGTCTGGAACCCTCTTGAAAAATTTTTACATGGATTTTTTTGAAAAATAATTTTTCTCTTAAGCAGTTTTAATAAAGCTATAATTTGTTAGCTAATAATTCACGTTTTATTAGAATTAACAAGAAGTTCAAAACCATGAGACCCCTAAAAAAGTATCTGGATACCCTGGGTTGAAGTTACATATGTGGTCTACTGAACTAAGTTATTTATGGTAAACGCTAACAAATTTATCATCTGGCAAAGTGATTAAATTAAAAAAGGCGCTATATCTTTCTGCATGAGGAATATTTTTTCAAGACTTGGTACCTGCCAGAAAATGTTGTTGATAAAGTTCAAATATTGACACAAATTTAGATTATAGATTAGTTACGCGAGTGACACAATGCTCCATATGGAAGTCACACAGAGTTTGGAATTCGTTTAAATTCTGCGTGAACTCCAAATGACTGACATTGCTTAATTTGTGTCACTCGGGTAAATAAATATAGCACAGCTAGTTGCTAAGTCTTGTCTTTTGTACATATTCTTTTCACAAGCTAATTTCTTTAGTCAAAATCTCACAAATGGTATAATTTTAACAACTCTTACTTTCTTGTATGAATGCTGCATGTCTCTTCCTTTTTTCCATCTCTTATCCTTCTTAACACTTTTTCTTTTTGCACGACTTTTATGTCCACCCACAAAAAATAATAAAATAAATCTGTAAAAAAATTATGGAATGTTCCCAAAAATAAATCCATAAAAACACTCGAAATAAAAAAGGAATGTCTGAAATTTCAGCTAAATTGGTTGGAGCTCTTGCCGATGAACTGGAATGGTCCAATTGTGCTGCGTAGTCCAATGTATCTGAGATCGTTAAAGACATTATTGATGTCACATCCGAATCGAATCATACACAATTCATTATTAATGCTTTTTGTGTTAAATGCTCTTCCTCATGACGTCCCAGCACCACTTTCCTGTACAAAGGCAACGGTAAATATGCAAAATAATTATATCAATTGACATAAGTATCATTATGTGGGATTAAATGTGATAAAAAATTGACAAATTATTCTTAATTACGACAGTCATTTACTTTTAATGCCACTTTCTTTAATTGCCCACAATTCACAGATGTCGCTTATGCCTGAAGCTTCCTCTTCACTCTTTATGAGTCAGTTTACTGATGCTGTTGTACGTGATGCGATTGCAAGGGTAAGTCTTACTCTAATCATTGTTATAGTCATGATTTGGACATTTGAGGTTAGGATTTAGAAATATTTTTTGATCATTAGAAAATTATTTAAATTTTAACGGTTTTACAAAATTTGAATTTTTTTGATACAATAAAAATTTGAATTTTTAAAATCCGTTATAAAACTTAAATTTTTTATAACTTGTTCGAATCAAAATTTACTAAAACCGTTATAAAATTTTGAATTTTTTGATAGAATAAAAATTTGAATTTTTAAAAAACGTTACATAATTTTGAAATTTTTTAAATCTCATAACTTAAATTATCACTATGAAAATTCAGCCAAATGTCCAAACCATGATAATATTATTCCCTGAAATATTCATATCACGTGGTTGATGGGGTGGAGGGCAAGAAAGAAAAGAGCAAAAAGCTCACTTCAACCGTATAGTTTCTATGTTGCCGCTATATAATATTACATTAGAGATGACTTTTATTTAGTTACTTACTTTACTATGTAATCGAATAAATTAGTATCATGGAAATCTGAAACGAACAAAAAAAGCTCAAAGGATATAAATATTAAAGCACTAACGTCAATTTCGCTGACGATAGTCATTTCTATGACCACATAAATACATATATTCACTACACGCATTTTATATTCTCACAATGTCAAAGCCATAATGATAGATAAGTAAAATTTATGTTTCTCGATTATAAGCACTTTTATCCATACCATTGGCTACGTTTCATTTCCTTTTTTCTTAGCATTCACATTTTTCTTCTCACATCTTGCCAAAAGCTATTTCAACATAAAAAAATAAGAGCAAAATAATATCAAGTTGAGGTAGCAAAAAATTTATATTGCATAGATGTTCTGGATGTATTGATGTGTGTTATGAGCAATATCAACAGTTGCTGGTGTAAATTCAACAAACAGAAATTATAGCAATGAACAGGAAAATAAATGAAAATAAAATAAGATGGAAGAAAATTTCTCGCTTATCCTATGGAAAGAAAGTCATTTATAGAAGGTTTTAATAGAATTGGAGCGCATTTTTACCTTCAATATAGTCAGGTACAAGCTGGTTATTTACCCTTTTATGGAGTTTAAGAGGCAATACAATAAATTCATTTTCTGAATGATTTCTCAAAAAAGGTATACCCTGGGGTGCTCTAACTACCCTATTTACCTAGGGTAGGGTACCCCAGGTAGTCCTAAAGGCCGTTCCCTGGTCAGGATCAAGTATAGACTTTTCTGATATTAGAATAATCAAGAACTTCCCATCCTGATTCCAATATCGTCGTTCAACACACGAAAATCCACTTGAACAAAACGACCCAGAGCATACCCAAGAAGTAAACAACACAGTCAAGGAAGCATTAGAACAGAACAATGAAGACAGTCCAGAATTAACAGATGTAAACGAAATCCTGAGCATCGTGAGAAATCTGAAAAATCCAAAAGCTCCTGGTCTAGATGAAGTCAACAACATACTCATCAAAAACCTTCCACCTAAAGGTTTTGAATACCTGAAGTACATCATCAACTCCTGTCTCAAGCTCAATCATTTCCCAAAGATTTGGAAGCACGCAAAAGTAATTCCAATCCCAAAACCGGGAAAACCAGCTAACGAAGTAAGCAGCTACAGACCAATAAGTCTGCTAAGCTCAATAAGCAAAATATTGGAGAGAGTGTTGCTGAACAGAATCAATGAACATATAGAAGACAACAACATCATCCCAAATCAGCAATGTGGCTTCCGTACAGGAAGATCAACATCTCACCAACTCATCAAAGTCATCAAAACAGCAAAAGAAAACATCAAAAGGAAGAAATCAACAGGAATGATCTTCCTAGATGTAGAAAAAGCATTTGACAGAGTCTGGCACAACGGACTGTTGTATAAAATGCTCAAGCTCAGGTTTCCGCTGCCTCTCATAAAAACTGTTAGTTCTTTTCTCAGTGAAAGATCTTTTTCAGTTTTTATAAAAGGTCAGTTGTCAGAAACCAAGAAAATCAAATTCGGCGTCCCACAAGGAGCAGTGCTCTCACCAACTCTCTACAACATCTTCACACAAGATATTGTACGAGAGACAACGGAAAACATCGCGCTCTTCGCAGATGATACAGCGTTGTATCATTCTTCAGAAAATTCAGCAGATGTAGTGACACACCTTCAACACACAGGAAGAAGAGTCCAACAATACATGGACAAATGGAAGATAAATCTAAACAAACAGAAGACTCAAGCCTTATTCATCACAAACAGATACTCCAGGCAACTTCCAAGAAACAACATCAAATTTCTCAACGAAAACATCAAGTGGGAAAACGAAGCAAAATATTTGGGAATGGTCATCGACAAGAGAGTGACTCTAAAGCAGCATGTGGAGTACGTGAGTGACAGAGCTCACACTGCACTCAGATTGCTGTATCCGCTAATCAGCAGAAATTCTCATCTCGACGTTCGTAACAAACTTCTCATCTACAAGCTAGCCATCAGACCGATCTTCACGTACGGTTGTCCAGCTTTTGAAAGCATGGCAAAAACTCATCTTCAAAAACTTCAAGTTTTACAAAACAAATTCCTGAGAATCGTTCTCAACAAATCAAGATATGAAAAGATCAAAGATCTACACACAGAAGCAAAAGTACCCTCCATCGAAGAGTACGTCAGAAAATTGCAAGCGAATTTCAACATTCGTCTTGCAGCACAAAATTCTGAATAAAGCAAAAACAGTTCAAATCTAAAACCAAAACTAAGTGACGAAAAGACTTCAAGTCTGGTTCCTTAAAAACCAACCTCAAGAACATGTATTTTAAATTTTTTTGTACATACTTAACATACAGAAATAAAATATTATTATTTATAAAAAAAAAAAAAAAAAAAAAAGATTCCAATATCGAGATAGCTCACACCTGACACCCTTGGCAAGATTTTTATTGAAGGGGTTTAAAAATTTTAGGTTATACTTTGTGGTGCACTAGTCAAGTACTGAGGTACCTAAATTGTGAGTCCATAGAAATACCAAGACTATATAGAGCCTTATACCAACATATAAGCGTCTTGATCAGTTATCCCTTCTAATAACCTCCCATCCAATTCTCGAATTATCAAAATATAACTTCATTGTATTACTAAAAATATGCTAAAAGGCAAGCTTCAGAACAAAAAGGCACAAACACGAATCGAAGCTCAAAAAAATAAATTGCCGACCATTTTCAAGTTCAATAAACATCATCCTCCTTTACACGCTCCTTTTCCTATTTATTTATCTTTTTTCAAGTCTTCCATTCAATACCATTCAATAGAAAAGCAGAAGCGCAAAGACCTTGGCCAGAGCCATAAAAATTTATTAATTTTATTGAGAAACGCCAGAATCACTCTCATTCTACATCCCATCTCCTACACTCATGTTGTGTTCTTTTTTTATATGTTGAATGGATGGAAAGTACTCGTTTTATTGCCCTGGCGGGATCGTACATTCGTAATGGTTCATAAAATCGAATGAAGCACGTTTTCAGTAAAATTTCCGTTTGCTGTCTTTAACTTTTTTCCTATTGTGCGTCTTTATATGTGTGTGTGGGTGTGATTTGTGCATGTATTTGTGAATAATTCAATTCTTTTATTTCTTTTATATTGTGTAAGGTCTTATGGTTGAAAATATAATAAAATGAGTGAATCCAGATTCTGATAACGCCATAAAAAATTGCTCTTCTTCATTCCTTCCGATTTCTCTTTTTTTACCTCAATAAAGAAAATGCGAACTTTTCGGCAAATACAAATGCGATTATTGGATCATTTTGAGTACTTGGGAGGGTTTTTATGCTGAAATCATTTAAATTAGATATTTTTTCTGTTGGAAGGATGCACAGATTTTCATTATTGAATCAATCAATTGTTTATTTTTGAACCTCAACCCTCATTGTTTCTATTTGATTGGAAAATATCGATCAATTTGAATTTATGCCTTCATAAATTGTCAAAAAAATGTTTTAAGCAGTTTTATGCATTTTTGTGGCACAAGTTTTTGATGAGAAATGTAATCATTTTGTCTTCGTGTGCAGGACTGAAAAGAAGATTGAACCTGAACAGTTTGATAATTTATTGGATAGATAGAAATTAATTTTATTGGTTTAATTAGATTTATGGGTTGATTAATAGGACAGAAAGGAGATTGGATGCTTAAATGTGCTGATATATGGATTGTCCATCCTGTAGAAAGCAATTTAGTTCAATAAATGATTTTGTGCTCTAATGAAAAGTCTATCTTCTTGAAATAGCCTAAAGATCCAGTGGTGTAGTAACGGAAGGGTCATGAAGACCGCAAAATCTTTCATCAAGGGGTGCAACTTTTGTGTTTTGCCAAAAGTGATAAAAAATCTTTGCTATGCTACTATATCAGTTTATTGTTTCTTTAACGATGTTACTGTCTGTGGCCTTTAAAGGTATTTTGTGAGTTGCGTTATTGTAAAAAGTAAAGAATTTCATCTGTTGAGCTTTGAACACTTATTTGCGTTGTGAGCGTCACAGGACCCAAGGGTGGTCCTGACCTCTCCTCTTAAAATTTTATTATATGGAAATTTTTTTAAAAGAAAAATATATTTTTATCGAAACTTTAATTTACAAATAATCATTTACATACCATTAGAATTCAAAACAAGTACAAAACCATGAAAATATAGAAAAAAAATTTTTGAATTCATTAATTGATTATGGGTAACCCTTGTACCATATTACTACGAAACCAAGATACTTCAACTTCTTTGAGTTCAGTATTCTATTTTTTTATAAATCTGTAGATATTTAGCAAGAAATTCAAACATTCACAAAAACCATTTCTGTTCACCTCAAATCTTAAAAAAGTTGTGATAAATCATTTTTCATACTTCCATTTTCCTTCCTTGCCAAAATGCGTTCTGGTCACTATTTGAACAATCCCTCTCATCACTTCATACAGAATTTAAATACTCAGTGATTTACAGCTGAAATATTGCCTCATAAACTATAAATTAAACGAAAGAGAATGAACTTTAGGACTGCGCATTGTATTCGAATTTCATAACGAATCAATGACCATTAAACTTTCTCATCCCACTGATCCTAGAAAATTGCCTTAAAAATATTAATCATAAATCATCTGAAATACAATGAACATTAAATTATAAATAATGTGATTTGATTTTCAAGCACCGTCCCGAACACATCACATTCTGTTTCCATTTCTTATCAATTTCCATTACATCATGGCGTACGCGTGTATGCAATTTAATGTAGATCCATAGCACACATAAATGCTCATTGACATTGATATGGATTACGCCAAATGCTTCTTTTTTCCATTCATTTCGATGCTGCTTTTTATGGATGTAGGCTTTGCACAGAAATTGTTTACGATCTTTGATTTTAAATTGAACTGAATCGAATGGAAAGGCTTTATCACCTACTGTGAGGAAAATTTATATTGAGAAGGATTCGCACACTCAAATGCTTAGCGAGAAAAAAAAATATCAAAGATATTTTTAGGAACGAGAGGAGGAAAAGGCAAGGCAAATACGACAACAGATTTAGTAATTTATCTAATGATGATTAATGGTGATTAATGGGGTATTGCAATGATTAATTCTCATTCCGATTATTTATGGAACCGTAAATTCAATATTTTATTTTTGATTGACTTGAAACAGGCTTTTTTGTATCTGACTTTTTGAAAAAAATGTTATCTTTATTTTTCAAAGATTAAACCGAAAATTTGCTGTTAATTATTTATGTTTATTCAAAATTATTTTGAGATTAAATGGAAGGAACTTTTTTGATTTTTTTTTCTATGACAAGTATGCGGGCGTATTTCATTCTGTTATGTGGATACGAATTATTCATCATTTGTAGTACTTTTTGACTACAATTTCCATAAATGTGATGTAGTCATGATTTCACTTTCATAATGATCATTCAGTGATGTAGGAGTAGAAGCGTAGCTAGAACAATTTCTTAGGACGATTTATTTTGGTCCAAAACCCTTACTTTAGTACATCCTAGTCTGGGGTGCATGTTGACCCAGTGCTGCGCAAACGGAATATCAAGGTCTTTTTTCAACACAAACAATCCAGGAGTTCTTCGATATTCTTGGTAACGACTTACCGTCTATAAAATCTGAATTTTTTTGTAAGAACGGCAAATTTTAGGGAGGGGACTACATAGAGCGAATTTCTAGGTCGTTTTTGTGCTATTTTGTGTATTTCAAGGTTTTTTCAAAAATCTTGCCAAGACTGTCGATAAAATTGAAGCAGATGGACACCCTACTTATAATTTAGTAATTTAAAAATGACAATTATCTTTCTGAATCATGACAGTTAAGTAGATAAAAATGAGATTTCAATGAAGCATCACAATTCAGTTTTATTTTTTCAGTTTGATTTGTTCATTCCTCTAATAATTTAGTTAACATAATCAGAAGAAGAAATTTATTAATGTAACTCAATTTAAATTTAAACAGTAATGGAGGAAACAAATACACTCGGACCGGTTACATATCAAGCAAAAAGTAATGGCCAGATATATATTATTATTGTTGTGATCGTAGTACTTTTAATCGTCCTTGGGATCATAAAAACATGTTGCAAAGGCGTCAATTTCATTGATATTTGTAGACTGTGTAAGAATTGCTGCTCAAAATCAAAAAGAAAAGAAGCACCAGAAAATCAAAATGAAGTGATTTTTATTCAAGGAAATGATCAAATGAGTTCAATTCCATTTGGAAATTTCAACAACAATGAAGTTGTAGTTCTAGATTGTGGAAATCAAGTTCTTACAGATGAGAAATTACAACATCTTTTAAATCAGAATGGAACTTTGAAGGGGGAAAAATTGGACATGGAGGATGAAAAATGAACTTGTAAAGTTTTAATAATTACGGTCATATCCAGTGGCTATAGAACTGTATCCTTATGATTAGTACACTGTTTTTTATCACTAAAGTATACAAAAGGTCAACTTGTTATCTTTTGAAAATTCAAAAATTCAAAATTTTTAAAAAACTAAAAATATAAAATTATAAAATAATTCTGGAACTGAGATTACATTTAAAAAATTTAATGAATAATAACATTAGTCACCGCATGATTCAAACTTCCATTAAACAATTACAAAACTCAATCTTAATCTCATTCTCCATGCAATCAACGGGAACAGCTCATCATACCGCAAAATATTAAATTAACAAAACGTGTATCATCAACATTATCAGAGAAAAAGTAGCAAAAAAACCTTTTCCTCAAAACTAATTCAATTATTCTCAATGACAATCTCGTCCATTGAAAGTTTTTTGAAGGGATCAACAACGAGAGATTAAGCGACCACGATAAGAAGAAAGATTAGTTAATGAAATTACATAAAAGACTTCAAACTTTTTTTTTAGATAATGATTGGTACTAATGCAAAGAGTTTCAAATTTCTTCTATTAAGTTGATATGAACTTGGGGGGAACTTTATTAAAAAAGTTTCTGTAACGTGCTACTGATATGCTACTGATAAACTGTTGGATGCAATGGTAAACTCATTGGATTATTATGAAAGGAGATGGTAATAAAATTTAATGGAATCATTATGAGAATGGAGGAGATTTTGTCAAGGGTGTACATGAAGTTTTGTAAATAAAACGATTTAAAAATATGGAAAAAGCTAAATTTTAAAAATGGTTTTTAAAAGATTAATTCATAGTTCATTAAACTCATCGAAACAAAAAATGGACATCAATTTTGTGGCTGATGTAAAATATATTAGATTTAAAATTTAATTTTTTAAGTATTGTTTTTAAAAAATTTGAAATTCTAGTGTAATTTTTGAATTTACTCAAAATTTTTGAATTAAAATGTTTGCGCATTTCTAACTTTTGAAATTGTTAAGCTCTTATATAAAGTTATTTTTTTAATTTTTCCATATTATTTTTCAACTTTTTTAATTTTTAAATTTTGCTTTTTTCAAATTTTTTCGAAATATCAAATTTCAAAAAATTCAACTTTAAAGAAATTTAAATGCAATACTTCATAAAATTTCATTTTCAATTTTTTAAAACTTTATAAAGTCAAAAGTTTAGTTAAATTTTAAAATAAATAATCATTGAATTTAAAATTATATTTTATTTTTATTTCAAACTTAGTTTTTATTAATTTTTATAAATTTATAAATTATGTTATACAAATTAAAATTGGTGTGAATATGAATCTCTTGTTTTTCCAGATTTAACTTTTTATATAAATTAATATTGTAAAAGTTAATTTATTCTTTTATATTACATTTCCATTATTTTAATTCTTTATTTCTATTTTTAAAATATGTACAGAATTTTTTTTTACATTTTTGAATTTGGTTTTTAAGCCACCAAACTTGCAGTTTCTTGAAAATTAAATTCAAGAAAATATAAAAAATTTTAAACATACTTAAAAATAGAAATAAAAAAATAAAAAATTTATATTAAAAATATTTTAATTTTTCATTTTTATTAAAAATATAATTTTGTTTTTCAATAATATTAAAAATTTAAATAATGTTTTTTATTATTACATTATTTTAATTTTAAACACACAAATAATAATAACCATAAAATAACTTCATCAACTTTTAAACATTAATTCCCTATAATTTTAATTGCCTAACTAATCCAACAAAAGTTATTTAAGTAAAAAATTAAAACTCAACACATAAAAGCCATAAAAATTTTAGCACAGATTAGCGGAGATTAAAAATACAAGCTTTTAATTTATGGCACGTATGTGCCTAATGCAATATAAATTTCACATTCAAACTCCACACACGAATCGCATTAAATATTAAAAGTAAAAATATGATTATTATAAAAATATCAAAAAATGAATTTATTTTTTTGAGTCGTTTATTTTCATACTTTGTCCTTGACGGGAAGACAATAAAAAGGAGTAAAAATCTCATACCTAATATCCATGAAAATATCGTAACTTTTAACTTTCGCTCTATCTTCCACCCACATTATGTACATAAAATATCCTAAAAAGAAATAAAAAAAGTAAGAAGCATGTATGAAACGATATGACATTGTTAAAATATTTTCACGTACATACTTTTCACTCTCGGTACTCAAAAGGAGAAGAAGAAAGAAACATTACAATACAGCTTAACACAACATTGAGTTCATGGTGATGTTTGAGAATTTTTTCTTCCTTGAATTTTTTTATAACTCGATGGTGTAAAATGAGGTTGAAATGTTTATGTTCAGAAACGATATTAAAGTGCATTCATTATAAATTTTCAATGAATTCAGTTGATTTTTCACTAAATATCATAAATTTTTATCCATTCTATTATTTAAACTACTTTTTTAATAATTTAAGTAAAAAATCATATCATAAACTTTAAAAGAAAACATGAAATTTATGCTTTACTAACACATACATAAATTTATTTTATTAAGCATATATTGATTTGTTCAAAACCGTTTAGTTCATTAAAAATGGTTAAAATGTTCAAAAGTTACACTAAAATTAGTAAGCAAATAAATTTCGTACTATAAAAAATTACCAAGGTTAGGTAACTCATAAAAATTAAATAGTGAATGATATTCAAAATGTGACTCAATAGCATTTTAGAATGTTGTTTACTAAATATAAATCACTAATTAGATAGTTTTTAGCTATATCAGAACATGACGAAAAAGATGTTTGGAAACGTATGGTTTTTATCAACTTCAAACCCCTAAGGTTCCAACCCTAGATAATATAATTAGTTTTTGTTTAAAAATTCTTACAGATTAAATCAAGAGCTTTCCGAAAATATATAATATGTTATAGTTTGAATATAAGTTCATGGTTATATTAAGCAAAAACCAAAAAAAACTCATGAGTCTCAATTTAACTTGCCAGCTCTCAATTTGAATTTCAAAAAACCGATCAGAGTACCGTCACTTCAAAAAATGTCAGTTACAGAAAATTTCAAATTTTTTGAAATCTTGAAAGCAAAATCTTTGACCGTTGAAAGCAAAATATTTTTTTAGCTTAATTCTAGACAAATTAAGCATTAAACTGATTTGTTACATAAAACTAAACATCTTTTACAGTTTTTAAATGTAATTAATTATATTAATGCATAAATTTATGCCTCACAAATTTTCACAACGAATGCCAGTGAAATTTTTATGAATTTGAATTTCAATGATAACTTGCTTATTTTTGCTTGTTTTAGTGAAGTAAACTGATTAAATGGTCAAAAAAATGTTAAAGATTAGGAACTTATTGAAAAATCATTACTTAAATAAACAGAAATCATATTTTTTTGTTTCAAAAGTTTTGTTTGTTTACAATTTTTTCAACGGTCAAATAAAATTCAAATTTTCGGCTCTAATTTCGAAGTTTTCGACATTAATTTCGAAGTTTTTCAAAATGAAGTGGCGGTACTCTGAAACCGATAAATTCTTTAAAAGTATTTAAGTATTTTAAATTAAACAAAGTTTTAGCAATATATTCTGACTCTATGTTCTATCTTTAGCCACAAGAATTCAAAAACAATGAAGAAAATTTGTTAGTTAAACATTAATTTTCAAACATAAATTTAAATTTTTTTTGAACGAATGTCGACTTTTTTCGACACTGAAATGTCCGTAGCATGTGAAAAAGTTTGTAAAACGGGAAGTACACCCTACTCACTGATAAAATCTTAGAAATTTTACTCTATAAAAAGTCATTCCACTTAATTCGAAAATTAACTACGATATTTTCAGGGATTTTTTGATATTTTTTACTGCAAATTAAAAACTAGAAGCTCAATTTTTTTTTACTTATTTAGCTATTAATCCAAATTGAACACGAACTTCTATGTACTCTACATAAAAACTCGCTATAAAGTAAAGAGTAAAAGAACGTGGGAAAAAAAGTTCTCAATTTAATTCTCGGTGTGAAGGGGGTAAAAGGAAGAAAAATCTCAATTTTTTTTATAAAGCTCTGAAAGAGGGTGGAAAGAGAGAGAGACCAAAAAAAGTGTTACGTGTGTTGCAAAAATTATCGCTTACGATGAAATTAAATGTAGCGTGTTGGAAATACATTTTTATGTATCTTCTAATCATATTCTGAATGTTATGTGAGGAGCACGTTTTTTGTTTATTATGAGCTTTTCTTTTGCTACTTCCAATGTACACACAACAACTGTTCTTTATTGCTTTTTACTAGTTTCCATACTTTGTTGCTGTTAACATCGAAAATTAATAAAAGAAGAAAAATAATAAACATACTGTACACATGCTGGTGTAAGGATATTGGATTTTTGTTATTGGAACTGATGATTATTAGATTTTATTTAATGTAAATTATTTTATGGACCTTGATTACTGCTGCATCAAAATTTATCTCTCAATTTTCAGTTTCATAAATATTTTTTTTTGTTACTTCATTAAATGGACATGGACAGAGCTTTAGGAAATTGTACAGAATCATCAGTGGACGTACAAATAAATAAATGCAAAATAATGAAAGCATTAACAAAGACTGACAAGAGACGAGAACAAAAACCATTCATCACGTTTGGATTATCTCATTACAAACATCTCTCTCGACATCCTATTTTCTAGTGTAATGTTAGGAACCGGATTTAGCAGTTGATAAGACGATTGTGTTTGTGGCTTTGAATGTGCTGAAATGATAAAATGTGGAACTTTTTTGAATGGTTTTTATTATTCATGGATACTCAGTTCATTCTAAATGTTCTGTTTTGAGGAACTTTTTATTGTTTTTGAATGGAATTTTAAACTAAGTTGTGAGATCTACAAAATTTATCAAAGAAATTGTTGATATTCAGTTTTAAGGTTGATCAATTATTGATTATTGACCCTTTAAAGGGGTTATTCACTAGTGAAGACAGTCAGCTTATTGAATTTTCAGGGGCATAGCCAGGGGGTGATCCTTAGGTCTCCGGTAAATTCGAGATCAAAATTAAATAGAATTTTTTAATTTTTTTTTCTTTTTAAAATCGAAAAATTAATTCTTTTACAAAAATAGTTGAAGACTATACGCCAAATCATTCTTAAGATCTAAAAAAGTATAAAATTTAACACAAAGGTTATATTACAGTAATTTTTTCAAAAATAAAAAATTTGGCACCCCCCTTCAAAAATCCTGGCTACGCCCCTGCTTCAGACAGCCTTAATTATAAATGCTGGACTTCAAAACTGAACGGATCCCTCAAAACATGCGCCATTTATCCTACGGCTATAAATAACAACCAATACTACCATCACCGATTTATTTTGCATTGTTTTTGTTTGTGTTCCATGAATTCGGAAATTAAACATTTACTAAAAATGTTTTTGGCAGTTGCAGAATTAATTTTCCATTCGTGCTTTTTGTGATGGCATGAGAGATTAAATGAATAGGTTTGGTATGGTAATTTCTATACCTACTTTTTTCTTCGTTCTGTAATCATGACAAGTACATAGCAATAGCAATAGACATGTCAGCAATACTGAAACTTTCTTTCTTTAATTTCAAATTTGCGTGCAACATTCAATGGCAAAATAGTAAGAAAATCATGATGTCGTGATCTTAAAGCATCAATTAAGTTATTCTAGCACATCTTGAACATTTTGTGTGGACTCAAAATGTGTATGTGAATGAAAATTTTTGCTAGTCTCCACTTCATGACTTCATGCATGAGATGGAAAACATCATCTGAAATAACATCATCATGCAAACATTCTACCGTCTATACATACATAAGTATGAATTGGATATCCATATGTACATCAAGGATCAACTTTCCTTGTCTATCTCCATTTCTCTCACTCATTCATATTCTACTTTTTTTTCTCTCTCATTTAATTTGTTAAATTATCTGGCAAGAACTTCATAAATTATTCATTTATTCCTTCGAATAACAGTAAACAGTAAGATGAGATAAGAAAGAAAAAATGTCGACAGTGGCATAAACAGAAGCTTCACAAACCTCAGGAATGGAATATTTTTGTTCTCCGCTGTCTCGATAGACTCAATTTAATATACTTGTTCTTTAAAAATAATGTAATGATGGAAAGTCACAATTTTAGTTTGAAACTGAAGAATTGTTAAAAGAACAAGGGCCGGTTGCTTACTATAACCTTGGGTATACATAATCATTAAGGTATAGCCTACATTGGCTCTGAGTGTATACCTTTGGATTACCTCTAAAAAAATTAAATTTAGGTTTGAACGTAAAGTGGTCTAAAGAAATGGTTTAAGTCTAGGGTTAAATAAGGCCCTGTGAAGTCTCAAACTTAAGATCGCTCAGTTGATGTTGTAATTTTCACGTACTTAAGAATCAAATTTTGCCCACAAGTATAAAAACGATATCTCTGACTTTAAATAATTATAAGTCATTCTCCTAAATGAATGTTAGGTTAGCAATTTTTTAATCCCCATTTCTTAAGACTTATGTGTGTTTTATTAATTTCAAGGATTAAAGAAAACATTTGCATTATTTAATTTTTCTTGCTAATATAAGGAATTTTAGAGAATAAGTGGCAAAAATTTATAATAGGCTTGGCATCTGTATGATGTATGAAAAGCAAACGAGTTTATGAATGCAAACAGAATAGAAAAGAAAGGAAGAGTAATTTAAATTTTTTTTATCTTCATTCATTTCTGTGTTGAACTGTTTGGCATTTGAAAGCAGCAGTCAAAAATTTGCATATAACAACATCATCATCACAGCATGCTTTTTGTTTTATAAAAGTTCTTATTCAAAAGATTATTTCTTGCCGTACATAAAGCACAGACATCATTTCAATAATGAAAATAACAAAATGAAAATTAGCAAGAAATATAAATTTTCTTCAGGATATGTGTCTGTGTGTGTGCATATTATATTTTGAGAATATTTTTCCTCGAAGCCACAAAATTTGCTTTAATTTTTGTTAAAACACAAACTTAGCAACAAGTTGATGTTCCAACACTTAAAGGCAGAATAAAATTGAATCAATTGCATAGACATAATTGTCAAATATATTTTAATAAGTATTAAGATAGTCAGCTTCAATTTATTTTGTCATTTAATTGCTTATCAGAACGAGGAGGAATTTTTCAATTAGCAAAATTGCTTTAGGCGGCAGAAATTCTTTAGTCTTGTGTAATGTTATTCTTGGAATTTCTTCACATTTAATAGGTTTTATTTTATGAAAATTGTATCGTTGAATAAAAAAACTTAGACATGGATGAAAAATGGATCCATTTTGTTCGTGAAAAATGATTTTTTAAAATTCTTTGAATTTTTTTTTAAACCATAAATTTTAATTAATTTTTGTGTGTGCAAGGCTATGCATATTTAGGATGATTATCTGCTTGGTTTTTCAGAGGAGTCTTCTCTATTTTTGATATTTATCCTCTGTCCTCTGAAGACTTCAATCTGTTCTATATTTCTAGAATTACAGACCCCCTTGGACCCTTCTCCCTGGTCGTTTGAAAATTACTTAACTAATCTTGTGAGAAAATGAAAAAAAAATTAAAAAGTAATAAAATGTTGATTGTTTCCTTTCCTTTAAGCGTTATGTAATTTGTCAACCAATCCCAAAGGAATTTTTAAAGCTTAAAATTTAATTAAGAACTTTAATCACCTAAATTGTTTACTTATTCATAATATTAATATTTATTTGCAACTATGGTTACCAGATATTTTCAAGAAAAATAGGGGACAACCTCCATGTCGACTAGTTTTATTCGATTTCTGGACGAATTAGAGCATTACAAATCTTTTTGATTTTTGAAAAATGAAAAAATAGAGGACAGTCCTCTGAAAAACCAAGCAGATGGTCAGCCTATATACAACTCACAAAAACATGTTCCACATCAAGAATCATCAACAATGTAATTTACATGAAATATGTCCTATGTCATTGATATTAATTACATCTTGATTACATCCATATTTCATAACATTATTTATAGGTCAAATATATTATCATCACACTCATAAAAATAATTTAACAATGTGTTGTTATTTTGTATGAAAATTTCAACGATGACATTGTTAAAATAGCGTTAACGATGGAAATTGTTAAATTTTACAATTCATCGTAAAATTTTCGTCAACAACCAAATTGTAAGATTTAACAATGGTCATTGTTAAAGATTTTTTTTGAAGAAAAAAATAACAATACGATTGTAGAAATTAACAATTTAAAATTGTTAAACGGTCACCCATCCAATTACTAAATAAAAATTTTGTTGCTTAACTTGTATGGTCCTTGTTGAAACGTTTGCTGCACTTTCGAATATTTTTTATTATTATTAAATGACAAATACGACTATATATTATGAAAATTTTGAAATGTAATTTAGATAAATATTAATCAACATCTGTGAATATTGTAATCATATTTCAAATAAAATTTCATTGTCAGCTAATATAAAATTGATAAACATTTAATTAAATTAACAAAAAGTAATTTACAATGACAATTGTTAATTTTAACATTAGTCATTGTAATTCATAAAAAATTGATTATTATTATTATTATTATTATTATTATTGTTAACCAAAATTCAATCAGTTTTAACATATACAGAGTATTGTGATGATCTACAATGAATAATCTCAAGAGTTACAATGTTCAAAGAACCTTAAAGAACTCAACATGATGTAGGATCAAGAAAACAAATTTTCAATATCTAGGTTTCGAATAAATTTAGGCTCTCGTTTCAATTTTCTATCGGCGTAACGTGATACTATTCAGGTCCGTTCTATCAATATTCCATTCACAAGGTAATCTTGTAGCTCTCGTTCCAATTAATCATGCTACATTTCAAGTTCCTGACCCGCTCCTTAATCCAACGTTGCCCAGAGCTCCAATTTCGTCTTGATCTCGTACATTAAGCAGTCGAAGTATCTAAACTTCCGAAAAAGAACAAATTTGGAAATGGCCGGATTCGAACCGACTGATTAGAATTTTGTTAGATTTTCAATGTTCTTAAGTGACAAGAATGATGGAAACAATTAAAAATGTATCCTAATTCAATTTTGAGTCTTCAGAGCTCAAGATTAATTAAGATATTTACGATTTATTGTTAACAATGACCATAGTTAAATTAACAATCAAAATGTAGCTTAACAATCAGATTGTTGTTTCATAGTAAAAACATTTTAACAATGATTATCGTTAAAAAAAATTTCCTTCGTACAAATTTAACAATTTCATTGTTAACTGTTATTTACAATGAAATAACAATAAGAAATGTTAAATTATTTTTATGAGTGCATGTCTTCAAAAGATGTATGTTTTCATTTTGCAACTTCTTAATGTAATCTATTAATTGATACATTGTCAGAATTTGAGACATGTGAACTTACCTGCCTTAATATAATTTAGTAGTTATGCATACGTAAGACTTTTACCGTATATAATCTTCATATCTTGTCAAAAATTATTCACAAGACAAGTCAGGTGGAATGATGATGTTAATAGACTTCGTTCGAAATTTAAATGGAAATTAATTCAACAATTTTGCATCATCATCATCGTCGTACTCATTATTTTCGTAGAACTCGATGAATAATTTTTTATAAAATAAATATTTTTGTGAGTTTGGTTCCGACGAATGTAGTAACCACAGTTTTTGGTTGAATGATTGGATAAAAAATTTGAATTTCGAATTTAAAAATTGAATTTAAATTTCGAATTTAAAATTTGAATTTAAATTTCGATTTTGGATTTTGAACTTAAATTTAAAATTAGAATTTCAAACTCTAATTTCGAAATTAGAATTTCGAATTCAAATATTGTTTACATCAGATAATAAATATCCAGGTTTAGTAGCCACATCCTTGAATATTCTGGGTCTCGACAAAAATCAATGATCACCAAAGCAACAGCATATGCTACCAAGGAAACATAAGCCAACATAATATCCTGAATTTTATCATAAATTAAGAGTTGTTGAAAATTTTAAAGCACATAAATGAAAATGCTCAGTATCAGTAATTTCCATTTTGCTATAGCAGTCCATATTATTCATCATAATACAGTAGATAACAAAGTAAAACTTTTTCTGCTCCATGAGTGGAAATTCATACATGATGAAAAATAGAGTACATAATTTAATTTCCAAAGTCATTGCGGTCTTTATTCAACAGAATTAGTTTGTAGAGGATGAGTAAATATTTTTCTAGATGAACTTACAATGCTTCAAGTTTGTGGCTACAGGAACATAATATTTTTATCTGTTATAAGAGGAAAACACAGAGATACACAATAAGTACGTTATTTTATTAACTTAACTTTCTTTGCTGAGTATTTATCCCTCTTAAGTGTTATTGTTGTAAATGATCACTTTCGGGGTAAAAAATTAATTTATATTAATAATTTGGAGCCGTTAAAATTAATTTTTTTGAAAAATAGTTTCAATTTATTTTTTTTAGAATTTTTTGAAATCAATTTTTTTGGAACTTCAAATTTTGCAGAGTCACTTAAATTAAAATTTAAGGGGTCAGAAAATATCAAATTATTTTAAAACCATTCAAATTTAAATTTTTCTGGAACCGATAAAATTTAAATTTTATAAAACCGTTAAAATTCAAATATTTTAGAACTGCTAAAATTCAAATTATTCAAAGATATTTGAATTCAAATTGTGTAAAACCGTTAAAATTTTACATGCATAATACAGCATAATAAGGAAAAATGCACTCCATTCAACCACTTAACACTATTACTGTAACAATATCTGTATCTATTAATCTTAACTGTCTTTATTTTTATTCTCTTTCCTCTTTACCTGTGCTCATGTTTAGTCGGGCATCGTATTTGATTTACTAAAGGCTCATCTGAAGCGAGCACCGAGCCTTAGGGGAGCTGGTAAGTATTAGTAATGACAAAGCTATGACAATATTTCTGTAAGGAGTGTCTACAGATTAATGGAAACAACAATTCCATTCATTATATTTTCCTTTTCCTTATTATAGCATTAGTTCGTTTAGCTTCATTGAAGATGCAAGCTGAGCCATGGCCACCATTTTATAACATTACACAAGCACTTGCTCGTCTAAATGAGGTAAAATGATATAAGTTGATACATAAAATATCTGATATAGGAGACATAATTTTCATTCCTTAATCCTATACTCAAGATGAAAATGATCCTTAAGATTAATTCATGCCTACACTTTTCTACCATTATACATTCTCATTTTCTTACATCTTTCTAATTTATAGCTAGAAATAACTTCAGATAATTGGTTCGAGAATGTTTTAAGGATTTATGAGCAGCGAAAAACATACACTGTGATGGAGAATGTTACAAATGATAGTCAGACTTGGGCATATCCGATAATTTCCAGAGCATTTTATGATCCGCTCAGCCATAAAATTGGTGCGTATTACTTTTTTAGCATTTTTTAAAGGGGAGTTTTATTGAGGAGCTTATAATTTTGTTTTGTCGTGTTGCACTCTTTTGTTAATAGGTTAAGGTGGGTCCAAGGCTGTCGCAAATTATAATCGTCAAAAAATATCCATACAAAGATTTTTAACGATTATAATTTGCGGGATTATAATCTTGGGTGGGTCAATTAATATGATAAGTAGGCTGAAAAAGTACATAATGTGTAGAGTGGCTCATTTCTAAAAAAGGCCTTGCAAGGTAGAAACAATCAAGTGCAATCTGTGTCTATAAAAGTCTCATGGAATGCAGATAACTCCATTTATGTCAAAAGCTAATTTATAAATTGGAAATGGATCTACCGAACTAGAGAGGGGTCCATAAAATGCAAAAATAATTGTTAATGTCATAAAGGGTCCCTAGATATACAATATAATTCTTGAGCACTGTGTTGAGGAGTTTGTTTGAGTTTAAAGGGGTCATTAGGGTTTGAAACTATCCAATGTAATCTAAAAAGGACGAGTCCCTTCAAAAATACTTTATTAAATTCCTAAAAGGAACCAAAAAGTTCTTTACTCCCTTCAGACATGAATGCGCTCTTAATGCATAGATCACAAATTTTTACCATATTCTTTCCCTTTGACTTCCGTTTTCGCATTTTTTTTTCCATTTATTCCTTTATTTACTACAACGTTAAATTACTCTGATGGCTATTTGAGTGTAAAGGAACTGAAAATGTCATTTTCTCTTCTCATCTTACAGTTGTGCCATTATCATTAATTCTCGTACCATATTTTCATCCAAACCTTCCGCCATACTTACATTTTTCGACTGTCGGAATGACAATTGCGAAAGAGATTTTACGTTCAGTTACGAAAGCATTTGAGGATAAGGCGATGCGATGTGTCCCAACAGCTGTAGAGAATTCAAATAGAATGGATCTTTTGATAACGTCTGGTGGTATGCAAATTGCATATCATTCGATGTTGGCATTAAACGGAATGAAATCCATGGCTCGTCTACCCGGACTTAATCTAAGCTCAACACAAATTTTTTTCCTTGTAACCGCGCAAGAGCTGTGCTCAAAATCACAATATGAGGGAGTCGAGACAGAATCAGAAGATTTTCATGACATGTAAGTTTATTTTATATTCATTCTCACATAACCATACATAACGAATCTTTTATGCTTATGCTTCTTCATTCCTTCAGACAAAAATGATATGCTATAAATCTATCAAAAAATTTAATGCTTGCTTTGATATGGTATTAACCCCTTTCTGTCTTTTTTCTGTCTTTTTTTTTCTTCTTCAAAAAGTTTATTTTGGCTTATAGCTCAAGGCGGAACCGCTAGTCAACACTTTCAATGTCAATATGGTACGACTTTTCGTCTCATACAGAATTGTGGAATCTGGTAACGAGTGATGATTGATGATAACACCATTTCTACTTTTTATTCTCCTCTATTTTGTTCATACTATTTTTATATCCCATGCTAAACACCGAAAAATATACGATGATGAAGAGAATACGTACGTATTATGTGTACAAATAGAATATGAGTGAGATGTTATGCTAAAATATTTTTCAACGTCATTGTGATGAGCAAAAGTTTTTTTTTGTTGGCTACAGGGTTGGTGAGGTGTGGTTTACTTTTTAAATAATTTGGTGATATCTTCTTTAAAGTTTATTAAATTTTGATTAGGAAATTTTAGGAAAATTTTGATTTTAAAAATTGAAGAAAATTTTGATTTAGAAAATTAAGAAAATTTTAATTTTGAAAATTAAGAAAATTTTGATTTGGAAAATTTAGAAATTTTTGATTTGGAAAAATTCAAGAAAATTTTGATTTAAAAATTCAAAAAAATTTTGATTTGGAAAATTAAGAAAATTTTGAATTTGAAAGTTTAAAAAATTTTAATTTTGAAAATTAAGAAGATTTTAATTTTGAAAATTAAGAAATTTTTAATTTTGAAAATTAAGAAATTTTTGATTTGGAAAAATTCAAGAAAATTTTGATTTGAAAAATTAAGAAAATTTTAAATCCGACTACCGCCATCTCATTTTCGAAAACTTCGAAATTACTTCGAAATTAATGTCGAATTCTTCGAACATCAAAAGAATATAAATTTTTCTTTATTTAAATTTTGCTCTTTTTACATACTTTAATTAAGTTTTTGCACCATGAAACTAAACATTCACACTAAATGAACCATTAAATCAACTCAACAACCAATATTTCACAGAATTCAACTAGAAATTTAACAAAAACATTTTCTGAAATTTTCTTTGTTTATGTTTATGTTTTGATCTTCAATTAAAAAATTGTCAAAAATTCTCATTTTAAACAGCTTTAATAAGTTAATTAAGTAGTCTGGAGTTTAGAAAATGATTAATTTCATTGATTTAAAAGGATAAATGCTAAAAATGTCATGAAACAAGCATTTTTAGATTTAATCTTTAACGGCTAAAAATATTTTGAAAATATTCAAAAATTTCATATAACCGACGTTTTTGAGATGGCGGTAGTCTGTTTTAAATTTGAAAATTCAAAAAAATTCTATCTCATCAACCCTGTCAAACTCAATTTTAATCTGTTTTTTTTTGCATTTAAAAAAAATTTCTCTCTCTCGTTATAAAAAATTTATATATTAAAATTTATGACTATTAAGGAAGAAAAATGAGTGTATTAATAAAACATGATGAGAAAAAATTACGATTTGTGACAATACTTGAGATTTATAGATTGTCTCTTTCGTGTTCATGTATTATCTTGTTTAAAATTCATGAAATTTTTCAAAACTACTTGCATTTTTTATGTGAGCATTAATGCTAACAGACATCAATATGCTCACCTTTCATGAGCACAATAGTGAGCATGTACTCACTAAGGACTTATTTGCAAATGTTCAAACAAACATACTTACTACCGTGCTTTTTATATGCTTACGTAATTTTTGACATGAATTTTATTATGCTCGCTTAATTATATTAATTAACCATTAACTCTGAATGTGCTCTGAACGTAAGTATTTTCTAGATCTGATAAAAAATTATATACTCATTTAAGCATACTCATTGACCACAAGCTGAGAACATGCTCTGAGTATGATCAAAAATTCTACTTTAAAAAATTTCAAGAACTCAATTGAACATACTTAGTGAGTACAGTCTGAGAACATGTTCTAAGTATGATTAAAAATTTCATTAAAAAAATTTCATGAACTCAATAGAGCGTACTCAGTGAGTACAGTCTGAGAACATGTTCTAAGTATGATTAAAAATATCATTAAAAAAAATTCATGAACTCAATAGAGCATACTCAGTGAGTACAGTCTAAGAACATGCTCTAAGTATGATCAACAATTTTATTTTAAAAAAATTTATGAACTCAATAGAACATATTCAGTAAGTACAGTCTGAGAACATGATCTAAGTATGATTAAAAATTTCATTAAAAAAATTTCATGAACTCAATTGAACATGGTCAGTTAGTAATGTCTGAGAACATACTCTAAGTACATTTTGTTTTTTTGCTGAACGTGCTCACGTGAAAAAATTATGATATGCTCAGCTGAGCACATTCTAGAGCAAGATCTTGAGCACAATCTGAGCACAAACAATAAGATATCGCGCATTAAATTAGAACGTGCTCACCTGAGCACATAACTGAGCATGCTCGTGAGCACATTCTGAGCATACTCAGATATTTAACACATTAAATTAGAACGTGCTCACCTGAGCACATAACTGAGCATGCTCTTGAGTACATTCTGAGCACACCATACTGAGCATGCTCAGATATTTTTAAGGAAAAAAAGTTAATTAAGTTAACTAATGAATTGTAAGTTGTGTCCTAAATGTTGTAGAACCCGTGTAGAACCGTTATTCCTTGAAATTAGCATGTTTAAAGATATAATAATTTAAATATGTCTTTTGCCATATTTTTATTATTATATATTTACAGATGGTGACTTCAAGGAAAAATGCGAGATCTCGAAAGTTAAGCAACGCAAGGAGGAATTTCAAACAAAGATGGGTGACTGGAAAAATGTCTAAGTATCAAAATTTTTCAATTAAATAAACTACTAATAAAACTTTTAAAAAAACGTGGTAAAAATTCTCGTAAAGTTCTCTGGTCAACTAAAAAAATTGTGGTTAACTTAATTAATTTTTTAAATTTTGTATTATTTAAACATGCTCAGTGAGCACGTTCTTTGAGCATGCTCAGAGTGTGCTTATTTATATACGCATGCGTATTATCTGCACATTTTATAATGTGCTCATAATGTGCTCACTGAGCATACTTAGCAAAAATCTAAGCGTGCTCTTAACGTGCTCTATTGAGCATATTTTCTTTGACGTTCTTTGAGTGTGCTCTGAGCATGCTTAATTAATGTGTTTGTTGAGCACGTTCCTTTAAGTATACTCATATGAGTATTTTGCAATGTACTTTCTTGAACATGCGTTAAGGGTAAAGTACCGGGACCGCTGAGCACGTAAAATGAGTACGTGTTTTTTAAAAAAATGATTGTGTTCTCAACGTGCTCAATGTCTGTTAGGGATTGAATTAATGTTGTGGATGCTGTTGCAGTTTTGTAAGTCTTACGACAGGAGGATTTTCTTTGTTTTTAACGAAATATGCAAATAACTTTGCTGCATTCGTTTCTGCAATTCTATGTTAAATAAATGAGGACACTGTTACACAATTGCATGAATAAATTACAACATCTCTTTTTTGGTTAATTAACAATTTTCTAAAGACATTGTTGGTTTTAATTTAAATTTTGAGGACAAAATACTTTGCTTAAATGTTAAGAGTTGAAAACTCCAATAAATATTAGAATTAACGAGATTAAACTCCCAAATGAGATGAGATGCAATGAGAAGCTACTCGCAATTAAGTTGGAATTATTGTATTAGTTTGAAGGTGAATGCAATTTAATATTTGTTATCCTTCGAGATGGAAACTTAGTTTGAATTTATTAATTAACCTCCACCTCGATGATTCTGAAATTCAATAATTAAATAGACCTCATTTGTGAACTTGCACATTTTCTTGACCCAAATAGTAAGAGACATCTATAAATTTCAAGCGAATGAATGAGAAAATTTCACATGCATGAAAAGTTAGTTTCCTAACAAAAACACTCGATCACAAGAGAGTTGATATCAATAAGTGTTCATTTTTACCAACAAAACTGATAAACTACCCATCGAAAATATATCAATGGACATCAAACCCACTGTCAAATCAGTTGATGATGATGAAGGATTCATCTCTAAATTTGTAGAATTACCAAAACTAAAAATATTGTAGGGCTCCTCAAATTGACCATATCATCTCAGTCAAGTAGGAATCAATTAACCTTTTCCATTTCCTGTCACAAAATGTATAAATTCATATATTTAATAGTTCATGATATGACTACAACAGATGATGACGATAAAAATATAAATTTTATTTTATTGTATTCCACTCTTTTGTTTCCTTCTTTTACATTGCGTAATGCTGGAGCCTTAGCATCATCGCATTGTAATATCGTCGATAATATTACTTCTTCTATACTCACATGTGTGTGGAGCCGTAAACTCAATTTTCTCTCTAATAAATCATCATGAATGTGGCATGTGAACGTATAAAAAGAGAAATAAGTATATAGGAATGTAAAAACAGAATGAAAGAAGTAACAAGGAGAATTATGGCATGCTGGTTAAAGTAGAGTTAGATATGATATAAATAATGGCATGAGAGTCTTATGGAAAAAATATATAGGTGAAGAAGTGGTTGATAATAAAATTGGGATAGCTTTAAATTTGGTACTGATCTGGTTGGTCGTTTAGAGTGACATAGCAGGTAATGGTTCATCATAACCACGGCCATAGGTCTCTCGTATTAATTTGAAGGACTGTTCATTTAAAACTCAATTTTGAAGACTTGAAATTTTGAATTGGTTCGAGTATAGTAACTTCTTGCTATGCCTTTAGTCCTTTAAATGACCAAACTTGTGAACAAATCTCAAAAATATCCATTAAGGACTCTCACCCCTTCATGTAAAATTTACGAAAAATCTCATACAGGTTTACATACCCAGCAAACCTCATTGGTTCCCTAAACATCACATACATGTCAATTTTTAAAAATCATTTCAGAATGCTTCTTTATCGTCCTTCCATTCCCATAAAATAAAAAAGTGCCCATTTCGATAATTTTTTTATCAAAAGAGAGCCAACCAAAAAAAAGGCAAACAAAATTTTTGCTGTCAGATCCTTTTTTGCTGCTTATTTCTACTTCCATATCTTTGACACCATGCAAATTTGTTGCTTATATATTCTATATGCTAGTCACGGCTACATATATTTAATTGAAGGATGGCAATGGAAAGCAAAAAATGAAAAAAAGAGAGCATTGAATAAGAATTTATGTACATTTTTTGTGTCGTATGTGAATGAAAAACAAAATTGTCAGATAAGAGCAAGCATAACAAAAAAGAGGCTGTCTATAGGCGAATGTTGATGTTTCGAATAGGAAAAAAGAGCTCACTCAACACTCTTTCTAATAGGTTCTGAAAACAAGTTGGAGAGGTGGTTGTAAGTGGATGATGTTGAGGGGCTTTTTTTTTGGCAGAAATGAAAAATCATTAAAATTATATTTAGAAATTATTCAAAAATGAGTTCAGATATAAATTCAAGTTTAAAAAAACTGATACTTTCAAAATAAAATCTGGAGTACTGATATCAAAATTTGACCTCCTCTGAAAATTTGAATTAAAGTTTTAAAATTTTAAAATTTTTAAAAATTAAAAATTTATTTAAAATAAAATTTAGTTTTTTTAAAAACTAAAAATTATTTTTTAAAAACTAATTAAATTTTTAGTATTTAAAAAATAATTTTTAGTTTTCAAAAACTAAAAATTTAAGTTTTTTAAATTAAAAATTGCTTTTTTAAAAAATTAAAATCTGAAGTTTTTAAAAAATAATTTTTAGTTTCAAAAATTAAAAATTTAAGTCTTAAAAACTAAAAATTTAAGTGTTTTAAATTAAAAATTGTTTTTTTTTAAAAAATTAAAAATTTGAAAATTAAAGTTTTTGAAAACATTTTAAATAAATTTAATTTTTCTATCGAAATTCGAAAATAGTTTTTTAAAAAAATTAGAAAACCAGAAAAGCTCAATTTCAATGAATTTTAGATTTTATTCAAGACAATCTGCATTCAATAGTCCAGTCCCAACCATGTACAACCTCTCCTCATGATAAAAATTATGTAACTGAGTAAGGAACACAAAAATCAGATTATGGATAGCCCGTAGCAGTCTACAAATGTTTTCTCTCCAAAAAAATATATTTTTTTCACCATCCACGGTCCTTTTTTGATCCTCTCTGCCAAAAAGCACACAGAAAAAAATTATGTTGTGTTTTGAGGAAAATTGAGATTAATGTTTATGTGCTTCTGGTTTTATTTATTTATTATTATTTTTTTCTTATCATGACACGCGAGAACATTTTGTTAGGAAAACAAATTTTAACACTTTTTTTTGTGTATGTCTTGCTCTCGGATGTTCATGTCATTTTAAGTTATTATGCTCTTTTTGTGTCGAAGGAATTTAATGTGATATTTATGGAGAGAAGCATGAAAGGGAGAAAAAAATTCAGGTCAAAACCAACGTGATGAAAAAGCTGCTTAAAATGTATGAGAAAAATGTGCACATTCGCGATAAAATTTAAGGTTACGATTAAGTTCCGTATAGTGAAGTAAGATCTTCTATTGACAGTAAGTTCATGCAGGAAAATAATTCTAAAGTGAACATTTATTACTGCTCAAGATCATCACAAAATGTTCGTTAAATACAATTCTAAGTCATGCTCTTAAGTGTTCATTATTTTTGAACATAATCCTGAATTTTCTTAAAATTTCCGTTCAAAATGCAATTGCCATTCTTGTAAAGTCATTGTAGCTTTAATAATGGGTTCCTTTTTTTCACACGAACAACAGAAAAATTTCATTTTAAAAAGTTTATATTTTAAGCCCGAGAAATGCTTACAATATGTGGACTTGCTCCCTGCCAAATGATCAGAAAAGTCGTAACGTAAATCAATAGATCCTTAAACCATATGACAGTCAGATATGACTGTCCATCACCTTTGGTTGAAAAGTGGGAATACAATATTTAAAATAAACGAGGTTGAAATTTATTCCAAAGCGAGACACGGGACATTTGCCTGAAAAGTGTGATTATCTTGTCAAAGATGGACAGTATATCATATGACTCTCAAGACCACGTTAATCCAGAAACTGATCCTCTTTGACTTAAAATAATAAATTGAAAATTTAATTGCATAAAAATAAGTGCTGAGAAAATTAATCACGAAAATGTTCAACAAAATTATCCTATTTAAAAAAACTTCCAACATGTCACTCACAATTTTCCACTCCAAACATCTACATCATGTACCACTCGGCTTCCACACAGAAAATGAAAAAAAAAATCCATTTACGTTTTATTGCCAAAAATAGCACTTGAGCTTTTATAGCATTTTTAGCTTGAAAGCGCGATATCATGAATGCTTTTTTGATTGCTCTTGCATGCATAACTACTGTGACAAAGCTTCGAGAAAGCGAGAGAAGGAATGGAAATTGGAATAATAATAGTAATCTTCATACTAAAAAGAAGTAAAAAAAGCTTTAAGGAAGAATATGAAGGTAGAAGTGTCATAATATACGTAGCGTAGAATTTATGCTGTTTACATTAAAAACTAGAGATGAAAAAGCAATAAAATTTTAATGAAAATGAAAACGAGAGAGAAAATGAAAATATTTTATTATTATCATGAAAATTGAAGTAGATAAGATGGAAAAAATTTATTTATTCGTAATAGGAATGTCTAAAGAACAATAACTGAGAGATGAGAATAGAGACAAAAGATATAAATATAAATGACGATAATAATTTGAAATTGAAAACTGCACTGAAATGTGAGATGCGAAATTTCATGATATTTGTTGGTAAATACAGTCGGGTTGATGGAAAAGTAGCAATTCATTTGATGCTATATTTGAATACAGAAAGCTAATGTTTCTTGGTATAAGCTAGATAAAGTTTTAATTTACTATAAATTTTGTAAATTACATTTTCAGTGCATTTTTAATTTTTGTGAGTTTTAAAATTTTGGGAAAATTTTAGTCAAATTTTGTGAGTTTCTTTTTATAACTAAAAAGTCATTTAATTTTAGGATCATAATTAGAAACTGGAAAAGCCGGGCGTAGGCAGAATTGAAGGATTTTAAAAAAATCTTTGAAATTCAATAAATTTTTGGTTCTTGAATGTAGCGACAAATCTTAAAAATAGCAGTTAGTGTTCAGTGAGCCGAAAAAGTTTGAGAAAAATTGGTCTACGCCCTTGTCAAGTTACCATTTTTCTAGATTTTTTTCAATTTTATAATTTTTCTTATTTAAATAACATTTTATGGTTTAAAAATTTGAAAGGAAAGGTGACCCAAAAACATTTCTTTTAGTACTTTGGCAAAATACACAAAATTAACATTATAAAGAATTATTATTTGAGCAAAAATATTTACAATAATTTTCAACTGGCTCACAAAATTCGACATAAATTTTCCCTAAAAACAATAAATTAATATCAATCCATAAATAATGAAAAAATTCCACCCGAACATGAGTAAAATATTAAAGATACATAAAAATATATATAAACATAGAGTGTATTTTTGTAGTCAATTAAACTTTACCTAACAAAGCCCATAAATTGATGCATTTTATTGAAAACGAGGCAGAAAAAAAGGTCCATAAAAAATGATAAACTGACTAATTTCCTGTTGCGAAGCCAAAAGAGACAGATAAAAAAAGTTAAAAATATAAATTAAAAATGTAGCAAAAGTTTCTAGCAGTAGTAAAAAGATAAAAAAAAATTAAAAATAAACAACTCAAAAAAGAGAGATAAGTAAAACTTTCAGGGTCCATATCCAAACACAAACACACAGAAGCTTAAAAGCTCTTAAAACAATTTTAAAAAATCCTATGAAAAACTTTGTGTACGAAAAAAAACATTCAAGAAAAAGTGGGCTTGCTGTATCTAATTTAAAGACAGCTAGCAAATATTTTTAAAGTCATTAAAATTGAATTAGGTAAACAAGGCATGAGTTTGTCTGTAAACAATCAAAGGAAGATGAAGAATGAGAAATAAGTTTTGCTCTGATATTTTTCTTTCTTGCTTTATGAAGGTTTTAAAAGTTTTATGGATGAAAATTTATTCGGAAGAAATGAAGCTCTGCACATCATCTGTTGATGGGATGGATTTTTTTTGAGGTAATTGCTGGGTGGATGCAACATTATTTCGACACGTGTAAACAATGAAAATTTGATATTGACAATATAAACATTAAATTTGTGTTCATTATCGAAAGGATGAATAAATATTCCAAAAATATCATATGTCGTTTATTCAATGGTAAAATGGATGTGCTTTCTTCCGTATTGCTCTTTTTTCAATGAATCTCATTCGAATGTTGATCAGATTGAATACATCTACTTCCGATTCATAAGATGATAATTGAATTTTTTTACCCTTTTCTTTTGTAACCTAATTCATTTATTGGAATAGATAATGCAGGGTGGGTCAGTAATTTGAGGATTTATTTTTATAATTATTTGAGATTGATTGAATCATAAAGTGGATCTGTTGGTTATTTTGGATACAATTTTCTATGAATCACTTTTTGAGGAAATTTAGCTGCCGAACAAATAATAAATTGAAATAAATAAATAATCGACTCAATTAATATTGCATCAGAGTTGGTAGGTGTCCACTTTGGAGGTCCATTTTGGGGCAATGGCCAGGGGCGTATCCAGGAGGGAGATTTGAGTGTTAAAACACCTCCATCGATAGAAATTTTCTTCAATTTGCAAGAGTTTTTCGAGAAAAATCCCAAAACGCCCCCTAATTTTGCCGTCAATATAATTGCTACACATATAATTGGTACACCTCTGGCAATGGCGTAACAAGGAAGACAGCCAGAGCCACGAGCGTCGTCTGAAAAACTCAAAAAATCCCATGCGAAGGTGTCGGCCTACACTTTTTTTTAGTAAGATACAGAGTGTGGCAATCTCAAAATTGTCAGTTAGACAAAATTTTCAAATTGGTTCAAATATTTTTTATACGTTACAAAATATAAAAATTTGTTGATTTCGCTAAACTTAGACAGTTTAGCAAACATTAAATGGTTTTCTTTGTCTAATGAATGCACAAACAGCATAAATTAACAAAGATTTAACACAGAAATTGAATTAGTTATCTTAAGAAAATTTTGTTTTTGTTTACATTTTGTTTGTTTACAAAAAATGAGAATTTATAAAATTTCACAAAATTTTCCAACTTTAACACTCAAAACTGCATGATTGAGTGTTACAATAGTTGAAAAACATATTGTTCTAGCTATTAGAATGTAGAACATTGTATTATGACTTGTAATTAAGTTATAATTGGACAAAATATTTTTTCATCAAAGTTAATTTCGAAGATTTTCGAATTCCTCAAACATGTTCGAATTTTTCGACAATCTATTGTCGAAAAATTCGAATTTGAGGTTGCCACACTCTGGTAAGATACCTTACTAAATCAAGAAAAGTGTCCTTTAAAGAAAATCATTTAAGATCCTCCAAAAAAGTTCTTTTCAACCAGGAAAAAATAACAAAAATTTAAAATATCAGTATCTGATACCATGACACTCCATTTGTTCTTTCAATCTATTTTAATTAAGGGACTCCAAAGGGATTACAAAGGAAAATGAATTGAGAAAAAGGAAACATTTTAAAAGGGTTAAATGAAGGAACTAAAGATTTAAGAGGGACAAGATCGAATTGAAAAAAAGTATACTAAATGTCAAACCCATGTTTAATGAGGAGGATTTGACTTTACTGTAATCATTTTTCGGCATTCCAAGGAATATTGAATTTCAATTTATCTTCATTTTATCGTTGGATGTTATTTTGTGGAAGATGAAAGGTTTTTGAAAACGGTGAAATTTTTTCCTCGAAGAAAAAATAAAATTATAAATTTAAATTGCTATATCCAACAAACAGAAATAATAATGAATAAAATCAAGAAACTGAATTTAAAGCAAAAAATTGCAACTGATTATAATCATTTTTCATCAAATTACCAGCAATTACCTTGAAAAACTTTATGCTTAAACTGCAAAATAAAATAAAGTTCAACATAATGAGAAAAAAGTATATAAAATTAGTTGATTTCTGTGATAGAATGACTTATGCATGAATAAAACCAGCAAAGATAAGAAAAAATTTAAAAAATTTAGTATAATCAAATTGAATGAAAAGAAATCCTTTTAGAAGTAAAAAATTGTAGAAACGTATAACATAGAATGAAATGAAAGCTTTGCAAAAGATGATAATAAAAGTATGTTGTGTATTAGTATAAAAATGAAGTAAATAAAGTAGAAAAATGTAATTTAAAAGAAAGATTCTTGCATTTGAATAAAGGGGGTTGCTTAAGGGTTAAAAATTGTTTTTCAGAATTGAACATTATGGATTTGAAAAACTAGGTAAGATTTATTTGATAACAAAAGGTATGAAAATTTGAAAAATTATATATTAATTTGTAAATTTAAAATTTTTAGATTTTAAATTTTATTGAATTTTAAATTTCATTAAATTTTAAATTTCATGGAATTTTAAATTTCGTCAAACTTGAAATTTTATTAAATTAAAATTAAATAAAATTTTAAATTTAAAATTAAAAAGCATTTCAAATTTCATTAAATTTTAAATTTCATTAAATTTGAAATTCCATTTATTTTAAATTTCATTAAATTTAAAATTTCATTTAATTTTAAATTTCATTAAATTTTAAATTTAATTAAATTTTAAACTTCATTATGATTTAGTAAAAAAATTTTTTCTTCTAATTCTAATTAATTGCAACTTTTATTAATGTTTCAAAAAAACATAATTTTAAAAATACTTAATTTTTCTTATTTCTTCATAATTTTAAATTAATAGACTTTTATTCAGTTTTTCATAACTTAATATTTTTTGTTAGTTTTGTAATTTTAAATTTTTTAGATTTTAAACTTTATGATGTTTTACAAAAAAGTTTTTGATTTAAAATTTATTTTTTTAAAAACCAAAACCTTTATTTATTTAAAATTTGATTTCAAATTTTTCAATATTTTTTTTAAAATTTCAAAATTCATTTAAAATTTCCATGATTCTAATAAAATTTACATACCATTATAACTAGTTTGTCTTCCTTTTACGTTTTCATTCTTGCATTCCTAAAAAATTCTTTTTCCTTACAGAATGAGCAACTATGTATTTAGCTTATTTGAATTAAAATATAAATCCTCATGTAAAGCTATGCATTCTATGTCTTCAACGATTTTCTCTTTCTGTGCTTTTCTTCAACATTTCTCTTCCTTTTTCTTAGACAGAGAGTAATGAACTGATTTGCTAGTTCACAAGGAAACTTCAGTAGTCAAGGTAAGTACTCCATGTCTTCCATGTTTCGTCTTTGCGATTTAAAGAAAAAAAATATTTTACAGTGAATTATTGCGAACATGATAAGGACTGAGGCAAAAAATTGGTTTGTTAGTGAGTTGAAGAAATGTTTGTGTTAAAATAAATTTTGGGACGCATTAAGCTTTATTTATTACGAATATTACAAAACTGATCCTTAAAGCTTCACGGAATAATTTTCCAAGAACATAATTTTCACTGCTATATCCTAAAAAATGTCCTTTGTTACAGCAAACAAAAAAATTCCAAAGTAATTTCCTTCCGTCAAATCTACTAACATGAAATATTAATTTTGATGGAACAGCTAAGGAAAATGTCAGAAGTGTAAATGTCAGTAGGTATGTTATAAATATTTTACGCACAATAATGTTATTGAAGAAAAGAACCTTTGACATTTGCGAGAAATAAATTTGGCATTTTATCAAATGAACTTGTGCCTCTGAGCAGCTTTTTTGCTTTGTTTGAAGAAAATAAAAGCATCAGAATTATTGCGGAGGTAGTTTATGAAGTTTTAGGTTGATTTTAGCTTCACTTAAAGATCCGAACATTTTGGGGTGGGGTAGGAGGTTATGCATAAATTTAGGTTCTCGTTCCAAGTTGCCAAGTGATTTGTTCTTTCATTCAGTTAACGTTGCTTTGAAAACAGTGATTTACAAGCTGCAAAATTGATCATTGTTGCATCACTTCTCTAGTAGACAATGATATGCTCACTGAGCATATTACGGTACCAGTCAGCAACAAAAAGCCGGTACCAGTGAGCATATCATTGTCTGTTAGGGTAGAAAAAGTTTATTTTTTTAAAAATACACTCTACTCTTAAGCAAGCGGTTGATGCTAATTGACATTTTCTGTAAACAACGTTAAACTTTCATCAAATAAGCAAGAATTTCCATCAAAAATTTAATTCAAAATGCACACAAAAATCCATAGTGATGCAGACTTAATAATTTTGTTTACATCAAAAACTTTTCATCTCTGATTAAGTTCTTATTTTATTCACTTCCATCTCTTATCACAAGAATGAAAATTTAATTCAGATTCAGTAAATAACAGTAATAATGATGAATAAAAAATGCCAATAATCTACTTAATGGCCAAACTGTGTGCGATCAAAACTCTTTCTTTCTGAATTACATTAAATTTTGTATGCTACACAGAAGGATTTACATAAAAAAAATCTTTGTAATCATGAAGAGTGAAGCTTTCGTATATCATTTGCATAATACAATCATTCAACAAACGGAAACTGTAGCACTTTTTATACATTCTGCTCTAAACTATGCTGAATTTCAAATTAACTTGTTGACGATTATCGTGCGATGTGATGAAAATTTCACCATATGCCGCATATTGTTTGCATGCATTGTATTTCCTCTCATTAAGCTCATTTCATTTTTAGCAGCTTTTTCAGAAAGGGTATTTTCTTTTTGTTTGTTAAATTAATTGGACAACTTGAATGATTGGAAAAATATTGAATTGTTGAAATTTCAAATTTTTAATTTTTAAAATCTAATTAAAATTTTTTTAAATTAAACTTGTGAAAGGAATTAAACAAAAGTGAAGCAGAGATCGGTTGATCGATATACTCTTGATCATATCACAAGGGGTTATCCACAAGACAACACACCGTTTGGTGACAAGACACTCTTGGGTTAGCCCATGGGGTAGTGGGTATACAGAGTAAGCGGCCCCAGCTTTGTTGAGGATTTCAATCTGTTATATTGGGGCGTTCTAAAAAAAATGAGCCGGTTTGAAAGGTTTCTTAAAATCTTAATAACTTTTTACCAGAATAAACTACGAATGTAAATCAAAAACTATTTGGAGCAAATTACGTGTAGATAATTCTGGAAAAGTTTCATTTTCCCAGGCTTATTGGAAGTTACTTTTATAAGCCGCGGAAAAATTGAAAAAATTCAAATTTTTGCATCAAATTTTGAGTTCAAGTTTTCCAAAGATTTTTCCATTACACTAATTAAACTAAACTACTTTTGCAATATGGAATTTTGTCTAGTTTATTAATACACAAACAGATTTTTAATTCATTGCGGTATGTAAACAAAATTAAACTTTATGTAAAATGGTCAAAAATTTCAAGATTTTTGAAAAGTTGTAATATCTTTTCAGTTAAACAACTAAATAGAAAACTAATTACACTATCTTTATCAGTTGTTACTAAGCTACAAAATAAGCACTATAGAGATTGAATTAAATAAAGTAAAAATATTACCAATTTTTTCATAAAAATTTTTACTTTAACTAATTCAATCTTTATAGTGCGTGTTTTGTAGCTCAAGAAAAACTAACTAAGAAAGCATAATTAGTTTTCTATTAACTTGTTTCGTTGAAAAGATATTACAACTTTTCAAAAATCTTGAAATTTTTGACCATTTTACAAAAAGTTTAATTTTGTTTACATACTGCAATGAATTAAAAATCTGTTTATGTATTAATAAACTAGACAAAATTCCATATTGCAAAAGGAGTTTAGTTTAATTAGTGTAATGGAAAAATCTTTGGAAAACTTAAACTCAAAATTTGATGCAAAAATTTGAATTTTTTCAATTTTTCCGCGGCTTATAAAAGTAACTTCCAATAAGCCTGGAAAAATGAAACTTTTCCAGAATTATCTACACGTAATTTGCTCCAAATAGTTTTTGATTTACATTCGTAGTTTATTCTGGTAAAAAGTTATTAAGATTTTAAGAAACCTTTCAAACCGGCTCATTTTTTTTAGAACGCCCCAATAAATGCGATAAATATTTAATTTTGACACATGTTTTTTTTAAAATCTATATACACATTCGATCAACTGCCATGCGGTGCCTTCTTATATTTATTTTTAATATTTTATCAAATGTTATTTCCATTTATATGTTCTATTTGTTAAAATGTATAAGATTGACTTAAATAAACTTAACTTAAGGACAATTTTTGAACCAAAAAATATTTGGATTCGTGTCAAAATTGCTTGTTTGGCCCCAAAGTTGTCTGATTCAGATTATATATTTCCAAGATAACGTCTGGGCACAGACATCCAACCCACAAGACGCCCAGATATAGATAGGTCATGCAAAAGTTTAGACCAGACGTCGTCTTAAATAAACACTGTATACCTCATATGCACATAGTTAGATATTTGTGATCTGGGGTGGTAGAGACATCTGTGCTCATAACATTAGCTTTTAAGTTGGAATTTTGATTTAATAAATAACTAGTAGATTACAGAAATGTTCTACAAAAATGCGTCTAAAAAGTCACAGTTTAAGTTCACTTCACAAAATATCTTTCTTTTCTGTTTTCATCGATTGCTTGCTGTTTTATGACAGAATTTTATTTTCTATGTATACCAATACATTTACAGATGAATAGCATATTGAGTGTCGAATAAGGAAATGAGTTTGCGTAGAATAAATATTGCCATTGCTAAATCTCTTAATGGAATTAAGAAAATTTATTGTTTTCATGACGATTGCCATTTTTAAGTGAAACAAAAAACAACATCAAAATAAAATAAAGTAGGGCAAATGATGAATATAAATAGCAACAAGAACTCAATTTCATATTTGAAGATCTCACTTTCAAACTCCCATGACAACCACCGCATACAGTTGAAGAGGTAGCATATTGTTTCGTTAGCGGTAAAGTAATACTATCCATTTGTCTATTTACTTTCATCTCAAACGTGATGTTGACAGGTGCCGATGGATTTTGTGGTTACCTTGCCTTCGAAATAAAAAATATTTTCTTATCCTTTCTTTTCAATTCAATTCAAAAGGCAAATGTTTGTTCTATTATTATTTCTCTCATTTCTTGGTAGCTTTTATATTTGTCTGACTCTTTTTTTGTTCGTTCTGAATATTTTATGAAAATATCCTGATTGTGTGTGTGATAACAAGGGCACAGCTGAAGGGTATTTTTCGATTTCTTTCTGAAAAAATCTAATATTTTTAAACAATTTTTAATTTTTATTAAAAGCTTTCTTTAAAAAAATTCCGAAACTTAAGTTTATAAAGTTTCAAAAATTTAAGAAATTTTTTTTTTAAAAAAAATTTAAAATTTTTATTTGATTATTCGGTTTAAGACATTTATTACCTTTTATTGATAAGTTTCTGTTTTGAAACGCACTTTTTGCTGTCTTAAACTTTAAGACGTGCGTTTCAAAACAGAAAAATTTAAAAAAATTAAGTTTTTTTAAATTTTGAAAAATTTAGCTTTCTTAAAATTTAAAAAAAAGTTTTCTTGAGATTTCAAAAAATTAGTTTAATTTTTTAAGAATTTATTAATTTTTGGAAAATATAATTTTTTTGTTTAAAATTTATTTAACTTAAGCTTTATTTTTAAAATTCTCATCGTTCTTTTAAAATTTTTGTTTTAACACATTTTAATCACTTTCTAATTTTTTAAAAATAAATCTAATTTTTTGATACTAAACAAAACACAACAAATAATGCAAGTTCTTAAAAGTCACACTCAAGCCAGAACAACACACAAGCACAAAACCCTTCCATTACGATTATAAATTGGGGATTCATGACGACACATTCTCCTTTTCTTGTCTTCTTCCTTTTCAGAAAGTGTTAACCACCTCATTTCATTGAAAATGAGTGTCGGAAAGCTACTGAAAGAATTTTGATATACATTTTGAAGTTCATTCATGTGTACTCGAATGATAAATAGAAGAATTGAGATATTGAAAATTCCTTTCTTTTAAAACTATGATACGAATAATTTATGACTTAAGTCAACTGAAAATACTGAGAATTTTTTTTACAAAAAGAATTTTTAATGTTGGTGAAAGTTAAATTGAAAAATTGAGAACTAAAAATTCAATTTTTGTACACTATAAATACCATAGCAAGTGTACTATGAACAATTTGAAAAGATCCACGCTTCATTATTTCCATTATTTTTTTCCTTCTGAAATTGGGTAAGTCTGTAGTATAAAACTTTTTAGTGATTTTAAATTGTCTTTCAAATGATTTTTATGATCTAGAAATACCAAGTATTTTTGGTCGTTTTGTTTCTAGATTCACAATAATTCATAATGATGTAACCAATTCAGAGACCCTTTGATTTAGATGCTCATAACCAGCAGGGCTGAATTCAGGATTTTTGAAGCTGTGGATGGTGATTTTATTCGAAAAATATCCTTTAGTATTAAACTTCTACACTTCTGAAGAAAAAAGAATAGAAGTTTTTAAAACAACTTATAAGTTTGTACTAAATTTTGATTTCGAGGGGGGGGGGGGGGGGTGCAAGGGCACCTAAGGATTCTTTTGCAATGCCCTCTGATTATCTGGATTATGTGTTCGTAGAAGCGTACCCACAGGGTGGTTCTTTAACTGTTCTTTCTCTCCCCCCCCCATCAGAATTAACTTTCAACACAAATTTTAATTTTTGAATTAAAAAATATATTTTGCGTTCAAAAAATGTTAAAGTTCAGCATGCATGATTATCCTTAGTTTCTAATGAAGTATGAAAAATAAATTAAAAAGTTTTTAAATAAAAAAATCACTCATCTTCTAAAAATCCTGTCTATGCCATTGTAGGTTCGTGTCCATCTTTCTTAGCTGTATTTATCATAAAGTTGTGAAATCTCTAAATTTCTACTTAAAGTCAAAACTAAGAAAAGCATCTGTAGATCCACCCAAGTTGCAAAGTTTCTCTCTTATTTCACTCAATTGGCAAAGTTTCACGAAAAAAGAAAATAAAATAAAAAAAAGCAGAAAGAAAAACTTATCTTTTCTTCCTCGTTTTGTTGATTCGCTTCAAGCAAGTCGCTAAGTGTATTGACAAATGAGATGGATAAAGGAGCGTCAATGGAGAGAGAAAATGCACTGACATAAAATTGCAAAGGAAGCTCAGCTGTAAATTGAAAAACATTAGCAAATCTTTGAATTCCCATAATTCGAAACATTGCTTCTGTTTCACTCTGATGGGAATGGATTTTTATTTATTTATTTTCGCTGTCTTTGTTGCTGCAAGTTTGCTGTCTCAAAGTGCATTTTATGTGACAGGGATAATTTTAAGACGGAAAAGTGAATGGCAATAAAACAATTTTACAGCTTGTCATTTGGCATTCTATGACATTATGTAATCAGGAAATCCATGAAGATTTGGATTGTAAGACAATATCAATCTCATTACAACAAGCTATATTGTCTCCACACATTCTTTATACCTCAAATGAAAAATAAACTTTGTCTTGTGCCTTATAAAATGAGACAGTTTTAACAGATTTACGATGAAATGACTTTCCATTGGAAGATGATCAAGAAGAGAAACAGGACAGGACCTGACATGATGAAAAATCACATTAAAAACTTTAGGAAATGAATGTTTAATGAAAAATGATTGCTGAAAATTTGAAACTTAGAGGTTTGCTCTCTGTGAGAGAATGCTAAGGGTTAAGATGTGATTGATTTGTAGGATGTAGTTAGTTTGTGTTGAATTAATTAGGAAAATTTGCTAATTTTTGCCAGACAATTCAAAATAGCTTAAGTTTTGGGAATTTCTCGCAGATTTAAAAAAATTTCTTCTTGCCAGCTATGCACTTGCATGGGTACAGCAAAACATTGGGTTAGACTTGCCTAAAGGCACCATTTAAAAAGTGTATCCAGGTAGATGGAACTTTTTCCATTTCCCAGCTCAATATCTCTATATAAACCCTCGCTATGATTCTGGATTTACCAAGAGGTCATTCACTTATGACGTCCATGATTTAGGGGGGAGGGGGGGTCTGAGATTTTGTGACACTTTAAATTAAAGAAATTTCTTTGAATTAAAATTTTGTGACGAAGAATCCCATTTTTTGATGGACGTCATAAATGAATGACCCCCAATGACATCCATCAGAATAATGAGATTTTAATACCAACCTCCACTTGTCACAAAATTTGTAATTTGTATAACCCCTTAGAGGTCATTTGGATATTTTTATTCGAAAAAATTTGTTAGAAATATTGCTAATTTTAATATGAAGCCTAACAAAATCAGATACCCAATCATCCCCTCTTAGCATTACACAATATCTGAACGACCTATTATAGGGGCGTAGCCAAAACTTTTTCAAATGGGTTGAGAGATTTTCAGAATTTTTGAATATAAAAATGAGAGATTTGGTATTTTTTCGACAAATTTACAAGTCGAGGATGAATTTGTCCCCCCCCCAGTTCACCTCTTGCACGCGCCTGACTCCTAATCCATTTTTCTTGCTGTTCACTCTTTATAACTCCGATAAAAGCATTAAAATTGCAAACAGTATACGAATAGAAATTGCGACACTTAAAACTTGACACATTAACTCACTTTAATCCACTCGAATCACACTTCATCCACTTTGAAACAACTTCTAACCCTTTGCTTGTAGATTAAACTTCCTTGCACTTAAAGATAATCATTCGGAATTGTCAGAATGAGACTTCTCAGGCAAATAACATTGCACAACTAGATGAAAACACGCAAATTTCATTAAAAAACTTTTTGAGCATCTTTTATTCTTCCTTCTTCAAATGAAGAGTTGCTTCCCGTCGTAACGCTCGCAGCAAGCGTCAGTGAAAAGTTTTTTTTTATTCTTCTCTTTTCCTTCTCTTTCTCATTACTCAGGAAAAGAAAAATTTATGACGAATAAGTTTGAATTTGAAATGGGAGAAAATGCAAGATGAAATGTGAATAATCTTAACAAGGTTTTATATGCAAAGTGTAAATCACATTTAAAACTTTTCATTTACCTTCGGGAATTACTTTTTTACACATTTCATTATATCAAATGCAAAACTGTTAGCAAATGTAAGCGAAATGCAGGATAAGTACTCTGTTGAGTGCATATGCTTAACACATATGGTTGTAATGTTTTAAACAAATTTAATCTTTTCGTGTGTATTACATATGTTGAGTAATAATTGGAAACGGTTAAATATGGATGACGCTGCTACATTCTATGAAAAGTTTTGAACATTTTTTTAATGAATTTTGTGAAATTTTGAAGGAAATTCAAGAAGCATGGGTAACTAGTTCATAGGGTTACCCAAGGGGACTAATTAATGAAGTAATTAAGTTTTAAGACCTATAAAATAACGACTTTTTACTGAATTTTCTCTGACCAGAGTGGCAATTAGGTCTAAGCAGTGGCATAGCCAGGGGGAGAGTGAATGGATGAAGAAGAAAGAATTTAAGAATTTTTTTTTCAAATCCTTCTTAAGAATTTTTTATTCAAAATTTAAATTTCCCATTATGTCCTGTATTTTTTGAGAAATTTACTAAATGTCCTGTATTTTTTGAGAAATTTACTTAAATGTCCTGTATTGTCATGAAAATTAGATCATCACTCAACGTAGGAATTAACAATAAGTACAAACCATGAGAATAAGAAAGAAAAATTTTTGGAACCCACGTTGTAAAAAGTTTTTTCTGGGTACGTCCCTTACCAAGCTTCTTGGTGACTTGACCATTTTTAATCAGTTCCACACCCATCTCGACCAGAATAAGAAGCTGCACAAGATAAAGTATAACTGGAAAAACTAGAATAATTATTAAAATTATTGATTCAGCAACTTTTACAGTGAAAAAACTGTAGAATTTTTACTTAATTTCACGCTCGAGTGGGTTGGAATATCAAAATTATTAATTGGATATTCAACATCAATATTGCAAACAAATCAAATTAATATTCTTATAAAATTGTTTACAATTCAATCAAAAAACGCAATCAACAAACTTTTTTTTCCAATATATCATAGTAAGCTTTGAAAAACAAAAATTGAAAATTTCATCAAAAATAGTCAAAAACTTTTCATCAGCAAATATTTTCAACCATTTATAGCAAGATAGATGCACAGTAAGGAAGAAAAATGTGGAAATTGGCAATTTTACTCTCAACATTTTATTTTACAATGTATGCAAACTGCAATAATTACGATGGGAATTTAATTCAACTTTCATGTTCAAACAAGAATAATCAAATATTGAAAGCACTTTTAGTTCCATGTCTGACATCACATTCAAAATGTATATCACATGTGGAAATAAGAGGATGGTTAAATGCAAACGTGAAACGAGAAACTTTTCTACTGATTGATGAAGTCTTTGACCTGAAAGAGCAAATAAGCTTGCCACTTTTACATCCATATCTTATTCAAGTGTCAGCTAGTGAAACTATTGCATCGTTTCCATTAAATTTGGAGGAGACTGTAGACGTGTCTTGTAAAGGAAATGATGTGAAAAGAAGGGAAGCGTATCAACATGGTCATGATGGAAATTTAAATGAAGGTATGACTAACATAATTCATGGTAAACTGTCCAAAATATTTTTTATAGCGAATTTTTTTTAACGATAACGAGTTAGCAAATTGTCTTTGATATTAAGGGATGAGACAGTGGTTGACTGACTAACTTAATTGATTTGAACTAGATTTTGGTTAAAGCTGTCGGATTGCGTGGTTTTTCTGTTGATATGGTCTTAATTTTTTCCTACAGATCTTATGGGTCGTTCGCAAATGACGTCTAACATAAAGTATGGTGTTAAATAGTTTATGACCATCTATCCCTTAATGTTGGACGTCAATTTTCGGAACGGTCCAGTTTTACAAAAAAGAAGGAAATTTTCTGTCGAGGAAGTAGTTTAGACTTCCAAAAAAATTGTGATCAATGGCGTTTGGGGGTCAAAAATTTAATAACTTAAGTTAAATTTTGCATTAGGGGGAATTTCCAACATTTCTTGGTGTGGAGTACTACATCCATAGATGTATCCAGTGAGGAGGGGGTTAGAGGTTAACCCCTTATTTTTTTTTTAAAAAAAAACTAATACTAGTTTATACTAAAATGGTCACGATTGAAAGAGAGCTTCAAAAAGGGCCATGATTATATAGATAGTGTGACCATCCTCGTTGGTTTTCAACGGTCCTGAATAAATTTTAAAAATTTTCTCCAGGTTCTGTAGGGGTCATTCACTTATGACGTCCATGATTGAGGGGGGAGGGGGGATCTGAGATTTTGTGACAGTTAAAATTAAAGAAATTTTTATAAATTAAAATTTTGTGACAGGGGGGAGGGGGGTCTAAAAATCCCATTTTTTGATGGACGTCATAAGTAAATGACCCTTGTATTTATTTCATGAAAATTTCGGTTAATTTTCAAATTTTCCTTTGTATTCTATATTTCTGAGAAAATTCATCAAATGTCCTGTATTTTCATTAAAATTAGATAGTCACCCCAGTCACCCCAATTCAGATGGACATGTCAGTCTTAACCAAAATCCAATTTATAAGCAATATGCTTGCTAGACTTCTCCTTAAGAATGCGTCACAAAAACTCAATCATTTACACCAGATTTTCTTACAATTCTTTCCATTCCTTAATTCTCTTTCATTTCCTTTCTCCGACATTTTCATTTCATACTTTCGTACATATGCAACATACATTAATCAACAGATTTCTTCCAACAAACCGCACAAAACTACAATAATTTATTAAATGCCATAAAAGAGGAAGAAATTGCAATTAAAAAAGACATTCAAAACTTTCTACCTCGAGATAATGGAACATCTGTACGAAATGAACATGATTTACTGCTTTATTTTGAGGATGATGATATTACTAGAATGCAACCACAAGTTAATTTGAAAAATGATGAAAATATGCAACGTCAGCATGAAAACAAGAGGAAATTAAAAGCTCATGAAACTAAAAACCATGAAATCAAATTTAAAATGCCATTTTCATCGCATGATTCTGCAAATGTACACAAATCGAACCATTTCAATCCAAACAGCAATAATTATCAATTAAAATTCGGCGGTTTTCCTAATGATATTGAACATAACGAAATGACAAATACCACTGACCGAAATGTGAATGGCCATTTGGAAAACTATAATTATATGAGTCAACAGTCACCCAATTTAAGGACCAATGATAGATTTTTCATCAATCAGCATCAATTTGATGAAAATGTTAGAACGACAGGTGTAATTAATCATCATCATTATGATGATTTGTCGGATCATGACATGAGAGATCAAAAACCGAAATCATCAATGAATGAAAACAGTGATTACATACCAAATGTGATAGATGTACGGGTGAAAATTGGAAATCAGCAGAAGAACATTGATCTTGGGAAATCTGGTGAGTTTATGGATTTGAGAAAAAGGAATGTCATGGGGGTTGATAACTTGGGATGTCCTTTAATCCTTTGAAGATGGAGAATATTGAAGCTTCGTCTTACTTTCTGGGAAAATTCTCATTAAATATATTAAGCAGAACACGAAGTGAGATGTTTTCAAAAAGCCAGTTTTACATTTGATCTGATGCATTGAGAATTTGAGATTATAGCATCTAATATGGTTGTCTAGAGTAATTTTGAGATAATTTGCGATCATTTTCAATAAATTTGAAGAAAATTGTCAATGACAACCAGGCATATATGAGACTAAACCAAGCAAAATCTTGAATTCCGAATCATTTAAGCATGCTATAGATAATTTTTTATTTAAATTTACAAGATTTAAATCATATACATATGAAAGCGATAGCTCTTCAACTATTTTTATATTAAAAAGCAATCGGATTTCTTAGTATTTCGGTATTTCCAATTTATTTAATTAATTCAAGCGAGTTTCAATAAATTTTCTCCCTCACATCGACATTCTCCCTCACTTTTCCCACCAAACGTCATTTAAGATTCAAATTTCCCTATAAAATGACGCTAACTTCATGTTGTAAAATTCAAATTTTTCTGTAACGGAAATTCTTCAAAATTAAATTCAAATATATTTACTGTACAACCCTGATAATGAAAATAATTCCAGGTCATCTTAACCGCATCCATTTCGTAATTAAATTAATAAGTCTAATACCATGCAAAATGCGATGATATTAATTCCCTTTCATCCTTTCCACCCCGTTTCTATTATCTCTATTCCATCTCATTATTATTTGTCATACATTTATGCACAGCATTATAGTAAAAGCTTATTTTTCTTCCTTTTCGCTCTACTTTGTTAATCTAATCTCATTTTTCATACCTTACTCGCTTGTATTTAGTAAATGTGCTTGTTTTTTTGTTGTTGACAAGTTTCTTTCTTTCTGCATTTCGTGGTGCTTTTCTCGACTATTTTATGTTCATGTTATTTAGTTTATTTCATGTTTGCTCTACATTTTCTCTTTCCGGTTGCATGAGTTTGATTTCCTTTTGATGTTGAAGAATTTTAAATTGTTAGTGAAAATAATATCGCGAAATTGAGGATGCTGTTAAGTTGAATGTAAATACCGTTTTCAGTCAAATAGTGATTGATTCTGATGTAAGATCCAGATGTATGAGGCTAGATTAAATCCAGAGAGGGGTCCAGAATTTTTAAAACCATCTTTTCTGGGAATAAAAGTTTAAAAAAACATTAAATTAAATATCCAGTCAATAAAAATTGGATGTTGAATTGTTTTTGAAGGGATTTTTATAGAAGTATCTGATGAATCTGGATCGAGGTCGCAGTAGCGTAGCAAGGGTCGTCATCGTCCAGGTCTACATCAAAAAATTTAAACCCCTGTTAGTTATTTGTAAAAATTAAATTTAAAATAAAAATTATTTGTATTGTTTGTGGGATTTTTTGAGTTTTTCAGCTCAAAGACCCGGTTAACCCTTGCTACGCCACTTGGGGGTCCGCATAAGTTTAGGGCCAATAGGGTTCAGAGTATTTAGCTACATCCTGGGCTTCATCTCAAGTATATGGAAAAATCATTATAAAGTCTAAAAACTATTAAATTTAAAAATTTTTTTAATCGAAAAATAATAAAATAATTTCCAATGGATATTTAAGGCATTGTACTCAACAATTTCTATTAACTTTACTCAAACTTTTTTACATTGACGTTATTTACATCAATTTTTATGGATTAAGCTTTCATTTCAATAAAATTCAATCAAAAAAGTTTTCTCATATTCATTAATCCTCCGCTCACTCGCATAACGTTGAGTAACAACAAAAATCTATTAAACTGCCTCGTAAGCACTTTCACAAGCTATCAACGAGAATTTTCAATTCTAAAAATGATTTTTGCTGATTTTCATAATCCCTGCCATTCAAGCGAATATCGATAGAATTAGTAACATAAATTGACAATTTTTTCCCCCCGTTCTATATTCATATAGCTGCTGCTGAAAGTCAACGGAATGAAAATCAATTAAGCAGTTTTATAAAATCTCAGAACGATAAATCTACGGCGATGAATTATAAATTTTCATTTGATGACAATCGAACAATTCCAATTGATTTATCGATAAAGGCTGGCAGTGCATTTATGAATGAAAGAAATGATAGCGGAGATGATGATGATGATGAGGCTATATTCAGTGCAAGAAAAGACAATGAAGAAATGAATGAGGATTGTAAGTGAATGTACATCCTATATGTCATATTCGATATAATGGAGTATCATCATAATAGAAAGTAATTTTATTAGCAAAATGCGAAATGAATTTTATGAATCGCATATGGTGCTGATGATATTTGTGAGCACATATTGAAAGTATATTCTCATGTTTATTTTTTGAGGTTCAGTTATATAATTTTGATTGTTGCTCATTTAATCATTTTTTCTGGTTTTTTTAAAAAAATTGCTTCATAAAAAATTAAAATTTAAATATTTCACTTCATTAAATTAATTTTTTTTTAAAAATTGGTAAATTATTTAAAAAAATCAAAAACCTATTTTCATTTTTATAAATATTTTTTTTAATTTTTAAAATATTTCTATTTTTGAATTTTAATAATATTTCTATTTTTGAATTTTAAAAATATTTCTAATTTGGAATTTTAAAAATATTTCTATTTATGAATTTTTGAAAATATTTCTAATTTGGAATTTTAAAAATATTTCTATTTATGAATTTTTGAAAATAATTCTAATTTTGAATTTTAAAAATAAAATTGGTGTGAATATGATATTTCTGTTTTTGAATTTTAAAAATATTTCTATTTCTAAATTTTAAATCATTTCACTTTTCTTTATTTTTATTATTTTTTGAATGCTATATTTCCTTTCTTAAAAGTTTAGTATCTCAAAAGTTTTCATGCATCTGAATTTTATTTTAAAATTTCAATAATTTTTTTTCCATATAATTTTGTTATTTTCTACAGAAAAGAAATGAAAAATTTCATCTATCTAGTTTTGAAACTTTTTCTCCCAGCAATCTTGACCCCCAAAACTCATCTAGTTCAAATATATATTTTTCTCATTTCTGAATATATCTTTAGATTTTTTTATCCATTTCAACTTTTTCTTCTATTCTATCATAGTATCAATGGCATCTTCTGCTGGTCATCATCATCAACCGTACAATAGTAATAGCAATAAAAATAATGAAATTGATTCCACTGAGGATGATATAAATACATTGATTAAAAATGAAAGCAGCTTCGATGATATGCATGAAACTGAGAATGAGATGGCAGATTTAAATAGATTTCGGAGAAATGTTGATGAGACTGCTTCATTGAATGCAGGTTTTGAAGCAGAAAAGTAATGAAATTTATTTTATTTTTTGTGGAGTTAAATTTTCTCATTGATTCATATTTTTTTATATTTATAGGTACTCAGTTTATAAGCTTGACTCACCGATGTATGAAAATAAGATGAAAATTCAAATATTTCGAATGAAAGGAGAAACTTGGGTGAAAATTCAACCAACTGTTGAGTAAGTAGACATGATATTGATTTAAAATGTTCAAAAAATAGTCTGAAAAGGTGTCGCTCACTTAATGAAGTACAACATTTTGGGGTAAGGGAGGTTGGAGTTGTATGAAGAATTGTTCAAAAATCTCTTTTCAATGGACTCCTAAAATACGTGGAAAATTCCAATTTTTTTTATAAAGAAAAGAGGGTAAACTTAGATTTACATAAAGCATTGCCATAAACTAGAAAAGCTTTAACTATTAAGCTAAGGGGGCATCAACGCTCTTTCTTTCGAGAGTTAGTTCTATAGGAAATGAAATATGATCTCAAAGTTAATAATTCTTCACTTATTAAGTTCACTATTTGGGGGAGTGAGTGGGGGGTCTGAGATTTTATAATTGGTTAAGTAAAAGAATTTTTTGTGGGAAATTTGTAATGTAAAAATTTGTTTACATAACGTAATAAGTAAATGCCCCCATAAATGGACCATTTGTTTTAAATTGGTAGATTTTTTGTACAAAACAGTATTTGTATTGCCTTTTCGAAAATTTTGACAATTTTTCTATATCAAAATAGGGAGAGGGAGGTAGGTCAGCCTCTAAACTATATTTCCTCTCCTTTGGATACCTCACCTGCCCTTGTTTTCAGCAATGCCTCTAAATAAAAAACACAAGTTCTAAAAGTCGTCAAAAATTTCCACTTAACCTTCCTTTTCCTCCTCAGATTATCAAGCACCAACGTTAATTACCAAAAGGAAAGTTTCTCAATCGAAATTAATGAACGAAGTGATCATTCAGAACTTTTTGACAGAAGTCACATGAGACTGCTTATATCAAATGACAAAAACTCCCAAGAGCATTCCATCATGGATGTAAAAGGCGACAAAATTGAAAATCTAAACGATGAGATTAAAAAATCATTTTGTGGTACAACCAATGAAAAGCAAAAGCGTTCAATCATAAATCTCCGCGAGACTGGTTTAATGCCAACTAATGAAAATGTAATCACAAAATGTCCAACAACATTGAATGCTGATAGAAATTGCTTGAATTTGAGGGATAATGATGCGATAAGTAAACAATTTTCATGGTAAATTGAAATTTAATCGATTTGCTAATTCTCTCACTTTATTTTCTATTTCATGGCTGCTGTACCCTTCATGACATGCCATTCGGATGATAAAAAAAAATCCCAACATTTAATATCAATAGCATGGAGACTAAATGTCGTGATTCCATTTCAACACAATGAAATACTCGATAAGCGCTTACCATTTGTTAAAATCTCAAGCATTTATATCGACACATCCGATGGAATCAACATGTTTGCACAATTTGAAATCACTAGTATGGATCACTTTACTAGATATTTCAATTTATCATTTAGTCATTGTGATATACTTGAGCATTTGAACATCTCACATTCATTTTTGCTTCCACCTGGGACGTCTGAATTTGTGAATATGACAATGGCGATACCATTTTATACAGTACAGTATAAAGACCAAAAGTGTAAAGGTGCGTATGATGGCTTATTAATTATGATTGATTGCAAATCAGCTTGACTTTTTGTTTTGTTGAGAAGATTTTTTTTGAGGTTTTTGGGAGTTGAGGTGAGAACTTTAGCAATTTGGGCTGAGATTTGGATTTTTTCTTAAAAAAACTTAAATTAATCTCCAAATTTTGTAAAAGCTTCACATTATCTTTAAAAGTTTAATTTAATTAGCTGAAAAATGAACAAAAGAAAAATTCAGCCAGATTCTCCAAAATTTCCCTTTGACCTTCACACACATAAAAAAACACACAAATTTTTTTTTCTCAGCAACCTTTTCTTTTTTCCTCATTATTTATTTATTTATCAATAATTTTTTTTTCATCTCAACTTGTTTGTGTGTCTTGTAAGCTTACATTTTGTCTCAAAAGATAAATTATTAAATACTCATTTCTGCTCTTCATCCTCAACTTTTCTTCCACAGTCAACATAATGGCCATCGGAAGAAACGACAATGTCATTGTGGCACAGAGGGATTTCCAAATAAGTCCAAGAAACAAACGATGTTTATGTCTGTGGATGTGTTCTTGCTTCTGTTTTGATTACTTTGTCACTGTTGAAGCCAAGGACTTGTGCAAGACGATGTCGACGAGAAATGAAATTTATGCTGGATTTGTTGATGATATGAATTATGATGAGGACGATGATGATAATGTTGAATTTTGGAGTGGAATCGTTTCGAAGAAATTGTTGATGCTGCTTCCGTTTATGGTTATGCTGATTGTTTTGTTACTGGGTGAGTTATGATGATTAATTTGTGGTTGGATAATTTGACGGAAATGACGGATTTTTTTGGATTGCGATGAAAATTGCTGAAATTGATGCTTTTTTGTGGAAAGACAAAATTTTGGAGAATTCTAAATTTGTCTACCTAGAGGAGGGGTCCAAAGAGGTCAGGACCAAGTTCAAAAATTTGCTATAATTACAGAAAATACCTCTAGCATGATTACTGCTTCTGGCCCTGCTTTAAAATTTCCATTTTTAAGTACCTAAGCATCAGTTTCAAAATAGCTTTGCCAGGCACAATGAACCCCCTACCCAGGTAATCAGCCGTACAATTTCACATTAAAAGCTCAATAATTTCTTTGATATTTTCCAAAACATCCTGTTAAACAATTCTTTTATTATTCTTCGATAAACATTTCATACCTTACTGTGTATTTATAAGAAAAGAAGTAACAAATTATCTTCAGGTCATTGGTTAAACATGTTTGCATTAATTTATCAGAAGTGCTTTAATTTGCGATAAAGACCAATAAAGAATGGAGAATGAGTAGACAGATCTTCTTGTTATTATTCATGGCATTAATTTAAGCATGATAAATATTCATGAACGAGCGAGGAAGAAGAATTAAAATTTAAAACATTTCGTTTTTTTGATCATCCGCGAATTTGACCCAGTTTGAAAATGACTTGATTATTGTTATTAAGAAGTTTTTTAATGAGTTTTTGGTTTGGTGCAATTGCTTTTAATACATGATAATTTTGTTAACTTTTGTGGCTCACCTTGTTTCAAGGAGAGGGTGGAGACCAAAATGCGTCTATAATTAGCATTAATTAATATTTGAATGACCATTAAACTTTGTACTAAGCTCGATATTCAGTTAAGGTGCTGAAGCCTCCAAAAGCTCCAAAACTGGGGCATTGAAGTTGACTGTGATTTTACTGATTTTTGGATGAAAAGGTCGAGTTGTATCCACTTGACATAAAATTAAGACATTTTAGATCCAATAGATTCCAAAGACCTAAGTTAAGGCCCCATCCTTCTAATTTATTTATTTTATTTTTATTCTCTCCATCGCTCCATCAAAATATCTTCGTTCATCTAAATGTGTATAGGATGCATCAAAGCAATATTAGGTTGTTGCTTCAGGCAAATCGACATTTGGAAGTTCAACCACGTGCAATCATGTAAGCCGTATCGAGAATCAGGAAGGTAAAGATGATAACATTTCATAATGTATTCACATCTTATTTTAATGAAAAATTTACATTTTGTTATTCTTATTCCATCCTTAAAAATACACAAATTTAGATGCTGGAAATTTTTCGTAAATACAATGTTCTTCTTCCTCCTGCCATTTGTGTGGTGCACAAAATGCTATACGATTGAGACTGATGAGAAAAATGATTCGGAAAATTCATTTTACATAAAGCGTTCGGTTGTTCGTAAGGAAGGATACAGCGATGAGGACGATGATGATGACGAGTACGAGGATGTTGAGAAATGGAAACTTATACGACCAAACGTTCCATCATCTGAATATAGTTCCATTTTTGAGCAGCACAAGCGCTCCTCTGAAACCATCTTTAATGTGACAAATTTGCCAAATCCCTTCGATGACAGCAGCAGCAAGCAAAGCTTGTATGATGAAATGTTCGCAAAAGACACAGAGTTCGTTGTGAATGCCATAAATGAGAGTCACGAGTCATTACGTAAGCTAGTAAGTAAGTACAAAGGAACCGCCATTTATTTTGATTATGCAGCAATAACTTGATGACAGTTGATAACTTTAAATAGCTGTCATTTCCTATTGAATTCTGTATGTTTTGTGCTGGTTTTTTGCTTTAAGTTGTTTGTTTGCAATAACTTTTTCTTCGTGCTGACTTAAAGTTTTTTGGGGAGGTTGTGAAGTTGTTTTGTCCATTTGACAGAGGATCTCTCTGAGTTCACCTGAAAGGCACCAGATCGACCCCATTTCAGAATATTTTTTGGTACTTTTCGGGTTACTTATGAAGTTGAATATTTGGGAGATGGAAGGGGTCTCAAACTGCGTGATACATTTTGTGACACAATAAAAGACGTCATTAAACCCAACAGGCAAATATTATAGTCACTGGTACCATATTGTGCTCACTAAGCTCAATCTGGGTTGTTTAGATTTATTCTGAGCTGTAAAAGATCTTAAATTGATCATTCTAAGTTTTATTTAATTTCCCAATGACTTCTTAGCCATTAGATAATCGGAATGAACTTTGAGGTCATTCATCAATGACGTCACGCAAAAAACGAAATTTTTAGACCACTGGGGAGGAGGTGTCACAAAATTTTGTATGAAAGCATCAGACCCCCTCCCTCCTGAAAATTGGACGTAATTTATGAATGACCCCTTTACTGAATTGACCACAAAATGCTCTTTACGTATAGTCAAGTAAAATATCAAAACCACATTATTACTTTTGATATATCTTGACTAGTCAGTTCGAATATCGTTTAATGTCATTGAACCTTAATGAAAAACAATTTTTGTTCGAATGAGTAGATATTATCGGTCGTCATTTCCCATATTTTGAAACTTTAACTTATCTTTTTTTAACTATTATTTGCAAGACATAAAGCGAAAGCAATTGACTAGACTCGTAAAGAAGTAAGGAAATATAAAAAAAATAATTGTGAAATTTTTTGCCAAAAGCAACGCATATTTCACTTTAATAATGTGATTGTTTTGTAAAAAAATAAGTTTCTAATTGAATCAGCAACAATGGAAACGGCTGAAAATTACGTATTTTAATGAGTAATACTTTCCATCTATTTCTGTATGTTTATGGCTGATAATTGAATATAATGATTAGGTTTGAGGTTTTTTGGCAGTTGGAGATTGTTATGTGAATTTTAATAAACGATTCCAAAGGCTAGTTAGCAATGTGTTGGATTATGGCGAACGATAACTGTTTGGAATCGTTAAATTATTATCCAATAAGTGAGGTTTTTAATGCGTCAATTAATTTTGATATGGAAGTAGAGTTTGATGACTTTTTGATTTATTGTAATTTTTATAAAAAAATAGGAAAAAAATTGATCAACAATTTTTTTAAAATATAATTTTTTCAATTAAAAAACTAAATATTAGACTTTTTTAAATTTTTTGTAAATTTTAAAATTAATAACAAGTTTTTTAAGTTGTGATTAACTTCATAATTTACTTTTAATTTTTTTAAAATAATTTTTTCATTTAAAAAACTAGATTTTAATTTTATTTTCAATTTTCTTTACCAAATTTTAATTTTTTTTCAAATTTTTTTTACAAAATTTTAATCTTTTTCAAATTTTTTAAAAAATTTTAAAATTCATTTCTAATTTCTTTAATTTTTTAAAATATTTATTGATGTAAGATTTCAAAAAATCTGACTGGAAATTTTGTTTTAACAATTATTTTATAGTCAAAATGGAGTTCAGTTTATTAAAACTTTTACGTTAAAAATTTCATTATTTTAAAGTTTTAAAAAAATCAAATTTCAAATATTTCTAAAACACATTAAAAAGTTATTAAGAATATCCATTAAAAATACTCATCAACATCTCAATCTCCACACCAAACTTTCATGGACAGCACAACAAATCAACCATGACAACATTTTTCAATAAGCTAACGTAAAAAAATGAAATTCTTTTAAAAAGTTTTTTTATGGACGTAAAATATCAGTTATTCATTCTTCTTCAAATTCTTTTATACTTTTTGCTGTCTTTTTTTATCAAACAACAGCAAAAAGGCAAGCGTATACAGACAAAAATTCGTGATTTTCATTGTTTTCATTTTTTTGTTTACCATAAAAGGAAAGCGAGACAGCAAGTCGACGACTGACTTAAAGAATTTTTTTCTCTCTTTCAACATCTCTTAAAAGTCTAGATTCTTATGCCGCATACTTTTTATTTGAGTAATAAATATGATAAATAAATCATCTCAGTTACTCGTGGATTCCTTTATAGTTGCTTTTTTTGGATGGAAATAAAAATGGTATTTTGTGGGTGATGTGCTTGACTTTTTTGGGTTACTAACAGCAAGTTTCTTAAATTGAGAAAAATATTTTAGGAATTTTGTTTTTTGAGATGCTTTAAATTGCTGTGAGAAAATAATCGATGAATTTAGTTTGGTGATTTTTACAGACGCACAGTCACGAAGATGTTTATGAAGGAATGAACTGGGGTCATGTTCAGAAATTTTTTTGGGGTTTTCATTTTTTTGTTATAAACACTAGCTAATTGGAGAAAATTTTCAATCATGGGGTCAGGAGTCAGAAGAAAATTTCCATTGAGGGGATTGTTTTGGATGTTAAAGAACCCCCTTGGATACGCTTTGATTTTTGTTTTTTGTTCTACAATAATCCAGGCTACGCATTTGGATGGAACCCTCTGAAATTTGGGGGTTAGAACTTGGAGTTGCCTTTAACTAGACAAAAATTGAGCTGGTCAATGAGGAACTTAGTTTTTTTGTAGCTTTTTTCGCCTTAGTAATTTTGGTAAAAGTCTCTAGACAGTGGCGTAAGAAGGGTGTTCGTCGCCCGGGGCCAAATCAGGATTTTTGCGCCCCCGTAAAAACTGGTGCCCCTTTAAAAAAAATTTTATGGGATTTTTTGAGTTTTTTAGTTTGCGCCCGGGACCAATGCCCCGGTTGCCCCCCCCTCTGTTACGCCACTGTCTCTAGACAATACCTAGTTGACCCAGTATTTAAAAAAGAAGATGAGGTGATCCAATACTCAAAATCTATCCTCAAAGCACCGAAAAAACTACTCAAAAATCAGCACAAAAATTGTAAAAATTTAAAACAATTTTGACCATGAAATCAATTGCAGCATAAAATCAAAAACAAAAGCTTCATTTACATTAATTTTTTGCGACATGACAATCAACTTCCATTTCGTATTAAAATTTTATTATGGTTCATTATATAGACTTTGAATATCCATAATAATCAACCATATTCGTGCGTATATGATTGATATTATTAGCAACGCAAAAATAATGATACCCAAATAAAAAATGCTCAGTAAAAAAATTGTTTCAAGTTCAGCATCTTCGCATACCACAAAGAGATCCAAAGATAATGAAGAAAAAAAAGAATTCTGTGTAAAAAAATGTCATTCACTGGAACTCAACAACAACAATTTTTTTTGCTCATGCCTTTTTTTATTATTCTTGTTGTTCACCTTCTTTGCCATTTTCATCGGTTCAATTATGGACATTCTACTTATAAATTATTCTTTTCTTCTCATTCAACCTTACGTTCTTCTCAATGTATTTATATTTTTCTAGAGCCATCACAGCGAAGAAATCATCATAAACGATGAGCGTTTTGAGACAGCGGAGAAAATGGTAAAAGAATTTTTGGCATCACGAATCGTTTATCGACGTTTTAATAAGCCTATTGGATGGATAAAAGTTAATGATGAGCAGGCATACACAATTCGTGGATACTTTATTCCCGCACAAAGTACTGGATATCAATTTATCACTTATAATCCCATTAAGCAATTTTATGAAATAACAAGCGTAAGTTTTTGATTAATTTAATTATAAATTGACGACAATTTCGCATATTCATGAATTTAAATTGTCATCCTTGCATGCACGCCTCGACCACAACTCAGACGAACACACTCATCGCAATTGCACCACAAAATCCACTCGATTCGAAAGCTTTTCGTCGCTATTATGCAAACAAAATTGAAGTACTCGAGGCAAATGATTTAAGTCTTCAACCATCAACATCTGCTCCGTGCATTAATGTACTCGTACAAGATGTATCCATGTATGGAAAGTGATGTGATGTGAATTTTATTTTATGCATTATATATTTATTTTTTTGTGCTCATAGAAAAACTATTTTACTCGAATGGAAATAAATAAAAAATTATTTTATTGAAATGAAGAATTTGTATTTTTTTCTGAGACAAAAAAGTGGAATTTGGAATTTAGTTGTAAATTAAATGCGTGTGGCTATTTATGGTTGGGATGTGGAATTTGTTTGAAATTATCTTGTGATGACTGAAACTTTGTATGATAAATATGTGCAACAATCACTTACAGGGGGCTATAGTAAGGGAAGTGAATGATTATTTCTAAAAACCTTTTGTTGTATTGTTCCTTCACATTGAGGCTATTAGTGGGTCTGAGCTGCAGTCGATTTGAATCTTCCTTGGATTCTAGAAGCTGGATTCTAGGTTTACCAAGGAATATACCAAAAAATCGACCAAAAAACATTATAAATACAAACCAGAGATCGATTTCTAGGGCTATCCTACTCTTACCTACCCCATGGATACCCCTACCTCATAGGGTAGCCCTAGAAACCGGCCCCAGAAGTCCAAATTAGACATAATGACATTCTAGGAATCTGTAAAAAATCTTATATATCTGAAAAATCCTTTAAGAATATAATTCTTTTAACAAAAAAACAAAAATCCACCGATCGCAATTCATCGTCACACAGCAAGTTGACGCGCCACACAACACATGTTGCTCACACGTCGCTCGATCAGTTTCTCTCTCAAATTCTTTCTTCTTATTCTCATTTCCTATAAAAAACAAAATTTTAGAGCAAAAGTAAAAACAGCAATAGTGAGATCATGTTCAGTCACTCGCGATCATTCAATATGTTTACAGAAACTCCGTTGAAAAAAATTATTTGTTCAATAAATTCTACCTCGACATTTGTTATTATTATTTTCATTATAAATTATTGCGCGTTGGCGAACATAATCTTGTGATTTGCTAATTTATTTTACATACAACGGCAAAAACAGCATTGACTGGAATATTTTTACACTACTGTGCAAAGTGGTTCAAATATTTGTGAATAAGAAATATTTATTGAAATTGAAAAATGTGTTGAAGTTTAACAAAAATATACAAAAAATTGATATTCTTGGTGATATACAATTGGTAAATTTATTTGCATAAGAATTTTTCTTTTAAATATTGATTTTAATCGAAACTTGTTATATATGCAATTTTTGTCGTGTCGTTTACATTCTCTGTGGATTAATAAACCTGCGATAATTGGAATAAAGTGAATAAAAAAAGTATAAAGTCTTGGAAACCTCTGCGGTGTTATGAGCGGCATTTAAAATTTAATTCTGCTGTGTTACGCAAAAAATGAAACCTGAATAAATATTGAATCATTTTGTTGTGATTTCTGTGCATGTGTAAAATAAATTTTTTTATTCACAAGAAATTCTTGGAATTTTTCAGTATTGTGCATAGTCAGAATTTTGTGATAAACATTCTGATTATTTGACTATGGTCTCGACAGACTCCGAGATCTTATGCATCATTTTCTTGGGAATTACTATATGAATAATTCAGTTTATTTTCATTTTTATGGCGTTGACGTCGTGTTTGCGTAAGCGTTTAATAAAATTAGGAATTTTTGTGAATATTTTAAAGATATATTTTGGTGAAATTATTTAAAGGATCGTCACTGGTTTCTAAATATCTCCAAATTTTATTCAGTCAGCTTGTGGGAAAATATTTGAAATACCAGCTGATTTAAATCTCAAAAAATATGTTATTAAGTTTGAAAGTTATCAAAAATACTATTGAAAAATCTAAAGCGTGAATGTTTTGCTAACTTTTTAAATAATCCAAGGTGATAATGAGATCATTTAATATTTTTGAGAGGTCAATAACAAGTGGAATGTGTTTCAATATTAAGATTATTTGCAGACTTTTGCGATTATTAAATATAAAGGCATATTAAACCTGTATAAATCTCATAGAAACCGTCCCGGATTTGAGTGGAAATAATTATTAACTCATGGGTATAAAAAGATTTTTTTTCAAGATCACTTATTAAAAGTCTTGAACTTGTTCACTTCAGGATATTGAAAACAAATTTTTAAAATAAATCCAAAAATCATAAAAATCATAAAAGTTGCAATTTTTTAAAAATTTTGAAAAAATATTTTTACAATTTTCTGATTTTTGATTTTATAAAAAATGTAAAAATAGTAAAAAATTGCAATTTTTAATTTTTTTTTAAAAAATTGTAAAAATATTAAAAAATTACAATTTTCAAATTTTTTAAAAAATTGTAAAAATAGTAAAAAATTACAGCTTTTAATTTTTTTCAAAAATTGTATAAATTGTAATTTTTAATTTTTTTAAAAAAATTGTACAAAAGGTAAAATTTGCCATTTTTAAATTTTTTTTAAAACATTGTAAAATTAGTAAAAAATTGCAATTTTAAATTTTTTTTAAACTGTAAAAAAGTAAAAACTTGCCAATTTTAAAGATTTTTGCGGCAGTGTCTGGACCTTGATTGCTACCGTATCGTGCTTAGTGACTACAATCACAGTACCACAGATTATACGCGTTGTCAGTTAGATTAACTAATCCATGTGACCTCTTCTTCAAGCTTTGTTTATCATAAGATAAGATTAAGGGTCGTTCGTAAATAACATCCATAAAAAAATGAATTTTTAGACAAAGGACATAAAAAAAATTTTGTATTGAGTGTCAAAATCCTTTAAAATTGGAGCGTCATTTTTGAATGAATCTTTAGACTGAAGGAACGGTATAACTTTGCTTTGCGAGACGTAAGAGCTCCGCTAATACTGCAATGTAGTTGAGTTCGACACAAAAAATTTAAAAAAACCTTAAAATGGCCTGATTTTTGAATAAATATAATTATTAATTATTTCGCTAAAAAGTCGTGAATTTTGATTTCTGGATACCTTTTAAAATAAGTTTGTCACGAAATAAAACAGTTTGATAAGAATTTAGTTCAGCTATTCACAAGTTACGTTGTGCTTTAGGGGAGAGGAGGGTGAATAATTTGTAACAGTCTAAACATAGAATTTTTTCTTTGTAAATTTTTTGACAAAGATGAGGGAAAAGTTGTTTTTGTGCGTGACGTAATTTACGATCTAACAGTGGCGTGTTTTTTAAAAATTAAAATTTTTTGCGACATTTTTCAAGTCTTGACAAGTCTGAAAACTGCTTAAAGAATAAGATTAAGAACGTTTTGAAAAAATTGAAAGATGCACAGTTCAGCAGTCACTTGGTTATACTAAAGGCGATCAACCTATAAATTCCCAATTTTTGTGAAGAATCAAATTAATTCCTACAACAAGATTTGATCAAATTTTATTCAGGTCAATGATTTTTAACAGCTATTTCGACTGCTTTGTCCTAAAATATTTTTATAAATTGATCTAAGCGATTAATTGTTAGCAGTCACTTCAGCAATACAAAGAAATATTATTTCATTGTCCAAATTTTGCATAGAAAATATTCCCATATGGCAGAAATTTCTCTATAAAAACACACACAACAAAGAGTTTCCTCGTCTGAACAAAAAAAAGTTTCAATTTTTTTTTATCTTAACAGAATAAAACAACCTATTGAATTAAAAACGAGATATATGTGAATACCAAGCTACGCAATTTATAAAATTGAAAACAAGAGATTGGAATGTGATTTAAATATTTAACGAATATTTGTGAAAACACTCTATAGGAATTTTATTTTCATACCCGCAACTAAAAACAGAACTTAACATATGTACAATATATATCGAAATAAATCATAAAGAAAAGAAGTGAAGAACGAGGAAGAGAGAGAATTGTCGGAAGAAGAAGAGATGCTTATGGATTTGGTCTCACAGTGAGAAGAATTGAAAATTAATAATAATAAAAATCCATTGTGTGAATAATAAATCATGAGTTTATGATCATTTTTTAAGTGCAATTCAATTTGGATTGGAGGAATTTATCAGAAAAAAATTCCCAATGGTGTGAGAAACAACAGAAAAAATGTGAAATGTTAATTTTCGTGTGCTCATAAAAACAAAAATAGAAATCGATTGATGATCGAAATATTTCATCAAAAAAGATTAAAAATAAATCGATAAGAGTGAATGCAATAAAAAAAGTTAACAAACAAAAATTTTAATTGGAATTATTATTGTGCAATAAATGCGAATTCTGACCGTCGAATAAAAGTGAAAAGAAGTGAACTGAAAAGAGAAATAATTTCACTTAAAATTGCTGTTAAATTATCAGCAAGCCGGCAATACGATTTAATTTCTCTTTCACTGCTTGTTATTGGAATTTTTTCACTGTTGTGCGCGGAGCTATAATAACAGTAATAATAAAAATACAAGCATTAGCTACACAGACAATATTTTAATAGTCATTTTTAATAAAATTATAAGTAGTGAGTATTAGTAGCTGTGGAAAGAAAGAGCGCGCGAAATAAAAGTCATAAATTAAACCGAGAGTGCACTGTGCATAGAATTTATAGCAGCAGCAACAATACACAAGTGGATTAACAATTTTTATTAATCAAATGGTAAGAAAAGTTTCTCTTTATAGTGCATTGAAAAAAATCTGACAAACAACAGCATTTAATGCTCACAGACACAAGGAGAGGAAGATTAATAATTAGAAATAATTGAGGCATCCCGCATAGAAAATTGAAATATTTTTTTGGTACAAAATTGAGATGTAAAATTAGACGAGAATGTTATGAGTGAATGGATATAGAATATATGTGTGGCATATGCGTTTCATGTAATTTTCGTTTGTACAATTATCAAATTTGTTGCTGTGGAATGTTCTTTCATGTTCCTCTTCCTTCCTTTTTCGTTGTCTCTTTTGACTTTCAACATGAATGTTTTTGGTGTATGCCAATCAGTTTTGTGGCTTGTTTTATGTAAATTTATAGTTCTTGTAGTGATTGCTTGACGCGGTCTTCTTTCAATTTTCTAAAAAGTGCTCTACCTTAGTCTGTTGGCACACCCAGAAAAATATAAACAGTCTTTACAAATTTTGCAGTGGAAGTTAATTGATAAACACATGTGAACCCGAAAAAAAGCACACGAAACAATCAGAACGAGAATATTTGACATTAACAGCAACAGATTGCTGATGTTCGACTTGAATGTGAAGGAATTCCAGCAAAATCGTGAGAGACTAAAAATAAATAAATTGAACATCTTTGTGCCTTTTTTCTTTTATTCATTCATGTTCTTTTTTGTTCTGCTCATTCACAACACATGAGTCATCACTAATTCCTATTTTAAGCCTCAAAACTGCTGATAAAAATTTCTACTCATATCCATTGTTTTTTTTTCATTTGGAAATTTTGTTCTAAACTCATTTTTAAGTTGCTGATAAGAAGCAAAACATTTCTTCAGTTATTGACTCGGTCTCGCAACTGTTTCTGTGTCATTCCATATCTCCTACTCTCTCCTATTCTTCTTCTTCTTTGTTCCTAGATATGAATGCCTACATATTCTTATAATGTGCTGTATAAATTGTCTTTCAACATGCGATAAATAGTGTCGTTTATGAACTTATACAAATAATTATAAAAATTATCAAAGATGTTTGCATTTCGATTACAATTGCGCAGTTTTTGGGGTCAGAGTTGTTAAATTTGATCAAATGTGATTTTCTTGGGGGATATAAAGGTTTGAGGAGTTGAACATTTCTATTTAGTACTTCTGACCAGGTCCACATTCGAAGAAAAAGGAGAACAAAGGTTCAAAAATCATTAAAGCTACCTTAAAATGTATCCCTCAGAACTTTGTTTCCACAAATCATAAATTCAGCATATCCAATTAAATTTGTGATAAATCTGACATGATAAATCCACAAAACCATCCCAAGACTCCAATTACTAATTTCTCAATAAAAAATTATGACATAAATGCACAACAAAAATAAAAAAACACCTCAGACGATGAATGGATAGATAAGTATTTTGCAACACCCACAGACACAACAAATGAGGATCATCGTCATCATCCAACACGCGACATCAACCAATTTATTATTGTGATGATGATGATGACGACGAAATCGCTTTGTAGAGTGTGTTGACTGTGTGGATCTCTTGCAAATAAATTTATTGCAATCACAGCTCACTCCTTCGATTGCCTTTGTGTCTCGCTTTGCTGCCTTAAAAGCTAAAAACGGAAATTTTTATTGCCCACTTATGATTTTTTGCCTTCAAGTTTTTTTCTCCATGAATTGTGACAATTTCTGATGCTGATAGCTATTCATTCCTATAAAACTTATTGCTGACTTATGCGAAATTCACACAATTATGAAAAATGTTATTGAATGAATTTTCGAGTCAGTCGAATGCCTTTTATCAAAGTGACATAAATGACTTAAATTGTAATAATTTAAAATTTACGACCGCATACTTAACTGACTGACTGCTTGTGTGGGTGCACTGAACTCAATTTTTCAAATAAATTTAGAGCAATCAGCACCTGACGTCGCAACTTGAGAGACTGTTTTGATGATGCGGAAAATTTATTTATTTTTAATGCTTGAGTCGTAAAGATATTAAATGTCCATTAGTTCACGTATTAATTTCATGCTGCATCGCCAAACTCTCACTTGTTAGTGAACGAGTGAAAACTTTTTAATTAAGCTATGCTGCATCTAGTTTCCATGGAATTTTTTCGGTACCAATTTAAATTTAAATGTCTCGTATGCTCAACCATGACAAAATTGTTTGAACTTCACTATGCCTGTTTCAGCATCAGCACAGCGGTTTTAACAGCGATGAAAACTTCAACTGTCATTTTTGTGGCTTTTTTGTCATGAAAAACTTTTTTGATCTTTTTTCATGTTTGACGCATAAGCAAGGCAAGCATAGAAGAATTTAGAGCAAAACTTAATCGGAAATTTTTTTTACATAGTTTTTTGCTGCGTTTTCTGCCATTTTGGTTTGATGTGAGAACTTATTCCAGCATGTACGGTTACTAACGTATTTGGCGAAACTGATTGCTTTTTCTCACAGATAATTGAACGACGTACCAAAGTTCATCTCGCAATTAAATTCTTTTTAAATTCAACAACAACAGAAGCAGCGCTTCTTCACATGTTTTGGCACTTCCTTCAATTTAAAAAATATTCATTCAGCGAATCTGACTTCTTGTTCCTCTAAAATTTCATCTCTCAATGACTCATGTTTGCGAAAATATTTTTCAAGATCTCAAGTTCCATTGAACATAATTCAGTTCGTAAATTGCCGATGCTAGACATAAACAGACGATTACAGCTTGGATGATATCAACAATCAAGAAGCAAGGTCACAACTGTATGTATAATGCACACATGCCCATGATAATACATTGATATACAATTATGAATTAAATTTATGCGCGAGAAGTAAAAATAAACTTTTCGAGACCTTAAAACAGTTTCCATTTCAACTAGAAAGATGATATCGAGTTAAAACCTTACGGTCATCATCATTGTGGCGTGTTTTATGTCTGTCGATTTTTATTTGTGTTAATTTTTTCTCTTTTGCTATAAAAATTTGAAATTTACTAGAAAAACAACTTTTCGTGATTCATTCAAATATTTTTTGTGTCTCTAGTCGATGAGAAGATTTCTGCTTTGTGTTTTCATCTCTATTTTTACATTTTTCATTCTTTTATTAATGACGATTACAATCATCATCTGTGTAATTATTTTAATGTTTTTTTTATGAAAGAGGAAGTGATTCCCAAAAAGATATATAAAGTGCTGGACGGATTCATATTGTGATTGACAAGATAAACAAGTTGTCAGAAGTGTTGTTGCGTAATTTTCAGCTTCTGCTTGAGCTTGTTTTTCTTACCTCAGCGAGGTTTATCTGATTAGTTTTTTTTAGGTAGACGTGATTGTTTGCTGATGATTAATTTTTTGTAAGATTTTGAGTGATCGATTAGTTTTGTGGCTTCTGCAAATTTTAATATTTAATTGAGTAGGTTTGGTTTAAAGTTTGGAAGACATTAGGCTACTTGGTTGTCGTTTTTGAAAATTCTGTTCAAAATTTGAATAATTTTTCTAAGATTCACAAGAGATTCTTGTAAAAAAAGCATTCTAGTCACCATCAAATTCTCAAATTAATTCCACATTTTAACTCTTCATTTTTACTCAATCTAAATCTAATTTAACAACAACTCATCCATCCATAAAGATAGATTGTTTCCAATTTTACATATTACATCAACAGAGAGCCACAGCAGCAAGTTGAGCAAAACTAAGCAATGAATGAATGAACAGAGATTGAAATAAAAAAATTTCTTTTCATCTTCTTCCTCACAATTGATTGTAAAAAAGAATTTTAAATACAAAAAAATGCTTTTATGTCTGTTCGCTCCATTGATTCTCATTTGAATTCAATTTTAGCGATTTAATAATAAAAAAATAGTTTTTACATAATTGGTTCCAGTAGCTCGAATTTATGTCAAATTAAATGTGAAAATTGACTTGAATTGGTTTAAAGAGCTTCCATTTATTTCGAATTTGTCATGCCTTGCTATCAAGTTTTGCTTATCTTAACGACTTCTTATCTAAATTTATTTAAATTGAGGAATTCCGACCAAAAAAGTGAAAATTCTTCATTCAAAAATTCATTTGACCTCCAGTGGTGAATAAGGTCAATGAAATTAAAAGAAGAGAGAAACGCACGAGCACAAAAAAACAAAACAAAATCGCTTTAATTTAATTTATTGTGAGCATCAAGTTGAAGTTTCTGCTTTTCTTCACAACATTTTTCTTAGAGCTAGAAAAGCGAACAGAATGAAGCATAAACACGAAGAAAAACTTAAAACCAGAAAAAATATATAAATTGAGATGAAAATGGAACTGAATTTAAAGTCTAGAACTAAACTTTATAATTTTTGATGAGCATTTCAGAAAATTGAAATTGATCTGGAGAAGTTTAATTGAATTTTTCATCTTCTACCGAAATTAGAAATTTTTTCTCAATGGGGGGTTTTTGTGGTAGCATGTGTATATTCGCATGGCTGGAAAATTAAATTGTAGATGAAATTTTTATAGACCTAAGTTGAGTAATGTAAGATAATAATTAACTTAAGTACTTTTTAATATAATGGAAATTATATGCTATTAAGTACGTGATCAGTACCATATGTTGTATTATAGGCTGATAGATTTCGACATAAATGCTGAGTTGATTTCACCGAAATGAAAATTTAGTTATTGTTGAAAGAAAGTTAATAGAAAATGTGGGGTCTTAATTGAAGTTGAGATTCTCTTGTAACTCTTATAATTTGACATGATCAAGTACTGTTGAAATATGTTTAGTGCTTTGGACCTAAATGCATGTTTCTTGTGTTAAATGATGAATTACTGTCTGACATATAGCAGCGAGCTGAAGTGACTCGTTGTCGTAATGCTTTAGTTTTTTGGTACCTAATTCAAGGGGAGTTGCCAGAAACCTTTTTAAGGGGGAGCCAATTGTTTTTAGCTATTGTACTCATATGTTTGTATTTTTTGTTAATTCCAATGGTACGTGAAATATTAGGCTCTAAATTAGAGCTTCGGAAAAAGTTTGGGAAAATTTTTAGAAGCAAAATTATTTTCTATATAAAAATATATTGAGGAGGTCTAGACCCCCTTGGACCCCTCCCTGGGGTCACTACGCCACTGACCTAATCATTGCAACGTCAAACAGCGATCATGGGTTCGAGACTTAACTGAAAACTAGTTTGTCGATTTAAAAAATTACGAATTTTTAATTTTATTTTATTCACTTTAATCCTGTGAAATATTTAATTAATTAATTGTTTTTTTTCTCTTACTCTTTTGGTCTATCCAAAGTACTTAATTCAAGATTTTATCTCCTTCTGACTTCTCTTCTTACTGAATCAGTTCATTTCAATTAGTTCAACTTTTAGTAGATAAAAAATATTCAAATTTGAAAAGTACGTTAAAATTTTAAATTCTAAAATACCGTTGACCTTAAATTAATTCAAATTAATTGACATAGTTTTTAATTGTCGTTTTTTTAATGATATGCACTGGAAACAAAGCTAATAAGCCTCTAAGCTTCTCTCTGTCAAAAAGTATGAAACTGTCAAAAAAGTTTAATAAGTCGAATAAAGCTTTCCAAAATATTTTCATAAATACATAAATTTTTTTTAAATACGCAAATTCAAAAGCAGCTGCTTCTTTGTTTTCGCTTTCAGTCAGAAATCAGCTGTTTTCCTGTATTTGGTATGAGCAATATTGCTTTAGTAAAAAATACAGTTCCAACGCAAAAAATATTTTTCAGTGAACTTTTAACGGGTCAACTGCTGACTTTCATTATTTTTTTCGAGCATATAAAATTTTCACAATTAAAAAAATAATTCAACCTAACTGTATCTTGGTCATGCAAACATTATTTGACTATTTTTTCATGTCTCTCTTTATTTATGTTAATAATTCTTTTCTAAATCATTTAGTCTGAAAATTGCTTTTAGACATGATTCTTATTCATGCAGAAAATCACCAAAATTACCGACATACGTTCCAAATTCTACATTTATCATACTCATAACTTTAAATCTAAATACAAAGTGACTTCTATCTTTATAATTTACGTATCCATAATTGAAAAATACTTTAAATAAAAACTGATTTATGCTAGTTAAGCATGTACATTGCCATAAATTTTTTTTGTAACGTTCTCGAAGCATTTTATTCCATTCAACTAGATTTAAGATAAAGCAAATATGGCTTAGGTAGATATTTTATTATAAAAACTTTAATGATTGATGTTATTCGCCTATTCAGTCAACGCAAACGAACGAAACAAGTTCTGACCTTGCGAAAGGCAATTTAGTACACACGAGTCTAGTTTTATGAAGTCACAACAGCACAAGAATGTTCTTAATATCAATAAAATAATAATAGCCAGCCAAGCCGTGTGAATATGAAAGGGAAAATTTTTAGAGAGATAAATGGATGAGCAAATCTGAATGTGAAAGTTGAATGCATAAATCATGCAAGCATGAATTAAATGAAAACTGAAATGAATTTTTTTCTGTATATTTTTTATGAACAGAAAGTGAAATAAAACCACATAACTTATTCAGCAGCATTTTGAACTGACAGTGATATTATCATTTTATGTGCCCAATTAGTATGTTGTCTGTCAAAAAATTTCGTTATTTTTTTGGTATGGAAATATGTTACGTGATTGGTATAAAAGTGCCTTTTAAAGTAAATTTTTGTTGGAATGGATTTTCTTCTTCTGTTGTTTGGCGGATTTTTTTGCACTTTTTAAAAATATATTTAATTATTCTGGAATTTGAAAAAAAAAGATTTATTAATAGAAATTATTGTTTTAAATATTGATTTAAATTGTTTTAAGTTTTTAAGCATCAATTTTAGTTTTTGTTTTTATTTTAAAAATGTTTTTAATTTTTTAAAATTGTGAAAATTTTAATCTTTAAAGTTATTTTTTTAAATTTTAAATTTTAAAATGTTTATTTTTTAAATTTTAAAATCTTTATTTTTTTAAATTTTAAATTTTAAAATGTTTATTTCTTTAAATTTTAAAATTTTATTTTTTAAAAAATTATAAAACTTTTAAATTTTTTTTAAATTATCTTTTCTTAATTTTTTAAAATTATCATTTTTAATTTTTTTAATTATCTTTTCTGATTTATAAAAATTATAATTTTAATCTTTTTATTTTAAAATAAATTTAATATCCAAATTCTTAAGCTCAAAGATTTAATTATTTATTCATATTTTTAAAAAATTTAAAAAATTCAACTTTTTTCTTTTATAATTTTTTAAATTCTTCTTTTTATAATTTTTTAAATTCTAAACTCGTTGTTTATAAAAAATTAATTTCTCCGAATTTCAGGAAGCAAATACTCTTCCATTGCTTTACCGTCCTTAAGAAATGTCACAAATTAAAAAGTCAGCATCATTTCGATCACGTATACCAGTCCGCAAAACAAGTCGATTACAACAACGGAGATGCTCCAGTCCACAATTACTGCTTGCAACATCATCGTCTACATCGCGAATAAGAAACAAAACGACACCAAATCATAGAATATTTCATGAACGATATTATTCATCGTCGAGCTATTCGAGTAGTGACGAGAGTAGTCACGATCAGGAAGAGCCTATACAGGTCAGTTTTAGTGCTGCATATATTTTATTTTTACCGATATGAATGTTTTAAGCATTGCTATATAAAAATAGAATCAGCACAGAAAAAAAATCAATTTTTTCTATTGTGGTAAACAATATGAATAGATGAATACAAATAGCAATGAGCAGATACATTTTTTTCTCATAATACATTCCAGATGCTACTAAAGAAATCAACTGTTATTGATAAAAGCACTTTACCAAATGATCCAGCCGATGCAATGAGCTTAAATGGGTTTCTCGATAACGTGAGCTGCGAGAATTTGTCGAGTCCACACAGTCCACAAATGAGAATTAATCGATTACCACAGAACCAAGGTGAGTGGAAAAAAAACGTTTCTTTATATTCGTGCCGTGTTTTATGGTTGAAGTGAGATTTAGTGTGGTTTATTTGGTGAGCATATTGCACGTTCAATTTTGTTGAAACTTTGAAAGAATTATGTTGACTGGAGAGTTGTAAAGTGTAATTTAGCGGATGCGAGTTGTTAAGGAATTTCGGTAAATTTGTGGTTATGTTCGAACACGTTTGTTCCTACAAAATTGCTGTAAATACTTTAACGAAATAAATTTTGTTCGAATTCCATTTGATTTTTTTTTGTAAATCAAAGTAAACTTTTCATTTTCTACCTTGAAATAATTAAGTTATTTTTTAAAGAAACTGTTTTTTAATTCTTGATTGCTAAATTACCGATATTCGAGTGATCACGCAAATTATAATCAACATAGATATTCAAATGTCTCAAAAAAGGTGAAATCTAGGCATTACTTAAGAACAGTGTTTATATTTGTAAAATTAAGTAAAGTCTGGGATCAGTGGATCATTTTCTTTTGTGCACCGGCAGTACTTGTGATAGATTAGCTACAGATTCATTAATTTTCACAGATTCTGATCCAGATATCTCTGCAATTTAGGTAAAAAGGCAAGGGTATCCTACCAATACTTTCCACCTAAGGTACCCCAGGGTAGGGTTACCCTATTATATCCTAGAGGTATCCTTCCTACATCTAGAGTACCCCTGGTAGCCCTAAAAGCTAGCTCCAAGGCAGCATATATTGTCTAGATTTTGTCACAGATTCCCAGCCACAGTTGCCTGTTCAACAACACACAAAAAGCTCTTCATGGAATCTTTAAATCACCAGCAGTTCCATATCTTTGTGTCGTTCTGAACGGCACCGTCAACCCTTACTTATTATGATTTAGTAACCATTGATAAACTTTCAACAAAAATCTTTATAAAATATTTAAAATTCTAAATTTTGATTATTTAAAAAAACGGTTAAAAATATACACAACGGTGTGAATAAGTCATTGAATTGTCAAAAAAAATCAATTTTAAAAACTATCACGCTTCCATATTTCTACATATGAAAATTCAATTTAAATGTAATCATATGAGATTAAGGATTGTCAAAAAGCAGATAGAACTTTATTCATATTTTATGAAAAAAAAAAACTTTTGAATAATGCAAACGAACTTTTTTGGTATATTTAAAATTTATGTTCCATATTCGTGCATAAAATATGCTCTCATGCTCTTCACTAATAGCTTCACTTAATGCACATGAACATGTGAAATTACCGTTCTTATCATCCTTTCTTTCTCTTAATAGATGACAAATTTATAGAGGAACAAAGAACAATAGTTGAAGCTGAACATTCAAGCTATGAATCACTTGATAAATTTAATTCAACATCCGAAACACTTAAAATAACAGATGATTATCATTTGAATAAACAAAACATCATTAGCAATATGAATCGGAATATATCAAGTGAGTACAGCAGCAAAAACAACAATAACAGTATTAATCATAAAGCAACAGAGTTACAAAATATGACGCAGAATAATAACAAAAATAATTATATGTTGATGAACAGCATCGATTATAACAACTCGCTGAAAAAGAACAAAGAGAGCAACATCATCAATTACGATCCAAATGGTGGCATTGATGATGAGATTGAGGCAGCGTTGAATAAGCAAAAGCAACTAAGTGATTGGTATTATATAAAGTCTAGTCCAAAACCGAAGCCAACGAGTCCGTATGAGCGACGAAAAGTCAATAAAGCACTGTCTGGATCTAATCAAAAACTTGGACTTCCAATGCAACCGCCATTGCTGCAACTTAATGGATCATTTGACAGACAAAATTCATCAACTGACCAAATAAATTACATAAGTGAGACTACATTTGTACCGCTACAAAAATACAGAAGTAATGACTACATCGATCCATCATCGCAGCAGCAAGTGAGTGAATATATTGAAGAGAAATCTCCACTTAATACCTACAAATGCTTCAGCATGAAATACTCAAAAAATCCATCAGGAAATGTTATGGAAGTATCTAAATTCGGTGATTTTACGTCGAGCAGCTTTGAGCACGTGAATGTAACGGGATTATATGATAATCGATATTCCGAGAGTGATATACGTAATGAAGACTATGTACAAAGTTTGAGACTAGCTGCAGCTAAAATGAGGCCACTGCCTCAAGTGCCCATGATAAACAAACAACAACAACAAATTATTCAGGTATGTAAAATTGCTCTTTTGATCTAGAGGCTCATTTTAAGATTTTTTTTCCTACCTACCATTCATGCTGATTATTTTGTTGAAAACAGACGCTATTGATATAGGGGGTGGTAGACTGAGGGAGTTCTACTTTTTAAAAATTTCTTGACATATTCTTTAGATTTTATTTTTAAAATCTTGTTCTGAAAACTTTATTAAACTGTTTAATTTGTTCCTTAATGTTGCTCACCCTGCGAAATTTCTCTTGATGTAAAACCTCTCTTATTTCCTTCAATTGATGTTTTTCTCCTTCAGATGATTTTCCAGAGTTATCATCATTTCGTCTCTCGCTCTGTGAATGCAATTAGAATCGTTTGAAGTATCTTTGAATGTTTATTTTCCTGAGTTGACGATTGGTAGGGTGACCATCTGCCTATCATTTCTGTGTAAATTTTTCCGTGAAAATTTCCGTTAATTTTCAAACAGGGTTGATAACCTGTTAGTAATTCAAATTTTACTTCATGTCCTGTATTTTTGAGAAAATTTACCAAATGTTCTGTATTTTTGAGAATATTAGATGGTCATCCGATGGTCTGATGTTGATGTACATTTAAAATCAAAATTTTCATAATTGGGTCTGTTTATTGAAGTGCTTTTTTGGGAGTATTAATAAATATATAAAAAATATAATGCTATAAATTTTTTTAAATATTTTATTAGACTAACAGGCCAGAAATAGCAAGGTATTATGCTCAAAAAAATTATTGACCAATTTTTTTTAAAAAAAAACTTCTGAATATGAAACCTTGGAAATTCTCAAGCTTTTTATCTATGAAGGGGTTAGAATTTTTGAAGCTTTCAGGACTTTTTGGAATTAATCCTGAGTGTTAACACCTTGAAAAATATTAAATAAATTTGAATTAGCACTAGAAAAAAATTCTTAATATTTCTCTTGAGTATTCATGTATGACATCTAATGCATAGAGGCATTGGTGACGTTAGAAATTGTTTTAGGGTTAGTTTCAAATTTTTGTATTTTTTCTAAAAAACCTTAACAAATTTCAGAAATTTTTTAAACCTTCTGGTTGGTTATGAGATGTATAAAACTCAATAAAATACGAAAATGTGAAAAAAAAATTGTTAAGGGGTCGTTCGCAAATTACGTCACGCTTTTAGGGGGAGGGGGGGGGGTCAAAGAATTTGTGACAGTCCATACAAAAGATTTTTTTTTCTTTGGAAAATTTGTGACAAGGGGGGAGGGGGGGTCTAAAAAATCGTTTTTTAGCGTGACGTAATTTACGAACGACCCCTAATGCCTGGGCGTGGTTCTAAAACCCAATTTTTAAATTGACGTAATTGAGGTCAATAAACATTTCTAATCAAAAAGGCTTTTAATATCCTCGTGTAGGATTATAAGGTGCTCACAAAATCAAGCATATGTTAGAAATTTTGCTACTTCCTACGGAAAAGGTGCTGCCTTAATTGTTTGAGGTGATTTGAGGTTTCTTAATTTAGTGTAAAATTGCTTTTCTTACTTTATTTTGGAACTCAATAGAAAAAGAGTACAAAATCATTTTTAATTGTCAAAAAAAATTCTGTTTTGGTTTTCAACTTTAACTTTGAAGAGAATAAGCTAACCGCAACCACAGATAAACTCAACATGTCCTAAAAATACTTTTGTCATTCACAAATGTTTCATTTATTTGTCTCAAGTCTTTCAAAACTCGACATTCAGCACTCAATTAATTCATCCAATTAATTTTCAATATCTAATACATTGAAAGTATCAATTTGCACCAATTATAGCTAAACGCATGATATCATTCAAAACTTAAAATTGATGTTTATTTAAGAATCGTGATAGAAAACTTTTAATTTAATTTGCGAAATATTTTGCTTAAATAAGTGTTAATTAAATTAAAACATTTATAACTTCAATTAAAGAAATTTGCAAAGTTTGTTTGTTTGCCATATGGAATATCTTGTTCATGGATAGAAATAGACAGAGACGTAGGCAGAAGGCTATTTCAATTTTTTGTTATAGACTCAAAAATTTAGTGTTGGATTTGTTTTTTTTTCTAAATCCTAACACAATTAAAGATAATTTTCCGTCAACAAGGAGTTGACCTTCCGCCCAATAAACTTCTGGACATGATGTATTTTCGAGCTTTTAAGTATGATGACAAGTTACAGTCCTCTATAGATTGAGCTCAAATTTAAGGACATTATGGAATTGAAACCCTTTGAAATTTATTATATTGTCAAAATATTGTGGATTTTTATTAGAATTTCCATTTTAATGTTAAAAACGTTAATAATGCCAGTTAACAACTTAACAGAATTTTTCTAAAAATAAATTTAATTGAAAGCTTTTATTTGCTAATTAATTTGAATTTTTGATACAATATTTTCATTTTAGAAGCAAATTTTATTTTATTCTGAGATGAAATAAATTATTAAAATCAAATAGGGGTTCATTTGGATATTATGTAACGTTGATTATGGCTATTTCTGAGCCCTCCCTCCACCCCATAACAAATTTTGTGAGAAAATCGGAAAAACTAATAAAACTCTGACCCCTTCCTCCCCCTTATTTCCATAATTTTTGTACAACTCCTAGCCACTTTTCAAAAAATTTGACTTTCCACTTCCTTAATTCATTACGAAACAAGCTTTTTGTAAGAAATTGAACCTATAAAAAATTTCTTAGTAACAGCCAAGACAAAAGCTAAGCAAAAAACAATTTTATTTACTGTTCAATTCACAAATTTAATAACCATAGCGGAAATTCAATGAAAAACAATTATTTTCACAAAAAACCATGCCAACCTATCGAAAAATTAAATTAAATAATAGAAAAAGAAAATAAATTTCCTCTTAAACAGTCAATCGCTGACATTCTCAGAAATTTAAGATTACATTTTCATGAATATTTTGTTACAAGAATAAATTTATTTCGTAGAAATAATAAGAAAAGTTCTCAATATACATCCAAAAATGGGATGTTGATAAAACACTAATAGGTAGTTGGAGTGAGTCAAGGAGCTAGGGTGACCATCTAATTTTCATAAAAGTATAGACCATTTGATAAATTTTCTCGAAAATATAGGAAGCAAAATTTGAAAATTAAAAAAATACAGGACCTGGAACAAAATTTCCAAATTTATACAGAACAATAATGAAGAATATAGGACTGTCTTTTGAAAAATCAAGCAGATAGTCACCCTACTCAAGGCTCAAAAATGAGAAAATTCACTTAAATGATTTAAAACAGATTTTATTAGATATTCATGAATGAATCTAATGAGATTTTATGTATAAAAATTTAGAACATCCTCTTAAACAGAAGCACTTAATGATGATAATGCCACAAAGTTTCTCAAGTTCTCAAAAAAGAAAAATTCATAGAAAGAAGATGAAAATGAAAATCAAAGTTCATAAAGCATTAGCATGAAGAAAAAAGTTCTCTCTGGGAGAGTTCCGAATGTTTTTCGTCCTTACTCTCTCAAATGTCTGCATGTATTTGTGCAAAACATTGAAAAAGGACATGAAAACATTCAAATCGAGATGATTTTCGTGTGCTTTTATCATCCGTACGCAAACATTTAAGTGATGCTTTCGGACCATTTTCATCTCAGTTTCGCGAAGGATTCACAACGATCAACATCTAAAAAAGTACCCCGGAAAAGTCGTGAGGAGTGAATATAAATTTTTTTTTGTTCCGTTCAATGTCCTCGCGTGAAAAAGTGGATATTATAAATTAATTTCACGACAGTAAGGCATCAACAGGACTTTAATGGATAGTTGTTAAATAATTCATTAATATGGATTCATATTAATTTTTAAACATTCCATATTGGATTATATAACCCGGCATTAAACAGCATTATTGTTAATAATACACAGTACAGAATGGATTATTGTGTGTGTGACACTCCTTGTTTTTTTATAAGTTCCTTTTAAAGCACATCACATTTCTATTGCTGCTCTATTGTCAAGTGAATATGAGAATATGAGAATTAAAGATATAGAATAAGAATTGAATGGATCAATGATACGAGAGAGTGAGGGGAACTAAAAAAAAGATGGAAAGGGTGGGAAATAATAATAATGAAAACAATAAAAATCTCTCGAGTGTAATAAAATTGAATGAAAAGAAACAGAAGGAAGAGGAACAATGTGGTTTGATGGACTTTTCATATTCTCTAAAAAATACCACGAAAAAAAGGAGCAAAAAAAATTGATTAAAATTGCACAATTCCAGATGGTGCCTTTCTCTTGGTGCCGTTTGGCTTTTTCAATAAAAGAAAAACTTACTTCCTCACTTACTGCAATGCAATATTCAACTTCCCTATGGAACGATTGAGAGAAGAGTGCTTAGCACTCAATACAATTAATTTTTATTAAATTTTCATTCATTTTTTGAAAAGCTCTTTTTTGTGGTAAGTGTGGTGCAGAAAAATGGAACTGAAAAATGAACATTCTCATTTGTGTATAGAAGCTACTGTTTGATAAGTGCATTAAATTTACATTTATTAACTTTATGTTGGCATGAATACATTTGCATATGTGCTCAGTTTATGTGGAAATGAGATGGACTGAAAATTCTTCGTTTAGATTGTGATGGGAAAATTTTTTCCCATTAAAGAAGTGGTAAATAAATTGGTTGGATGACATGGAAAATGAAGTCAAAATGATCAATGATGGTGTCAAGGAGTTTTCGTTTGAAATCTATTTGTGTTGACTTTTGTAGCTTGGTGATTTTTATCTCGTTAAATTGTGCAGAAAAAAAATATTTGAAATATTTTTGAAATTTCGTTATTAATGTTGGTATTTTTAGTGAATTAAATTTTTTAAAAAATCATTTTTATTTTTGTATTTTTAAAATTCTTCAATTCAATATTTCAAAAATTCTGAAGAAACTTTTTGAAATTTGTCAAGTATAGGGTTTATGTTTTCGTGTCCCAATTGTTTTTTTTAAATTTTGGTTTGGCTGAATTTAAATTTGTAAAACAGACGCGCATTGGTATGAAATTTTGATGGCCACCCGACGGTCAAATTCAAGTTTTAAATTAAAAAATTTAAAAATAAATTTCAGTAAAACAAATTTTCAAAAATAATCAAAATTTCTGGTAAAATTTTATCGGAAAGCTTTTAAAAAAAATATTTAAAAAATTTGATGCTTTCTATTAAGTAGTTGATATGCGCATTTTTGAATTGAGCAATCACAATTTTTTCGATTATCAGTGGATATGATCTCGTCAGTGGTGTAGACAGAAATTTTTTGAAGGGGTGTTTTAATAATTTTAGGTATATGTATGGCAAAATGTAGGGTGTGTTTTGGGAATTTAAAAAAAATTGCAAATTGAAGAACATTTCAGTCGAGGCAGGGGGAAAACCACTTGGTGGAAAAAATTTCCACCGGGCCCGGTGGAATTTTTTTAGAAAGCATCTAGGCTCAAACTTTTGGTTCTATCTTCAGCAGAATCATAATATAATATATTCTGACACCGTTTCCACCAACCAATATTTAAGGACTCAAAATTATTGTACATAATGTGGTTGGTGGAAAAAAAATTTTTGGTGGAAAATGGCTTTTTTCCACCAAGTGGTTTTCCCCCTGAGTCGAGGGTGGTGGTTTGAGAGTTAAAGCACGCTCCTGAATCTCCTCTTGTCTGATGGTCCTGATTGAAAAAATGAAATTTTCATAGCTTCAATTCTTAAGGTCTGGTCTCTAAAAATTGGAAATTTGTGACGACATCTTGAAATTTTTCTGAATTTTAAAATGATTCACAAAAAATAATACATATGATAATCATATCATCTATTTATCCCTCTGATTTCCTTAAAAAACATCAAAAAAAGTATACATCAGGTGTGCTTTCAAAATTTTATTAATCTTCAACAGCACATCGAAAGTATTCAAACATACTCCAAAATTCATCTGTCACAAGAGTTCATAATTAAATTTATTTGCAAATAAAGCTCGCGCAATTGAATGTCTCATCACAAAAAATGTGATGTAATAATTCCTTACCCAAATAATTGCTGAATAAATTAAAATAAAATGTAAATATTGAATTCACTGTCGGATTCAGTGATAAAAAAGTTAAAATATATACATTTAATAGAATAATATGACAAATGTGTTGCAAATAAATTAGCGGAACCTCAGGCAATAAACATGGAATTAAAATAATTGTAAAATATTAAAATCGACACAGTAATGTTAAAAATTTGGCAGAACTCATTGAATTGAAAATTTGTCATAATTTGAATGGACGTGGTCATTGAATATGAGAGGCATAAAATGAACATGAAGCTAAATTCTGTTGCTACATGTGTGTAAGCCATTCCAGAGTTATTGGGATGATGAAAATTGTATATTAAGGGCAATGAACTCTTGGATATGATGTTCATTTGCTGAGATTTTGGGTGATGAATATCAAATATGGTCCGTTTTTTAGCCAGGGTCGCAAATTGATTTTTTCTTTGAAATATGGAAAATATACAAAATTTGTCGAGAAAATTTGTTTTTTTTCTCAAAATTTCACTCAAAAAATATTCAATTAAAATTCTCAATTTTCTTCAAAAAAAGCTAAATTCCATTACCATTATTTTCAAGAAACAATTTGCAAATTAACAATTTAAAAATTTTTATCGAGGGATTCATTTACAAAATATGCAAATTTTATGCCAAAACTGGCAAGCAGATTTTTCATCCCAACCCCACCTTAATTTATTCCGATGTAAATATTTCCTCTAGATTACATTCAGTAAATAAATTTTTCTCGTCTATCCAATTCCATTTGATTTTTTAAAATAAAAGTGAACTGATATAAAAAAATATAAATCTAAATAAGTTTATGAGAAAATTTTTTTAGTAAGGATGTTGTAGATTTTAATTGCTAGCTGGAGGCATTACTACTGTGAAAAATTTATGAGATGGAAAATTTTAATTTTGTCGCTTTTCGGAAGTTGAAATATGAATTTAGAGACTTAGATAAGGGGTTGAGAATGAACATTTATTTGAAGTTTTTGAAACTAAAAATTAAATGTAGTTTTTCCATAAAATCTAGTAGCTTAAAATAAAAATTTATTAAAACTATCATAAAAGTCATCCAGAAATTTCAAACAGTACGAATCATAAAGCGTCAGACTTCTATTCCCATTCTTATTACCTTTAATCCTCCCAACATTTCCTTTCAGTCTGTTGAGCTTCAAAGCATTCAGGAAAAAATAATTTTCCAGTTAAATTGTCGAGATATTTTTATACTTTTATTACTGCAGGATGTCAACATCATTCAATGCTCTTGATAATTCCAACAATTTTCACAGAAATCGAGCACAACTCATTAAAAAGTAATTCTCATAAAATCGACATCCAAGCTACAATTTTCAACCGTCTATGTCTAGGAAAAATTCATAAATTTTTAAAATTATAAATATTTATACAATGAAAAGTTTTTCATATAGAGACAGTAGCAACAACTATAGCAACATCAATGCGGTTTAGTCATGGAGTGAACATGATCTCAAGAGTGAGAATTAAAAGCATTTTAAAGCACAAAAGCAAAAGTTGAGTGGTAGTTGTTAGGAGAACATTAAAAAACTTTGTCCTACATCCTCTTCCGTGACAAAATATTCAGTAGCCATTAGGGAGAATGGAGAAGACGAAAGATATATTATTTACATTACATTACATCATGTTTTCATGTCTGCCAGTTAAATTGCTCTCATCATTTTAATTCCTTTTAGTTTTCTTTGGGAATTGTCTTAAGAAAAATGGTTAGGATTCGGATGTCGGTTTGTCTGGTTAAGGGGTGATAACTGGGTAATTTAATATGAATTTGGAAAATAAATTAAAAAGTTAAATTACAATTTGGTACTAGATTCAAACTTAAAATGACGGATAACATTTGATTTAAATTTCAAATGACCGTTACAATCAGTACTAGATTAAAATTTGAAATGACCGTTACAATCAGTACTAGATTAAAATTTGAAATAACTATTACAATTCAGTACTATATTTAAATTTCAAATGACCGTTACAATTCAGTACCAGATTCAAATTTTAAATGACCATTATAATCAGTACTAGATTAAAATTTTGAATGACCGTTACAATTCAGTACTAGATTTAAATTTTAAATGACCATTATAATCAGTACTAGATTAAAATTTGAAACGAACGTTACATTTTGGTACTAGATTCCAATTTGAAATGACTGTTATAATTCCGTACTAGATTCAAATTTGAAATGTCTATCAAATTCCGTACTAGATTCAAATTTGAAATGACAGTTACAATTCTAGATTGAAATATAAAACCGTTACAATTTGGTAGTGTAATGGTTGATTCAAATTTAAAATAACAGTTAAAATTCAATATCAGTTTCAAACTTCTACTAAATGCGCCATAACTGACCCATCTGTCTCCCTACTAATTCCATTAATATTTTTCCTAAGCATCTCCACTTGTATGAGAAATTAAGACGAGAATGGAAACGAGAGAAGAAGGAAAATTATTATAATTTACATTTTTTTTATTCTTCTTCTCTTGATTGCTCCTTTCTCTGTGTTCCACTTCTCTTAATCATTTCTTCTCCCCCTGTATTTGTGTCTATGTCTCTTCTGTCTATGTGTATAGTAGAAACCACTACGCATTTGAATAGAAGTGAAAGGAAATTAAAAAAAAACTGTCGCAGAAGAGCATGGGATAATCTTCAAGGATAATTAAACTTAATTACGTTAATGGAAGCTTGCTTTTTCCGAGACATTTTCCAGTGCTTTTCTACAAAAGTAGAATTTTTTTCATTTTATTATTAAATTTTTTTCTCCTCCTTTCTTTGTTTTTAGAAAAGCTTTTGACAAGCACGAAAAAGTATCGTAAATTTTGTTCGCTAGAAATAACCACTAAAGGAAAAAAATTTAATTAGAAAATTTATTATTCGCAAAAGTGTAATTAATAAAAATCTTCTTATTATTTTTTTGTGAACTGTGGATTTCTCTTCGTTTTTGTGATGTTAATTATTGAGTATTTTATAAGTTTTTTAATCTTGTTTTATGCTCTACTGCTCATTCGAAGGTTATACCTCAGTAATTACTCTCTTTTGATAACTGATATATTAATTAAGTAGTGGAAAGGATCAATGAAAGTAAAATTTATTATGGCGTGGAAATTGGATAAGAACTTAAAGAGATACAATTAAAATCAGGACTGATATCTGCTATTTTTTGTATTTTAAATTAAAAAGAAGCTCAGGAAAAAATTGCACGCACAGGGCATGTGGTGCTGAATTATGGATAAGAAATTTTCAATTTTTTTTTGTATGAATGGAAAATTTTTCGGGTGTTTTGCTCAAAAAATTCAAGTGAATTGAAAAAAGTTTTCCATTTAGGGAAGCTTTTCCTTTTCTGACTACACCCTTAATATGGGTACCGAGCCATATGTAGGCGAATCTGCAAATGAGAGAATAAAACCTCTGTGGGTAATAAGCCAAAAATCTTTAATCCTCTATTTTGTAAGAGCGTGGGTTCGATTCCTATAAATCTTTCAATTATATTTAGACACAGATTGATGTCGATATGACTAGAATTTATGACTTTTTCAAGCATTTAGAAAAATAAAGGATTAATTAATAAATGACGTCACACAAAACACTACTTTTTCGACCCCTTTCCTCCTCATTTTGTTTTAAATTTTCTTGTATTTGGACTGCCATAAATTCGTCAAGCAAATCCCCCCCCCCCCTACACCCCTAAAGCTTGATGTAATTTCCAAACGACCCCTAAATGCCAAAAAAATAAAGAAAATGGCTAATCATGGAGAGGTCATTTAAATTATTCATTTATTTTTTATATATAAATTTTTAACGAGGCTCATAATTTTCAATCCAATGATTTTCATTCAACATCCTCCATCCGAACCACCCACAAATTTCTCTCAAATGCTCTTTTCAAAAAATTGTTTTTGAGTTTTGTAATTCAATTTAATTTTATTTGATCATTAGAAAGTTTAAAGATTATTATAACTTTATAAGGACAATAGCTTCAAATTTCTTTTCATAATTGACCTTTTATGAAATGCTTTTGGGACGATATTGACTCTCAAGATACCATTAATAATGAATTGGAGTTCGAGCTCATAAAATGCTTTTAAATTATTCTTCTTTTTGTCTCTTCAAATGTGTCTTTTGAATTTTAAATAAGTGAATTTTTATGTTTAAAATAAAGAACTTTTCAAAAAGTAAATGATCATTTTATCCATTCTTAATAAAGTGGATTACTTTCGAGACTTTTGCAAAAAGCTTTTGTTTGGATATTGCTATGTCAAAAAAATACGGTCTCGAATGTATTTATAACTTTGATATTTTTATCTCAATTGAATTGATTTTCATTATTATCCATCTACCTACACAGCTTGAATTAATAGGCTATACAAAAAATTATGCTGAATAAAAAATTTGTTGTTTTAATAATTTTATGGATAAACTTATGATTGACCTAATCATGACTTTAGGTTGTTTTTTTTGTATCATTTTTAGAAATGCGTACTAGATGCTACAAGTTAAGTTTTGTATTGGAATAATTTAGGGATGGGGGATATTTTTGATTTTTCCTCACAAACGCTTACAAATTGAAGAATTTTTTTCGTCGACATGAAGATTTGTCCACCCCCAAAACCCTTTTTGGGTACGCGCCTGGATAGTGATTTAGATTTCATTAATAAGTCATTTTTTTGCAAAAATTTGTATAGTTTTGACTAGAGTCCCTCGTCAAGCATGGTGGGAAAAGGATTATTTAATACTTATATCTAGTGTTTGAAATCTCACCAAAAATCTCGCGAGAAAATTTTTCTCAGTGAAAACTTGATTTGAAATCTCGCGAGTTTTCAATTCTCGTGAGAATTTTTTTCTCACATTTCGCACGAAAAAATTTCGCGCGAGAAATTTTTTTTCTCTCGTGCGAAATTTTTGACGTCACAAAGGAAATTTTTCCAAAAATTTTGTATGAAACTTTTGAACACAAAGATTTTAAATGATATGAGTGTTTCTTCTGTGACTGATTGTGTTAATTTTCGTAAGCATATCAGTTTTCAGCTCCAAAACCACTAATGGAAGTGCGGAACTGATCATATCCAGTGCCTAAAACTTCAAAAAACTTCATTTCCTCAAATTTTGATCCTGATTCCATTTTTGAAAACTTATAAAAAATGTGCGGAACCGACCACTTCCGCTACCTCCATCGTGTTTTTTAATGTTTCTATCAACTCTAAAAGACCAATAGAATCCAATAGCCCTATAAAATATTCAAAAAGTCATCAGTTTCATATCTATTTTTAAGGAAAGTTGCTTAAATTTGTCTTTTAAAGAAAATAAACAGTTTATGCACAGGTACTTATGGTTTTTTGAACATTTTATAGGGCTATTGGATTCTATTGGTCTTTTAGAGTTGATAGAAACATTAAAAAACACGATGGAGGTAGCGGAAGTGGTCGGTTCCGCACATTTTTTATAAGTTTTCAAAAATGGAATCAGGATCAAAATTTGAGGAAATGAAGTTTTTTGAAGTTTTAGGCACTGGATATGATCAGTTCCGCACTTCCATTAGTGGTTTTGGAGCTGAAAACTGATATGCTTACGAAAATTAACACAATCAGTCACAGAAGAAACACTCATATCATTTAAAATCTTTGTGTTCAAAAGTTTCATACAAAATTTTTGGAAAAATTTCCTTTGTGACGTCAAAAATTTCGCACGAGAGAAAAAAAATTTCTCGCGCGAAATTTTTTCGTGCGAAATGTGAGAAAAAAATTCTCACGAGAATTGAAAACTCGCGAGATTTCAAATCAAGTTTTCACTGAGAAAAATTTTCTCGCGAGATTTTTGGTGAGATTTCAAACACTACTTATATCTAATTTTCACATCTAGAAAAGGGCTGGTTTTCTCTGTATACCTACCCCTGGGGTACATACCTAGTGTAGGGGTAGGTGTAGAAGTATGAATATACCGAGAAAGCCAGCAAAATGCTCCAATTTCATATTTATCTCATACATTAACCTATTAAAGGATCTAAACTTTCGAAAAAGCACAAATTTGGAAAAAAATTGCATTAAAACCGACAACATTCGAGTTACCACATCAAATTTGAGTCAAGCACCTTGTCGGTTACTCCACAGAGGCTTCTAATTGCTTATTTTTTGATACATGGTCATTAACATCTTACAAATCTTGTTAATAAAAAAGGTTTTGAACCCTATATTAGAATAGTTTGATTAAACTAGAAAAACAAAGACGCTTCCTTGTCCAGCTTCATTAAATAGTCTAAAAATATATAAATAAATATTCATAAAAAACAAAAACTTAAAATGAAATCTTAAGTCCATTACAATATTTTTTTAAACAACAAACATAAATATCAAATAAAACTTTTAAAAGTCCCGACAATAAGTTTCTTTCTCAAAACCTCATACCTTAAACTTTTATGAAAAATGAAGTCGTTTGTAAGAAAGCATTTAATTTTATTATTTTTTATTTGCAATACATTCAACAGCAACATTTATTATGTAAATTACCTTTAATACTCACAATGCTCACATAGAATTGTAAGAAGAAGAAAAAATGCTGAAAAGCGAGGAAGAAATTAAAATTTATAAACTCATTGCGATAACCATAAAAAAAGAGGGAGAATGAACAGGAAAAGAAGAAGTGAAAGAAAAATAAACTTTTTTAATTAGATTTTTCGGGCTCCAATAATTACAGGAGGAGGTTTTTTTTAGCACAAAATAATTTTTAAAAAGGAAATCAAAGTTTCAAATTGTCCAGCTGATGAATGAAAAAGTTTGTAACAAAAAAGGAAGGAAGGGTGGGGGGAGTATCAAAAGATTTACATTATTAAGGTGCCAAAATCACTAAAAAGGTGTCATTAGGATATTTTCAGATGTCCTTTTAATGTCATCTGTCCATTAAGAAAATTATTCAACTAAATTTCATTTTTATGCTTGAGAACTTTCATTTCCATCCCCATTCCAAATTGCTCACTTGAGGGTGAGAAAATTAATGTGAAAATTAATTTTACTACCATTGCCTCTCGAATTTAATCGTAAAAATTTTTTGGACGAATAGTTTCAAACTATGTGTTGCTTTTGTGACATGGAAAAGTTTTTCTCTCTTTTTTGCCGCCTTTTTGTCCTCTTTTTTATGGGAATAAACTTCTGTTGCTGCTGCTACTACTACTACTCAAATTGTCTGGGTGACTATAGATCTTTGGGGACTAATTTTAAGTCTTGGTATTTTTAACTTTAACAAGATTTAAACTTCAAGGAGATTAGGGGCCTTTAATTATGAAATAACACTTTTAGGGAGGAGGGGGTCTGAGATTTTGTGATTATTCAAACAAAAGAAGTTTTTGTTCACAGAAAATTTGTAACAAAGTGGGTGGGTTAGGGGGGGTCTAAAAAGTCAGTCATCTGCGTCACGTAATAATGGCCTCTTATCTTCTTGAGTAATCAATTAAGACAGTATCATTGTAATACTGACTCAATACTTACTAGTGCTTTTACCTCGGCATTACTACATGCAAACATGCAATCTTCTCAGATACCTCCCAAAGTCTAATCTAGGTTGGTAAAGATAAAAGTGTTCCTAAGACAAGTGTCTTTGCCTACGCTCTAGGTTAAATTCAAGAACTAAATCAATGTATTTCTAAAAATAATCCACTTGGTCATCCCATCATTTTCCTCTCAAAATTTAATTAATTTTCGAATAAATGGCTCAGAAATTGGTACTAAACATAGATCCTTATAGCTTCCTTGATTATGTCTACGTCTTATGTATTAAACTAGAGATTTAAAGGCTTCTTTTCACAAACTTTAGAATGAATCCTTAAAAATCTTAAATTATGGCTAGGATAATGCTTTAGTAGACTTATGGATAGTTCAAGTCTTGGGGGAACTTCTTTTTTCTTAAGGGAACATTCATAAATGACGTCACGTAAAACGAGATTTTTAGTGCCCCACTCCTCGTTCTGTCACAAAATTTTTCTTTTGAATGAAAGTGTCACATAGCGTCAGACCCCTAACGTCAGACGTCATTTATGAACGATCCCTAAAGGAATTTTATAATCTGACTGAAATATTCAAAAGGGAAAAATTTTGTTGCTATGTTATGCAATTATATATTTTATTTGTTCTGTATTGCGAAAAATCTTTACCGACGGTTGGAAGAATAGAAAAAAAATTCATTTCTGCTTGCCGCAGGTAGCACGAGCGATGATTCACATGAAAAAAAAAATTAACCGAGCAGCACATTTCTATGAAACAGAGCTCGAAGTCAGTCAGTAAAAGTCAATATGATTCGTCTTCAAAATCAACTGATTTGAAGTCAATTGATATAATCGAAGTCTACTCAAACTGACAGGCTTTAAGCTATGCCGTATATTCTTAGTCCAGAAGCTGCCATCACAGTAATTTAATGGGATTTTTTTTTCAAAAAACCATCAAATTAGCCACAAGGTTATTCCAAGATATACAAAATTCCAATTTATTATGATGTTCTGCTTGGGTTAGCTTTTTTGTTTCTTCAACGGGCCGACAAGGATTTTATAATTTTATTTGTGTGATTAAACTGTGGATAAAGTTTTAAATTGTATGTTTTCTTTTTGTTGAAGAAATTTATGGATGCTTATCTACTTAATTTTTTATTACTGGTATCCTTATAAAATGATAATTAAATTGTTGAAACTTTTCATAATTTTGAGGAGTTTTAAGAGAGTTTTATGGAATAATTGGATTAAATATTGATTATTTGTCGTTAAACCTGTCATCCACGCGTAGATTTAAAACAGAAGCTATTCAGAAGAGAGTCTAAAACTTTCAAGGACAATTTTCAAGGAAAATTAGCATCATGCATGTAAAACACCCATAAAAATAATCCTTTCAAACTCAACACGTGCTTCTCGTAAAATATTAATAGAAGAAGAAACTTTAAAGCTCTACGGACATAAAATATGAGTCAAGCACTTATTTTAATATTCAGTAGCACCGAACGTATCTCAATTTTGGGGTCCTATAAAATTCAACCGATTGTACGTACGAGCATAAACTCATTATACACCATCTTTCAATTTCATTTATGCTCATTAATTTTATAGACGCCACACTGCCTGAAAATTGCTTTCTCAATTGCGAATTTTTTTTATTTAAAATAAAAAAAATAAATTTATTGTCACGCTTCTCTCACTACGGTTCCATCCGCACCATTTTTATTTTTATTATTCCATTTTGTATAATATAATAAAATACACACAATTTTTCAACAAACTGTGACAAACTATTTATTTTAATCACGTTAAATCTAGTTTAATTAAAAAAGTTTGTCTCTTCATCTCTATCTTATTATATAGATAGATGGATGACTATACATGTGATTCTATATAAATTTCTTTCAGTGTGAATGTTAAAAATTAAAAGAAAAATACCAAAAATAATAAGAAAGAGCACAAGCTGAAAAAAATGAAGAAGAAAGAAGGAGAAAAAATAAATTAAAAGTGTCAAATGACAAAAGTTGTTGATTGTGCAATTTTCCGGAAAAAGAGGAAAAATATCTCTTATTGTGAAGCATCAACAGCATTAAAAATAACAAAAAAAAGGATTTAATTCCCATTTCCTTTCTTATCAAATCACGACATTGAATTAAAAAAGTTTTCAACATAGGCTGTCCACATTCGGTTTTGTGGTGCACTCGTGGAACGATCTCTCCACGAACACCAAAACTCGATAAGTGGCAATTGCCAGAGCCAGAATTACCCCTTGAGTCACAATGGGTTGATGGTGCTGGCGATGGATACTGGGATCAGTGCTCACAATGGGTAAGATGAAAATTTAATTTTATGCTTGTTTGTAGTGCAGATATGTGATTATTTAATTTGATGTTGTGCATGAAGAATATCATGCAGAGTTGGAAAAAAAATTTTAATGGCTTTTGATATCTTGAAGTAACCCTACCCCGTGTAGGCAGGGTATGCCCTAGGGTACCTGGTTGGATAGGGTACCCCTAGGATGCCTCTATGGTACTCCTAGGATGCTATGTCATTCAGAATAATACAAAAAATCAACTCTGCCTTCATCACATAATAAGCGTTGAGCTGAACATGCATATTCATGATATGTATATAGCCATGCATTAAAACCATACTGTTAATGGAGGTGAAAGGCAACTTCCTTAATGTCGAATATTCGCAAGCGAAAAGCAAAAAAAAAGAACATTTTCGTCTGTTTGGGTTCACATCCACAATCAACATATGTCGGTTTGTCTTGATATTAGCCATAAAATTTAATGAAGGCACTTGTAATGATTTTGATGTTTTACATCCGCCTTTTAACAACCTCTCACGAGGCCTAAAAAGTAAAAAAACCGACACAGAATGTGAGAGAATGAAAGAACGAAGTAAGGAAGGAATTCTTGTTATTCCTTGTAATTCTATGTGTCTCAAAAGAGATGTTTACATGAAGAAATTATTTTGAATACACGAATTGTTAGTTTCATCATGATGTCTACATGAATGTTGCTTTTTTCAGTATAATTACATCTATATTCTCTTTTTGTGTAGCACTTGCGTGGGGAAAAAGTGTGAAAGAAACATTTTTTTAATCAGCAGAACTTTTTCATCGTCAACGAGATGAAAAAATTGAAATAAAATGTAGCTGTGAAGGAAATATTGAAAGTTTTGAAGCTGTTATTTCCGAAAGTGTTAATAATCATGATATAAATGAGTTAATTTGCTGTATTCATATTCTTTTAGTTTATATTGAATGTTTTATGCATGAGGGGGTTGAAAAGGACTGAAAACCTTAATTTTAGATTGATGTCATTTTTTAATAAATTGATAGCTAATTAAAAATAAACATCGTGTCAAAATAGGGGGGTTAAACCATCCCTTCATATGTAAAGGTAAAAATGAGGGAAAGAATTTCGAGAGAATTTATTTGAAGGAATAAAATCCTTCAACATTTTTCCCCTCAAAAGCACCCTGGCCCAGGGTAATAATATTTTAAATAGGTACTCTGTGATTAAAAAAAAAGTTTAAAACTTGAATTCATCTGATTTACAATAATTTAATCAATATAAAATTTGAAGCGATTTAATTTTATTAAATATTATAAATTATTCAATTTTTTTTAATTGAATTTTTTGCAACATTTTCCGCGAAAATTAAATGCAAATAATTTTTTATTAAAATCAGTGTTCTGATTTTATATTTTGAATAATTTTAAATTTTCATGGTGACCGGTCATCTGTTGTTTTTTTGGCAACGGAAAGGGGTTCAATGTGGGGTGTTGTTCTTCCCTCGAAATTTTTAAATGTTGAAAACTTAGAGGGTAGATTTTCTGGTTTTCTGTTAAAAACCCTAGCAAATCAAAGAAATTTTCCTTGAAGGGGAGGATGCCCCCAATTCACCCCCTGGCTACGCGCCTGCTAATAACTGATAAAGTTTTACATTAATTCATTGAACCAAATGAAATTATCAATATTTAAACCCAACCCCCCATCACACCAAAATTTTCATTTCATAATAAGCTCTCCACAAAATCACCAAATGAATGACATTTATCAGGTTTCGTCAATAGACATGTCACTAAAGGCACAAAAACATTCATGTCTCATTCCAATGTCAAACATTACAAGTCATTCATGAAAATCACACAAAAAATATTTCTCTTTTCTTTTCAAAAAATGAAGCATCCGTTTTTTATTTCACAAAAGGCAAGAAAAAAATATATTTACAGTAACAAGTAGAACAGACTGAGTGGGTGAAATTGAGTAAAATGATGCAAAATAAAGAGAAAAAAGAAGAAAAGTTTCTTTTGTGTTGAAAACTCACTAGAAGTTAATATTTGAAGCGCATAGAAGAAATATTTACTTTATTTATGCGAAACGAGAAAAAGACTTTTTTTTCTACTTTTTATTTATTCCTATCTTCTCCATCTATTATCATACAAATAGAAAAACATACAGACATGTGTGTATGTAACCGGAAAAAAGGCAAAAGAAGGTATTGAGAAAGAAGAGACGAGATATCATTGAATGTGAAAAAAAGCAAAAAAAAAATCACAATGAATGTGAAGCGAACAAAAAATATCAATATTAACAAGCTCCTGCGAATCCTTCTACAGTTTAAATGAAAATGTAAAAACGAAGCGAGAAAACATGAATTCTATTGAGGATTGATTGTGCATGAAATGTCGTACAAAAATAACTGAAAGCTTGCAACGCAAGAATGAAAAATGTTGCTGGAAAATTTGCAAATTTTCAAGGGTCAGACACTATGAGGTGATTCACTTATGACGTCCATGATTTAGAGGGAAGGGGGGTCATATATTTTGTGACACTTTATATTAAAGAAATTTTTTGGAATTTAAAATTTGTGTCTGAACCCTATACGTAAAAAAAGTTACATTTTTTATTATAAAATTATTATATAAATTATTATTATAAGAACTTCAAAAGAAAAAGTTGAATTTTTTTTTAAAAATGAAAATTGTTTTTAAAAAAAAACTACCATTTAAAAAAATTTTCAAGGGGGAGGGATCCGGACCCCCTTGGACCCCTCCCTGGCTACAAAACTGTCTAAAAATATAAAATTCGTGGTTTTTACGATTGTGTCTTACCCTTGCAAATTTAAAAAATTATTTTACATTAAAAAAAATTGACAGTTTAATTTTTAAGAAATGACAAATTTTTCTTTAGGGTCATTCAATTATTACGTTACGCATAAAAACGAAATTTTAGACCCCCTCCTCCCTTGTTACAAATGTTCCAAGAAATTTTTTTCTTTGTTTGACCTGTTACAAAATCTCAGACCCCACCTTAATTCCAATCTCAGGCACCTTAATTTTTTCTTTTCTTTTGGGACTCTTTGGTACTAATTTTTTGAAGTCCTTTTTTGCTTGGCCTTGGATTTTTTTTGAGTAGAATGACCAAGAAACCATTTAAAGAGAAGGTATTTAAGTGTTCCGAAAAATTTATTTGGGGTACAAATACAAAAAAGTCAACTTTTAAATTTCTCACGCCTTGCCAAACATCCGTATTCATATATTCTTATAGATATTTTCATAGATTTATTGCATAATGTAGCAAGGAAAAGGAAAGATGAATGAAATAAAATAAGAATACAAATTCACAATGATTTATGATGTTTTACCAAAGGCCATAATCAAAAGAATTTTCATTCTCTATTTCCTTCATTCCTTCCCAAAACTTTTTGCTTCTTCTTTTGTACGCACAAAATGTAGCAGTAGGTACATAAAAAACATAGCAAATAAGGAAAATGGAGAAAAGTATGAAGTAATTTTCCATAGATATTTTTATGAAATCAAATTCCGTTGCTCAAAGGAATGATATAAAAAAGTCAAGTTTAGAAATGAAGAAAGTTTTCTGTTGGACGGAGTTCCATAACGCATTGTGATCCCTTGGGGCACTAAATTCATTTTTAGGGGTGTGTTTTACAATTCTTTTAATTTTTACTACTTTTTTCTGTTGGGCACGACCATGATTCTTTATGATATTCTTAAAGACATTGAAGAAAATCTTAAAGCATTTGAATTTTCATTACTTCAAATCCAAGGGATTATTCGGATGTTACATAACGCAAGAGAAGATGGTCTAGTCGGATTCGAGTGTTTTTTGATCAAAAAAAGATTCAAAGGACAATAAAAAACGATTCCTCAAAAAAGTAATTGAACATCCATAAAATAATACAAAGCACCATTTTGTATTTCTCGCGTAAATCCTCTTAAAAGCGGATATGAGAAAAAAATATCTGAGGTGAATCAAACAACCCCAAGACAAAATTCCCATGAATTTGTCTCAGTTAGGAAGGAGTCTGTTTAAATTTACTGAAACATTTTATCCATAAAAAAAGTTTACTGTGATGTAAGACAAGCAAGATAAATGAACAAAAGAATTGAGTGATTTTCTAATCGATATCAGTCGAGAGAATCGAGATCAGTTCATATCAATCTGAAAAGTCACACAAAACAATGCAGTAAATGTTCCATATCGAGTCAATCAGACATAAAATTGAAGATTTGGGGTCAGACGAAGTATTAGCACAGAAATTGTAAAAGTCATCTTCTTAAGCTTTCAAATCATCCACAAATGAGCATTCTTCGTCTTGTTCTTTAACTAGTTGCGGATGTAGATAGATAGACAGACATTATTTGGATATGGATTGGAATAAAATGGCATGATATGCTCACAGACAGAGATGGGGGAGATGGAAGGCAAAAGTTGTTGTAAAAAATCAATTCAATCAGATTAAATATTCCATAAATCATATTCAACATAGCTTTTGTGTGTGTAGATATTTTATGAATATGTATACATATATGTTTATATTTTATGGCTGAATCTGTAAGGAATCTCGAACAATAGCTTTATTTTTAGAAGTCATAAAAAAGTCCTCGTTTAGAAATTTTTTAGGGTGAATTGTTTTGAAAAATATGCTGATTTGACTGACTTTAATGGCGTAAAATTTAATAAAATTTAAATTTTTATATGTATTTATTAAGACAATAAAAATACTCAAAACAATTCAAAAACCTGAAATTTGAAAAATTCAAAATTTGAAATTTGAAAAACTGAAAATTGTAAATTTGAAAATTTCAAACTTTAAGTCATAAATATTTTTAAAAAATTGAAAATTTTAAATTTGAAAAATTCAAAATTTTAAGTTTGAAAACTTCAAACTTTAAGTCATAAATATTGAAAAATTCAAAACTTAAAAAGCTTGAAATTTGAAAAATTCAAAATTTCAAAATTGTAAATTTGAAAATTTCAAACTTTAAGTCATAAATATTTTTAAAAAATCCAAAATTTGAAAAACTTGAAATTTGAAAAATTCAAACTTTGTGTTATAAATATTTAAAAAATTGATGAAGAATTAAATTTTTGGAATTTTTAAGAAAATTAAGAATTTTTGAAATTTTTAAAAGAAAATTTCAATATAAAATTACTCACTGCCATCTCCCTGCATAACATTTAACAGCAACTTACGCACTTCATTTTTATTTTTGTTAAAAACAAACTCAATATTTATTCTCTCAAGTGCCTAAAGTCATTAAAGCTCAATATCTCAATAAATGTTTTTTTCATCGTGCTCTCGACAAACGACGATAGGACAAACATGCTTCCGAGCAATTTGAATCTTGATTGACTTACAATAGTTTTTCATTCTCCTTGAAATTCCCTGTCATTTCTGTTTTTATTGTTTTTGTGTCGTAGAAATTTTCCTCTTTTATTCTAGGCTGAATTGAGGGAAATAATGTTAGAGACAGGCGCGTAGCCAGGAGGGTCTTGTCCCCCTCCAAAAAAATTTAAACCGTGCTCTCGCTGCGGTTCACATTTTTTCGTAGGGGGACAAGACCCTCCTGGCTACGCCACTGGTTAGAGATGAAAAAATAAAATGCCTCAAGATTTTTATTGTTGTTCGAAAAACATATAAAAATGCTCTCTTTTGACTCCCATAAAATGTCGAGGATATAAAAAGTTGCTATTATTTTTAGCGCGATTCTTTTGTCAAAACTGTTGAGTAATTTATTATAGACTTTGTAGTATGAAGTGCCATTCAGTACCAAAGCCTCCACTTTTCATAAAAATAGACATCATAAGAAAACGACCTGAAAAAGCTTGATTCTCTTCTTACGTTTCCTTTCTCATCCAAATCAAAAGCACAGCATTACTTAAAGCTTATCTCATTTAAATTCAACCTCTTTGTCTTCTTCTATTTCCAAGAAAAAGTATTCTTTTATGACAATAATTGAGGTTTTTAAAATGCTTTCTCATGCAAAGCAGATTGAGTTTACATACGCAAATACAAAGAATAATATCGAGAAAAAATTCTGCTGATGTTTTAAGCATGCAGCAAAAGCTAAAAAAATGAACATAAAAAGTTTTCCTTTTTTATCGATGCGACGTTCTGTATTTTTGTATGTAAACGAAATAAAAAGGCAAAATATTAGATGAAAAGTATGCAAATTTTGAGGTATAGCCTTTTTTTCTGGAAATTAACATATGGTTGTTTATAGTCCGGAATGAGTATGGGATGTTGTTTTTAGATGGATTTGATGGAGGGATTTAGATGTTATGGAGGTTTTTGAAGGATTTTGTTATGGAAAGGTCTAGATGTATGAATACCTTTTGAGGTTTGGCCTCAAAATTTAAAGTTTTGCATAAATTTCCAAGTAAATTTGTTGGAACAAAAATACCAAAAAGCATCCGCAGCCAATTAGTTTTCAGAAAGAATTAAAGTCACTCAAAATAAGCAAAAAAATCATCAATTCTCTTTAAACCCTTCGAATCCAGAACGTACCAGAAAATACAAAAAAAATCCCATTCGAAACAATTTCTTGATTTTATCATTCGAAATACTGCGAAGTATGTAAAAGAATTATCATACAGCATGGCATAAATTTTCCAATAAAAATTACTTTTTACGAAAATAAAAAACTTATCTGGTATTTTTCTCTCTTTTATTTCTATTTTCAGCATTATCCAACCAAAACACCACAGCCAAAACAATCACAAGTAACAACACCATCATCATATCGTACAGAATTATCTGGATCTTATGCATCACTGGATTGTCCGTCGCCGCCGGGACCACCAATTGTTTCTGATAAGACACGAGATCCACAGACGCGGCTAGCAATTTATTTAAAAACTCTGTACATAGATCTTTCACTTAAAGAACCAATTTTACCATCGTGGGTACATCCAGTGATACCTGGTACACTCTGTCCGGCGAGATTGGAACCTGAGTTGCGTTTAAGCAACTTATCACATGGCCTTAATGAATGTATATCGATAGATCAAATTCTTCAAGCAGTTCATGTAAGTCTTCATTTAATTTTAAAGCTATATCCATTAACCATGACTACTGGATGACACCTCTGTACCCTTTTTTTTAAATTTTACCCTCAATTAATTATAAAAACTTTTTTCTTCTACCTCTTTTTGAATCCTTTAGACCAAAGATGGACCATATCTTGAGGCACCGAGACGAATATTTATAGAGTGTCCCTCATGGCTGGTAAAAAGTTCATTAGCGTTAAGAATATTACATAATTGGGCGAGAGATGCTCCATGGCCTCAACGCGGTCAACCCGTAGCTTTAGCACTTTTTGTACCATTAAGTGAATTAAAAGGAACGTTACATAATTATATTAGTAAAGAATTAATCACGAAGAGTACACCAAATCTATTTTCGGGATTTGGAGCCTTCAATTCAGCATGGAATACATTAGAGTCGTTAAAGGGAAAATTACTTTTTGTACTCGATAGTAATGATGCGACGTTGATGAGGAGCAGTGGACGTAATCGTAAAAATAAGAGCACATTTGATGATATTATTGACCTCCTAGAAGGAAAATTATTTCCTGAATCTCGTATTATATTAATAGGAAATACATCACAATGTCTTGATTTATTGCCACTCATGCAGCGACATTTGAAATATGAGGGTATTACATGGGGTAGATCAGCATCTCTGCTCGGTGGTGGACAATGGGGTGCACCAACTAGACTTTTAGATATTGTACAGAGTTCAGTCTGTCTCCGTAATGCTGTACGAACACCATTGGGATGTTTAGCAATTGCATCGATGTATGAGACAAATGGCGGTCAACTACCAACTGAAGAAATTGACGTAATTGAAGGGATTATCAATTGCATCGCTTCGGGTATTCCACATTCTCATATTGCTGAATTGGGACGACTTGCATTGTTCTGTCTCAAAACAAAACGTTCAGTCTTTTCAACAGCGGAAATACGAATGTATTGTTCTGCGCCTGAATCTCCAGTAATTGGATGCTTTGAAAAATGTCCGCTATTTGGCAAGACCGCAAAGAAGAAGGGTGAATACTATTATGCACCGATATGCCAAGGAATATATGAGTTTTTGGCTGCAAACTATTTAGTTTCATTGGCTAATCGACCAGGACTATTAGCAGCTGAAATAACGGGATTGAGTCTTGCTGATGAGGTCGAAGCAGATATACTAAAAGTTTTAAAATTCTCAATGATATTGCTCGGAAATAGAGCACACGTTCTCTTGTCAAAACTAACGACGCTCTGGCTCAGTCCACAAACAGTATTTTCGCTTGCACTTGCTGGCGGTGAAACAGAAGCAAATTTAAATGCATTAAGTGATATGCTTGGTATATCGAAAGTTCCACCAATCTCACCACTCGAAACGAATCCAATTTGGGTTTCGATTACATCATCAATTAATGAATTACAAGGATGGGGTTTGGCACTCAAATCACCGATCTGTGCACTCAAAAATCTCGAACTCATGTATCAAATGGAGAAAACCATTCAATTAGAATCACGTAATGCACTCGACATATTTCTCGATGCTCTCTCACGTAATGAAAGTGTAACCACACTGAGAATATCGTCATTGATTGAAAATGATGTAAGGGAGAATGACATAAATCATTTAGCTGCGTTCATATCGAAGGCATTGTTAAAACCACGATTGGAGAATTTTGAATTGATATTGACTTTATTGGAAGAGGATCCACCAGCCATGAAATTACAATCTGTCGTATCAGCATTGTGTAAATCTATACCGCGTCAAACTAAATTAGTTTCTGTGCTTCTTGATTTGGGATTGTGTACGTCACAGCTTGTACAAATATGTGCAGCTCTCGAGAGATGTCCACATATTAATAGATTGTCATTGCCGCATCTCAGATGTGAACGGGGTGCAATCAGTGCATTAGCAAGTTTATTAAAAAATCGACCATTGTCGTCACTAGCTTTGCCAGCATGCTGGGGAGCACGTGACGATCCGCCATCTTCATCTGGTGTAAGTATGGGATCGGGTAGTGGAAGTAGTAGTGGAAATTCAGGCTTAATAAAGCAAGGATCATTGACTGGTGCACCATCTCCAAGAGCATATCCACCAGGACTATTTTCATCACTGCCACGTGGTCTTCCACCAACTGCTACATTAGGACGATCTCAAACACTTCCACGACAATTACTGGAAGGACCACCGGATAAAAGGAGTCAAGATTCTGTCATATCACGTACGTGGTATCCAACACCAGCATGTGAAGGTGGTCCACACAATTCCGGTACACTGCATGATTTATTATTTGCCGCAAGGGAACCGTACTCACGCTTACATGGACTTGATTTGAGTAAGGCACAGTTATCTTTAGAAGATTCAATGTGTTTGGGCGAAACAGTAAGAATCAGCCCAACATTACATTCAATTAAATTGGAAGGAGCATCAAGACTGAGTGAAATTTTGCCAACGGTGTTGGGGGCTGCTGAATCACCCAGTTTACAAATGTTAAGTCTCGGTTCACCTCGGTTAATTTTAGAAGATACAGCTATCACAATGTCAGCGAGAGCTTTAGGCAGTTGCATTACATTACGCCTACTCAGCCTCGACGGTTGGTGTTTTAAATTTGAAAATTTATCGACCCTCGCACAAGTTCGAGGATTTTTATCGCTTACATCCATACGTGAATTGGGCTTGTCAAATTGTCGTATTTATTTGCCAATGTTTAATAGTGTACTTCAGATGCCATCCGATGCTTACGATTGTAATTCCATTGTTGTATTGAAGCTTTCTGGGACACAGGTATGATAAAGTTGTGCTTTTTAATCATGATGTGGTCATTTAATGCTAGAATTATTTTAAATTGTGGAATTCAGCTTTAAATTCATAACGGCTTTGAAATTTTCAAATTTTTAACGGTCAAAAAATATTTGAATAGTAAATATTTTTCCTGAATTTCAAAATTTTAACGTTCTTATCTTAAATGAACACAGAATGCAGTTTCCAAAACTTACATGACCAACTTTTCAACATTGTATTTTAAAATTTCATCAACAGATTATTCTCGGTGACCAAACTTCATTACGTGGTCCACAACTTTTACCATATCTGGGTGGATTCCACAATTTAAGAGAATTGGATTTATCAGCACCAGCACGATCGGGTTTGGGAAGTACGACATCAGCTCCACCACTCATTTTAGATGATAAAAGCCTCTCAACATTCTTCCAACAAATAAACCTAAAATTCGGGTATGTATTGGATGGAAAGTAGTTAAAAATAATGAATAAATACACAAAAAGTTTGAGAACAACATTTAGATTTCATTATCATACATTTCTGTGACTCCATTAAGTTTAATTAAATGACCAAAAAGCAGTAAAGTTTGTCGTTTTCAAATAATACGAAAAAAAAGTTTTGACGAGAACAAAGTAAACTGTGCAGTTGTTGTTTCTTATTGTTGTGATATGATTGGAGGTTTTGAGTATTCGAGAGTATTTTTTTGGTGTCAGATCCTCTGTTTTTGTCAATTTAGATAAGATTTTGTAATTAAGACTTTGTGATTCAAAGTTATGTTTAAATGTTGGTGGTTCAATTTCCACTTTATAGTTATTCACAAGTCACCTTATTGATGTCCTGCTTTTTTAAAAGGATTATTCAAAAATGATGTTCAAAAATGTGGAATAATTATTAAAAATATTTATATATATATAATATATATAATAGCTACACATAAAAATATTTTTAAAAATCAACTTTAAAAAATATTTTTAAAGATCAACTTTAAAAAATATTTTTAAAAATCAACTTTAAAAAATTTAAAGAAAGTCCTCGTGTTATAGATCGAGGGACTTCAGCGCATTTTTGTGTTAGCGATCAGTATTTGATTAGCAAAGTACTGCGTATTAAATTAGTCAATGAATATTTTGTGACTTAAGTAAATTCGACAGCTCGATAACGGTTTTTTGGAATTCAAATTTTCTAACGGTCAAAATATATTTGAAAATTTCCCGCGTAAATACACTTGAAAATCATTAATTATAGTATAATTAACAATTAGCACGGTGAATTTTCATATTTTAAAATGGTTTGTCATTTAACGGTTTTTTGACATTCAAATTTTCTAACGGTCAAAATATATTTGAAAATTTCCCGCGTAAATGCACTTAAAAATAATTAATTATAGTATAATTAACAATTAGCACGGTGAATTTTCATATTTTAAAATGGTTTGTCATTTAACGGTTTTTTGAAATTCAAATTTTCTAACGGTCAAAATATATTTGAAAATTTCCCGCGTAAATGCACTTGAAAATCATTAATTATAGTATAATTAACAATTTGCACGGTGAATTTTGATATAATAAAATGGTTTGTCATTTAACGGTTTTTTGAAATTCAAATTTTCTAACGGTCAAAATATATTTGAAATTATCCCACTTGAAGTTGGCTCTATTGTATTGAAAACAAAAAATCATTAATTATAGTATTTAGCATTGGTTTTGAGATTTTCAAATGTCCGGGGGGCCAATAACTCGATGGCACGGAGCTAATGCAAAAAACTAGAGCTTTCTACGATGTCTGGTTAAAAAGTTTTTGATTGGAGCCGAACGAACGAACGAACGAACGAGCGAACAAATCGTATTATTAAGCTACCTTTTTAAAACAAGTTTCAAAAATGCGCTAAAAATATTTTTAAAAATCAACTTTAAAAAATATTTTTAAAAATCAACTTTAAAAAATATTTTTAAAAATCAACTTTAAAAAATATTTTTAAAATGTTTTAAAAACCAACTTTAAAAAATATGTTTAAAATGTTTTTAAAAATCAATTTTAAAAAATATTTTTAAAATTTAAAATTTTGTTTTCAAATTTTAAAGAACTGATATTTAATTTTTTTATTTATATTGTTAAAATGCCATATGTTTTAACATGGTTCGGTGGTCTAATGGTTAAAGAACTGGCTGGACTACTAACCAAGAGGTCATTGGTTCGATTCCACTCTAAGCAATTATTTTCAAAATATTTTTATTTTTTTAACGGTTAAAAAATTTAAAAAATTAGAAAATATTTTTAGAAATTTAAAAAGTGTTCAGTTTAAAAATTGTTTTTGAATATTTCCATACAAATTTGTAGTAAAAAATGTAGGTTGATCAAAAATGATTAAAATAAAATTTTAAATACTATCCCAACCTTACTTCCACAACAGTGAATAAAAAACTCCACTTCTACTTATTAAACCAAACTTTTCAAAAGTGCATCCCCACAAAAAATGGCATACAGAACAGTATCCTATCGGATATTCTATTGAGAACCTCTACATTTAATGCCATGTTTCTTCATTTCCTCAATTTTATTTTTCCTAAATTAGTTTCGATGCCAAAAACAAGAATTATCTCGAAACTTTTTCATCTCATTCATTTTTCTGTTCATTTTATTCATCAACAAATTTTTTTCTTGTGTATTATGTTTGCCTGCTGCATCAAAAACTTATTCATTCAGAGAATAAAAAAATAAACTGATTTTTGTTCATTCACAGACTGCTAAATACATTGAAGATATGTAATTGGATTATCCATTTGGATGATGCAACGAAAACATTCAAGGCGATGGCAAAAGCATTAAAATCATCAACAATAAGCCACATTAAAATTGACGGTATATCGGTGTTAGATAGGAATAAAAAGCATCGTGTAGAGCCACAATTTTTGCATGCATTGCTTTCATCCGTGCCACTGTTGCGTTGGATAAGTGTTAGTCTATCTGGTGTGAGTGAGGAGCAAATGGCATTTATTGGAAATTCAATTGGAGATATAAAATCAAATGAGATTGATATTAGGTGAGTATTCGAGTTCAATGTTGTTTCGACGATTCCAGATGCTTCATATGTATGAGCATGTACACGAGAATATAAAAAAAATAGAGAGAGATGATTGAATTGATAAAACGGAAGTTGTAATTTTGTTAGTGATGGATGTTCAAAAGGATGATTGAGACGCATTCAATCGTTCTAATAATAGATAAATGAATTTTATTTGTGAGAGAATTTTTCTAACGCGGAATTGATTGGAACTAGAAGTCGTGAAGAAGTATTTTCTATATTGGCGAATAAAAATTGATGAAATTTCATCAAGTGCTCATCGAATAGGTGATTTATTGAGTTAATTTCCGATTTATGCAAAAACATACAAACGCAAGGCAATCAGTAGCATTGGAAAGGGAGAGAGGCATCCACGGTCATGGTTTCGAGTGTCATTTGTTTTGATGAATAAAATCCCATGTGAGGGGTCATAAAGTTTATGATTTGGACTTTGCAACAGCACTACAGTTATATCATAATAATCTGGCCATTAATCAAACATATCGTATGATCTCGTACATCTTGAAGTCTAGATCCAGTCACTGTTTGACTTATTTAAGCACTTAGATGACAAAACAGCAGTAGTTCATCGGAAAAACGATTTATCTACAAATTAATCCTGACTTGAAAATCAATTTGGCTTCTGCAACTTACAATCCATCAACCAGGGTCATATCCAGAATTTTTTTAGATAAACGTAAAATTTTAGAGGGGTTTTGGGATTTTTTTCTTAAAACCCCCTAGCAAATTGATAAAATTCCCATCAAGGGGTAGTTCTGGCACCCCCCTGAATACGCCCCTGCCAACAGCATGACACGACTCTTCCAATATCAAATCTGAGTCAAATTTAAACTCAGCGTCCATCTATAAAAGACAAAACAATCTCATTAACATCCCAACGAGAACAAAACGAAGCTAACAAGATGAAAAACTTTTTCCTCCGTCCATTCATTCTCTCTATTTATTCACTCATGTCAACCTCACTTCTGTATCTAAAATTCAATTTAATTTTATTTCTTTTTCTCTTTTTTTTCCTCATATATGAAAAAATAAACACAGATTAAGCGACTCGACAATTGAGAATGTTCGTTTAATGACCCAATCATTGAGTCTCGATGGTAAATTTGATATTCGTGTATCGACATTTGGAACATCATCAAATATTTTGGTGCATGTTGAGAAAATCGGAGTCAAAAGTTTGTCACGTAAGCACAAAGATTAAATTCCTTTTTTTTCTTCTTCAGATGCCGCTCAACTTTTCTTTTTTTTGTTTTGTGTTTCTTGGCGTAAAGAGAGAAAAATATTCAATTTATTTTTCGTTTAATATTCAACAAATGCTTATTACACATATATTATTTTATAAGATGATGAAAAAAAATGTCAGAGGTGGTATTTTGGAGAGATTTTGGGGGTCTATTGTGTTTTGTTGAAGAAGATGTTGATAAGTAAGGATATAATATGGAAAACTGATTGATTTTGCAATAAAATAATATTTGATGGTTTTTTGAACAGTTATTCGACTGCAATGAGTGTTATTGGTCATTAAAGAGTCTCATTTGACTACAGAGAGTCTCATTTGACCCCAAAGAATCTCATTTGACCCCAAAGAGCTCATACAACCTTAAATAGTCTCATTTGACCCCAAAGGCTCTCATTTGATCCTAAATAGTCTCAAGCTATTATAAAAGAGTCTCATGTGACCTAAAAGAGTCTCATGCGACCCAAAAGCAGACTGTTTTGATCCTAAGGAGTCTCATTTGATTCTGACTAGTCTCATGCGATCCAAAAGTGCCTCATGCAATCAAGACGAGTATCTCATGAGACCCAAAAAGTCTCATTTGACACCAGAGAGTTTCAATTAACCCTGACGGATTCTTACGAGTCTCATTTGACCTTAAGAATTTTTATTTCACCCTAAAAAGACTCAAAAGAGTCTCATTTGACCCTAAAGAGGCTCATTCAATTCTAGTAGAAACCCCAAAAACCACAAAAAACTCACCAAAATACCAACTCTGTCAAGAAAAGCAAAAAAAAAAGGAACTGAAAAAAAAACTTTTCCTATTAGCAAGCTGAGATGAAAAAATTCCTTTCATATTTAAGTTTCACAAGAAGAAAGAGAAATTTGATAATAGTTTATGTATGAAAAACTTACACTAACTAACTAGCTGCATGACTATGTAAATGAAATTACGGGGAGATTATTTCCATCCTCCCTAAATCCGACATGAAAAAAGATACACTATTTATTATTAAGAATAATTGAAGAACTTTTTATATTATTCAGCACAAAAGAGATACATAAAAAAATTTCCTATTTAAAAGTGTTGAAATAAAAGATGAAGAAAAATGTTTAATAGAATTTGTAGCTGATACAAAAAAAAACTTTTTATCATGATGCAAGAATAATTTTTGCTCATATTTGAATAAAAGATAAAAGAAAATTGATTTTGTTTTTTGAAAGAGCATTAAAAGTGTTTTATGCTGTTAATAATAGACATCACTTCAATCAACAGATGCCAAAAAAATATAAAAAAAAGAGAATATTCAAAAAAGAAAATTGTTATGAAGTAGTTTTGTTGTTGTTAGATCATCTTCTTCTTCCTCTTTCTCTCGCTACATTCTGGTATTGTTTATATCTCTCAACCCACACACAAACACATTAAACAGATTTCGTGTAGAAATAGACGAAAAAAATTCCAGTTCGATTTTTTTTTATTTCTCTTGCTTTAAAAACTGTGATTCTTTAGCTACATTTACAACTTTTAGTTCTATTCATTTTATTTCAATTTCATGAGATGTAATTAAAGGTGAAAATAATAAAAAATTTAAAGAAAGTCCTCGTGTTATAGATCGAGGGACTTCAGCGCATTTTTGTGTTAGCGATCAGTATTTGATTAGCAAAGTACTGCATATTAAATAAGTCAATCATGAATATTTTGTGACTTAAATAAATTCGACGGCTCGATAACGGTTTTTTGACATTCAAATTTTCTAACGATCAAAATATATTTCAAAATTTCCCGCGTATTTAATGCACGAGAAAATTATTAATTATAGTTTACTGCAAAGAGTTTTTGGGTTTGTAATTTAACGGTTTTTTGAAATTCAAATTTTGTAACGGTCATTAAATATTTGAAAATTTCCCGCCAAAAGTTGCACTAGAAGTTCATAAATTATAGTATAATTAACAAAGTATGGGTTTTTGTAAATTAAAAGAATTTGTCATTTAACGATTTTTTAAAATTCAAATTTTCTAACGGTCAAAATATGTTTGAAAATTTCCCACGTTTTTATTGCACTAGAAAATCATTAAATATAGTGTAATTAACAATTTTTGTCATATATTAAAACGGTTTGACTTTTAACGGTTTTTTGAGATTCAAATTTTCTAACGGTCAAAATATATTTGAAATTATCCCACTTGAAGTTGGCTCTATTGTATTGAAATCAAAAAATCATTAATAATAGTATTAAACGATGGTTTTGAGATTTTTAACTATTCGTCGCCGCAATAACTCGATGGCACCGAGCTAACGCAAAAAACTAGAACTCTCTACGATGTCTAGATCAAAAGTTTTTGCAAGCTGCCAGCCGACCGAACAAAGTGCATTATTAAGCTACCTTTTTAAAACAAGTTTCAAAAATGCGCTAAAAACGAGAAGAAATGTTAAAAATTAAGTGCAAAAAACTCTCATTAATGAAAGAGATTGAAAAAAATAAATTTTTTATTTACATTTAGACGAGAAATAAAGAAGATTAGAGCTGAGTATTAATTTGGAAATTCTATGAATTTGATTTTAAATGCTTATTCGTTAAAAAAACTACTAATGGCTTGATATGAATTAGTTGTGAAAACTTTACATCCATGTTGTGATGCAAAACTTACTCAATATGACTGATGTAACATCCATTTACACCTCATAGTTTTTATTTTACAACTTTGAAGCTGCTTTCCTCTTGAGATTAAAAACTTTTTCATTTCTAGATAATCTTTTCATAAACTGAGAGCATATTTGGTGTTGGACGTATTATGTAATATTGATTTAAATTGATGATGGATCAGTTGGATGTTCATCAGATTTAATGGCATGTATTTCTCTTACTTTTAAAAAGAATGAGTAGATTTCGAGCTTTGCTTTCAAGTCACTTAGGTAACCGTTCACTTATGACGTCCAAAAATAATGAACTTTTTCAAAACTAGTTACACATAGGGGGTGTGTCTAGTGCAGTGGTTCTCAAACTGTGTGTCATGAGAGTTTCTCAGGTGTACCGCAAAAATTTTCTGAAACTGAAATTTCAATTTTCCTTGATGTTTTTACAAAATTTTCTACCCTAGGTTATACCCCTAGAGGTATACTAAACCCTAGGATAGTGTATACCCTAGGTTATACCGAGAAACCGGCCTCAGAGGTCTACTAGACATACCTTGTTTACTTTTCTATTTAAAATAAGGTAGGAATATAAATTTTGGTGTCACCAAATTTTTCAAATAGCAGTTAATGTCTCGCGAGCCGAAAATGTTTCAGAAATACTAGTTTTGTAGTAGGTGCTTTAAAATTTTTGACACCAATACAGCGATTTTGGGTTTACGATTTAGTATTTCAAGATCCACCCCACAAAATTTTCAAAGCAGTTAAACCTCGCTTGAGAGGTTTGGCAACGATTATCGAACTTGGCGTTAAATCAATATTTTCAATATAAGAAGTAACCCTCGACAATGGTTGTTATCCTATTGTTTTACTTCCTTTCCCCTAAATGTTGGACGTCATAGCTGAACAAACCCTCAATAAGCAGTTAAATTTTTCAAAAAAAAATCAAACATCATAATTTCCAAATGTCCAGCTCTCTCGAATGATAACATTTTATGCTGCAGTATCTTTAAACCATAATCTCTATAACTGTCTATAAAAAAAAGTTATATTCCATTTTACAACTACTATAGTTAAAGCACTAAAAAACAACTTTCAAAATACATTTTATTTTTTATTTTTAAAGAGATAAACATTTTATACTATTATATCATATGTGTATGTATTATTATGATTACTACAACATCGTCCTTTCACTAATTATTAAAAGTTATGAGAAAAGTTTCCTTTATTAATAATAATAGTGTTATAATTTGATTAGATTGAAGTGGATTAAAAAAGGGGATTTGAATGGATTTGGAAATTTATGATTTTAGAGATATGCAAATAGTCAAACTTTGAGAATGGTTTGAATTTGCAGAAAATCAGAGAAATTATTTAAAATTTATTCGTGGAGGTCCAGGGACCCAGTCTTGGGGGTTCATACCTTCCTGCTCCGAAGAATTATTTTTCTGACCTTGCATTGGTTTCAAACCCCGATGCTTGATTTTTCAGAGGACTTTCTTCTATTTTTAGACCAAATGTCATCCAGAATAATGGACTTTTATTTAAACAAATATTTAAAATTCGTAAAAAAATTCCCTTTTTCCGAAATATGTCTTGTCAACCCCATCCTTTATGGTTATCAGCATCAAAAAGTCCATTTTATTCTAAAATGATCCAATAAATAATTCACCAACCCCAAAAGACAATTTTCACATAAATTTCACTTACACACACGAATTTCATTGACATATATTTGCTTTAAAACCTAATTCTCTTTTGAGATCGATCAATAAATAATTCTACATTCAAACGGAGCAGTCAACTGAGTATTAAATTTTGTATGAAAACAAAATCAAACATTGAGTCAGTCAGAGTAATGTGGTGGATGCAATGATGCAGATTTTGAATAAATATATTTAGATGCTTTGAAATGAGAACTGTTTACAAAAACCGTCATCATATATAGCACATTCAAATTTCCTTTTGACATTTGCTTTGATCAATCATGTGGCTAATTTGCAAGGAAAATATTTACCGCAAAAACCTTCAAGGAAAGGAAACACATAAAATAAATATTATAGTAATGGCTGTGTATATTATATTATATTATTATATTTAAAAATAGTGAAAATTATGATATTTATTTTAAAAAACCAAATGAGAATCAATAAGGAGAAATAAATACACTTTGTGTATGACACAAAATAAAAAAAAAATTATTTAAAGTTTTGAACAATTGACGTTGAATGAGAGAAAAATAAATTTTATTATATACAATTTTAAGGTGACAATATTGTAGTTGAATAAAAAAAATGCATTGAAAATTAAATTCAAATTTGTTCATCACCTCTAAAAAAAATATTGAATGAAATTCAAATATGATATTTGTGCTGGTGGGGGGTGTTAAATTTAATATTGTTGAGTACAGAAATGTGTGATTTTTAATGACAAATATTAAGAATTATTGTTTTACCTTTAATTTATTCAATAAATATTTAATCATAATTTTTCCTAAAATTTTTTTTGCAATTTTTGGTACCTTAAAGAGAATTTTTGATACACCTTGGGGTATATTTTATTTAGTCTACATTGAAATATTCTTGGATGCTATTTAAATGTCCCCTTAGGAATCAGTGGGGAAAGTAGAGCGTTTGCCTGGAGAGCCGCGTATTAAAGGGCATTAAATTCAATAAATTCTTACCAAAATGAATGAAATGGGATGCATTTTGCCTTCGTAATACCCCTATTAGGAATACCCTTAAGTACGTCTAGAGTATGACATTGAGAACCTTTTAATTATGTCTTATGGTGTCCTTTAAAATACCCAATTTAGTGGTCCCCTAGACATCCACCCAAGAAACCACATTGTCGAAAACGTAACTTTCTCATTAGAAATTCTAAAACTGCATCAAAAGTCCTTTGTTGAACTCCAATATCATCATAATCACATTTTAGCATCATTATTAAATTTAATGCCTCCCTAGCACTATGACATAAAAATTGAACAAAAACTAATAAACATTTATTTTTTTTTAGAAAAAGAAACTTTCTCATTAGGTTTGTCAATATATATTTAAAAAAGAATAATTATAAAATTTTCTTTGACTTAATGAGAATGCATTAAGCAAAAATTCATTGGAAATGAAATAAATAAAATTTTATATATTTAAAAGAATGTGAGAAACTCCCACAAAAATTGTTTTATGATAAAAAATGAGATGAAATTTATGAGAATAAAAAAGAAATTTTTTAGACATTAAGGCACACAATTGTGTTATCAGTATATATAAAAAAAAGTTGAATGAGACAGTGTTTTGAAAAAATAAACAAAAAAATATTAGCTAAATGTATGGTGAAAATGAAAAATATACCTAATTACCACGGAATAATAAAGGTATTCAAAAAATTAGACCTTGAGTTTGCCACTTCTTTTCCTTTTTCAGCTGCTGCTCATAATGATTCATCACAAAAAGGGTTTTTGGTAATTAATTTTGGTAACTATTATGTTTGATCATTTACAGGCACTAAAATATATATTTTCTTCCTACTCATTTCAGCCAAACGATAATTAGCTTCATGAAAACAATTGTTTCGTTAAAAGTTTCGGTAGAAAAATCATTTAGAAAATTAATTGATTTTCTTTGGCATGAATCAGGGGCGTATTAAGGGGTGGGGAGGGTTTGGGGGTCAACCCAGTTAATTTCGAGCAAATTAGTATACATTTTTCAATTCTAAGATTTCAAATACACCCCCCCCCCCCCTTAAAAAATTTCTGGATACGCCCCTGGCGTGAATTGAGTACGTGAAGCCATAAAAATTAACTTTATTATACTTATTTGAAATTGGGTGCACATGTTAACTTATTAAATATAACTGTGAAATTTTATGGCGTTGTTAGAAACTTACCTACATAATTATCTTAGATCTTCTAATGTACATTAATTGTTCTTTTAAATTTTAATGCTTTTTTCTATAAAATTATTTTTTGCGGCCTAATTAGAGAAGGGAAATGTTTAATGAAGGTGTAATTTACATTATACTCAGAAATAAACGTTATAGTTCAATTTAATAGCTACCACAAATGACCGCAAACTACTTCATGGCTCATTCAAATTTCAAAATATTCAATACATCTGGTTACACATTTTTCCTTACCAGAACATGATTTGCTGCACAAAGCTGTTAAAAGTAAGGCTTCAACAAGACATTTTTGTTCCGAAAATTATGCTTCAACACTTTCAACATTAAAGTCCTTTTTTGCCAAGCCAACACCTCCCCCCTTTATCCTTCCTTTCACAAAAGCCCCAAAATTAATCTCAGTTTCTCCATACTCGACAAAAGCACTTCAATATCGAATAGTCAGGATTAAATTTCTACAATAGCTATAAATGATGTCATGACCATATGATTTCTTATTTACTCAATAAACCTCCTCGAAAACAGAAGAGAAAATTCCCATTAAAAACAATTTTTCAAGTGAGTTTTGTTTTCCCAATTTCATTATTTGTTGAGTTTTAAAAAGCAGGCGAGATGGAGAGAATGAGAATCAGGAACAGAGGAGCATGACACAAGAAATGGAAGCGAACATTGAAATAAATCACTCAAAAGTCACGTCCACACGATGAAGTGTGCATAAAGGATCTCGTAAAGTGAAATGCCATGCCATCGCCAAATAAAATAGAATGGAAAATAAGTGGATGTGAAGACAGACAGATTCGCTTTTTTTATTTTGTGTGTAGATGTGGATGTCTATGTGCATGAAAATAGAATGGAAATTTTAGCTTTTTGCACTTGACGAGATACATAATGAAATTACTTAGAATAATTTCAAGCATGACATAATGTCAAAAGTTATCAAGTAAGGAATTCATCAAGTGTTTCAATTTGTATAAAAGTCAGGAAATCCATGGAGACACGTCATGCCCTTTCGCCATATAATAGAATCTACTGAGAAAATGCTTAACAGAGGATGAGAATGGTACGAATGAAAGAAATCATTGCAGAGATATAGGCACAATTTCTGTCGAAAATAGAGAAATAACCAGAGGAAATGGGAGGAGAGAGAAAAAAAAAGTTAATTAAAGTCTACGAGTGTATCTTCATCTCATTGACCTTGACGAAAAGTGAAAACAATAAAACACTTGCTGGCTTCTCTACTCAATTTTGCGAAATTGGCTTGTTCTTATTGTGCTTTTGTATCCCTTGAAAAAGTTTCTGGTGATTTTTTTTCATCTTGTTCAAAACATGCATTTCATCCTGAGTATAGAACCATAGTTTTCAGTTATATAATAGTTTTCAGAAGATCCAAATTAAAGAATTTAGATATATTAAGCAAAGGCTTTTAAGGACTCGAGTCCCCTATCAAAAGAGATATTTATGGACTAATCAAAATTATCAATTGAAAATAAATTCAATTTTAAAAATAATAACAAATTTAAAAAATACGATTCCACTCTGGATTTAACCAAATTCACCTGTTTTGACAGAGCTTTCGCCTTTTTTACACCGTGTGTTATTCAGAAGAAATTTAAAAAAAATTAAAGTTTAAAATTTTAATTAAAATTAACTAAAATAATTTTCAAGGGGGGGCATTCAAACTACCTTGGACCCCTCCCTAACTAGGCCCCTGTGGGTGCTTTACCCATTATAGAATTCACTGAAATATTAACACACTTGTGGTTATATAATTCAGAATTTCACTGTTTTGTAGATTTAATATGACGCTTGAAACAACTAACAACGATATTTTCTGAAAACCTTTTTTATGTGGTTATTCTAAATGTAAATGTGGATGTTTAAAATATTGTGTAATTTTTCACAAACTATTTCGACCACAAAGATTAACATTTTATTAAATGTATAATTTTTTATATAATTTTTTGCTGATTTAAACCACTTTCCATCACTTCGAAGGGTGGGGTGTAATATCCACAAAAGCCACTGTCAACATCACTGCATTCAATATTAAATGTCGACTTTGAGAAGTTATTAGTACGATCTGAATATTAAGATCGATAACCTAGATAAAATGACTATCTAATTTTCATTGAAATATAAGAAATAAAGGAAAATTAAGGGAAATTTTTGTGAAAAAATTACAGTATCTGGAACCAAGTTTCAAAATTTATCCAAGATAGTGTTGAAAAATGCAGGACTTTCCATTAAAAAACCCACTCAGATGATCACACTATACCTTAATAATGCGTAATGGGCCCAGCGTTATGAGCTATACCTAGATGACTTTAAAACATTAATGTCAGCTGTAAGATCACTAAAAACAATAAATCCAATTCGTTCAGATTTTAACGAAATTATTCCAAAAACCTTTATTAAATTTTCAACCCAAAAAATCTCAACCTTAATAAAGAAAAATCTGCCAAAATTCTCTTAAAACCCAAAAAAATCTAACTCAGAATGTAAAGGATGTGAAGCTTGAAGATTCACTTTCCCGTGAGAGCCATAAACATTAAGCATTTGTATTGTTATGTGATGTGAGTTGTGAAGAACCAGCTAGAAAAAAAAGTTATTGCTGTGTTTTTTTGATGTAGGCAGAAAATGAAATAAAAAGCAAAAAATATGTATAAACACCGCATAGGTTGAAGTTGGTTTCAACATGTGCCCATGCATATATTCACAATTCGAATGGTAAAACAATATTTACAGCTACTTCACAATGTCAAACCTCAAAAGCTTGGCAATAAATTCTAAATATGTACATTTAAGAGCACGAAAAAAAAGCGTTTCAGTTACATTAATAATGTAAGGAAGATCGTCCATTATATACATTCGACATTACATAGCATTTTTAGACCCTCATCAACGTCACATGAAAAAAAGGTTTTTTTTCATGTTTCCTTTTGCACAAAGTCTCGCAATAAGAAATGCCATTTTTTTCTATTTCTCGTTCTCATTTATTTTTGTACCTTTTGCTGCTTCTTCATCTCCATCTCCATGAAGACTTTTGATATCGAAATGACACGTAAAATAATAATTAGAGAATGTTCAGATGATTTTACTCAAGGGCCATCATCAATGGCTCAACATTAATTTTCTGTTTTTATAGATATTATGATAAACAGACAGATTTGAACTGTTGATCTGATGTTGACATGAAACTTTTAATTGGCTTAAAAAATCTTCAATCATTCCAATCCATGAGGCATTTAAAGATCCATTTATGAGTGGGTGGGTGTTGTTTTTGTTTTATTCATTTCCACTAATTCATTCATTCAAGGTAACAAAATGATAAACAACATCCAGCTTCACTAAATTTGAATATAATTTTATTTTTTCATTTTTTGGAATTTTAAATGCGTGTGAAATAAAAAAAATTGTCATCGTTATGGAAATATAAGTTTTTGCCACTCAGCTTCATTGTTTTTTCAATTTATGATGCATTTATTTAACGGAATCGGGTTGTTGCTAGAGGTTTGACAAATTTTTATGGGAATCAATTTAAAAATCGATGCTATACTTTTGATGATTTTCTATTGATTCTATTTTGCTGGAATTTGTACTAATCAGATCATCTCTTCTTCTATTGCTCAATTCTAGGTCTTTTTGAACTGCGAGGAGTTTTAAGAGGTTTTGTTGAGATAATTCATAAAGATTATGCATTATTTCATGAGTGGACTGTACCAATGAACACAATTTGCTGACAGCTGTCACGATATCTTCCTTATTTGCTACCAGGCTCATAACTTCATTGACACTTTCATTGAAACTCTCCTTTATTCCAGATAAACAATCGATTTCCTCGGAACTTCCAAAATTAAGCATGTCCATAGTAATTTGTTGAGAATAATTTACGCGCAAAAAAAAATTTCTTTTGTAAATTTTCCGAAGTGATTTTAGTGACTTTATTGATATCAGGCTGGCTGTACTCGAACACTTTGATGCTTCAAGCAGTTGTCTTAATTGTTTTAAGACAGATTAAACACAAAACTCCATCTATTTACTACAAAACTTAATAAAACTAAATATGCTAACAGGTTAACCTGTCTTTCTTCTCTTCACTAAAAATAAAAAAATTCTGAGAAAATATTTTCATAAAAGAAGAAATGAATAAATCTACGAGTTTCATTTTCTTCAGACATCATAAATTAACTTTTAAAAAACTGACAGCAGATAAACAACCTTAATAATAAATCAATCGTTGTAAAAAATGCGCTTCTTCCACCAACTCCCTCATGAATATTATTTCCCAATTCATTTATGGATATTTTTTTATATATTCATGTGGGACTTAGCAGCATACATTTATAAATATATAAATATTATTTCAGTTATAAATAAATAATATATGAAACTGAATAATTATCTGTTAATGCAAACGGCAGACAAAAAAAAAGCAGATCATCAAACTTGTTTCTCATGAGACAATAAAAAGTATGATAATAACATTATCTTAAGATCATAATGGAGATATGTTACACACAAATAAAAGCTAACAAGAATAAAGGGGAAAAAGGGAACCAAGCAGCAGATCTAAATAATTAATAGCTCAATTCATATATGCATGTAGAGACAGAGACATTTGCCTTTTCATAATTTACAAATTAAACACAAATTTATGAGATACTCTTCTTTTGTACAGACAACACATAAATACATTTGTGCGGAACATAAATTTATGGCTTATTGTACAATATATGGTGCTTCTGTTTTGGTACGTTTTAACACTAAATTTATCTTTTTTATGCTGTTTTAAGTTAGGATTTGGATGCTGGGATTGAAAATGGATATGGAGGGTTAAGGGCGCATTTTTAATAAAGGGTTAGTCCTAAAGTCATGCGTCATCTTATCATACGTGTGTCTAGTTTGACAAAAATAATATAAAGCTGCGTGGTCAGGAATTTTTCAAGGGAAGATTTTCAAATTTTTTGTATGGAAAAATTTAAGGGGGAATTTTAGTTTTTTCTCAAAAACCGTAGCAAATTGAAGAAGTTTTTCCATCAAGATGGGGATTTTTCTCCTAATCCTCTCCTCTGGCTACGTACCTGGTATAGAAACTTGACCTGAAACAGTATAAGAAAGGGACGTAGCAAGAAGTTTTTTAAAGGAGGGTGCACAATTTTATTATTTAAAATAAATATAATGCTTTTACTAAATTTAGACATTAAGATTCCGTGAAAAGTCTTCATCATTTTTTTTTGCAAAAAATTTAATTTTTTCGGTTAAAAATAAAAATTAATTTTGAATTCGAGGGGTGCACCCAGGTATTTAGGGACTACCCCTGGCTACACCTTTGATCCAAGGGATATCAGACTCTGTTTCTAAAATTGCTATCAAGATGAATTTTTACTATGTATGGATGTAAAAATGGTCAAAGGCACATCGGACCTGGATAAATGTTGCAACCTTGTTGTACCACGTTTTCTTTTTTCTATGTTAATTTTCATAAAAATTTATAAATATTTCCATAAACACTAACATCAATCTCAAATAATTACACTTAACACAATCCAACACTTTCATTCCTAACAGCCATGATCCATCAGGATTATTTTTTCTGGAATAAATTTCCTCATCAAGAGATTAATTCATAAGACGATTAAAGCGACAAAGTAACATCATCACAGACAGCACTTCAGATAGCATAAAAAATACGCTTAAAAATTGGGATTTTGTCGCTTTCCTCTTCCTCATAAAGAGCTATACAGCTTCTCTCCGTTTATGCAATTATATACGAGCTTGAAATGAATATATCATTTTTCATACGCTCGCAGCAAAGTAGCAACAGAAGCGTTCAAAATGTTGAACTATGTGCGATTCGCTTACGACTATTATATTTTCTCTATTTTAATTCTTTTTTGTGTGTATTCGGATGATACAAATGAGATAATAATAAAATCGAGAGAAATATTTTTTCATTATAACTGTAAAGTTGTCGATGACCCATTTGAAATTACAGTTCATAGGTCATTGAACAATTCAGTGCTTCTGTGAATTACTAATTTTTATCTTCATTTCTTTCTTTTCGGTATGTTCATTAGGTTACATGTTGTAAGCTATATTGTAAATCACAAACGACTTACATTAATTAATATAGTTTTTGTCGCTTGTTTGTCTCATGTTTTGTGAGGATTAAAATTAATCTTATTAATTGAGATGACGTTTGTTATGTTTTATTGCTGTGTTGGCTAGCTCATGAGAGGGAAAATTTTATGGAAATTTTATTCATGGCTGAGTTAAAGCAGGTAGAAAATTTATTCATTCGTATCTAGAAAAATTAATTCAGTTGTCTGATTGTCTGAATAAGGAAGCTAGAAGTGATAGGTCTCGTATTCAGGGGCTTAGATAGAAGTTGTGTTTTGATTTTTTTGTATGAACGGTCAAATTTATGGGGTTTTTTTAAGACTGGCTTCTCCGTCGAGGGAGTGTTTTGGCTGTCAAAACACTGGCTACACACCTGCTTGTTTTTAGCTTCAAATGTAGAGGATTGCTTGTTTTAACTTCAGTTGGTTGCCTTGTTTAAAGATTTCGAGACACTTGTATTGGAATCCTAACACACTAGTTGTGGAATAAAGTTTAAGACACCTGCACCTACTCCTACCCTACCCTAGGCTTTACACCAGCAATAACCAAGCATTATCTTTGATACCGAGAAACACAGCCCAAGAGAGTTCAAAATTGAATTTTCTATTAGAACAAAATTCGAATCCACCATAAAAATTTGTGATGCACGAGAAAAAAATACTGACCCCACTGGAATGTTGATGCGATGGTGCCTTGATGACTGTGATGTGCGTCTCGAGTTAACTACAAATCTTTTAATTCTACTAAAACGTACTCAGCAAATAAGCTAAAAATTCAACAATAATTAAAAATGTACCAAATTCAATAAAAATCCAGACTAAAGTCGTAAAATCAAATCGAACTCTTTTCAATCTAATTTAAAAGGTCAAAAATCAGTTTTAGCACATTAAAAATTTCTCACATTCTTCTTTCTTCATTGACGTCTTACCTTTCTAGTTCAACGAAAGAAGAATGAAAATTATACTAAAGATAACGACTTGATTTTTCGTTACTTTCTCGTACGTATTGAATGTATCTACATGTGTCTATTGGAAGCACGTAAAATCAATTATGACTTCTGTTGCTCATTCCATTGTTTTCTTGCTCTTTCTCTTTCTCTTCCTTTCATTCAACACAAATATATGTTTGTGAACTGAATATGACATAAATGTGCATTGCAGCATTACAATCTAGTGTCAATGCATTAAACTGTTGACACATAAATTTCTCGCAGCATTGCATTTAATGCACATATTTCTTCGCTTTTGATGGTCCATTTGTTTTCGTAGGAAATGAAAGTACCAAGGCTTGGCTGGCGGGAATAGATATTTATTATTTATTTAAAGAGTGAAAGTGTGACGTGTCAAAATGTAATAAATTTTCGAATGTGAGATTAGTTATGTAACCTGTCAATAATTCACACCATGCTATTTACGTAGAGTTCATTAAATAGCTTAAAGTTGTTTTTGATTTTATCATTGCTAATTGTTTGTAAACAACAGATTTAGACTGTATAAATTGATTGGGGATTAGGCAATGAAAATAATGAATCTACAAGTTGTAGATAGGACACATGCTGTTAATTCAATTATTTTTAGAGTTATTTAAAAAGGTCTTTTTATGAGAAAAATTGTATCACTAATTAGACGCAGAGTTGTTAACACCAGTAGTCTGTGTCTGAGTATCTGTAGCAAATCTACCATAGTTGGTGCTTATTTACAGGAAAAATCATAAGCACAGATGGGTTTTTGGGCTGATTCCTGTAATCTGTGTGAATCTGAGGATACGTTGTAAATCTATCACAGGTACTACCTGTCGCACAGTATAAAAAACGTTTTTCGAGGGGGTTTTATGTATTTTTTTTTGTTTGGATGGCAAAATTTAGAGGGGGGGTTATGACTTTTTTCTCAAAGACCCCATAATAATGCAAGAGTATCAGTGGCGCATCCAGCTAAGGGCACTAAGAGTCCATTCGAACCAATCGAACCCTCAAAGACCCTAGAAAATTGAAGTAAATTTCGGTCGAGGGCGTATTTTGACCCCAAAAACACCCTCCCTGGCTGCATATTACAAGAATTAATTTTTACACGAACCGTGTAGTTCTTGAGAGAATCAGGTGAAAATATATGATGACCAGAAATCAGTCACAAAATGGAATTTAAAACCAAGTTTTTAAAATACGATCAAAATTTAATTTAAAAATATTTTAATACGGTTAAATTTATTATCAACTTTTTCAAAGCTCCAACCTTCACAAAATATTGTTTCTACTAACTTTTACCATCCCACTAAAGCTATTCATTATTATTTTCCATCTCATTAAAAATAATTAATTCTAAAAATTTCGACCATAACTCAATTCACATTCCACGCTGCTCTTAAATTTCAATTTAATATCCGAACCATTAACAAGTTCTCTCATTTTTAAAATTACATAAAAACAGGATATTCTCATTGGAGAAATTCACTGATTGTGATGATTCGACAATTCCACTGATAACAATAATTGAAATTAACATGCACAACACATATTCATAAAAATCAATTGCCCATCAGAAAAAAAAATTCTGTCGCGTCATGTCCAAACCATGAAAACTTTAATTTTCATTCTCTTGTTAATGTGCAAACATTGTAAGTATTTTTTAAAAAATTGAATTGACAGAGAGAGAATCACGTCTTCCAAATTGGGGAATGAGGAAGTATCAAGGCACATAAATTGCCGAAAATACAATTTTCATCTTTTATGAAAGGACGGAAATGATTGTGGCAGCCAAACAATGAGTTCTATTAAACGAAAATTGACATGAACACATGACATTGTTCAATTGTAATGTAATCTAGCATCAAATTGTCATTTTTCACTTAATTATATTGTATTTTATGGATGAATGGTTTGAAGTCTATTTGACTGATCATGACGATTGTGAATTCTGTGTTTGAGTTGTGCTCTGTTTGGTTTCGAGATACGGGATGATGGTATCATATGGAAAGCATTTTTTTGAATTTTAATGACGATTCTCTAATGGGAATTGTGCAATGAAATTGAACATTCATCAATTAAAGTTTTAACATGATAAGCTGGTATGAAATGCACTTTAATTGCATGCATGGTGGTCAATTGAAGTGCATTTTTTCGTGATTTGGGAAAAGATTTAGAAAAAAAATAAAAACGTATTGGGCAAGCATTATTATAGACTTATCTTGTAACAACCCCCCCCCCCCTTTGTTCCTTCTTAAACTTTAGATGTCAAAAGTGAATCCTGACCCTTCTGCATTCAATTTGAAAAAAATTCAAAAATTTTATCTGCCCTTAATTTTTCCCAGCCATCAAAAACATCCAAACTGATCCCAAAATTTGCATCAACTTTTGTAAATAGCAATTTCATACCTCTTATTTAAAGTACATCCAAATATTCAACACAATTAGTATCTCCGTGAGTTTTTAGGTGAAGCATGAAGTTCCAAGCTGCACTGTGCCTTTTAATTATTGCAATTTCATTATCAACAATAGATTGTGCGGTTGTTCCTGTATTTTACGAAAGTACGCTTGTTTAATAAAATAAATTATAATAGATCGTATCGAGTTTTGTTCAGTTTTTATGTGTCCGAACACTGTTCTGCATAAAAATTAAATAATTTTCATAAAATATTTCAATAATTCCTATAAAATAATTTTCAGAAATAGAAATTTGTGTTGATGACGATAAAAGAGCTGGATTCATTGATTTTTCGGAATTTAAAATTCTCATTGAAAATGACACGCACACATTTGCGAATGGAACGTGGAAATTTTTGAAAGAAGTGAAGAGTCCGTGGAAGTACACGTCAATAGCTGAGAGGAATACTAGAGGTCAATGGATTATTGAAGCATTGCATCGTACTGTTCCTGACTTGTGTACTGAAATGCATAATGCGATGCAGCCTTGGTACTTTTTCTTTCGGCATGTACCTAAATGTCCTCGATTGGCTGGGGTAAGTTGGCAAAATATGCAATCAAGCTATTACAGTTAAAATCCTAAAAATTTGACCTGATAGAATAAATTTCACATTTTTTAAAATAATTTTCAGAGCGAATGGTACTTTAATATGGTCCATTTAATTTTACCATCATATGTTCCACGTAGTTATCTTGGAAAATGGCGTTACACTCAAATTAGTGAATTTGTTGTTGATAATGTTGTGAAAACTGAATGTGCTAGAGTTTATGCTGATTTATATGATGAATAAAAGATTTTTAAATTTTTCTTTGATTTGATTTTTGTTAATTTTTGTTTAAAGTTGTATTTTTTAAATATTTTTTTAAATTTTCTATTTTCTAGTTTTAGATTTTCTAAAAAAAATGTTCAAATTTTAAATTTTCTAATTTTTTGTAAATTTTGCTTTTTTAAATTTTTAAAAATTTTACCTTTTTAAATTTTCAAAAAATTTCCTATTTTAAATTTTCAAAAATTTCACTTTTATAAACTTTTAAACTTTTTAAAATATTCACTGTTTTCAAAAATTTTTCCTATTTTAAATTTTCAAAAATTTCATTTTTATAAATTTTTAAAATTTTCACTTTTTTAAATTTTCAAAAATTTCACTTTTTTAAATTTTCAAAAATATTTTTAAAAATTAAAAAAATCAACTTTTTAAATTTTTTAAATTTTAAAATAGAAGTATTACGAAAAATGTACTAAAATGTTATAATATTATATAAACTTTTTTGAGTCACCAAAAATAATTCAATATCCATTACACAGACATTTTCACCAATATTTTCATGCTTCAATAGTCAAATAAAGACAAAATATACACAAAGCAACATTTTCCCCTTTTTGGTTCCAGAAAAATTCAACAAAATATCTATCGGACCACACATTCGATGTTCTATTCTAAAAATAGAAATCGGAAGAATTTTTATTAATACTTTTTTTACGGCTTATGTTTTTCCATTTCATAACCGAATTGTTGATCCATATACATTTAGATTGAATGTTTTAGTAAATAAAAGGAATGAGTTAATTTCTAAAGAGCCATAAACTTCACGAGAGCTATCTATGAATAGTTTTTCCCTGCTTAAAAACTCAAAGCCTTTAATTTTGTGATTTATTATGGACAGATTGTTTTAAAATTACGCTTAAAAAAATTAATAAAAGCAAAATATTTTCGGTTCATTTTCTAAAATTGATTTATAGCCGCTCTCGGATCATGTTTTTTAATACCTATTTGTATACATAAAATTATATATTCGGATATATGAAATTTATTCTTTGGATTCTCATTTTACAAACATTGCAATGTCGGAAACCATTAAAATACACTCAAAAAAATCCCAATTTTCTATGCGAGCAAAACATTTTCATCAGACGGAAAATAATTTCAAAAACAATAAAACACTCATCACAATATGAATACATGAATTGCATATTTGTAGGTATTCAGTTGTTTTTTGCTGCTTCATATATGAATTTTTTTCAATTACAAGTTCGAATGAATTTTAAATTTTTTTTCTAGATTTTTCAGGCACAAAATGGGATTTTGTTAAGCACTTTTGATTTCAATTTAAATGTTTTTGGATGAAAGCCTTTCAAAAATATATTCTAATTGAGGTTATTTAAACACATTAAATGGCAAGAGGTCTAGGACTGTGCGGCATTCCAAAAAATGATTTTTAAAAACTTTGTAGCTTAACTCTTTATTAAAAGTAGCGAAAAAATCCTAAAATTTATAAAAATTCCAAATTTAAGCATATCTATTTCTATCATTTTATCCTTGATTTCAAATAGCAAACACGAGCTAAATTTCAAAGGAATCGATTAGTGCAACTTTTACCAAAGTCAGTAAGCTATTTATAGTGAATATCCGTCTTTATTGATTTCAAATTAGCGATAGTCAATAAAGTAATCGGATTAATTATTTTGCATGATTAATTATTTCAGGCACTAGCTTTTTTTGCATGAGAGTATTAAGAGAACTGAAACAAAAATAAATCCTATTCAGTAGCTGCACGAAAGTCAATTGATTGTTGAGTTGGAAATAAAATGAGTTGGATTATTAAATATTCGATGAAATTAAAGAGAAAGGGAATTATCAGGTTTTATTTGGATTGTTCAGAAATGAAATATGAACAAATTAAGAGTATAAGTTTGAATTTCAAAATTTAACTTTAGCTCGTTTAATAATTATGTTTATCAAAAAAGACAGATTTTTAAAGGTCATAAAAGATGAATTGAATTTTGTCACACAGATACAGTCCCATCTAGTTACAATTACAATAAATTTTAGTCAGAGTCGTATCCAGAAGTATCTTGGGTGATGAAGCACACCCCTCAATGGAAATTTTCTTCAATTTGCTAGAGTTTTTGAAAAAAAATATACGAAAATATTTTTGGTTCTATAAAAAAAATTTAAAACACCCCCTCGAAAAATTTCTGGTTACGACCCTGATTTCAGTTTTCTTCATTTGTGTTGTAGTAGGAGTGAAATCATAGACTTTTCATAGGTATCTTATATCAGAACAAAAAAATATTTTGTTTTCAGCCTTTTAAAATTAAGCTAAAAGGAGCATGATATGTAAAGGTACCATACTCGATATCTATGTCAAAAAAACAATCTAAGCCTAATTCAAAAAGGATCACATAAACAATCTAATTACAGCCCACATGTAGTACTCACATATAGCACACATGTAGTACTCGTAATAGATATGCTACATTATTAATAATAGATCTGCAGATTTTCATAGTTTTTTAAACTCAACATATGCCTGTGATTCTGCCTGTGAGCTGATAATATATGTGATAGATTGGTCAGAGCAGGAGCGTAGACAGAAATTTTCATTTTAACTTCACATTAATCCAATGCTATTCAAACCATGGCGACACACTAGTGTGTTTGACGTGAATTTTTGTTTAAATTTTTACTGTTGCTCCTGTTAAAAATTTTAAAAATTACTACGTTTTTGTAGAACATAATAATTAATAAGTATAAATTTTGGAAATATATAAAATTAATCTTTAGATTTCCGAAGAATGGTTGGCTCAGAGATAACCAGACTCTATAATTATAGTATATTCGAATTTTTGACCTCATTTAAAAGTCACTAACTTTATCTTAATTTTTCTTTTCACTTGTTAACTATTTTTAATATAAAATGTGACATTATAAATATTTTTTTGCTGATAGTTTTATGTACAAGTCACTTAAAATTTCAGTCAGATCAGCACATCAGCATGAACTCGACAGCAAAAAAAGCAAAACTATTAATGAAAAGCAAATATTTTAAGTGGTCGTTCAACACTACCAAATGACACCCAGCTTTGCTCTATCAAAAATTACCATAAAACCATCTCATCGTCTCCTATTAACAGACATTTTAAAAGAGCAGAGCAAAGAATCAAAGAGTAACAGATTATAAAGAGGAAGAAGAATACTTACACAGACATAAAAAGGTTGACACTTGACAGTGCGTTTCTTTATATTTTTATTGCTGGAATCACTATGCTCTGGTTACAATAATTCTCCAACCCGCTATTGCTGATGCAGAAAAGAACAGAATAAAATAAAATAATATAAAAAATGAGGAGAATTCGAGTCATAAATTCATTTCATCATTTTATGGTGTATCATAAAAAGCTGCTGAATTTATTACTTCAATGTGAATTGATGTATAAAAACCACAGCATTGCCGACTGTATGATATGATGCTGCTATGTTTCATACATAAAATTCATACACATCTACATCCACATTCATATTATAATGAAATTCTATATTCATTGAGACTGCACTTCCCGTTACTTTAAATTAAAGTTTGCAGATGCTTATGTATATATCGTTTGAAGTTTTATTAGATTTTCTAGTTTTTTTTATGTGAGCATATATTTTCATTGTTTATGATATTCAGTGAATTATTTCGTACAAGGACAGAAAAATTAATCAAGGAAAAACGAATGAATGTCTCTGAATTATGAATGAAGGAATTTTGAGTGAATAAATTTTTGTAAAGATAGCTTGAAGCGAGGTTAGTTGTTTTGTTTTGGATATGGATAAGAAATTGCCATTAGCTTGAACGATCAGGGGCGTGTTCAGGGGTTTTGGTTTTGGAGGTCACCCCCCCCCCCCTGAAAAAAAATTCACTCTAACGACCAAAAAATAAATGCCCTTAAAAGTCAATTTCGAGCACATTAGTATACAATCCTCCCTCTCCCCCCCCCCCTCCCCCTGAAAAAAAATTCCTGGATACGCCCCTGTTAACGATATAAAAAAATATTCCTGCACGGGTCAGCCTTGAGCCACTCGAATTCAATACCAAGCTGACATATTTTTTTTTGCTGTTCGGGTAGCATTGTGTGTATATTCCAGTACAAAAGTACAAAAGAGGGGTAGAAGATATAAATTCAGGTGCTCAGCCAATCTGTCAGTGGAACTTCAGCTGGTAATGTGTTTAAATATGCTTCTAATATGGATCGATATTTCTGATTCTGCTTCGACACTCAATGACAAATTGTGTAAAATAATATTTAATATACTTTTCAACGAAGTATGAAAACTTGATCCACTCAAATAAGAACTAAGGAAGAAGTAATATAAATTTATGAAGAGAAAATTATTTGCATGAAAAAGCAATCGTTTATTACTGCACCTTGAGTATGATTAAACTGAACTGTCTAATCAGATGCATAGCTAGGGGGATGTGGAGGACAAATCACCTAAAAATTCTTCAATTTGCTAGGGTTTTGAAGGAAAAAATTCAAGAAAAAAAATCTGTACAAAAAATTCGAAATTCCCTCCTCAAAAAATTTCTATCTACACCCCTGTGTCTGAATAGTGATAAACTTGAAAATTAATCTACTTAAACAAATTTTGTTGTTTCAATGGGTTGGTTGATAAGTATACCCTAGAATATACACTACTCCAGGGGTTACCCTAGGGGTATAGCCTAGGGTATATCTAGGGGTACCCAAAAAATATCGATCAACCTGATTAATGTTTTTTTCTAATTCTAACTATATTTCAATCTAGTTTTGGGCAGTTTTGAGAAATTTAAAAAGAGAACTTAAGTTACAAAAAATAGGCACAAAAAAATTATGCATGCCTTGCTTGACATAAATCATAATGATAATGTCCTTTTCACAAAATTCTAGCCGAGTGTTAACTTAATCTTTCCTAAAACTCCATTATTTGATATTTCAAAAGAGAAAAATTCTAGCATTATACCTAAAACTAGCACAATACATCTCATGTCCAACAAAAAAATAAAGCTTGAGACGAATATGAAAAACGTGCCATTTTCTCTCCTCATATGTGTATTATCACAAAATTATTCAGAATGTCATCATATATAGTAGAAAGTCTATGATGTTACGGCATGAAACTAATCTTGCAGCATTTCTGTCTATGATAATAAAAAAGATACAAAAGAATGAGAAAAAAAGTTTTTCACTCTTGATTAATATGAGAAAAATGTGATAACGTCAACGAGAATGAGATCATAAAAATGTGGATCATGAAAGTTAAAATAAAAAAAGGAAGTGAAGTAAAAAAAGTTGTCATGAGAAATTCAAGGAAGGGAAAAGTTTTTCATCGAAGCAATTTTTCTGTTCTCCTTGACATTCTTTTATGTTCTTTGATGTTTAAAAAAATCACTTCCACTTTGGATGCACTGTAAACATATACTTCCTGTTGACAATAGAAGCCGTCCAATTTAGAATATTGTTAACGAGATTCTGACTTATTGTTTAATGGGAAAATGATATATGTGTGTATTATTATCGTAATTTACTGTCTATTATTTTTAACGTTTAAATGGAAAGATGAGATTTTTTGATGCGGAATATCTTCTAGCTATTTTGTTCTCATCTACTTTTCATATCTCTTTTGTTTTTGTTTAAAATTGAAGCTCAGCTTGATGGAAAATTAGTGAATTCAGGACTGAAGCGCATTTTAGTGGATAAAGTATTGTATTCAAAATTGTATGTCATCAAAAATTCTAGGTGTGTCATAAGGGGTCATTCACTTCGTCCATCAAAAAATGGAATTTTCCCCCCCTTGTCTCAAAATTTTAATTCAAAAAATTTGTTTAATTTAAAGTATTACAAAATCTTAGACCCCCTCCCCTAAATCATGTACGTCATAAGTGAATTACCCCTAAGAGTTTTTCGAAAATGCCAATAATGACTAGTTTTTTCAGACTTGCTCTAAAAGGGTCATGAAACTCAATTTTTGAGCAATTTTTGCATGAATTTGTTACAAAAAATTTTTTTTGGTGTGTCACAAATATTTTTTTGACTCAAAAATGTATTACCAACCAAAAAAGTTTGGAAGACACTGGGATAGAGTGTAATAATATGGAAATTCCTTGGAACTAATTCGAAAGGGTATGCTGCAGGGCTGGCATGAAACAAATTTGACACCAACTTGGCATAATACGACACCATCACCGTTTATGTTTTCCTTTTGGATAGTCTTTAAGTTACCTAAATAACTAAATTTCAAGTTCCCAAACTCTACAATGGGACGTTCATAAATGACGTCCACCAATTAGGGGTTAGGGAGGTCTGAAGTTTTGTGACACCTCCATACAAAATAAACTTTTTTATATGAACACTTTGTGACAGAGAAGTCTAAAATCTCTTTTGGGGTGACGTCATTTATGAACCAAACATTTATGAGCCTTCAAATTAATGGCAATCTACACGAATCCAAAAATGTTTCCTCGTTAATTTACACAAATGCCCATTTGCCTAAAACGCTATCCAAAAATGAATTACACAGCTCATCATTCACCTAGTAACTGCACCAAAAAAGTACTGCATGCAATACGATGCATGCATGAGACAAATAAACACAAGCGCACTCGTAAACAAGATTCCATGGAGATTTTAAAAATGGAAATTGAATATAATCTGTGGCATGCTAGAATTGTGTTTCAATTTTCTCGACTAAATGTAAATGCATGTATAGATTACAGTTTCTATAGATCGACTCCCCACCGTGTCAATGCGTCTTACATTTCTAAATCTGTATTTTTCAACACTTGCGGCTTTTTTTTCTCTTCATTTAATTTTTAAATTTCATTTCATGACTTTTCATTTGATCTTTTGATAGCGGTTAATCGCTTATAAATTTGTCGTGTATTGTTGTTACATAAGATGATTTTCTTGATGGATTTTATTACACTCACATAACAATTTACTATTTACGGAGATCTTGTGATATTAACAGTTTTATTTTGGACACAAAAAGATTCATAAATGAAATTTCTTTATTTAAAGATTTCTTATATATCGTAATAGGAAAAAAAGCCATTAAATAGATGAATCATCGATGTTTCTTTTTAAAGTAAAACATGAAACTGTGATAATCTTTATGCTTTGGAATTTACGGTATTGAATTTAATTTTGAGCAGCTTTTCTTCTTTGTTGATTGAAAGTTGAAAAAACTTTGAGTCGGTCAGTTGAGTGAATTTGCAGAGTGAGTATTAATGAGTAGGAGAATCAGCGACGAGTCATGTACATCCCGCTGAGGATATTGCAAACCTAATCGATCAGGAATCTTATGTACCATTCCCTGTAAACTATTACTTTATCATTTTGAAGAATTTTGAAGTAAAACTTGAACCTCTCTATGAAGCCAGGCAGGGGCGTAGCCAGAATTTTTTTTAGGGGTTTAATCAAGTTGTTGTACTTTTTTTAATTCTAATGGAAAAATGTTGGAAAAGTTTTTTTTTTTTTCAGAAAAAAAAATATATTTAAATTTTTTCAAGAAAGGGGATCCTGACCCACTTGGACCCCTTTCTGACTACGCTTCTGGAGCCAGGCATTTTCAGAAAGGATGGAAGTTTATCTTTTCTTTATTTTAATTAACCAAAACTACTGGATGTCCATGCCAGAATTACCATTAATTAATTCCATGTCTTCAAGCAAAAAGACACCAAAAAAGCACAAAATTCACGACTGAATATTATTTAACAAAAATGTACATCGCACTTCACAAAATCCTTACCTCGCAAACAATTGCGTAATTTTAAATTAAAAAGAAGAGAAACTTTTCTCGCTTTCGTGCTTTTTGACCGAATAATTTTATTTACAATATAGTTCATAAATAGACGTTATTCTGACAAAAAAGGTTAAAGGTAAACAACAAGTTTTATTTCAATTAACCGTTTTGCTGTCGGGTGACGGAACAAAATTGCTGTATAATTTGATGAAAATTTTCAAGAGTTTTGTTTGTTTTGTAAAAACCTCAAGCATAATTTTTGAATGTATAACAATTAACTTGACAGCATTAGATCTCATTGTTTGTGAAATCAACGTTGGCTTCTTGCCTATGTTGTTTTAATTTTTAAAGGTTTTCATTCTTCTGGTTTTATATAAATGTTTTATTTTGGAGTAATACTGAAAATAGCTGAGAAATAAATTATTTATGTGAAAAAAAGATCTTCAAACTTTCTTAGAAATAATACTTTTGGTTGATTGTTTGTTAGATAGGGTGACCATATAATTTACATAATACAGGATATTCGATTTTTTTTTCAAAAATATAGGACATAAAGCAACAGATTCTAGATGGTCACCCTATTGTTAAATAACATAAATTTGAAATAGGAGAAAAAATTTAATTTTGAGTAAATTTTTTTGCTTAATTATTTATTGACTGACACTGGAGGTTTGGGATCAAAAAACGGTAACTGACTGATTTTTTTAATTTACTAAAATATTTTTTTCTGAAAAAGAATCTAAAATCTCCTTCCAAAAATCTCCAGTGGTACAACAAGAAGGCATGAAAAAGACAAAATTTAGGAAGGTGTTTTGGGATTTTTTTTTCTCAAAAAACCTTAGCAAATTGAAGAAAATTTCCATCCAAAGTGGTGTTTTATTACCCAAATCACTCCCCTGGATAAGCTTATGTTTGTTGCGCCACTGCTCATCCAATCCAGTTGTATAATATTAAATGAAAAAGTAAAACTTGATCAAATTTTTTTTTATTATTATTAAACAAATTCGTGAACAAAATCAAGCTGTTTATTGAAAAATAGGAACCAACAATTCATTTCGATTCTATTCATATTGCTTAATATATCCAGTCATAAAATACGAAGCAGCAATAAAATAAGAACCGGCAAAAACGATCTGAAAAGAAAGCGAAGTGCTTAAATTAAATTAATAAATTATGCTTTTAATAAAACCAAACAAGGGAGTAAGGATGGAAAGGCAGGAGAAGGAAAAAATGTTGATGGAGAGGTAATAAGAAAAGAAAAGAGAACAAGTAATGTGTATATAAAATGGAATGTCTTTTCCTACAATATGATGCCAAACAAACAATAATAAATTCTGTCACTTGCAAGTGATATTAATAAAATAAATCTGTTGTAGCTTGAAACTCATTTTCTTTCGCAAGCTGTAAATTGAATGTTTTTTTCTCGATGCTTTCTTTCTCACTGATTGAAGATGAGTGAATAGCGACAGCAGAGCTGGGTGCGAGGCAAGAATCAGACGAGAAGGTGTCTTTCACATTGAATTATCTTTCACTTTTGAGAACATTGACACATGGCATGGCGTTAAATGTGAAAAGTTAGAATAGACAGGATGAGGTTAGATGAAAAGTTTAGAAGAACAAGGGGAAATGTTACTGAAAAAGAGAAAATATTTAATTTTTAAAAAATTCAAATTAAAATTATTAATTTAAAAAAAAACTGAAAACTGTACAAGTTTCTTCAAAAAATATTTAAATTTATCAAATTTTTTAAAAAGTCAAAAATGCTAAATTTCTAAGAAGAATTAAAATTGTTAAATTTCTTGAAAATCGAAACAGAAAATTTTTCTAAATTTTATAAAAAAAATAAAAATAATTAAAATTTCAACAAAAAATTATTAAATTTTCTAAAAAAACAGAAAATTGTTAAATTTTCCAAAAAAATGAGAATTGTTAAAAAAAATTAAAAAAAATTATAACTTTTATAAAAAATTAAAAATTGTTAAATTTAAATTTTAATTTTAATTTGTTTAAATTGTTAATTTGTTAATTTTAAATAACTGAAAATTGTTAAATTTTCTAAAAAAATATGAAAATTGTTAAACTTTTTTTTAAAAAAATATGAAAATTGTTAAATTTTCTAAAAAAACAGAAAATTGTTAAATTTTCCAAAAAAATGAGAATTGTTAAAAAAAATTTAAAAAAACTAAAACTTTTATAAAAAATTAAAAATTGTTAAATTTTTTAAATAACTGAAAATTGTTAAATTTTCTAAAAAAAAATATGAAAATTGTTTTAAAAAAATTAAAAAAAGTATGAAAATTGTTAAATTTTCTAAAAAAACTGAAAATTCTTAAATTTAGTAAAAAAAATTAATTAAAATTAATAATTTTCGAGAGAAAAAAGCTTCCAAAAAGAGTTTTAAAAATTTAAAAATCATATTTAAGTAAAATTTGGTAAAATTACAGAAATAAAAAAATTCAGAATCAAAATGAAAAATAAGAAAATCGACAAAGAATTTTTGCAATGTTATCCAACTTTTTCAAATCATCAAACCTCCCCCTTCTTCAGTTTGATTGACATAAAAGTAAAGACGAAGAACACAGCAGAGAACGTATTTTAATTGAGAGCTGAAGTAAAATGTAAAATTTAATATAAAGAAAACATGAAAATGCTTTTTCCGATGCTTTAGGAGACGAGATGCCTTAAAGTTGTAATTTCTGTGGCATTGTGGCACACCGACATTAAAAAAAGTTTAATCTGTTATATCAACTTAATTAATTAAGCTCTCGTTTTATTTATTTTCACTTGGCTGGATATGATTAAGGAGTTGGTTTATTTTGGAATTTTATTTTTAATTGGATTGATTGCTTATGATTGTGTTTTAGTAGCTATTTTTAACTTTATGCAAATAAATTTGATTTTGTCAAAAAGAAATTTAAAAACTTTTAGAGCTAATTTCAGATTTATTTGAAATTATAAAAATTATAATAAATAAAGATTCATTTAAAAAATATAAAAAGTTTCTCAACAACCAAAAGAGAAAACTAGTAATACGTCCGAATAAATGCGGTACGAAAGCGCATTTTCCTGTTACAGAAAGCCGCAACTAAAAAAATACATCAATGCTAAAGCTTAAATGAGTTTGGCGTAGCTTCTGTTCCCTCAAAATCCAAAATGACGTCGGTTTCATATTCAAACACAGCTAAGGAACATATATATCAAATTTCAGCTCATTTGGTTAAAGTTAAAGCAAAAATCACTTTGGCGTAGCTTCTAACCCCTTGAAATCCAAAATGGCGTCGGTTCCATATTCAGACACAGCTAAGGAACCTACATACCAAATTTCAGCTCATTTGGTTAAAGTTAAAGCAAAAATCAGATTGGCGTAGCTTCTAACCCCTTGAAATCCAAAATGGCATCGGTTCCATATTCAGACACAGCTAAGGAACCTACATACCAAATTTCAGCTCATTTGGTCAAAGTTAAAGCAAAAATCAATTTGGCGTAGCTTCTAGCCCCTCAAAATCCAAAATGGCGTTGGTTCCATATTCAGGCACAGCTAAGGAAACTACATACCAAATTTCAGCTCATTTGGTCAAAGTACATCAAAAATAAAACTAAAATGAGTTTGGCGTAGTTACATGCCCCTCGAAATCCAAAATGGCGTCGGTTCCATATTCAGGCACAGCCAAGGAACCTATATACCAAATTTCAGCTCATTTGGTCAAAGTACATCAAAAATAGAACTAAAATGAGTTTGGCGTAGTTGCATGCCCCTCGAAATCCAAAATGGCGTCGGTTCCATATTCAGGCACAGCCAAGGAACCTACATGCTAAATTTCAGCTCATTTGGTCAAAGTACATCAAAAATAGAACTAAAATGAATTTGGCGTAGTTGCATGCCCCTCGAAATCCAAAATGGCGTCGGTTCCATATTCAGGCACAGCCAAGGAACCTACATGCCAAATTTCAGCTCATTCGGTTAAGGTATGCAAAAGTTTTAACAAAAAAGTTAAATTTGTATGAAAAATGTATGAAAAGTATGGACAGCAGTCACTTCTAATGGCTATAAGTCAGGAAGGAAGTGACCATATCCAAAATCCTTTCTTCGGTCTGGTCCTAGATATGAAAGCTACCAGTGTGCCAAATTTCAAGTCGATTGGACCTTCCCTGCGAAAGTAGATACGAGATCAGACAGAATAACAGAATAACGGACAAAGCGAGGACAATAGCGCCTTTCAAACAGAGTTTGGAAAATGCGCTAAAAATCTAAAATTAAATTTGATGAGTAAAAATGCAGTGTTAACATAAATTTAATTTATTAAAGATTCATAGTCAGAGAAGTTTTTGAAAATTTATGGAATAACATACAATTTCTTGGAAAAATATGTTCTGCATCTGCTGTTTATAATTACTTTTTGTGCGCAGTGCTGAAAATATTTGTAGAGTAAAAACTATTTATTTAAAATTGAACGATTTAATTTTTTTTAATAGTAAAGATTTTTCTCGAGTGATGCATAATATTTTTTATTAAATATCAGTTTGGATCTTAGTTAGCTAATAATGATCAAACTCTTTTGTCTAGCAGCACAATAGTCTAGGTCAGTGGTCTTCAAACTGTTTATCATGAGAGTTTCACAGCTGTTCCACGAAACTTTTCATGAAATTTCCCCAAGTTTTCCAGTCTAGGAGCTTCCTTGAAAATTTTCGAGCACCAAAATTCAACTGGACATACCCTGGTTTAAATTTAGTTTAAACATTACTTTCTGAGACTCTAGTGTGTCTTCAAACTGGTGACTATTGTACCATGACCCAAAAAAGTTTGAGAAATGTGTTTTGAAATTTTAAGCAATACACTTGAAATGATTTTGTGAAGCACTTGTGTGTCGTGAATCATACTTTGAGCACCACTGACCTAAATTTTAGCCAAAAAAATTTATATTACCTTCCTGAGTGGCAAAATGTAGTCGCCATGTCGACGTCATATTTAATAGTAAGAGTAGAGCTAGGGGATACTTAATAAATTGTTTATAGGAAAAATTTTCGTAACTTGAGAAGTAAAGGTTAAAAAGTTCAAAAATTTGCCGCTATCGTTTAGTAGCCTCTTACAAGAATGCTCGGGTATCTTCCACAAAACATATTTCTCGCTCAACTGAAGCATAATACAATATTGCAAATATACACAAATATTTCATCCTCTTGATGTGATTGGAAAAGGATGATACAACAGAACAACAAGTTGATAAAATTCCAATTTTTCCCCTCCTTCAGAGTATCATTACAATATAAACTTTCCTTTGTAAGTAAAAGGGTGAAAAAGGAAGCAAGTGGAGAAGCTTATCGTCATAACATTCAATATATAAGAGTATTTATTTGTAAAAAGGAATCTTTTCACAACAAAAATTTTTTTTTGACATGATTGAACGAATCAAGTGAATTGAATCGAGTCTAATTGCCTGAGGTAGTTGTGAATATGAAAATGTAATGTGACTGTACGGAAACATAACTTCCTGTCGTAGAAACTTTATAGAAGTAAAAAAAACTTCTTTATTTTTGTGGAATGTTGGGAAACATTTTTTTTTTTCATTTAAAGGGACATATTCAGCACAGAACTGCCTGTCGCAAACAAAAGTTTCATAATCTACTTTGTTGCCTTTCTTTCCTCTTTTCCAAGAGAAATTTTCTCCATCTAAAAGGTAGGAATAAAAAGAGTTACGATAGGAGCTAAAAAGGAAAATTTTGTTCAATATTAAAATTGACGTCACAATGGGCGTTCAATGGTAGGGGAACAAAATCAAAGAAAATGAGAACATCGCAATTTTTTTTAAAAGAATTTTGTCATTGAAAAAAATTTTCATCATAAATTTTCAACGACTTCTTTTTCATCTCATCTTTTCCTCGCTGATTGCGGAGAAATAAGAAATTAGGAAGAAGATATTGAATAAATAATTCGTCTCCAAATCAATGTCGTCGCTTAAAAAGAAATTTTTATTTTCATTTTGAAAAATTCTGTAAGAAGGAATTTTGTTCTCAAAGAAGATTGACACTTTTATATTTAGAATCACTTTGGAAATTTATCTCTTTTTCAAGATTCTTGTTGAAAAAAATTGGTTTTTTTCTCACATATGCCATTTATATAACGAGTACTTTTCAGTTTTTGACTTTTTTGACCTCTCACACCCTATGTCATGTGTAAAGTATTGAAAGACCACAAAAAATTAAAAGTTACAAGTGAACAATGTACAAAGTTACTCTATGCATTATTTTCTATCATTTTATAAAAATTTATTGAATTTTGCACCCCCGTAAAATGCTCCACTTTTCTCATCCTTGTTACAATCTTGCCATAGCAACATCTAGACACAGTCAACATTTTTTTTAAGTTTAAGCCCTAAAACAGCTCGTGCATGAATTTTTGACAGACTTGTCACAGATCCGTCGATTGCAGCATAATCTGAGCCAGATTTACCTATGACATAGGCAGTATCTGTGATAGATTTCCATCAGATACTTAGATAAAGAAGTACTATCTTGCAGATGTCATCAAACCAGTTGACTTCAGGCACCATTATAATCTATAGGTCCAGGGGTGTTTTGGCTATCAAAACACTCGACTTGATAGAAATTTCCAGAGTTTGAAGTCAACTCTATTTAAGTTAGACTCGACTCAAGTCGAATTGGTGTTTTTGATTGAAAAAACAAGAATCGAATCAAGTCGAATCGACTCCACTTCAAGCTCTGGAAATTTCTTTTAATTTGCTAGGGCTTTTGAAGAAAAATCCTAAAACGAATCCCTTGAAAATTTTCTGGCTACGCCCTTGTGTAGGTCTAGTTATGAATGTGAGTTCCGGCGAAATTAAATTATCTTTTTATTAGAAGCTTTTCATACCATAAATTTAACATTATACGATATCCATAAAAGTCAACACAGATTCCAAAGAGAAATTAAGAAAAAGTGCAAATATTTGACTTTGTTGGAAGAAATTGAGCTTGTAAAAAGGCAATTTTACGAGAGAACGGATTGAAGCTTTTTTCTCTCTCCTTCCTCATATCCAAAAAGCTTTTTACTTTTATTTTATACAAAGAGTATCCATAAAAGTATGTACATGCACAAAAGCAAGACGCAAAAAGAGGAAAAAAGAAAATTCCATTAAATTAAATTAGTTTCTATTTTTTTCATCTACAATTTCGCATCAAAAGATAAGTTCAATGATTTTACTGTTATGCTTCATGTAATGTTTGTATGATGTTAAGGAAATATTCTCCTACTCGTGTTCATTTTCGCTTTCTAAATGGCCTTAACATAATATTAAAAACAAGAAGCGAATATGTTGGTGGGTGGAAGCATGTTGCTACACTTTACTGACTGACAAGAATGAGGGCTTTACTCTTTTCTTATGTACATAATAACATATCGAAACGTATGATATTTAAGTATAATGCGTGTATGAGTATATGGATGTGACACACGATGCTATAAGAATCATTCTCATTTTATTCTTCTCAGGAGATAAAAATTAATTGTATGATGGGGAGCTTTTTATGCCATTATTTATGGAGGAAAGGAAAAAAAAATCTGAACTTTATACATTCTTAAAAGACACATGAGGAATGAATAATGTCGTATGGATAAAGGTGTACTTTATGAATTTATTAAATATTTCCTTCGAATTTCAAGATGGTAGGATGAGATTTTTATTATGGTTTATGCTCGAACAGCTTTTCGAGTTATTGTTGGAACTTTTTTATCAGATGATAAAGTTATGAATTCACTGCGTAATACGATAGTAAGCTCTCGATAAAAAGAAACTTGAAGGTGATCCTTTGAAGGAAACGTATTATTGAGCAGTAAAAAGGAAGCTGTGATGTAGATGCTAGGGTGTTGGTGTCCTACTTTAATGATTGTAGGTTCGTTCCCAGGGAATTTTTAGTCAGGTTCGAGTGCTTTTTCACTGTTCTAGCCATCCATAAATAGGGTTATGTTTACTTTTTGCATATAATTTTTTTTTGTTTAAAAGCTCTTATATGATTACTTAAACTATAGGTTTTAATTTAAGATTACTTAAATGTATAAGAATTGTGTTCATAGGTTGCTGTATGAGGAAAACCAACTTTACAAAAAATTGAAAATTGTTAAGTGATCTTTAACGACATTTTGATATTCAAAAATTTAACGTATTTATAAGATTCGAAAAAAAGTTGCTAATTTTTTTAACCGTTATTGCTCAGATTTGAATTTCATGTTTTGTGGCTAGGTGTATTTTAGGTCATACAAGAATGCAGAGTTGCCATGGCATCGATAAGTCAAGGAGGAAGTCGAGGTCAAATACAATATTAAATGAATGGAAAATAGCAACAAAAATAGACGAGAAGGAGAGCCAACATATAATCATATATTCAGGACCATTCATAAATGACGTCACGCAAAAAACGAGATTTTTAGATTCTTCTTCCCTGCCTCAAAATGTTCTTACAATAAATCTTCCTTTATATGTAAGTGTTACGAAGCATCAGACCTTCCTTCTCCCAAAAGCAACATTAGACGTCATTTAAGAATTTGTGTTAGCGACTTTAGTTTGAGGTTTTTGTTTCAAAAGACTATAGAATAAATGTCAATAAACTAGAAGTGAACTCACTTGCCACACCTATATACGTAGCTGGATACAACTATCAACTGACCAGAGTATGTCTACAGAAAAACCAGACTAGAGTGCAAATTAACCTAATTAATTTTTAATATCTCAGTAATTATTCACATTTAAGAACACAAAGTTTTTAATTCAAACTAAAATATTTAATTTATATAAAAAAGTTGTATTAGCAGCTTGAAATAAAATTAATCCATTCAGCATGAAGAATGTAATTTCCAAAGCCCATCCGTTACCAACGAAACGAGCAACAATGCGAGCAGATAATGGATAGTAAAAAAAGAATGTTGATTAACACTCAAAAAACTTTTCTATTAAACTGTGCTTAAAGTTATGTGAATATGATCTCGAGTAACTTTATGTATTATAGCCTCACAGTCATATTTACATACTCATTCAAGTCGTCATTGTGTGTGTCTTTAATATTCCTTAGACAGAGATTTAATATCTTTTCCGCATATTAAGTTTTACCAAAAATGAAAGGAAAAAATTTTATTTCATAAAAAATCATTTGGTTGTTAACGATGATGAAAGGAACAACAAAAAAGTATTTTTAGGGACATGAAAAATATTCGAATGAAGGACAAATTGCAAATGATTTTTGAAGGATACTTGTGAGTATGAAGATGAAATGTAATGTACCATAAAATTCTGTTTAAAACTAATTTATTTTTCCGTTATATTCAGCTCCCAATTTAGCTTCTTTTCCTCTGTCTGACATTTGTACACAAAAAAAGGTTGACAAATTTGTTTTTTCAGACAGAAAATCAATTTGTAGGAAGCGCATTTATTTATTAATTTTGATTATTCAACTTTTATAGTTTTATAGGTTCCTAAAAATATAAAATTTTAATTCTTTTTACATTTTTTCAAAATTTAGATTTTTAAAAAATTTAAGTTTTTAATATTTTTTAAAATTCAAATTTTTATAATTTTTTGAAATTCAAATTTTTATAATCAATTTGTAGGAAGCGCATTTTAAGATTTTATTTATATATTTTTTGATTATTCAACTTTTATAGTTTTATAGATTTCTAAAAAATTTAAATATTAATTATTTTTACTTTTTTCAAAATTTAGAATTTTAAAAAAAAAGTTAAATTTTTATAATTTTTTGAAATTCAAATTTTTATAATTTTTTGAAATTCAAATTTTTATAATTTTTAAAAATTCAAATTTTTATAATTTTTTGAAATTTAAATAATTTTGATACTCAAAAATTCAAAAATTTTAACATTTTCTAAAATTCAAATTTTATAAATTTTTAAAATTCAAATTCTTAACTGTTTAAAAATTTACATTTTTATAATTTTTAAAAATTCAAATTTTATAAATTTTTAAAATTCAAATTCTTAACTGTTTAAAAATTTACATTTTTATAATTTTTAAAAATTCAAATTTTCAATATTTCTTAAAATTAAATTTCAAATTTTTAATATTTCTTAAAGTTAATACTTTTAACATTTTCTGACATTAAATTTTTGATGTTATTTAAGAGATTAAATGTTTTACAAATTTCAAGAAAAATAAAATTAAAGGATATGCTATTTAATTCAGCCACTCAAATCGAGCACATACGCTCCATTTAACTCTTCAAAAATACGCTAATAAAAATATTTTAGTACTTCTTCTCCTTCGTTTATAATCTTGCATCGTCATCAGCATAAAATTCAATCATAAAAACCGGAGAAGTTATAAATATCGGGAGGGAAGTGATCGATAAATTGACTATGAAATAAAGTTGTTCACTACTATCTAAATATTTTTGCTGCTTCATAGTTTTTCTTTCAATCTTCCTCTCGTGCTTTCCATTGAAACTTTTCTTCCTTTTCTTATCGATAAGATAGAAAGAAAAACTTTTCATGCTTTCCTCTTTTTTTATTAAAGATGAGCTTCAGCTACAACTCGAGGGAAGAAAGAAAATCGTACAGGAGGTGGAAAATTGTATCGGGAAAATATTTTCATATAGAAAATGTTTTGAAATGTCTTTTCATTGAAAGAAGGAAGATAAAGATTTGTTGGCATATTGAAGAAAAGCTAGCTAAACGGATATTTCTGTTATGTTAGTAAACAAAAAATTGATGACAGATTTTACTGTGTATTTTTATTCTAGAAAGGGAGTGAAGGTTTAAAATTTAATAGGAATTTTTAAAAAAATTTGAAAACTGGATTAAAAAAATTTGATAAAAAATAAAATTGCAGAATTTGACTTCTTTTAAAAACTTAAAATTTAAAAAAATTGAAATTATAAAACATTTACAATTTTTATGGTTTAAAATTAGAAAAATTTACAATTTTTAAAGTTTAAAATTAAAACAATTGAAATTTAAAAAAAAAACCAAAATTAGTTTAAAAAATTTAAAATTTTAAAAAGTCATTCATTTTTAAAAATTTAAAAAATCATTCATTTTTAAAATTTAAAAAATTAAAATTTACTAAAGATTTTAAAATTGTTTCAATTTAGTTATTTATCAAAAAAATCAGAATTTTCAAATGTTTTAATTTTTTAAAAATATAGTCTTCCAAACGGAAATATTGAAAAGAAAACTACAAATTTTGAAATTTTCTACTATTTTTTGAACGAAAATACATAAAATTTATAATCCTTAATCCTTGTAGCTCACCCCTGAAAAATTCATTTATTATTTTCTGATCAAGTTATTTTGAAGTAAAAAACTTATTACCTAATATTTAAAACATAAATATTTCTCTCTCTATTAAAATCTCAACGAGATTCTTTACTTCTCGGAATTGATGTAAATCTCTCTTAATCTTAAATTGGATTTGGGGTAATTCACTTATGACGTCCATGATTTAGGGAGGAGGGGGGTCTGAGATTTTGTGACACTTTAAATTAAAGAAATTTTTTTGAATTAAAATTTTGTGACAAGGGGGGTTCTAAAAATCCCATTTTTTGATGGACGTCATAAGTGAATGACCCTTTTCATAAATTGAGAATATAAAAAATATCATCAATCTCTTGCCATACACAACTTTATAAATAAAATTCGATGATATTAATATCTGATTTTTTAAAAAGAATATCAACAAATCTATCACAGTTACAGTATCAAAACTGCTAAGGGGTCGTTCACTTATTACGTAACGCTTTTAAGGGGGAGAGGGATCTGAGATTTTGTGACAGTTCAAACAAAGAAAATTTTTCTTTATGAACATTTTGTGACAAAGGGGGAGGGGGGTCTGAAAAGTCGTTTTTTTGGGTTACGTAATAAGTGAACGGCCCCTAAGCAGATACAAGATGTTCTTTTAGACTTGAAGTAAAATCTTTAAATTATTCAACGACCATTTTGTTCCATAAAATTCTACCCTTATCTTCTCGGAGCTTCTTTTTGAGCTTTTCCTCTTTCTTTTTTTCTTTGGATCAGGTTTTTGGAACTAAGTAAATTTTGAAATCGATAAGATTATTTTTAGCGCTTTAGGGAGAAAGGGGTTGTAGAATTTGTGACAGTCCAATCACAAGATTTTTTTTTCATTGGAGGTCAAAAAAGTCCGGTTTCTGCGTGACGTAATTTACAAATGACCCCCAAGACGTTTAATTATTACTTAAAATTTTAGACCCCCTCATGTCACAAATTTCAAACACAGTATCACACAACCTTAGATTTACTTCATTCAAACCCCTTCAGAAACTTCAACAAGCTTTCATAAAATTCTATAAAATACTGAGGGTAAGTGAGTTACCCTTTTGCTAATCATGTTCTAACGAAAAGGATTTATATTGGATGTGATTCGAAAACATCTTTGATGTAAATTTGAAATTATATCTTAGAATTGCTTAGAATAAACGCAATAACTGAAGATAAGCCAATATAAACATTATTTTTTCTGCTGCATGAGAATGACTTATATTAAGATCCATGGCAATCATTCAATTCTTTGTAAAATATTCATGGCATTTTAGATTGAGAGGATATTTATTCTAAAGCTTAATATTGAAACGCTTTTTTTGTGCAGTCACGTCTTTTAGCTTTTCGCGGTTTTATGGATATTATTTTTTATTTTTTCCTATATTGAAGATTCAAAGGAACAAAATCCTACCACACTTTCTTCTTTATGACTCTTATCCTTGCACAAATCAGACATTTCTTTTTCTTTTTGAAAACGTACTAAGAATTTATTCGAATTCTTAAAATAGGACATGATAAGCTTGTGTGTCGTATTGAAAAGAAAAGTCTAGAAAAAAGGGGAAGGATGAGTTTACAATAATTTTGAATATGTATCTAGGTCGATTTTGCGGTAGATTGTGGAAGACTATCTTGTTCTGTTATTCTTGTTTTGTTTAAAAATTCATGATAAATTGAGTCAACAATTTGTTAGCTAGATGTGAGAAAGGATGAGAAACTCAAGACATGGACACGGTTTTATCTGATTTTATTTAGTTCATACCAACGTAGTAAGCTGAAGATGGGGTGGGGGTCCGAACTCCCTTTTATAATTTTATCTACAAGGAACTTTTGTGCTAAAATATCCAGCATTGTATTTGTTTCCATGCAATATACTAAGCACTACTCTAAATCCAACAAAACTCATTTCTTGCTCATATCCACAAATTATCAGCAAACGTACTTTTATCTAACCAGTTACAGAAAATGGCAGAACGTAAATTTTTATCACCCAGTCTCAAATTGTTGCTTAAATGCTTAGCTTATGTATTTTATGCTCATTCAGGGATAGAAAAGAAGAATGCATAGTTTGTTGTAGTTTAAGACACAGTGACAATGATGTGTTGACACATGTTTGGCAACACATACATTTAAAGAAAATTGTTATTTTTATAACTAAACGTGTTGAGCTTAATCGGATTAGTTGATGGAAAATACATTTATATTGAAACTATCAACTATGTGATACTTAATATTAAAGGTACTTTGCAACCAGTATAAATTTATTCATAATACACTCTGGAGAATCTTGAAGGACTCAAAAAAAATATCTTATGCATTTTTAACCGTACGAAAATTTATGGGAAAACGAAAAAGATGCTTCCTTAATTTTGAATCTCATTTGCCATTGCTATACCATTAATACTTGAAACGTTCTTATTTATTGGAGGTGTGAAAGAAAAATATTTGTATAACGAACATCCCAACAAGTGTTCCACATCAATTTCATACATCCATGCTTATTTTTTTAGGCACACTTTAAAGAAAATGAAGATTTTGTTCAGTTCTTATTTGGGATAGGCTGACTATCGACTTTTCATCCAAAAAATATGGGTATATCCTGCCCAGGGGCGTAGCCAGAGATTTTTCACATGGGGGTATTTTTTTATTTTTTTGGCAAAATTTAAGGGGTTAATTAGGTTTTTTTTTCTAAAAAAAGCTACAAAATAAAAACATTTGTATCAAGGGGAGTGTTAACACCCAAACCCCCACCCCCCCCCCCTCGATACGACCATGGTCCTGACTTTGAAATAAAAAAATGTTGGTACAAATTTTATATTTTTGAATTTTTTTGATGACTTTTTGTACTGATTTCCAAATCCAGACGTGGAATTTTTGTCCAAAATAGAGATTGTTTCTCAAAAAGTGAACAGATTTGAAATTGTGACTGATCCTAAAGTATCGAGCCATTTGCGGAAGATTAAAGAATTATCTAGTCCTCTGAATCAGACTAAAATTCTGCAGGAGTGTAACCAGGAAAAATAAAGGGGAGGGGTTCAGAAAAGGATACATTTTGTTAATTCCAACGGAAAATTAATGATTAAACCACAAACTAGAACTAAAATTTTTTTCGAGGGTTCGGACCCCCTTGCCCTTCCAGATCCTTGGTCAGATGAAAATGAGGTTTTCAACAATTTTCTCAAATATTAGAATATCGAAGGTTCCAACATGCTGTCACCCTCCACATGTTCCTATTTTTTTCTCCTTCATAAGCGACGTTTTTAAAAAGCACGTCTAATGTAATGCTAAAATATGATTTTATTTAATGGAAGAAAATATTCTCTTGTCGGTAAGGAATGAATAGGAGAGATAAAGTGAAAGATACCGGCGTATGTTCAACGATAAAGTAAGTAAAAAATAAAAGAAAAAGAGAAAAAATGCTAGGAAAATTTAATTAAGTTTTTCTCATACTTTTCATCATGAACATATTTTCACTTCCTTTTTTTAAACGCAGATTTTCTTCTTTTAATAAAATAAATCAGCAAAGAAGAAAAAGACATTCAGTAAGAGATGCTCGTTGGAGGATTTTTGATGTCATTATTGTCATCATACGAATACGTTTTTAAATGCGAATCATCATATTTAATGCGTGACGTACAAAAAACCTTTCGTAATCTTTCAGCACACACAAAGAAGATGATATCTATTTTAAATATGAAATGATTTTTTTTTCATGCATGTTAAACACGTGTATTTAAGGCTTGAATAATTTTGATTAAAAACCTTTTATGGGAAATGAAAAAAAATTATTTTAAATTTAAAAATTTAACCTATTTTAAAAATGTTTCGGATTTTCACCAAAAAATCTGGCCACTCTAGGGGTCGTTCGCAAATTACGTCATGCAAAAAAAAACAACTTTGTCGACCTATTGGTCACAAATTTTTCAAACAATAAAAATTTTTTTTTGGACTGTCACAAATTCTTCAATCCCCCCTAAAGGGTGACGTAATTTGGGAACAACCCCCTATCAATATACCGTAAAGAAGTGACAAATCCAGTCTATTTATGCTTTAATGTTTTATTTGCCTTTAAGGTCAATAGAAACTCAGAAACATTTTAAATCATTTTTTGCATGAAACTTTATCCAATAAAAAAAATCTTTAAAAAAGATTGCCTTGGTAATATTATGCTGTTATCGCTCGAGTACGTTAATATATTATTAATGAAGTTCTTGCGAAAACAATCTGATGAAAAAATAAACGAGAAAAGCTTTTCTGACAGCAACAGACAACAATTACAAATAGCAGTTTTGTTTACAATTATTTCTGAGAATTGAATGGCTTTTGGTGCTCATTATCACATGATGGTTTTATTAATTTAAGGCGTTAACATTCTAAATTAATTTCGAAAAATCCTAAAAATCCCAAAAAATCGCAAAAAGTCATAGCATATCTTGACATGTCCTTAAAAACTCCAACGGATTCTGAAATCATTTCATAAATATCTCAGGGATTTCTCGGGATTTCTGAGGTTTCATATGCAGAAGTCTTAAAAAATTTGGTCTATAAAGCATACCTAAGGAATCTGATATCGTTGAAACGATTATAAAACTTAAATTTATACACCTTTAAATTTGTATTCTTAGAACTGAAATTTGGATCCATTTAATTTGTTCACTGTTTTAATAAAACCTAAAATCCACCCTCGAAAAAAATTGGCTAGTCCGTTGATAATACGAAAAGCTGTATTCTGGAATCCTTCTGAAAAGCAAAACTCTATTAATTTTATTTATTTATTTAATATCCTCTTTTTCTTTATTATTATTTTTCTTTTTTGCTATCAACAGTGGCAGTTTTTTAAAAATAATTTTCTCTGTCAATTATTAATTATTCAATTACATCCAAAACCTAAAGAATTTAAATAAAATAGGATTGTTATTATTATAATCTGTTTTTTTGGTTGACCAACCCCCCCCCCCCCTGAATACGTCGCTGTCTTTAGCTATTAACAGGGGCGTATCCAGAAATTTTTCGAGGGAGGGGTTTTGAAATATTTTTGTATGGATGGAAAATTTAGGGGGGGTTTTGGGATTTTTTTTCTTAAAAAGCCCTAGCAAATTGAAAAAATTTCCTAAAAGAGGTAGGGGTTTTGACCCCCAAAACCCCTCCCTGAATACGGCCCTGGCTATTAATCACGTTAAGTGTAGACCTGCACTTTACAAAGGATCAGTATTTTTTCAATTATTGGGCTTGCTCCTTTCAAATCATATCTGAATATCATAAAAAACCTAAACAGAAATTGGATTTTTTTGATGTGATCAAAGTTCATTAATATTTCATCAACAAAAAAACACAAATCAGTCAATATTTTATTTCAGTAAATAGATATATTCTCAATTATTCAAAAAGGTTTATCTCTAAGTCCACATGTGGCATTTTTGTGATACGTGATGTGGGAGTCTATTTTGGTAGTTGATCTAATCTCAATGATATTATCAAAAATGATAGATTTGTTTATCAATAAACCACAAAATCCAATTAAATGATGATTTTTTTAATTATTCATTACATTTTCGTGATAAATGGATTACAAATGTAAAAAGTTAGTAAGCTTGAAAAATTGACATTTTTTTGGATTAACTAATAATTTGTTGTTGATATTCTTGGATGTTGATATTAAATTTTGTCTACTAAATTTTAATGAGTATAGACCTTCCTTAGAAGTGACTAAAATAAGGATAAACAAAAAGTTTTCAAACTTCGTATTTTTTTAAAAATTTTAATATAATTTCCCAACGTATGCCCTTAAGTTCTTATTTTTCGAAATTCGAATTTTCGAGGTCCTTATTTTTCGAAGATTGACCGTTAAAATTTTTTCATTAAAAATCTTAATTACTTGGAGATTTGTTCTTTAATATACTTATTAATGATTGTTTCAATATTTCCATATGTAATTTAACACTAAGATAGCTTTTGAGACATTAAAAACAATAATTTTCATGATTTTTCTCAAATCATAATTTCGAACTTTTTTCGATACAAAAAGTCAACATAAACAAATCAAATTTTATTTTAACAAAATCATCACATTTCCAAAGATTTAGACTATTTTTTAATGAAACAACACTCAGAATTGATCGATGAAAGCTCAATAATGAGTTTTAAATCAGTAAATTTATTGTTTACAGTCAAAAATTATATTTTGTAACGAAAATTTTGTATTTGAACTTTCCCACAAAAATTTTCCCAAAAAATTCAAATTCAAATCTTTTCGATAGAAACGGTTTTTTCTTCTAAGGGCACACGTTGGATAATTTCATTAAATTAATCCATTCTACTGTTTTAATTTCCAATCCATTAATACTTTATTTTAATTAGAATGAAATTAATAATTGTCAATTAGTCGCCACTCACAATTAAAAAAATCTGTGATAAAATTAATTGATTTCAATTCAATTTTTAAAATCAGAAAAATCCAAATTAACGTCGATAATTATTATTTTTATATTAATTATAATAATACATGTTGATAAATTACATTATGCAGAAAAATAGGGGAAAGCTGTTGGTGGAATGTGAAACTTGTGGCGGCAAACTTTAGGTATTGGTGATTAAAAATTCAATTTTATTTATGATTTAATGAGAATTATTATTTAATGGCAAGCATTTGCTGATAAAATCTTTAATGTATTTCATAATTTAATTCGTTGAAAATTTCTGTTTTAATGAAATAACCATAGAAGTTGTGGGGTTCTTCATTGATGACCCTTCATAAATTATATTGATTTCCTATGTAAAAGGTGCCTCATATTGAATTAACCCCTTTAATGCTGAACGTCATTAGTGATTTTAAGTGATTTTAAGACAAAATTGATGTTCCAATACTCATCACAATTCTCATGCTCCAAATAAATGCAACAGCACAAAGTTTCCCACACAAAAAAATCTCTTTGATTTCTGAAAAACAAGACGAAATCATAAAAATCTCTTCACAAAAAATAATCTTAAGAACACGAAAAACCACAAACTCATAACAACCGCACATCTCGAAGCTGCAATCTTCATTAATCTTAAAGTTCTCATTTTTCTGTCTTAATCATTAAGAAATTGAAGCAATAAATGCAACCGCAATAAACAATGCACAATAATAATAAAAATATGAAAAACGATATAGAATGTCTTTACTTATTCGTTTATCGAGCATATATAAAGCTGGAACGTTTCTAGAATTTAATTTTTATCTGTTGTGCTATAAAAAGAACTGAAAGAGTAAAAAGAAAGCGAAAACTTCCATTCATCAATTTATTTTTTTTGCTCTTCATCTCTTTTGCTGGATGGTTGTTTGCTGGAGGACACAAGGTTGGGACTTTGTAAGAACCGATCAAGTTTCAATTTTTTTTAAATTCTGAACAAATTTGAAATTTTTTCAAATATTTTGAAAAAATTTAGGAATTTTCAAAATTTTAAAGAGCTCTTAAAATTTTCTAAAAAATTAAAACTTTTAATTAATTATATAATTTAACTATTTTCGAAATTTTTATCACAATTGAAAAAAAACTAAAATTTTTAAATTAAAAAAATTTGAAATTTTAAAAAATTGAAAGTTTCTAAAAAAATTGAAATTTAAAAAAAATGAAATTTTTTAATAAAAAAATTTATAAAGTTTAAAATGTTAAATTTTTAAAAAATTTGAAATTTTTGAAATTTTAAAATGTTAAAAATTTGAAATTTTTCAAATTTTGAGATGTTAAAATTTTGAAAAGCTGAAATTTTTAAATTCTTTAAAATTTTGAGATGCTAAAATTTTTGAAATATTGTTATAATTAAGTGAATATTTCAATAGTCTGTATGCCTTAATTGCTCCATTCTACATATATTTTCCCATTCCGTCCATCCATTCGCACACATGTCGAAATAATGATGATGTAAAACTTTAATGTACGAAACGAGAAGAAAGATTGAGAAGAAGAATGTAATAAGTTAAAGTCCGACAATGATATAAACAATGTTAAGTGAAAAAAATGTGTATTAAGTAGGTTACATCAATTTACTCAACTACCTCGTTTTTATTATCATATGTTTATAATCTCATCGAAGCAGGAAATTGATTCATTTTTGTGGTTTTTCTTTTTTCAATTTAGTAAAAATTAATACAAGCAGAAAATAACAAAATTATACACAAACGATAAACGTTCTAGTTTTTGAATCTTTCTGCTCGAGTGAAATTGAAATTAAACATGAATTTTTTTCAAGTACCATCAAAGATTCAAAATAGCATTTTACAGAGGTTGTTTTCATATGCATACTGACTTGATGAAATATGGAGTTGTGGATGCAATGTTAGAGGATTTTTTTTGTTAATTAAAATTGTGGAAAATTTTTAAGTATTTTATAGCTGCAAGGGTTGTGGCTTTGTTTGCTTGCATATTATTAACTAGTGTATGAAATTTTACGGTAGATTTATGTAAAAGTGTACTTTACTTAATGAGCAATGCTCATTTACTTAAATTCTTTTATTTTAAAAGGTAAAGGCTTTAGTTTTAATTCCACTTTTGCTCTTCAAAGTTAACGAATGCTATGGTGTTTTCTGCATAAAATAATCGTTTATTTTTAACAAAATAGATTCAATACCCCAGTAACCAAAAACCCCAATATAAGACAACAGTACCTTATTTTTCGAAATAAGGAACATCATGTTCGGAAATATTTTAGGTTGGGTCAATAAAATTTTCTGTCACCATACTGGTGTATTTTTTCATATCAAATTTAAAAGTACAAGAACGATTTTATCTTGAGCTTTACAAATATTTTCTAAAACATTTTTGAATTAGAAAAATATTAAATAAAAAAAATTAATTTTAAAAAAATACATGTTGGGGGGGTCCCTTGACTAATCCCCTGCCTTAAAGATTTCTGATGAATTATAAACGGGAGTTGGTTACTCGGGTATACCCTTTAATTATTGGTATACCCTAGGAAAGCCTAGAAACCGGTCCCAAAATTTAAATTTAAACTTGAATTATGTAAATTTTTAAAAGGGGCCATTCACTTTTTATGTAACACAAAAAACTGATTTTTCAGACCCCCTCCCCCATTTGTTAAATTTTCCATGAAGAAAATTTTTGTTTGTCTGAATTGTCACAAAATCTCAGAAACCCCGCTCTTCTAAAAGCGTTACGTAATAAGTGAACGGCCCCCAATAATCATTGCAGATTTTAGGCTCCAATAAAGAACATTCTCTGTGGTACCGTATCATAAGCTGGCCCTCCAGACCATGTAATATATCTGTTTGGGATTATCAAACAAATCCTTATTTTTTATTGATTCATATTTATATTTTAGCCGGAAGCTATACAATATTACATTTATTTATACTATATCTAGAAAAAGTGAAAATGATTTGAACTCAAGTCACCTCAATACAATTTATAATGAAAAGTTGGCGATCAGCCTACTCATCATTGAATGTATTATAAAGAAGAAAATAAAATAAGTCAAAAATTAAATCAATATTAAACAAAAATCTTGATCTAAATTTTCATGGTATCTGGAACATATTTTGTTTAATCCTCACCCACTACAATTGATCGAATTTCCACAAAAAAATTAAATACATTTTTCTCCTTAAAATTTAATCTTCAAAACCATCTGAAAAATTCAATCCATTTTCATTTACAATCTTGACGTAATTCTTCCATGAAAAAAAATCTTTACAACCTCATCTCAATGCCATAAAATTTAATGCAAATGAAATCTTGCCGAACGAAAAAAAAAGATAAATGATTGAAATTGATATCATTCAATCTTGAATCAATAAAGAAGTTGTGTAATTCGCTCAATCATAATTCAATTCAACTTTCCTCACACAATTGAAAATTGAAATTGCATTTTAGATTCTAAAGAATTGCAATAAATTTATTTACATACAAAGAAGCGAGAGTAAATTTATGAAATTCAATTTATATTCTTCATGTCCAAGCTCCTGTGCATTTATTCGTTTAAATTTGCTTCTTATGCTACACTGCCCTCAATTCTCATTCATTCTTTTCTCACAATTTGATTTATTCGAGTCGGGAGGGCATTAAAGGAAATAAAATAAAAATAATAAGAATTACAGACATGAGACGCATGCAGCATAAGAGGAGGAAACTTGTGATTGCATTCCATTTCATTCCCATCATGAGAGTGCATAAATATGCTTGTGACTGCATCCGATTCGATGCCAAAACTATATCATGGTTACAAGCTATTTTCAAATGACAATAATGTATTTTGATGTTGACCCAGCATTTCATCGAGCTGACACACGAAAAAAAAATTTGAATTGAAATAAAAGATTTTTTGTTGATTTTTTGAGCGACTTTTTTGTGTCTATAAGTCCACATAGTCAATGAATTTTAAAAAATATTTTTTAGATTTTTCTGCATGAATTGAACATTTGGGTGTACGGGGGGTTAAGCAGTATTAATGCGCTTTTAACTCTTTCTCTCACAGATTCTTCAAATTTTTGCTCCTGTTCGTTCCGTCATTCATCTATGGCAATATTGTCGATCTATAAATCATACATATGAAAATTGTTATTCAAATCAACTCTGTTATTTAGTCACTACATTCGTCTTCAAAAATAAAATTGTTTATGTGGCAGAGAAGCTACATAGAATCAAACCATGATTTGATTGTTTTCAATTTTGTTGATGAATCCAATATTCTTAAATAAACAATAATTTTGTACATGTAAACATTCAGAAATTTGCGGTTGAAGTCAAAAGAAATGAAACAAGAATTTGATGAACCATAAAAATTTTTTGTTCTTTTTCTCGACCGGATGAGGCAAATTAAATTAATTGAAATAAGTGATTTTTTTTAACAACACGTCAGAATTTTTGTTACATTAAGTGCCCGAGATGTAGGTTCTCTTGTCAGTTAGCTTTGAAAATTTCTTGAAAAAAATCAAATTTTTTAACATATAATTTATAATTTTTCTTAAGTTTTGAAAATTAACTTTTTTATTTGAACACCTTTTCTACTTCCCAAAAAGCATGCTTACCTCGGGTTCACTGATCCAATCCACAACTTTTATACAGCTTGTTTTTCATTTCCAATTTAAAACATGATTTAAAAAAAGAATTAACGAATTACAAGTAAAGCACTCTGTATATGAGGGCATTTTGTGGCTGACCTTACATAACATTCAGACAGGGCAATTCATCACAATTAATTTCGAAGATTCTTATGATTAAATTAATTAATTACGTCATTTGTGATCAGTCGGTTGAGTTTAAAAGAATACAATAAAAATATCCAATTAATTAACGCACGACCACAGTCAGTTGGCTATGAATTAAACAAAAACAGCTGATTTTAATTGAAGAGAATATTCTCATCTTTTATATGCTGCGTAAATGCAGTTCAAGATCAAAAACAGAAAGCGGAAGTGATGTGTGATAATTAGTGACTCCAGCACACGCAAAGCAACTGTCCAAACCGACTTTCCCATGCATTTTAATTTGTGCATTTCCATTATACTTTTTTGCATGACGAGAGTGAGTCGCATTTAATTTAATTGAATTTATAGCATTCTGAATAATTAAAATCACAATATCAGTGTAGCTGGTGTACGGAAAATCATAAAATTATCTTGATTGGATTAAATTTCGCGCAATATATGCATCGCATTCACTTGCTTTAAGCATCATTAAACATTATAATATCAGCACTTGAAAATTCTCTCTTCTCTTCTTATTGTATTTTATTTTAACGTACGGTTTACTATGTAGATATAATATCATGATAATGACTCTCTTCCCTTACTTAATTATTTACATTACTTTAGTAAAATCTATGTACTCGAGTAGATTGTGCTAAATTGCAGTTCTCAAATAATGGCGTTTAAATTATCTGTCTTTGTTTAATTTCATTCTATAATGTATGGTGAACGAGAGTGTATTTTATGCTAAGTGTCTGATGATAGAATATTCATTCAAGCCAAACGACATAGTTTTTAAGTTTAACAATTAATGTTGAGTGACGAAGAGATTTATGAAGTTGGAGACTTTGTTTGAACTTTAAAGTGTTTAGTCCGCAATATAATCTCTTAATTATTGTTGCATTGCATGTTATGTGCTAAAGTAGCTCTGTGATACATTTGTTTAATTCTCTGGCACCCGTAAATTGAGCTGTGTACAAACCTAGAGACGATATACAATTATACAACTTGTCACTTGAATAATATCTTCAAATCAGGGGTAAATTATACAACTGAGTTGAAAAAGCATTTGGAATTGTACTTTAAAAAGTACACCGCAAAGTCTTTAAATAAATGGAATGCATGAAAAATGACGTCCATCGAAATATATATGAAGTGTAGCATTGCTCTAGGGTGTCTGTCCCTCCAGGCGTGTAGCAAGAAATTTTTCAAGGGCGTTTTTTGAATTTTTTTATGGAAGCAAATTTTTTGGATGTGTTTTTGGATTTTCGAGAAACCTTAGCCAGGTCTGATAATCAAAGGCACAAAGGCAATTTTTATTTTAGCTCTAGCCTCTTATTTTGGGGTCTACCACCGATGTTCATATATCAAAAGATTCGTCTTGAAAGTGGCTATATTTTAATGCTATTTAGGGGATTGTGCTCTAAAAAACTAGTCAATATAGAATTGAAAACATGCAAAGGCACGCAAAGACACTGCCTTTGTCATTTTTTGCTTCTATTTTGAACAGTTTTGAAGACCAATCTTCAAAATTTATGTTAAAATATAGCCATATTTAAGACGAATCTTTTGAGATATGAACATTGGTGGTAGATCCTAAAATAAGAGTGCTAGAGCTCTGTCGAAGGGGGTGCATTAACACCCAAAACACCCCCTGGATACGTCCCTCCCTAAAAGATGGTCATTTGTGAACGACTTCAAAATGAAGTCACTCTCGCAACTTATGTAATTAACAATCAATAACTAAAGTTTGAAAATTATTAAATTTATAAAAACTTTTCCTTTCATATTTACGACAAAAACTGTAAATGAAGATGATAAAAGTTTCAATTCATAATGAGCTTAAAAATAACTTTTGCAATTATGATGATGTCTCTTTCCATAAAGCAACCAAAAAAATTTCCATTAAGAACAATAAAGACTCTCTTTTACTCCTCGGTACATTCTTTTGATGAGTTTTTAGTTACAAATTGAAAATGTCGAACAAAATACAAAAGTTTTCATTTCAATAAGCAAAATGAGAGAGCTTTTTAATTAGCAAAATGGAAAATAATGCTAGAACATACAAAACAATTCCATACTCAAATGATTTTAATCACAGTCAATGATGCTAATTTAAAATATTTTACAGCTAGAAAATTTTTATGATGCCAAAGCACATTTCTAAATGAATGGAAAATTAATTGCGAAAAATAATGCTTATTTATGATTTTCAATTAAATTATTTTCCAAACTAAATGAAAAATTTATCATCTGAATGAGAATCGCATCATGAGTTCAGGATCTAAGTTAATTATATGTGGAATGAAATTGGAATTCATATAATCTTGTTGTCATCGCATCCAATATTCTATGAAAGCTTCTGGGAAAATTGTCTGAAACAATGGAGATAGAATAAATTGTGGGTTGTGCATTGAAGCATTAAATATTAAGCCATATAATTAGTTTATTGATACAGAAAGGTGGTTAGATAGTGATTATTAATAAACAGATTTTCTTGGAATATTTTATCAGGCGAGGTTCAAATATCACAGTGTGTAAATTTTAAGACTATTTATTATAAGATTCTTGAAAGGATTATAATAAAAATACTATTTGCAATACTAGAGCTACAACTACTTTGACAACATTCGATGGTAGAATCTGATGGACCATACTATTAAAAATTAAACGTATCTCATAGTTAGCAGCTCCAGCATACCTAATACCCGAATTTTGTATAGGGGGTATATACATTAATTTAGGGGGGGGGGGGGGGGTTTGGATTTTTTTTAAAAAAAAGTCCTAGCAAATTGAAAAAAGTTTCTAAAAAGGGAGGTTCTTGACCCCCAATACCCCTCCTTGAATACGCTTTTTTGTACCTTGTGCCATTCGAGATTCTTTACCAAGCTTCTCTCCGATTAACTATTGCTAGTTCTGCCAGCTAGTTATTTGTGAAACTCATTTTGAAAACGTTATATTTTCTAAATTTTCATTTATTCAGAATTTTAAACGTCTTTTTATTTCACTTTGTGTTTATCAACTGATGTTTTATTTTTTGTATTTTTCATGATTCCTATGATCCATATATTTTACAGAATCTATTTCTTAGTATTGTTATCTTTTTATTGGATTAGGTTGCAAGAAATATAAAACTGAGATTAACGCTTATCAAGCTGCCTTATAAGGCTTTCAAAATCAAAATATCTGATCCAGATGAAATCTTTATCTAAGTTGTATGTCTGAACTGCAACTTCCCTCTCAAAACGCGAACGTAATAAATAAACGTCGTTTTAATTCCTTATCACTTAATTCAAATTACTCTAATGGCAACTTTATCTTATTCATACATACTAAGCCATAAGTTATGGAAGCGTCAATTCTCAGTCAAAACAGATCACAATCTCATCCGTTACAAATTATAATAATATCCAGTCTCCAGACTACTTAAGGCTACTCTCTCTCCCTGTTGCATGCATTAATAATATAATATTTTGTAATATCCTTCCCACAAGAACGTCTAGAACATTTTTTAATACAAATATAACGATAAAAGGAACTTATGCAATAAATACACTCAGGAACTACGGCGCTAAAATACCAAACAAAAAAATTTATCCTTTCTTTCTGTCTGTCTCTTATAATTTTCTTCTTCCCGCAAGTTCAATTTTTGTTTGCACTTGTGGATGTGTTTGTAAAAAAAATAAAATAAAAATATGAAGGAACAAGAAAAAAGAAATTCTTACAGGAGAAAGAAAAACTTTTCAATCATATTTTATTACACAGAAAAGTACGAGAAAGAAAAGTTTTTCATCTCCATTATGGCTGGTTTCACAATTTTTCCTTTATTTTTTCCTCAATCATTAATTTTTCGATGAGCTTTTCGGCAAAAGTTTCCGTAACTCAAAATGACGTGAAATATTTCATCTGATAAATCAACAAAGAAATCGTTTCTATTCAACATTTTGCGTGCTTCTCACTTTAATTTCTTCAATTTTATGTAATTGTTTTTCAGCAGCTTCAGCTATGTGAGAATTATGTAGCAAACATGAAATGACAAGCATTTTACATTTTGGATTTTTTCACATGAAAATTTATTGCTTTGTGTTTCTTTTCGAACCTTTTTCTTTCTCGTGTGTTGAGGTAGATTTCGCAATATTTTATACTATCGTGAATTTTCTGGGCTTTACATAACTAAAGATGGGTATTGAAAGGGGCGTATCCAGGGGGATTTTGAGAGTCAACCATCCTATTTAAAAAAAGCAATTTCAAAACGATTCTACTATCGACTCAAAAAACCAAAGGTAAAAAGTCTAACCTCAAAAAAATTTTCCTTCACAAATGATTTTTTTCCTTCAGAAATGGATTTGTAATCCTTTCAGCATCATGTCAGTGTAAAAATGAGCTCAAACGACATCACTATCGACTCAAAAAACCAAAGGTAAAAAGTTTAACCTCAAATTTTTTTTTTTCGAAAAATCATGATGTGAAAAGATATCAAAACAAAAGTCATGATTCGAAACCCCCAACCCTCCAAAATTCCTAGATACACCCCTGGGCATTGACCTATCAAATGCTAACTATATACTACCAAGCAGTTAAGAAAGGAAAATTTCCTTTAAACTGAAGAAAGTTTCCGTTAAGAAAGTTATCCCCCCTCCATGGCTATGTAACTGATTTCAATACCAACCTTGAATTTCAATTTATTACGGCTGTCTACTTATAACACCCAATTCATGATTGTGTTCAGCTCGGGACTGTCAAACATATCACATCAATTACGCATTTTTTATGCTCGAGTTCTTTTATTGATGATTTTGCATTAAGAAAGCGATGCTGATTGAAAACTTCCTTCCAGTTTTTTGTATCTTTCATTGAGAGTTGTTTTTTGTGTCGCAACGAGTTTCTTTAAATCTAGTCAATAAATTTTTATTCACGTTTCTCACGTGAAAAAGTCTACTGTTTCGCTTGTGCATGCATATATAAATCATTTTGAGATTTATTTCGTTGAGTTTTAACGGCAGTGTTTGTTGAAAATGAATGAAATTTTTGTGACAGAGAGTATTGATTGACATGGGATGATGATTTTAATACTATCAATTTTTAGTACTGTAACTTTCATTATTTTAATCAGTGGTTCTCAAACTTTTCAGAGCGCGACACACTAAAATTGAACCTCCAATGTGGCGACACAGTGATATATTCTTTTGACCCATTTTACACGTTTACGCGTCGTTTTTTTTTGGTTCGGAAGCTGAGTGGATTTTATCTAGTGTAAATTTACTGTGTCGCCAAACTTTTCGCGACACACCTGAAATGACGTCGCGACACAGTAGTGTGTCGCGGAGCATAGTTTGAGTACTACTGATTTAAATAAATATAAATCTGAAGCAATTATCAAATATTTTTGGTCCCATGAGCTATTTGCTGTATTTTTCAAGGAAACTATTAAGCCAGCAGAAGTCAGTTTCAAAAGCTTCAATGCTGTAATTTTCATTTATTTTTCCAGGAACCAACGTACAGCAATTATTTCCTACAACGTGAAATAAGTGAGCTTTGATGTTAATTTTAAAATTCGAGAAACTGAAAAGTTGTATCATAGATATCCCATTTTAGTGAGCATTTTTGCAAAATCAGTTTATAATTTTAATACTTTTTTCATCAGAACACACTGGTCTAAAATCGAAAAAAAAGTGCAATTGAACTTTTAAGGAAAAGTTTCACCAAAATTCTTCGGAGATGTCTCGTTTGCAAGCTGTTATATGTAGGTACAAATTCCCAAAGTTTCAAATATTTTGGTCCATCTGGTGAAGTATGGCAGTTCCTTAAAGTTGATAGGGGGTAAATATTCGAATTTTTTTTGAACTCACTTGATCTGAATTTTCTCAAAAACTACTCAATCAATTCAAAAACGAGCTTCGGTTCCCTAAAGTACATATAAATATCTTTAATTTAGTGTATTGATATGTAAAATTTTTTATGTCTATGTAGAGTTTGGTTGGAATATGTACGAAAAATTGGCGAAAAACCGTACTTTTAACCATTTCGAAAGCCTCAGGACAGGTAAATGAACTCTATAGGGCAGTCTGTAAACAGTTTCTAGTAGTAGAAAGTCCGAATTTTTTAAAATGGTGTCAATCTCGACAATCGGACTGCAGGTTTCGAAGTTATTGCCAGTCAAAATTTGGTAAAAATTTTAAATCCTCAAATATTTTATTATAAAATTTTAGCCAAAATTCTCAATTTTTTCACAAAACATGTCCAAATTCTTTATTTTAGGGTATTTTGACAAAAATAATCTATTTTTGATCAAATTTTGAAGAAATTTTTTAAAATTTACTGAGATACAGGGTACATGTGCTCCCTGACGTCTTGACCCTTTTTCACCTCACTCAAACCGCTATAACTTTTTACAAGATAAATATTTATTAATTTTGTTTTCTTTAGTTGATAGCTTAATACATTACCTTTAAAATGATATATAATACTTGATATTTGTGTATGGTCTTGGTCATGATATTGGCCTTGGCTTGTGACCAACCCCTTTCTGGCAAAATCTCAAAAAGACCATTTTTAGATATAGCATTTAAAAAACAAATTATTCATTGTTTTTGTGTTTTATATGTTTAATTATGATAATTACGAGTGTTTAAACTTAAATTTTGTGTTTTGAAACTTTTTAATCTTTATAGGTGGTCCTTTTGAAAATAGCACCTAGTCATTTTTTTGTAGCTTCCTGTTAGCATCAAATTGTTTCCAAATTGCAAAATTTGAATTTAAATACTCGTAATAGTCATAATTGAACATAAATAACTTAAATACAGGGGATAATTTGTTTTTTAAATGCTATATCTAAAAATGGTCTTTTTGAGATTTTGCCAGAAAGGGGTTGGTCACAAGCCAAGGCCAATATCATGACCAAGACCATACACAAATATCAAGTATTATATATCATTTTAAAGGTAATGTATTAAGCTATCAACTAAAGAAAACAAAATTAATAAATATTTATCTTGTAAAAAGTTATAGCGGTTTGAGTGAGGTGAAAAAGGGTCAAGACGTCAGGGAGCACATGTACCCTGTATCTCAGTAAATTTTAAAAAATTTCTTCAAAATTTGATCAAAAATAGATTATTTTTGTCAAAATACCCTAAAATAAAGAATTTGGACATGTTTTGTGAAAAAATTGAGAATTTTGGCTAAAATTTTATAATAAAATATTTGAGGATTTAAAATTTTTACCAAATTTTGACTGGCAATAACTTCGAAACCTGCAGTCCGATTGTCGAGATTGACACCATTTTAAAAAATTCGGACTTTCTACTACTAGAAACTGTTTACAGACTGCCCTATAGAGTTCATTTACCTGTCCTGAGGCTTTCGAAATGGTTAAAAGTACGGTTTTTCGCCAATTTTTCGTACATATTCCAACCAAACTCTACATAGACATAAAAAATTTTACATATCAATACACTAAATTAAAGATATTTATATGTACTTTAGGGAACCGAAGCTCGTTTTTGAATTGATTGAGTAGTTTTTGAGAAAATTCAGATCAAGTGAGTTCAAAAAAAATTCGAATATTTACCCCCTATCAACATTAAGGAACTGCCATACTTCACCAGATGGACCAAAATATTTGAAACTTTGGGAATTTGTACCTACATATAACAGCTTGCAAACGAGACATCTCCGAAGAATTTTGGTGAAACTTTTCCTTAAAAGTTCAATTGCACTTTTTTTTCGATTTTAGACCAGTGTGCAGAATTGGCTGCAAAAGTAGAGCAACGAATCCTGGGAACAATTCACTGAATTTTTGATTCTTAAATATTATTTACTTCAATATAATCTGACTGTAAATGAACAAAAGGATCTCATAACTACATAGCAATTAATTTAATTCTAATCAGATTTGATACTAATTCCAATATTCTGTAGACATGTCAATGAAGGTTAAACCCATTGAGAATTAATTACTAGAATATGAAAACAATGAACTTTTAGGTAGCTTTACACAACACTTGTATCATTTACTAGTTTTGATTGAAAAATATTAAATTATTAAAAATTAGACAATTTTCAGTTTGGCGTGCAAGCTACCTTGTTTTCTGGAAGAATGGTCTTGATTTAAATGCTCTAGTTTTTTATAAATATTTCAGGTCGAGCTCTTTTGGTGTAAATTCGAGATTTTTTTTCTCAAAAACTTTAGAAAATTGAATGAAATTTGACTTTCAACCCAACCACCCCTAACTTCTGAATGTGATCAGAGAGAGTCATTCCTTGGTTGCAACGAGTTGCAGGAATTAGGGGGTTAGAGGTGGTTGGGTTGAAAGTCAAATTTCATTCAATTTTCTAAAGTTTTTGAAGTACTTTTACAGCGGTAGACAACCAGTCCGCAGAGATTTTAAGACAAAATCTTTTTTTAAACACTCCCCCCCCCCCTCCCAAATTTTCTGGTCAGGCTCTTGAAAAAACCTAATTTTAAGACACTATCATAGCGTAGCTTAAAAGTGTGCTGACTGGTCGTTACACTATGGGCCCAAAAAAAATTTTTTGGAAAAAAAACATTATTTTTTGGTGGTTTATAGTCCTGGGCCTAGGAATAAAGAATCTGCAAACAAAACATTTTTTGGTCCCCCTCTGCACCCCTGGGGGGCCAAAATGTGTTTTTGGTACTTGCCATTTTCAAAAAATTCGTGTGCTTTACTGTGTCAATGGATTTTTTTGAACTTTTTTTTATTTGAAAGGTATATGTAAGAGCTACTATAAAAAATACCAAAAATATTATTAAACCTCTATGTATCAGCTATAGACCCGAAAAAAGTCAAAAAAATGCCATTTTTTGGACATTTTAAGATACTGTGCCTACCACTAGTCCAATGAATTTTTTTAAACTTCTGATTATTATAGCTTGTATTAAGACCTAAAAAACGAGTATACATTGTCTGGGTATAGGATGTGATCTAAGTGGTCAAAAATGGATTTGAAGGTGATAAAAAGCGATTTTTTCACGATTTTTCGGCATTTTTGGACCCTAAGGCCCACTAAATGAACTCGGTCGTTTTTCTAATGCACCTATATTTCAAGCCCTTATAATTTACTATAATATTCAAGAAAGAAAAGTAAAATTTTTGTGGTCCCCCGGTCGGCTAGACCCCCCCTAAGGGGGTCTTTTGAGGGAGTCCCAAACACTATTTTTTTCATAACTTGACATAACTTTATCCAAAATGCCTGAAATGTTCACAGATTACTTAAAATGTCATTACGCATCGTTTTTAGTCAATATTTGTTATCATAGACATGATCCACAGTGCATTTTGACATGATGTGGATTTTTGACTAGGGTCAAAATTTTCTTTGTCATTAAACGACTCCTATCGCCTCAGAATAATTTTTTAAACTATTTCTTTTGCTTTTTTCATTTAAAGCAATACAAAACCTTTAAAATGGTATATAATATGTCATACTTTCATCTCTTCTGACTGAGTTATGGCCGAAAAAATCAAAAAATATTCGGCACTCTCACTTAATTTTTGTTTCTAAAATTCATAAAATGCTTTAAAAAATTCTTTTTGGGCTCATCTTTAATTTTTGAGAGATTCTTGGCGATTTTCTATTTAGAAAGCTATAATTTGGTCAAAATTGCACGTTTTTAAATCAAAACAATCTCATTTGTTGAGATTTCATCGAATTATCTATATTTATTTATGTTTTTGTAACATTTCCAAACAATTTGAGTAGTTTTTGTCAAAAAACAGTAGAAATGATGATTGAGGAATTTATTTTTCGCCATAAAATCTAAATAAATCGCAAAAAATGGATTTTTCAGCATTATTTGTAACACTATGTAGCCTTATTGACTTGAAATAACAACAAAATCTCAAAATTTTCAATTTAGATCGTGTTTAAATGACATTTAGTTTGTTTAGGACAGTGGTTCTCAAACTTTTCAGAGCGCGACACACTACAATTGAACCTCCAATGTGGCGACACAGTGATATATTCTTTTGACCCATTTTACACGTTTACGCGTTGTTTTTTTTTTTTGGTTCGGAGGCTGAGTCGACGCGACCTGAGATGACGTCGCGACACAGTAGTGTGTCGCGGAGCATAGTTTGAGTACTACTGGTTTAGGATGAAAAAATAAGAAAATGAAAAATAATCTGTAAGTACCTTTCGATGAAGTTTTCATTTTAACATTCTAAATCTATTTTAAATGCATTAAAATGTCTAGTTTTTGAATAATTATTTTAAAAAAGATTCAAGATTGTTTACAAACAATCTCTATTCAAGATTTTCAGATTATCTTGTCATTTCAAGTCAATAAGGCTACATAGTGCTACAAAAGGTGCTGAGAAACCCATTTTCGCGATTTATTTAGATTTTATGGCTAAATAGAAATTTCTAGGGTTAGGAAGCATACAGTTTGGAGGAAACATACAGTTTGCAAACAGTTTGTTAATTTTCAAATTTCCGTTAAAAGCAAAGCATGATTCAGTGAAATTTTGGAACTTTGACCGACTTATATCATTTAATTCGTTATTTTCTTTAACTATACACAGCTTAAACATGACTAAAACACTATAATTAAGCAAAAAATTGTAATTTTTTACAAAAAGCTTTAAAGCAAATCCGCAAAAAAATACAGAATTGTGATTTCAGTTTTTGCTTTAATTGCCTATATTTTAACGAAAATTGACAATGATTATGACATTAATCAGCTAATGAAACATAGCTCAAGTGATTCTAGCATTGTTAAATAGTTAAAGTGCTTAATTTTAGCAAAAAAGAACTTTGCATTTTAACGGTTATATTTGTTTTGAAAATTTACTAACCCTAGAAATTTCTCAATTATCATTTCTACTGTTTTTTGACAAAAACTACTCAAATTGTTTGGAAATGTTACAAAAACATAAATAAATATAGATAATTCGATGAAATCTCAACAAATGAGATTGTTTTGATTTAAAAACGTGCAATTTTGACCAAATTATAGCTTTCTAAATAGAAAATCGCCAAGAATCTCTCAAAAATTAAAGATGAGCCCAAAAAGAATTTTTTAAAGCATTTTATGAATTTTAGAAACAAAAATTAAGTGAGAGTGCCGAATATTTTTTGATTTTTTCGGCCATAACTCAGTCAGAAGAGATGAAAGTATGACATATTATATACCATTTTAAAGGTTTTGTATTGCTTTAAATGAAAAAAGCAAAAGAAATAATTTAAAAAATTATTCTGAGGCGATAGGAGTCGTTTAATGACAAAGAAAATTTTGACCCTAGTCAAAAATCCACATCATGTCAAAATGCACTGTGGATCATGTCTATGATAACAAATATTGACTAAAAACGATGCGTAATGACATTTTAAGTAATCTGTGAACATTTCAGGCATTTTGGATAAAGTTATGTCAAGTTATGAAAAAAATAGTGTTTGGGACTCCCTCAAAAGACCCCCTTAGGGGGGGTCTAGCCGACCGGGGGACCACAAAAATTTTACTTTTCTTTCTTGAATATTATAGTAAATTATAAGGGCTTGAAATATAGGTGCATTAGAAAAACGACCGAGTTCATTTAGTGGGCCTTAGGGTCCAAAAATGCCGAAAAATCGTGAAAAAATCGCTTTTTATCACCTTCAAATCCATTTTTGACCACTTAGATCACATCCTATACCCAGACAATGTATACTCGTTTTTTAGGTCTTAATACAAGCTATAATAATCAGAAGTTTAAAAAAATTCATTGGACTAATGGTAGGCACAGTATCTTAAAATGTCCAAAAAATGGCATTTTTTTGACTTTTTTCGGGTCTATAGCTGATACATAGAGGTTTAATAATATTTTTGGTATTTTTTTATAGTAGCTCTTACATATACCTTTCAAATAAAAAAAAGTTCAAAAAAATCCATTGACACAGTAAAGCACACGAATTTTTTGAAAATGGCAAGTACCAAAAACACATTTTGGCCCCCCAGGGGTGCAGAGGGGGACCAAAAAATGTTTTGTTTGCAGATTCTTTATTCCTAGGCCCAGGACTATAAACCACCAAAAAATAATGTTTTTTTTCCAAAAAAATTTTTTTGGGCCCATAGTGCGTTACCTTAAATTACTGAGAATCACATAGGGTTGAAAGGAATTAAGCAATCCATTTGCGATTAATTTGAATGAAAACATGTTAACTCATTATTATTAAATGCTTTGTTGTTGTTATAATAAATATTTTTCTAAGAAGATATAGTAATCGAACGCAATGACATTCAAACATATACAACTGTGTGACTTGAAGTAAGATGAGAATCATTAGATTTTTGTGTCATTCGTAAATTAAACTAAGAACAGTCGAGACGAATTTTAAAGCACAATAAGAAGTTGTCATGGATTTAAAGAACAATTTACTCGCATTTCCACATGAAATCTACAAGAAGTCTTTAATGGATAGTTTACAAAAGGAATCAACCGAAGAATATGAGATAATCTATTCTCATGGATCTGCAAAGGGTGACAATTACATTGGCATCATCTATAGAATTGAAGCAATGAACAAGAAGAAGAAAAGTAGCATTTTAACTTCCACGCAAAAGCGTGTAAGTTATTTAGTTTCGGTCAAAACACATTTTTTTACTACGGTATTAAGACTTCTATCTTTAAAAAAATTCTAATGATGCTAAAAGTTTGCCCTCGCGAGGCTGCATTTTTCTGTATATAAACTTTTTGCACTAAGCATCATCTTTAGTTCCAAAACCTTGAAAAACGTGTTTTTTTGGCGTCTTTTTTGTCCACAAATTTGGTGATCAGGGTCACAGCCGAGCCATGTGCATATGGAAATTTGGTTTTTTTGCCATTTGGTCACACATATCAAGCAATTAGGGGAATGGAAAGTCATTTTAGGAAATTTTGAAATTTTCAGTGATTTTAAGGCTGTCAAAGTTGACAAATCTAGAAAAAATGACACTTTTCTTCAAACGCCTGACGACCCAGGGTTTTTTTCAAACTGGATATAACTTTGTATCTAGTCTTATAGTCCTTTCCATGACGTTTACAAAAATACCCCACATGACTATGTTTGGACTTAATCCTGAGATTCTACAGCACTTTGAAAATCGAAAAAAAATTGATTTTTTTTTTAAAAAAATTGAATTATCATAAAGGCTCTAGATGATTACTGGATCTTATTTTTATGGACATAGAGGCTCTGGATGTTAACTGGATCTTATTTTTATTGGATATAGAAGCTCTGGATGATAACTGGATCTTATTTTTATGGACATAGAGGCTCTGGATGATTGCTGGATCTTATTTTTATGGACATAGGGGCTCTGGGTGGTAACTGGATCTTATTTTTATCGGATATAGAGGCTCTGGGTGATAACTGGACCTTATTTTTATAGACATAGAGGATCTGGATTATAACTGGATCTTATTTTTATGGACATAGGGGCTCTGGATGGTAACTGGATCTTATTTTATTGGATATAGAAGCTCTGGGTGATAACTGGATCTTATTTTTATTGGATATAGAAACTCTGGGTGATAACTGGATCTTATTTTTATGGACATAGGGGCTCTGGATGGTAACTGGATCTTATTTTTATTGGATATAGAAGCTCTGGGTGATAACTGGATCTTATTTTTATGGACATAGGGGCTCTGGGTGGTAACTGGATCTTATTTTTATCGGATATAGAGGCTCTGGGTGATAACTGGATCTTATTTTTATTGGACATAGAGGCTCTAGATGATTGCTGGTTCTCATTTTTATGGACATAGAGGCTCTGGATGGTAACTGGATCTTATTTTTATTGGATAAAGAGGCTCTGGGTGATAACTGGATCTTTCTTTTATGGACATAGAGGCTCTGGATGATTACTGGATCTTATTTTTATTGGACAAAGAGGCTCTGGATGTTTACTGGATCATATATAATTAGAAAGGGGTGTTCTGGATGTTACTGGATCTTATATAAACGGGCATAGAGGTTCTAGATGTTTACTGGATCTTGTTTTATTGGACAAAGAGGCTTTAGATGATTACTGGATCTTATTTATTAGACATAGAGGCTCTGCATGATTACTGGATCTCATTTTTGTTGAACATTTTGAACTATTAATACTTTTTGAGTGCAAATTTGGGCATAAAAAAATATTGATCCACTGTGCATCAATATTAATTTTTGGTTAAAATCATTACCATAAAATTTGTTAATTTTACCAATTATTTATTTATTTTTTTAACAAAAGTTAAATTAATATTTTTCGGATCATAACTATTATCCTAAAAATTAATTAAGTTAACCAGAAATGTTAATTTTAACCAAATATGTTATAAACGCTATTTTATCGATTTTTTGGCTAAAATTTGCATACAAATAGTTAAAGTTAGGTAAAATTATTTCTATGAGTATAAGTTTGCAGTCGCACAAACAAAACTTACGGCCTATAGATATACGTAAGATATAAATAGTTGAATTTACTTTAATACAGTATTAATGCTTCTGTTTTAAAAAAATCTAATGATGCATAAGTTGTGTATCGCAAGTCTGCATTTTTCTGTTTATAAATTTTTTGGATTAAGTATCATCTAAGGGTTCAAAACTTCAAAAAACGAGTATTTTGGGGTCCAAAAATTTTTCGCGGCCTCGTTACCTCGGCCGCATACTTCTACAACTTATTGATAATAATTAGTTTGGACGAAAACTGGATTAGGTTGAGCAAATTTTTACATCCTGAATGGAGTGAATAGGAGTGAAGAATGTGGATGTACAAAACAAACTTTATGATATAATATTAGATATTGTTGCAACTAAAAGATCTATAAGGGTAAATCCACGAAAGAGTTTTTCCAGTAGATTTACTTTTTCATAAAATTCTTCAAAACTATTTGATATTTACATTCGCTTTGTTATTTGATGTATAAAATAAGTCAGCAGCTATCATTCTGTACTTAATTTAGTTAAAATGAAGCTTTAATTAAAGAATTATTGAAGTTTTAAAATATTTTACGAATAATTTTCCAAAAACTGTGGTTTTTCAAATTCTTTTTTCTAACTAAATACAAATATCATATTTAATCTAAAACAAGACAGTGTGGATTGTAATATTTGTTTATACTCAAATCTAACATAAGAGAGCGTGGAAGTTTCTGGCGTGATCTGTAAGTCGTGATTTTAAAACTTATCGTCAAGTTACCACCACAAAACTTTGTAAGACGTTCTCAATTCCTAATCCATGAATCTTTCATACGTGAAGCAACATTTTACGATAAAATTTATCCGATATATGAAAAGTTTCAAGCTGAAAAAGGAATTAATGTCAAAATGGATGGGTTTCATCACATTGCACGTTGTTATAAGTCATTGACTGAAGAACCATATGAAGCACTTTTTCTACAAGATTTAAACGATTATGGATTTGAAATGTACGATAGATTGAGGGAACTAACGCGAGAGCACGTCCTGCTCGTTATGAGAACACTTGCAAAATTTCACGCCATTTTCATTTGTATGAGGGAGGAAAATCCAACATTAATCGAACCTTACATACCAAATGAGGATTATTTTGTCACACAATTTAAGCGAGAGAATTCACCATTCGAGAAATGGTTTGAGGCATTAAAATTGCATGCAATTGACACTATCAGTACATTTGGAAGTGACAAAATTGTGAAACGAGTTCAGTCATTTCTAGCTGAAAATATTTCAGAATTATATGCGAGTTGTGTGAATCGTGATGCTACAGAGCCATATGCTGTATTATGTCACGGTGATGTAAGTTATTTAATTTATTATTCTTATCATCAAGTGTAACATATTTATTTCCCAACAGTGCTGGAATAACAATATCATGTATCGAAATGATGAGGTTTGATGCTGAATTTTTTATATGTGAGAATTCTTTTCATTTGCTCAACATTTTCTGTCATTTAGAATGGAACTCCAGTTGACATTCGATTGCTTGATTTTCAATTGGTTGGATATGCTTCACCCGTTACTGATGTGATGTATTATATTTTTACATGCACATCAAAGTCATTGAGGGATCGATATTATCAAGAGTTTTTGGAAGTTTATTATGAAACACTGTCTGGGTTTATCGTTAGGTAAGTGATGGGATAACGACTAAATAGTCTAACTCAGCTCCAAACTTAATTTTTTCTCTAAAAAATACATCACTTGTAAAATCTACTTGACACCTCAAACCCCATTACATGCAAACTAATTTTCTATGAAAAAATTGTCTGACGGGGATTTTTTTCTCTACAACCCCTAAGGGTCGTTCATAAATGACGACCAATGTTAGAGGGATGGACGTCAGACGCTGTGTGATACTTCCATACAAAAGAAAAAAATTTGTTTGGTAATTTTGTGATAGAGTATGACAAGGGGTTTAAAAATATCCTTTTTGCATAACGTTATTTGTGAATGGTCCCTTAAAAACTGAAAAAGTTGTAATCCTCTCTGGCTACTTGCCTGGATATAAATTATTTGAAAAATAATTTTAAATCAAAGAATCTTTCAACAATATAACATAAAGATCAGATAAGAAAAATTACCTCATTAACATCCAATTCTCATTGATTAAAGGGTCGTTCGCAAATTACGTTACGTTTTATGGTAGAGTGGGATAGAATCTGTGACAGGACAAATACAAGAAATTTTTTTCTATGAAAAATTTGTGACAAGGTGGCAGGTGGTCAAAAAAATTGTTTTAATGCATGACGTAATTTACGAATGACCCCCAAGCAATTAATTTCCTATTAATTTTCTTTCAGACTTGGCTTTAATCCTGATAATCTGTTTCCACGCGACGTTTTTAAAGAGCATTTAAGAAGATTTGGAAAATTCGGTCTTATCAAAGCTGTATTTTTTCTCAGAGCCTTTACAACAAATTCTGATGAAATTGATGACATTGATATCATTTGTGATAAAATGCAAAAGACTATGGACGGTAAAAATGAGGAGAAAGTGAACAAAATGTTAGGAAAATTTAGTAAATTGTATATTGAACGGCTGTTGGGTGTGTGTGAGGACATGTGTGATTTGGGATATATATGAATTTTTACAAAAAAAGAAATCTTTTTTGAAATTAATTTAAAATTTTAATTTAACATGTTTGATATTTTAACAAAATAAAATTATTTATTTTAAACTAAAAACTTCTGAATTTTTATAAAAGCATAACACCAAAGAAACCATAAATTACATCCAAATATGCTCACAATAAATTAAATTAAAGTGATTTAGTTTTGTTTTTTCATGCTCGTGCGTTTCTCTCTTCTTTTAATTTCATTGACCTTATTCACCACTGGAGGTCAAATGAATTTTTGAATGAAGAATTTTCACTTTTTTTGGTCGGAATTCCTCAATTTAAATAAATTTAGATAAGAAGTCGTTAAGATAAGCAAAACTTGATAGGAAGGCACGATAAATTCGAAATAAATGGAAGCTCTTTCAACCAATTCAAGTCAATTTTTACATTTAATTTGACATAAATTCGAGCTACTGGAACCAATTATGTAAAAACTATTTTTTTATTATTAAATCGCTAAAATTAAATTCAAATGAGAATCAATGGAGCGAATAGACATAAAAGCATTTTTTGTATTTAAAATTCTTTTTTTATAATCAATTGTGAGGAAGAAGATGAAAAGAAATTTTTTTATTTCAATCTCTGTTCATTCATTGCTTAGTTTTGCTCAACTTGCTGCTGTGGCTCTCTGTTGATGTAATATGTAAAATTGGAAACAATCTATCTTTATGGATGGATGAGTTGTTGTTAAATTAGATTTAGATTGAGTAAAAATGAAGAGTTAAATGTGGAATAAATTTGAGAATTTATTGATGATGACTAGAATGAGATTTTATTACAATTTCTTGAAAATCTTAGAAAAGTTATTCAAATTTTGATCAGAAATTTCAAATAGTCAACCAGGTAGCTTAATGCCCTCCAAACTATAGGCAAAACCTACTCTATTAAATATTAAAATTTACAGAAGCAACAAAACTAATCGATCACTCAAAATCTCACAAAAAATAATCATCAGTAAACAATCACGGCTACCTCAAAAAACTAATCAAATAAACCTCGCAAAAATAAATTCATGCTGAGGTAAGGAAACAAGCTCAAGCAGAAGCTGAAAATTACGCAACAACACTTCTGACAACTTGTTTATCTTGTCAATCACAATATGAATCCGTCCAGCACTTTATAATTTTACGGAATCACTTCCTCTTTCATAAAAAAGACATTAAAGTAATTACACAGATGATGATTGTAATCGTCATTAATAAAGGAATAAAAAATGTAAAAATAGAGATGAAAACACAAAGCAGAAATCTTCTCATCGACTAGAGACACAAAAAAATATTTGAATGAATCACGAAAAGTTGTTTTTCTAGTAAATTTCAAATTTTTATAGCAAAAGAGAAAAAATTAACACAAATAAAAATCGATAGACATAAAACACACCACAATGATGATGACCGTAAGGCTTTAACTCGATATCATCTTTCTAGTTGAAATGGAAACTGTTTTAAGGTCTCGAAAAGTTTATTTTTACTTCTCGTGCATAAATTTAATTCATAATTGTATATTAATGTATTATCATGAGCATGTGTGCATTGTACATACATCTGTGACCTTGCTTCTTGATTGTTGATATCATCTGAGCTGTAATCGTCTGTTTATGTCTAGCATCGGCAATTTACGAACTGAATTATGTTCAATGGAACTTGAGATCTTGAAAAATATTTTCGCAAACATGAGTCATTAGGAGATGAAATTTTAGAGGAACAAGAAGCCAGATTCGCTGAATGAATATTTTTTAAATTGAAGGAAGTGCCAAAACATGTGAAGAAGCATTGCTTCTGTTGTTGTTGAATTTAAAAAGAATTTAATTGCGAGATGAACTTTGGTACGTTGTTCAATTATCTGTGTGAAAAAGCAATTAGTTTCGCCAAATACGTTAGTAACCGTACATGCTGGAATGAGTTCTCGTGTCTCAACAAAAAAAGTAAAAAACGCAGCAAAAAACTATGTAAAAAAATTGCCGATTAAGTTTTGCTCTAAATTCTTCTATGCTTGCCTTGCTTATGCGTCAAACATGAAAAAAGATCAAAAAAGTTTTTCATGACAAAAAAGCCACAAAAATGACAGTTGAAGTTTTCATCGCTGTTAATGCTGCTGTGCTGATGCTGAAACAGGCACAGTAAAGTTCAAACAATTTTGTCATGGTTGAGCATACGAGACATTTAAATTTAAATTGGTACCGAAAAAATTCCATGCCAACTAGATGCAGCATAGCTTAATTAAAAAGTTTTCACTCGTTCACTAACAAGTGAGAGTTTGGTGATGCAGCATGAAATTAATACGTGAACTAATGGACATTTAATATCTTTACGACTCAGGCATTAAAAATAAATAAATTTTCCGCATCATCAAAATAGTCTCACAAGTTGCGACGTCAGGTGCTGATTGCTCTAAATTTATTTGAAAAATTGAGTTCAGTGCACCCACACAAGCAGTATGTCAGTTAAGTATGCGGTCGTAAATTTTAAGTTATTACAATTTAAGTCATTTATGTCACTTTGATAAAAGGCATTCGAATAACCCGAAAATTCATTCAATAACATTTTTCATAATTGTGTGAATTTCGCATAAGTCAGCACTAAGTTCCGTAGGAATGAAGAGCTATCAGCATCAGCAATTGTCACATTCATAGAGACAAAAACTTGAAGGCAAAAAAATCATAAGTGGGCAATAAAAATTTCCGTTTTTGGCTTTTAAGGCAGCAAAGCGAGACATAAAGGCAATAATATCTATCGAAGGAGTGAGCTGTGATTGCAATAAATTTATTTGCAAGAGATCCACACAGTCAACACACTCTACAAAGCGATTTCATCGTCATCATCATCTTCACAATAATAAATTGGTTGATGTCGCGTGTTGGATGATGACGATGATTCTCATTTGTTGTGTCTGTGGGTGCTGCAAAATACTTATCTATCCATTCATCCTCTGAGGTGTTTTTTTGTTGTTATTGTGCATTTATGTCACAATTTTTTATTGAGAAATTAGTAATTGGAGTCTTGGGATGGTTTGTGGATTTATCAAGTCTGATTTATCACAAATTTAATTGGATATGCTGAATTTGTGACTTGTGGAAACAAAATTCTTGAGAATACATTTTTAAGGTAGTTTTTGAGCTTTTCTTTTCATTCCTCTTCAAAAATGGACCTGATCAGAAGTACTCAATAGAAATGTTCAACTCCTCAAACCTTTATATCCCCCAAGAAAATCACATTTGATCAAATTTAACAACTCTGACCCCAAAAACTGCGCAATTGTAATCGAAATGCAAACACCTTTGATAATTTTTATAATTATTTGTATAAGTTCATAAACGACACTATTTATCGCATGTAGAAAGACAATTTTTATAGCACATTATAAGAATATGTAGGCATTCATATCTAGGAACAAAGAAGAAGAAGAAGAAGAAAAAGAGAGTAGGAGATATGGAATGACACAGAAACAGTTGCGAGACCGAGTCAATAACTGAAGAAATGTTTTGCTTCTTATCAGCAACTTAAAAATGAGTTTAGAATAAATTTCCAAATGAAAATAAACAATGGATATGAGTAGAAATTTTTATCAGCAGTTTTGAGGCTTAAAATAGGAATTAGCGATGACTCATGTGTTGTGAATGAGCAGAACAAAAAAGAACATGAATGAATAAAAGAAAAAAAGGCACAAAGATGTTCAATTTATTTATTTTTAGTCTCTCACGATTTTGCTGGAATTCCTTCACATTCAAGTCGAACATCAGCAATCTGTTGCTGTTAATGTCAAATATTCTCGTTCTGATTGTTTCGTGTGCTTTTTTCGTGTTCACATGTGTTTATCAATTAACTTCCACTGCAAAATTTGTGAAGACTGTTTATATTTTTCTGGGTATGCCAACAGCCTCCGACAGAGCACTTTTTAGAAATTTTAAGGAAAACCGCGTCAAGCCATCACTAGAAGAACCATAAATTAAATTAAAACAAGCCACAAAACTGATTGGCATACACCAAAAACATTCATGTTGAAAGTCAAAAGAGACAACGAAAAAGGAAGGAAGAGGAACATGAAAGAACATTCCACAGCAACAAATTTGATAATTGTACAAACGAAAATTACATGAAACGCATATGCCACACATATATTTTCTATATCCATTTATTCATAACATTCTCGTCTAATTTTACATCTCAATTTTGTACCAAAAAATATTTCATTTTTCTATGCGGGATGCCTCAATTATTTCTAATTATTAATCTTCCTCTCCTTGTGTCTGTGAGCATTAAATGCTGTTGTTTGTCAGATTTTTTTTCAAGGCACTGTAAAGAGAAACTTTTCTTACCATTTGATTAATAAAAATTGTTAATCCACTTATGTATTTCTGTTGCTGCTGCTATAAATTCTATGCACAGTGCACTCTCAGTTTAATTTATGACTTTTATTTCGCGCTCTCTTTCTTTCCACAGTTACTAATACTCACTACTTATAATTTTATTAAAAATGACTATTAAAATATTGTCTGTGTAGCTAATGCTTGTATTTTTATTATTACTATTATTATAGCTCTGCGCACAACAGTGAAAAAATTCCAATAACAAGCAGTGAAAGAGAAATTAAATAAAATTGAAAGAAGAAAAAAATTGCCGACTTGATGATAATTTACTAGTAATTTATATATGAAAGTATGAATTGAAGAGAGATGCAAGGAGATTTTCGTAATTATACAGCATAAGAAATGAAACGTGATGTTGATAATTGAAAGTCTCACGATTGATTGATAAACTAATTAGTCTCTTACAATTTGCATGAACGTGTCAATGTTGCAATTCTTACTTATAATGATTCTTACAATTATGGGAAATATTTGCAAGAAAATTTCTTAGAAAGATTACTTAGTTGAGGTGTTGAAGAAAATAATGATGGTATGAGATTTTTAAAATTGCAACATTATGTTGGTAATTTGATGCTGAAGATTTCAAATGGATTCTGAAATAAGAATAGGCGATAATAATATAGTTATGCAATATGATGCGGAAATTTTCTTTTTCATTTCTCACAGTTGGTATTATGGAAATGATGCATAGAACTCACGTTTGTAGTTCGAATTGTAGCATTGCTAAAATGATTTTGACCTTTCTTTGTTAAAAATGAAGATTTATTTGGCATCTTCTCAACTTTTCAATAAAACACTAGTATTAAAGTAAACGGAGTAAATCACATCTTAGTTTCCAGGGGCGTATTAAGGGAGGGGTTTTTGGGGTCAAACTCCCTACCTTTTTGTAAAAAGTTTTTCAATTTGCTAGGGGTTTTTAAGAAAAAATCCCAAAACCCCCCTAAATTTTCACGTACATATAAAAAAATTTTCAACAACAACCCCCCCCCCCCTCGAAAAATTTCTGAATACGCCCCTGTTAGTTTTTACTTAATTAAAACTTTTGATATCATTCTGCTATTCTCGATCACTTTCTCTAGTCCACGGACTCTAGTATGACCACTTGCTTAATTTTTCAGAGGACAGCTCTCCTCTATTTTAGAAATTTTGTCCTGTATTTCCATAAACTTGACGTGTTACACTTGATTAAATAGATTTAAGTTCCTATCAAGAAAAAATCGTGTATGCAAAAAATTCGATTAAAAAGTTATCATTTTGATAGCAATTAATTCAATTTCATATGTTGCTGATCATAAATGAAGTCACATAAAAAATTAGATTTTTAGGCCCCCAATTCAATAATTGAATTTCAATTCGACCTCGGCATGGTGGGAATACATCCAAGAACATATTCTTCAAATTCTCTGATTTTTTTTATATATTTTTATGATTATTAAATTTAATAGACACAAAAGACCCAATTAATTATTAAGCATAGCATTCACCCATTTTTGTAGCTTTTTTACAAAGACGTGTGCCTCTTCAAAATTCTTTATTTGATCTTAATCTTTGAGTTTTATTTTAATTTGATCTCTTCTTTTTTAAGCAAAGAAAATTAATCACAACGTGAACGAGAATGCTGGAGGTGTTTCCAAACAAATTTGATCACCTACTTCTGAATGCTACTTTAGGTGCTGAAATTAAATTTGAGAAATAAAGAGTGAATGGAATGTCTTGAATTAAATAAATATTTGATGAATTTTTTGTTCAGATTTCTTGATTTATTTAGAATAAATTATTTAAAAAAATATATTTGCAGGACTTCCTTTACGCAATTCCAGTAAAATTCAATCGGAACCAAATATATTTATTAATTATAAAAGCCAAAAGGATCACTGCTGCACTAATTTTCTTGCTGGTTCCACACACATTACTATGAACATACATCAACGATATTAAAAAGTAACAGACAACCAAAAATAAATGAATGACTCTGTTGACCTCGGAAATGTTTTCATTCCAAATTATGATTGGCAGGAAGAAGAACTTTGCAACTGATGCAAGCATATATCCATGAAATAAATCCAATGTCAAACTTCGATTTGCGTACACAATTCCATCAGTCCACATTGATATCATTCGAATTATAGTAAATAATGACAAATTTGACAAAACAATTTGAAGGGTTGACAAATAAAATCCTTTTTCCATGAACAGCGGGTCCTTAATGGACTCATTAATTGTAAAATGATTCTTCTTATTTTCTGACAGCTCATTCCATAAGAAATAACTCTCAACAATTGTAATAATCATCAAAATTTTATATAAACCTTTACAGCTGGAATTATACAGGACGTGCCGCTGGACTTTTGTTGATAATAAAAGTAAATTGATGATTATATAAAGGTTGTCATACTCGATGAATGGATCAGCTAGAAGTTGACAATTCTTGCAGTCTGTTAGTTTCTGAACTGTTGGACTGTAGACATGATAAAGTTCTTTTACTGGATGTCCACAATTCACACAGCAATAAGTTAATTCTTCGGCTTTGGTTTTCGTGGTTAAAGTTTTTATTTTTGATTTTATAAGTTCCATTTTTGTGGTTTTTTGATGGCAGTTCCTTAGATTTTCAGTTCTTGATCAAGTTTTTTTGTTAATTTTTTTTAAAATTTTAGTCAAATTATTTCAATTTTAATATGTGCATCACAAAAAAGTCTGGAGAAATCCTTCAATCTTCAATAATCTTAATTCAATAGACTCAAATCCAATTCCACCTTCAATATTCTATCAAATCACAAATATTTTCCACAAATATCACTCAATAATATTATTTAAACCTTAAAGCAATTTATTTTTATCATATATGCCTACTTTGATTTGTATACAAAATATTGTAAACAGTTGTCGAACTAAAATACCCAACAGACACTTTTATATCCCCCAAATGTGGGCAATCTACTTTCTGGGCAAAGCATTATTGTGGATAATTTGGATAGACTCTTATCAAAACAATCACAAAAGTAAATAAACATAGACACTCAATTAAAAAATTATAAATGCACAATGAATATGTGCCGGGTGTGCTTGCATGAAAGCATGACTGACGTTGTAGCAATTAGTGAGATAATTAACAGTCGGACAGTAGCTGAAATTATCAATTTTTGTGCTGGAATTAAGGTACCTAGTGACTTTAATTTTGTTTTTGAAAAAAGTAACTTTTGCTGTCTGGTGATTAAGTTTGAATGGCCTGGTCCTGGCTAAAGTTATTCAGATTTATACCCCTAAACCATTTTTCTAATTCTCGAATTTATTAATTTTTTATTTATTTTAGATATCCACTCTAGACAGTCTTCCTCAAAATGTCTGTCCGCAATGTCTTGAATCATTAATATCAGCATGTAGCATAAAAGAAATGTGCATTAATTCGGATAAAATTTTAAATCAACAAATTGAATCAATTAAGGAAGAAGAGGTGTCATGTTCTGAATCTAAACATGATTCTGATTCTAATATATTAAACGACGTCTGTGATAGAATCCAAAAAGAAATTAATTTTGATTTTACAAAATTAAATCACGAGAAAAGCTTAAGTTTAGATGAGTCTGAAATTATAGAATTAAAAAAGTCATGCGAACAAAAAGACAAAAAATCTTTGAAATCTCGAAAACAAAATGAAACTTTACATCAATCACTTCCTAAATCAAAGCACAAAGTAAGAGAATTTCAACTACCATTCAAGTGCTACCTCTGTGATATGGAATTTAGATACAGAAAAGAAAAGTATGAGCACTTTGAAGTATTTCACACAACAGATGAGTTAAAATGCAAATTATGCAAGCACAAATCTCAAACTGTTAGAGGATTGGACAATCACCTTATGGTCCATGAGAATCCTGACTTATTATTTCACATGTGCCATATCTGTGGGAAGAAAAATTATCAAAAAGCCTGTGAGCTGAGACGTCACATAAAACTAGCACACGGCGACAAGACAAAACGTTTAATTAATTTTTATTGTGATCATTGTGACTTTAAGACATTTTCAAAGATGAACATGAAGCGACATTTAAGTACGATTCATTTAAAGATTAAAGCTTTTGGATGTCAATTCTGTCCAGACAAGAAATATACATCAAAAATTACACTTGATCAGCACATGATCTCAAAACATGGTCAGGAAACAGAATTTAATTGTCAGTGCTGTAAAAGGAAATTTCCAACAATGTCATTTTTGAGGAGTCACTTGAAGTCGACATGTTCAGGCAGTCCTGGATCTGTGAGAGAACGTGGAGATCCAAATGAATATAGAGAGCCATTATATGATGAATTAGATCATTATAGATGTAAACTTTGTGGATTAATTTTCGAAGGGAAAAGCAAAATTGCACAGCATTATGCACAAAGACATAAACACAACAATTCCTGTAATTTATGCTCTGCTACATTTAATAGCTACTCAAATTTAAAGAAACATATCCAAATACTACATAATAAGATACACAAATATAACTGCAGTTATTGTTCGAGATCGTTTGGACAGAAGAATCAACTGCAATCTCACATGTAAGTATTTAAATGATTTTTCTGTTTCTTTTTGATGTAAAAATTCTGTTTCATATTTTTTATTTCCAGAAATACTCACACTGGAGATAAGTAAGTATTTTAAGTTCAATTTTCTAATAACTTTATGTTCGTGATTAAAATTTAATAAATTTTATTCACTTACAGGCCATTCCAGTGTAAATTTGATTTTTGTAGCTTTCGAAGCGGTGACTTATCAGCTGTAAGTAAGCATCAGAAGAAGTGTGAAAATAATCCAGTCAATAAATATTAAACATTTCTTTAAAGAAAGTAAATATATTTTTTCCTAATTTTTATCAAGATCCTTTTCCAGATATCTAAATTTTTTGAAAAGGGATGCAAATTTAAAAGAAACAATCTAAATAAAAATTTTTAGTTTTTTATTATCAACTTACAAGTCGACGGAAAAATTTCTTCTATTTGTTAGGGTTTTTGAGAAAAAATGCCACCACCTACCCCCCCCCCCCAATTTTTGGAATTAAATATATCCTTAAAAAAATATTGTTCCTTCCATATATTTTCAAATTCAATTCAATTCATCAAAATTCGTTCCTTTAGAAATCATCCACCCCAAATTTATTTCCAACATCTGTGAAAAATATTCTTTGCTACAAGAAAATTCCAGCAACTGTAAAAGAATTTCCCAATAATGTGTCTTTGATTATTAGAGACACATTCTAGTTGTTCTATGCATCCTTTCTCAAGAAATTTGAAAATCCTATATCAGTTGGGGTAATGAAAAATTGAAAATATTCTATTTTAAAAAATAATTATTTTATCAATATAAAAAATTACTGATCAAAGATTGTTATTCTTGTGTATCCTCTAATAATGAAGCATCTTAATGAAGTGATACAAAAAAGATTAAAAATTGAATACATCTTTATGTGTTTACCGGGGCTTTTCATAATCTGATTGATAAAATTTAGTAATGATAAACAACATAATAATCCTGAACGACACATTTTGATATAAATCTGGCTCAGAACTGGTTTAAAGCTTGTTAAAATGCGATTTCGGTACCTAATCAGCGTAAAAACTCACAATTCTAAAGGGAATTCAACAAAGGCTTTTCTGAAAATATTTTTTTTATTAATTTAAAATTAAATTGAAAATTTAGCTTAGGGAAGACAAATCATCGGCCCGAATAAGACTTTTGTCGAACAATATTTTTGTCTTGACCAGTCAAATATTTTCATCCCTTTTAATTAAATAGAGTTCTTATTTAGAATAAACTTACATTTAAAAATAAAGGTCACGAAATGACATGCAGTTATTCTAGATATTGATACACCTACATGGTCTCTAAATGGTTAAATTTTCCGTAAATGTTGAACACAGAACCTTGAGTAGTTAAAAATAAAATAAGACAAATCAACACCTAAGCATTAATTTACGAAAATATATGAAACATTACATTTCACAATCAGCTACACAGTTTTGTACTCTAATTCGTAATCACAGCCATATCCACAACCACAATCAATCTCAGTCACATTAAGCAGCAAATACCTTTAAAATAATTTTCTAGAATCTCGCACGATAATTACCAAATATTATGTCACATAACGCTCATCACAGTTTTTCACTCAAGGCTGAAGCATAATTTTTGACAATTTTAATTAAATTAAAATCTAAGACTAATCATCTTGCTTATACTCATAATAAATTAAAGCTCATCAAAGAATAAAACAAAATTTTGTCACTTCTTTTCTCGTGCTTGTTCACACATGCAATGAGAACAAATTTCAAAGCTCAAAAGTGAGTTTAAAGAAAAAGAACTTCACATTAAATGAAATTTCATTTGAGTCAGCATAAAAAGCACAGAGGAAGAGAGAGAGAAAAAGTCAAAAAGTAGAAACAAATATAAATTGAATCAATAAAGTATTCATCAAGTTGAAAATAGCTTTGCGAAACTTGAAATTGATTTAATAGAGAATGATGAAAAAAAAATATTGTGGAGGGGTTGAATACCTACAGTGAATAGTCTGCCAAATGGAAAATGATAAAGTTTAAAGCTGACTAGACTGATAAGTGAAATGAAATTTATTGATTTAAATCTCAACAACTTTTATGAAGTTTATTGATTCTTAGAATTTAATGGTTTAGTACTGGTACCAAAAATTTCAATACCGGTGCTGAACTTTTTATCGACACAGGGGCATGACTAAAATCCATGGTGCCCTGAGAAAAATGCTAAAAATGCTTCTTAGGATTTTTAGGGTAGGATTTTTTTAATTTTGCGCTTAATAAGAGGCTATTGGGGAAAATGCTATACTTTCTCCAACCTGTATCGAAAATGGAGTTTGAAATTGCAGAGTTGATTGAAATTTCCTAGTTTTGTTTGAATTTTTGAGGTTATGTTATATAATCTACTGAAAAATTCGTGAATATTGATAGAACTTTAAAATTTTGGGATTTTTTTCAGTTCAGTCTCGTTCAGTCATTTATAATGTCCAACATTTAGGGGGAAGGGCATCTTCGTACAAAAATAATTTTTGTATGAAAATTTTGTGACAAAGGGGGAGGGGGGTTTAAAAATCCCATTTTTGATGAACGTCATAAGTGGATGACCCCTAATTCAGAGCTCATCGTTGACTCCAATTTTGTAATGGAATCTCTAATTCCTAAATTAGTCATCTCTCTTCAAATAACTTTCTCGACATTTGATCTGAAAGTTTTTGAATTTTAAATTTGTATTGAAGTTTCGAAAATAAATTGAGTTTAAAATTTATAATTTTAATGAAGTGTTTTGAGTTGACAAGAAAATTAATAGTATAAAATCTGAGAAGCACTTCAGTCTGTGTCTGTGTGAGGAAGAAGAATTGACAATTAATTAATTTTTATGTTTCCTAGTTATAAATTTTGAAGAATATTTTAAGATTGTTGATAAATTTTTGTAGCTTTTAAAAGTTCAAGGTTTTTTTACTTTGATCAAATTTTCTTTGAAATTACGTAACTTCCGTTAAAAAATCGTAACTTACGGTAGCAACATGACTTTTTTTAGCATTTTGCAAAGCCCCCTGAACATTTCTCATTTCAAATTATTATGAATTATAAATCAAACAATTAAAATCAATTTTCAAGAAAAGGAAACACATAAAAATAAACAACAGAACACAAAAATCATTCGACAGTATGAGATCTCGGATAAGAAGTAAAAATAATAATTTTTAGACATTGAAAAATAAATTTCAAAAAAGCAATTATAATGAAATAAATATTCAGAAACATTTTAAATATTAAAAGTTAGGAAATTTCTGTTCATTTTAATAATAATATTCTTAATAATAATGAAATGAAACGAAGTGGGAAATTGAGCAAAAGTTTATTCCTGAAATAACAAGACTCGCCTATCGAAAGCTTATGCCTGCTTCCGTTGTACATTAAAATATATTCATACCAAATGAGCGTCGTTTATGGAATGAGACATTGTAGTTCTAGGATGAAATGGAAATAGAAGTGAGAGCTTCAGAGAAAAAATCTCTCTTCACAGTACATTAAACGGTGAATTTAGTATTATTATTTGTATTATGTTATTTTTTCCTCTACTTCATTCACCCATTCTTTCATTTACTCTATAAACATTTCATTCTGAGCGATTTTTGAAAAGAGATGAGGATGTTTTCATGGGACAATATACGTCTTAATGTCTGAATCGGGGACTTATTTAGGAGGAAGAAGGTTTGAGGTCAAAAAGCTTATTTTCCTTGCTTTGAAATGTTATTTCGGTTCGATGGACCAGCCTCACTCCTAGGCTTATGAAGGAGGGTCTATAATTTTAGTTTGGTTGGGAAAAAATACAACGGATTAGAGTTGTCTTGTCTCTAAAGGTCATGGTTATAATCAGGAGGAGGGGGTCTGATGGGGTACTCACCCTCCTCAATTTTTTTTTAAATTTTTCGACTTCTTTCTGAAGCTTTAATTTGTTAGAAAATGATTCATATACCACTATAATTAACAACAAGTACAAAAACTCGAGCTAGAAAAACGAAAAAAAATTGGATTACCTATCCAATAAAAAAAAGTTTGAAAAAATTGGACGTAGCAGTGACGAGTACTAGAGCTTTGATAATAACTTGTCTGAACCCAAATTTCACACATTTTGGCAAGGCCTAGGAGCTCCAAAATTGTACACTTAAAAGTTAGTAATGTACATTAGAGTATAAAAATGTTGAGTATATTGTAGTTTTTAATAATAGAGTGTAGCTATGTATAGTAAAGAGGAGTAAAGTATAGTAAAGTCATGAAGAGTGAAGTTGAGTGCAGTAAAGTGTAGTAATGTAAAAGTGAGGTGCTGTAAAGTGCAGTAAAAGTATAGCACGTGGAGTAAAAGTATAGCAAGTGTAGTTAAGTGCAGTTAAAGAATAGAAAGTGCAGCAATAAAAAAAAATCAAAATTTTGAAGAAAAAACCCTTTATATCACATTTAATCAGAGTTGGAAAAGTCCGGTTTGGTGGCGAACACCAAAAAAGTGGTCCAGATCACCAAAATTGGAAATTTAAGACAAATTTAGCTCATTTTTATTATGATAATTTTCATTATGCATTATGGTAAAGTAGTGAAAATGTCAATCAGAAGCTAGTTTTTTTATTGCACTTATTGTAGGAATATTATCTTAAAATATTCAAAAATTGGCATTTTTCGAATTTTTTCTGGGTTTATGGCTAGTCTAAAGATGTTCAATATTATTTCTGGTATTTTTTAATTAAAGTTCGTAGATAAGATATAAGAGGTACGTATTCAGAGAGGGGTTTTTGCGGTCAAATACCCCTTCATGGGAAAATTTTTGGATACGCCCATGTTAGGGAGGCTAGAGGAATTTTGAAAAAAACGGACATGCTCAAAAATTAAGAAAATGTTATAGTTATATAATGAAATAGTATATTTTTAACTACAATAGTTAACAAAGTTTTATTAAATCCCAGTGGATGCAAAGAATTCTTATTTTTCAAAAATAATTTCAAAAGGTACTTTATTTTACCGTTAAAAACGGAAATTTAAAATTTTGAATTCGAAAAAATTCGAAGAAAATTTTGTATGAAAATCAATAAACTCTCAAAAACCTAATTTTATGACAAAATAACTACAAATCTATAGAACAATTGAAAAACAAAACTTCAAATCAATGTTAATTTGTAAGAACAAAAAATTATAAACTGTTTAAAGAAAAAACGGACAAAATCTACTCAAAAACGTACAACGGACAATTGATGAAAAAAACAACTGTCCGTTGAAAAAAGTAACATCTGGCCACCCTAGCCCATGTTAACTAGCCCTAGGACTACAAAGTTTGCAGTGTTTGTAGTACAAACTATCAGAAAATCATAAATCCCGTATATTAATATCTTTAATCATTGTTGAAAAGTCCCAGTTCTAAAATGGTATGATAAAAAAATAATATTTTAAACTCTTTTTCACTTCAAACAGCCTTAGGTCACGGAAATAGTACCAAAAAAATGAAGTAAATGTCCACTTTTTTTTAAATTTTATCTTTCAGATTTGTTCTAAACTGTGGCGTAGCCAAAAAAATCGAGGGGGTGTTTTGACACATAAAAAGACCCCTGGCTACACCCCTAGTCCTAGATAATCAACATTAAAGAATATTTTTAATTTTAATCAATTAAAATCATTACAAAATATTTCATACAGGCTAAAAATAGTACAAAAAAGTATAAGATAGTGTATAAAAGAGCAAAAAAATTGTACGAAATTGCAACAATGTTTGTGTAAAGTATTTTAAAGTGCAGTAAAGTTTGAGTAAAGTGTATTAAAGTGTAGTAAAGTTTGAGTAAAGTGTAGTAAAGTGTAGTAAAGTTTGAGTAAAGTATAGTAAAGTTTTACTAAAGTGTAGCAAAGTGCAGTAAAGTTTTAGTGAGGTGTATTAAAGTGTAGTGAAAAAGTAGTTAAAAACAGAATGATGTAGAATTGTAACAAATTGTTATAGGTGGTGTAGTTCAATCGCAGTAAAGAGTATTAAAATGCAGCAATAGTCGTGTTGAAAAAGACATAGTGCAGGGAGCTCCTGGGCCTTGCATTTTGGTCTATATCTCCGGAACCAGGAGAAAACTTATACATTTCCATAAACTACTTACTTGTGGCTACAACATACGCTTTTAGGAGGGATTTTGTGACGGTTCAAACAAAGACAATTTTTCTTTAGGAACATTTTGTGACAAAGGGGGGAGGTGGGTTCTGAAAAGTCGTTTTTTGCGTTACGTAATAAGTGAACGGCCCCATATATGTTTTCCAATTCTAGACCATTGTGTGCTGCAAACTAAAAAAATTGCAAAACACTGCACTAATTAATGGTTTAGTATATTGCGTTCGTCATATGAGAACTTCCCCCATTCAAATATTTTCAGAAATTTTATTACTTCCTGAATTAACAAATTCAAAAATGCTCTTATATCTTCAATTAACCTATTTTCCCCACCATTTTTAAACACATAACATAAACAAACTTCTTCTGCATATACTACATCGTACACAATGTATATATTCCAATCTGAGATCCTGGAAAAAATGTTCCAAATCACATTTTATTATTGTTTTGGTAGTCTTAGATACATTTCATCAACATAACATGAGAAAATATAGACATCGAGAAATGGGTTAAATGATGCATCATTAAGAAATATCATAATAAACATTTTCATAAATATAGCACAGTGAAGTTTTATTATTATGAACAGAAAGGAAGAAAATGGCACGTCTTGAAAATTTTCTTCACATTTTTCTCTTCTATCTCCTTTTGATGTGTCTGGACGTGGTGAAAAAGAGACACCAAAAAAAAAAAGAAAAATATTTGTGTACATAAGGAAAAATATGAAGAGATGAAGCTCAACAGATAAATATTGTCATTATGTCCTGTCGTGATTCGCTTATGCTTAACATTCGTCCTCACTCTACAATTTTTATTTTGTTTGACTTTCGCCAACAAGCATCAAAAATGTTCGGTCATAAAAAAATATATATCTAAGAAGAGGGGAGGATTTTAAGTTGTCAAGAATTATGGGATGAATAATTGAGAAAATGAAGAAATGAGCATGAAGTGGATTTTAAATTTTTAAATCGTAGAAAAGAGAAAATTTGAGATTAGTTGGACTGGATATCATGCTATAATAAAGTTCTTATTCCAATTTAGGGATTAAACTGTGATAATCGCAGATAATCCTCATTTTGTGGGCAAACATAACGTCAGTTTCATATTCAGGTACAGCAAACAAACCCATGTGTCAAATTTTTATCCCCAGTGACACACCAAAGTCGCCAGGGACCTGATACGTCGTCTTGAAGGGCAAAGTATCAGAATGACACTGAGGTACTCTCATGGTCCTTTATTACTCTATACGTACTGGTCTTGTTCTAATTTGTGCCATGAATCTCAAATGTTGACACTTTGCTTAAAACTTGAAAATTTTACTGAAACCCCCCATTAAGTAAATTGAAATTATTCAAACCATATCAATGGTACTTAATTATTTCAAAAAATTTCGTATAATTTACACAATAATCTCTTTAAACTTTAAAATATAATTACTTCATGATTGACATGAAAATAGGTTTATTTCTACCACAACATCAATGGTGAAAATATTAAAGAGCTTTCATGCCAATTAGTGTGATTTGCCTTTGAAAAGTGCTTCAAATCTCAACATTAATAAGTCATTAAATAAATTTAATGTAATTTATTCCATCAAGCAATTCAATGTGCATTAAATTATATTGAAATGTTATGACTGAGAATATCGTTTCAATGATGGTTGGTTGCTTCTCAATTCGAAATTGTAATGATGACATTAAGGTGAATGAGAAGTGAGGTGGAAAATTATAATTGAAGTTGAATTTCTGAATAAATATTATTGCGATATTTATTTGCTTTTTGATGTACATCTTGATATAATGCGATAGAATTATTTAAAGTTTTAACTGCTTCAATTCCTACCTTAGCAACGAAACTCTTGAATTTAATGGAAAAAACTCAAGCAGAAAAATTTGTCAAGAAATCTTTTTGAAGTCAATTTTTATTGTTTTACATGTAATTTTATGGCAACAGGTAATTTTTTTATTTGAAGCTTTTACGGTTGATTTCATAATTTTACTTTCATCTCTTTACGACTCTTATTTTCCGCATGTGTCTCCATTGAAAAAATTTTTAAAATGCTTTTTTGAGGAATATTTTTTGTTCACAAATCAGAATGAATAATAAGAATTGTATTCATTGATACATTTATGAAATCGTTTAAGCTAAGGTTCAAAGTAAAACAATACAGACAAAATCATTGATTGCTGAAAATCAGTCAAAACATGGGGGGGATAAAATTTATGACTAGGATGTCTTATATATTTTTCAGAGAAATAGAGGAAAAAATTTATGTCTTGGACAAACTAAGACAACAACTTATGACTTATTTCTTCAGTTTAAACTTGCAACAGTCATAGTAAATTCTTTAAACTTCACTTTTTTAAAAATTGCTTTTAAAAATTTTTTTTTAAATTTTTTTTTGCACTTTTTAATTTAATTAAAACATTGTTCACATTTTGGCATTAAAGAAATACTTAAAATAATAATGTTAAATTTTTTTTGAATTTACCAGAGGGGGGACAACGCAAAATATAATGATAAAACTTTTGAAACATGTTAACTGAGATGCAATTTTTCAAGTACTCCAATTAGTTTTGTAAAAAAGTTGCTAAAAAATGAAAAAAAATGCACAATTTTGGTCTAATACCTTTTTAGTTTGAAAAAATCATTGAAAATAATCAGAAATGTGAATTACTTGTCCCCCTCTGGAAAATACCAAACATACAATTGCTAAATCAGATGCATTAATCATACTGCGGAAATCTGAGTGTCGAAGTACTTCGACACTGACTGTCGAAGTATTCAAATATGTCGAAGGAAAGTCGAAATTTTGAATTTATTTTAGCCGTTGCAAAAATGTAAACAAAATAGAATGAAAATTCACTTAATTACACTACTTAGCAGTATCAAAAGAGCTAATTCATTAATATGTTATCGAAGCAACGTATTAATCATGCTATAATCATTTAAAAAAGTGAAATTAAGTCAAAAAATCTATTTTTGTAATTTGTCGAATTTTTGTTTTGTTTGTTGTTGTTGATTTCAAATCAAAATGAAAACTTAATTTAAAAAGTTTAGAGTACAAAGAATGAAAATTCATTTTCAGTGCATGATTTTAAGATCAGAAACAACTATGTGGTATCAATATTCTTAATTAAATCAACATTTTCTGAATTTTTGTAACGGTTATAAAAAATTCAAATAAAAAAATTCAAAAAATTTAACGGTCAATTTCGACACTTCCGTAGTATGGCATTAATATACTAAGAATTATTCATATCAGAGTAGTAGCCAGGATTTTTGAAAAAGGGTATCCAATTTTTTTATTTAAAAAAATCATTGAAATATAACATTTTTATTAAATTTTTATAGTTTAGATATGTTGATTCTGCGAATAGTTTTAAACATTTTTCGTAAAAAAATTGTATTTAATTTTGATCTAGAGGGGGTGGAGGTGGCAACTAAGGACCACCCCCTAGCTACGCCCCTGCACCTAAGGACCCCAACCTGGATTCGTTCCTGATTCACATTATAACACACAAATATGATTCACAATTTGGGGAATCGTTATGATATCCAACAAATGCCAGTGTATTGATGTAACATTTTATCGCATTATTAGAGCTAAATCAATAAGAAAACCAATTCAATTACTACTAAAGCTTCATGAAATAAACTTGTTTGTTACAATTCATATTCTATTATATTCATACAATACATATCAAGCACCCATACTTGAATCTACAGAATAATAAAGCACAATATGTGTGATAAATTCATGTTAAAGCACCTACAATAAGAGCACTTCAAAGAACTTACATCACATCATCAGAAAATGATTCTTTCAAGGTAGAATTTTCCCAATCTACACGCATACATCAAAGCCTGTAAATAGTAATTTCTAACACAATCCTAGTTCTCTGTAAAACTTTCCCTTCTACATTTAAAATGATCCAAAAGCATGTGAGAAAAAAGAGGCAAAACGTTTTTGTAGGAAATAGAGAAAAGTAGTCTCACATATAATAAATTGCTAAGAAGATTATATTAAGAAGAATTTATTTTATTGTTTCCTTTTCTCTCCCTCGTACTGACTCCTGCTCCACCTTTATTCCCACACACTTTACCTCCCAATTCCATAAACATTTTGCTTTATTTTTGCTCCCTTTTTTGCTGATGGCTTCATCGTGCGTTATCGTAGAATATGTAGCACAAATACACGTTTTAGAAACCTCAAGGTGCGGATACACAGCAACATGAAAAGACGGAAATATAAGTGGAAAGTAAATGTAAACAATATAGGTGAATGAAATGATAATAAAATATTAGGAGGGAAAGTACACGCACACCTGGTCACCATTAAAGCCATTAAAGTGAGCATTAAGTCATATGTCTTCATCTTATTCATAATTTCACCTTTTTCTCATCTCCTTTCATTGCTTTTCGTGTGCCTTTTATTATGGCAGATGAAAATATATTCTCAGTAAGCATTCCTCTTCATCTTTATTGTATTGTTCGGAGAAAAATGTAATAGATAATGATATCTAGCACGTTTGTTGGGAATTTCTATAAGATTTTGATCCCTAAATCTTAGCAACTAGATAATTCTATTTTTGGTATAATATTTTTTTGAATCTTGATAATTGTAATTTGGTTGCAGAGTGAGGAAAGTGGAATATTTGCAACATGATCATGATTTAAGAGATGCAATATTCAAAAAAAGATGCTAAATACAGGAAGAAGATAACCCACAATGGGTACCCTACACTACTGTACCCTAGGGTAGGTAGGGTTGGATAGGTGCGATAAACTAGGGTATCCTAGTAGGAAAGGGTAGGTAGGATAACCATCTAGCTACTCCTCGCAGGGGAGTAACCCGGGGGTGGTCCTTAGGTGCCCGCCCCCCCCCCTTTCGAGATCAAAATTCAATACAAATTTTTAATTTTTTTTTATTTTTAAAATCTAAAAATTATTTTTTTACAAAAATAGTTGAAGATTTCACGCAAAATCATTATTAGGGCTAAAAAAGTATAAAATTTAATACATAGGTTATATTACAGTGATTTTTTCAAAAATAAAAAATTGAGCACCCCCCTTTTAAAAATCCTGGCTACGCCCCTGACTCCTCGACTTCCTTGTTAATAACAGCATAGTTGATATACTTCAACCAGATAACAAGATCAGTAGTGGATGACCGATTTAATTTTTTGTGACACCTCACTTCGATTTTTTCAATAAAAATTTAATTTCCTTTAAAAAAGCTTAAATTTCCTCTACGGCAAATAGGCTAACCATGATCCACTGGACAGAATATTGAATACTTTGTAACAAATTTTCATGATCTGATTTGAAGACAATGTCCACAGGCATTTTTGCAAACACAAATTTCACTTGAAACTTTATAATAATTATGTTCCATGTATAGTCGAGTATTCTTTGATTTATTTACATTTTAATCCTACATTAAACATGTGACATTAAGTAACAATGTTCCACTTACTTCACAAATTTTTACAAATGTTTATTTCTTGGAACAAAATTTAAGTTCGAGTCAAGCAGAATTCAACAGGGAAGATGAGCTCCCAGACATAGAATTGAATGAATGGAACAGAGCAATAAATCACTTGACTCAAAAGCTTTGATTTGCACTTTTGAAACAGCTATCAAATTTTAAACAATATAAAATTTCAGGCAATACAAAACTTCAAACTGATATTCAATTTTCAGTTCAAGTATCTCGAAAAAAACAAAAAAATAATTGGATGAAAATATCCCATTTATAAAACAAGAAAAGGAGAATAGATCTGAATAAAACATCAAGTCGCAACACCTCATCAACATATAAATGCTCAATTTTCTCCCGAGTCATACAGTAACTGAATGTCTCATCCTTTTCATTCATCTCCGCTATGCTTCATATTTATATTTTATTATAAACAGTGAAAGAATAAAGGAAAAGAAATATATGACAACAGTCAGATGAGAGAACAAATATTATTGCTTGTTTATTTATCATGAGGATTTACCGTACGTACGTTTTGCTTAGAAGTACCTTGCACTAAAAAAAAGGAACAAACGAGGGAAAAAAGAGACTGAGAAAAGATGATGCTAAATGGGATGAGGTAGATGAGATTTATACACACATTTTCCAGCCATTTCTTGTTCATAACACAAAAATATTGCCAAGCTGTTGTTCTTGTTATTATTTTTGTCTGTCTCCTGCTCTCGCCGTGTATTAATGTTGTCGCTGTCGCATAACGTTGTCAGGTTTAATGTTGTTTTAAAAAAGCTCATGTTTTTTCACTGTTCTTTTTATTGCTTTTCTCAAAATCCACTCCGGTTTTTTTTGAAGTCATTGCGTGCATATCACAAAACCTATATCACCATATTAATCAAGTCCTTTTTATCTTTTGACAGCTCAGACTTAGTTCTCTGTTTTTTTTCATACTACGAAGATTTATTTTATTATTATGGACAGAAGAGACAAAAAAAATATTTCTCATCTCCATTGGACACATTTAAATAAATTTTTGGGTTCTATTCACACTTTTTGCTGTCATTTTAGCCTCAAAAATTAGAAAAGTTTTCACTTTCTTCAGACTCTCTTATTATTTATGTTTGGGTAAGGATATTTCAAGTCTTCCGGTTGATCATAAAAAGATAATGTTTATTTTACACAGGAATATTTTATTGAATGGTTTTGGATATTTTTTATGGTTTAAAAACGTTTAGGTTCTTTTACTGAAAGGAAATGTTTTAAGACAAATGTGAGCATTAATGGATAGACAAGAATAAAATTTTAGCTACTTAACTTATAAAAATATTTTTAAATAAACCTGTTTTTAAATTATTTTAGAAATCACTTAAAAAATTATTTTTAAAATTTTAAAAAATTTATTTTTTAATTTAATTTTAATTTTTTTTTCATATATGTTGACAAATTGCCATACTTTTTCATATGGTCTGGTGGCCGGACTACTGACTAAAAAGTCATTTGTTCGAATATCACAAAAATTTTAAAAATCATTTTTAAAAAATTAAAAAATATTTTTCAAAAACTAAAAAATATTTTTCAAAAACTAAAAATTGAAAAAAAAACAGTTTTAAAAATTATTTTTAAAAAATTTAAAAAAACAGTTTTAAAAAATATTTTAAAAAAATTAGAAAACATTTTTAAAAAATTAAAGAATATTTTTAAAAAATTAAAAAACATTTTTCGAAAATTAAAAAAACACTTTTAAAAATTTGAAGAAAAAAATATTTTTAAGATTCCAGTTTTAAAATTCTTTCTAAATTTTATTTTATTATTTTTACTTTAAGTTTTACGTTAATTTTAATTCAATTTTGTTAGAAAATTCATTATTTTAATTGGATATGAGAGAGATACTTTAAAATACCCTCCAGCATCTCATTTAAAGTTTCGATACTAGATCTAGCACTTGAAAAGTGTAAAGATTTAAAATTTACCCAGAAATGTTATTTCAATTAAATGTTTGAGGCTTTTGAAGCCCCTTCCTCCATCCACCAGCTTTTAAATTACTTTTCATGTGAAAATTAAAGGAAAATATTTTTGAAAATAATAACAAGAAAAAATAAAGTGAGACTTAATCAGATTATATATTGTGGAAAATGATAAGAAGGCTTACCGAAAACTTTTTCCCTTTTCCGAAGGATTAAAACAATCTAAAAATAATAAACAAAATTTTCTTTGATGACAAATACGATTTAAAAAATTTTCCGTTGAAATTAAAAAAGTGTTGATGCTGAAAAATTCATTAAATTATCTAATTAAAATTATAATGAAAATCATTAGCTCGAAAACTTCAAGAATTTCAACATAAAAATCAACATTATAATTTTCTCATTAAAGTTACGGCCTGTGGATGAAGCCACTCTTATTAAAACACTATTATTCTTGAAAAAAACATCACACACAAAAATAACAAAAGCACTTTATATGAATCCAGACTAAAAATCTCCATTCCCAACTGTGAAAGGCTGGGAAAATTCTAAAACGACTGATAAGCATTTGAAAAATGTTAAAGAAAACAAGGATAGGAGAAATTGAGGAAGAGGAAAACTTTTCCAGCCATTAAAATATTTCACAATGAATGAAGTTATTTTTCTCTTGAAGTATAATTTGATGCTGATTTTCTGGAAGGAAAGGTGAGTGTTTAATTTTATTATGTCTAATTGAATGTTAATTTTATTCAAAGTGTGATAATCCAGGCAATTGAAGCATAATAACTCAGGTTTAATTAGAGAAACCATCTCCGAATGGCACATTGCATAAAAAATAGGTTTTATATCGACTTTTGATAGAAAAAGCGTTACATGTCACGATTTCAACTCCAAAAAGCAGGACAGCCTGAAAGTTAAAGTATTTACAACCATTTTTGGCAACTTCTAGTATTGCCTTAAAAAAAGGTCATGAAGTTCTTGCAAAAGCGGGACATTTGGATCCAAAGTAAGACACGGGACATTTGTCTAAAAGGTGATCCAGAAAGAAGAATCCTGTGTGATATAGGCTTGGCCGGATTTCCATTGAATCTAGCTTTACGCCAACCTGTTGCTGGATTTTTCCGATATCATCTTGGATTCAAATACTATGCAACTACGCAAAACTCATTTTAGCTGCAACTTTGTTATATTTTGACCAAATAAACTCGTTTGCTACACATGGAAGTATTATTTAACCGAAAATTTCACTTATAAGCTGTATCAATGTAGACATTTTATATAAAATTTTGATGTCTATCCTAAGTCCATCCTTGCTATACTTGAATTCAATACTTGATTTTTGGATCATTTCTTCGAAAAAAATCTAAATTATGCGAAGGCTAAAATCCATCCTCAGGCCAGAGTTGTCCAAGCCTCTAATAGTTTAATGCCGCTTTCTGGTTTATCTGTAAGAAAATATCTGAAACAAATTTTTTAAAAATTCACTCCAAACTTGCACTTGAAAATGCGCTTGACAATCTTCTTCCACATTCTTCCTTCTCTTTGATAAGTCCACTGAATGAAAATGTGCTCATGAATATGTCTATGTCTGTATATGATGTGGTTTCTGGTGCATTCTTTCAGAAAATAGAATAATGTATGAAAATAGAATCTGATAACAGTAAAGAAGAATAAAAGATTTAAAATATAAACCGACTATTCCTGAAAAAGTTTCTCTCTAAAGCACATACGTACATACACTCACATCCATCCATACATTAACAATTCTTAATTAAATAATTTAAAAACCACACGTTCTTGCTTGAATGGAATCAATTGTATTATATATCTACGTCTATATACATAATTCACATCTAATGTATTATTTGGCATTCGAGAATGAAATGGAGACTTGGCCTATCTTGAAAAATAATTTAGATACATTCTATACATTCTTGTTGCACATTTTTTGGAATAAAAGCAAAAACTTTATCCTTTCATTTTATTGTTGTGAAGAATGCTTTTGGTTTCACGTAATATATGCATTTATGTATATTCGTTCTGATTGAGATAGAAAGAGAGTTTGGATATGTGACATTAAATGAGGGAATGGGGTCAAGGTATGGGTACTTTTTCTTCCAGATAAATATTTAAATTGCCTTTTAAATGAAGATTTTTTTGAATGAAGATTGGAATGTAAATTTAGGATTCGTTACAGTAATTGAATGAAAGATTCATTACCGAAATCTTCTTAGAAGTAATTATTGAAATTTACGTTTTTTTGGGACAAGAGTTTGTGGAAAATGGGTGCAAACATCTAACTGTAAATTTTTTATGACAAAGAGGCTAATAAAAGCTTCTTCTTTAAGGGTTTTTAAGCATTTATACACCCGAGCAGCATGCTATGGTCATCAAGTCGGATAATAACCATCGTCATGATGCAGTCACGGCACCCTACGTCTTTTAGACGTTTTACCGTTATAACTTCGACTTAGAGTTACCCTAGCAACTACGATGTGCTGCTCGGGATGTAGAGGCACAAAGTTTATGGATAAGAAGCAAAGAGTGCAAAAGTTTGTTTAGGTAGTCATCGAAGTAAACTTAATTCGACTTTTTCATACACAATTTTGATTAACTTCTTGTTTTATGGAATATTAAGTGTCTGCTTGATGGGATGCAATTCTTTTGCTTGATAGGATACCATGCTTATATTTCATGACCGACGGCATGATACGTTTGCGTACGGAACGTTTGTAATGCTTTATAATTAATGATTACTTTTTAAAAAAGTAGCTAAACCTGATATTATTAAAGCTGACCCGAGCAGCAAGTTGTGGTAGTGGTAGGAAAATTAAATAACTATTATGTCATCATTAAACAGTTCCTATCTTATACGAAAAAGTACCCACATCTCTTCAAGATATACTCAATATAAGTCTCAATTTCAACACACCATTTTTTTTTTATTTTTCCTTTCAATTCTATTCAGTTTTTTATTAATTTTTCATTAAATTATATTTTTATATATTTTCAATTCTAGTTTTTCATCAATTTTTAATTTAATTAAATTTATTTATTGATTATTTGACTCATTCTCTTGCACATGATGGGAGATTTTTCTTTTTTTTCTGTTGTGAAGCACTTAATATACAATACTATATGCAATTTAAATTTATAATTATAATAATGACACTTGACAAGTGTGCTTTTATATCTCAGACAATAAATGATAATAATCATAATAATTTATAGATTTCAATAACATAAAATCCATTATCACCGGAATAACAATAACAATTTTGTAAATGACATAAGTCCAATCATCCACACATGATGGAATGAACTTTCGGCTGCACGACTCGTTGAGTAAGCCACATTTAAATGTGGTCTATTGATGTATGGATCGCCGCCTGGAATCTCGTTTAGTTCAGGATTAAATGTGACAAATTCTAATTGCGGTTCCGTTGATGTTATCTCCATTGTTGTTGGCTCAACTGTCGTGGTTGTTGTGGCTGTGGAAAATCAACAAAAAAAAATTTTTTTCGTGTATTTTTGTTTATTCTTATATACACAATAAAGTGTAAAAGTTAAATGCTGTGGCAGGAAAAATATTTTATATGGAATGAATTAGAATGACAATGACAGTGTAACAAACATTAACATTGTTACATGCAAGAAACGAAGTCAATTGTCGTGGGAATAAAAGAAATTTTTCACTTTTCATAAGCAGTTTTTTGTGGGTAAAATTGTTGGATTGTTCACTTTGGTGGGTATTTGATTGTAAAATGGCTGTCCAAGGACATGACTATAGTCACAGACTTGATGACAAAAGTACAAATTTTACAATAAATTAAAGATTGCTTCCGAAACAGCAAGGGGTGGTTCATAAATGACGTCACGCTAAAAATGATATTTTTAGAACCCCTCCACCAAATTCAGCTAAATCATAAAAATGCGCTTTGTACACAATTTCTCCAATTATTTTCATACTTGCAAAAATTTAACTTTTCTCTCATGCATGTGTCATAAACTCATCATCAGAAATATCTGCTGCTGCAAGGCTTTCGCACTTGACAGTTGGTTTTTGTGGACGATGTCTCTCGAGAACTTTTCCCTCTTGTATTAAGTTACATATTTTTTGCAAAAAAAAAAGTGTCATGGAAAACGTGGGTTGAAAATCTTTTCAGAAAATATGCTTGAAGATAAATATTATAGCAAAATGAAAAACGTTGTATTTTTTACTTATTGAAATTGCATTTAAATGTAGCGAAAAATGTCTAGAGGTTGTTTTGAAATAATCTCCATAAAGCTGTTCTATTATCCAACGTGCTAATCGTATTATAAGCGGAATATTTAATCCTCTTCAACATATTCATGAGATAATAAATTATTAATGATTTCCACGGACTCCACAAAAGAATTGTATTGCATATCTTTTAAACCCAACAAAATATCCCTCAGCTAAAAATTAATGCACAAAAATAAACAGATCTGAATTAAAATCAGACGCAAAAAGGAAAAATTTAACACAAACAAAAATTTTTACATTCCACGTGCCTAAATTACAGCAAATTCCTTTTGTAATTTTCCAAAAATAATGTTTCCATGGTTGGAGAAAAAATTTACCTTTAATTAAACAAATTTTTGCTTAATATGGTCGAGATCAGGGGCGTACCCATAATTTTTTTTAGAGGGGGTCCAAATAATTTTTTGATCTCATACGCATTGCTTTGTATTTCTTGTTAATTCTGATGGTATGAGAATGATTAACTAACAAATTAGAGATTCGAAAAATCTTAGGAAAAATTTCTAAACGAAAAATTATTTTTCAGATAGTTTGGACCCCATCGGACACCCCTGGTTACGCCCATGCTCAAGAGTTTTGTTTGATTTAATAGAAAAGATGGGAAAATTTACAATTTCAGGATGAGAGTTTATTATTTTACAGATACTATAATTTTCCATCTAAAGCTCACATAAAATCCCTCAAAAGAATAATTCTCAGAATTTTCGCAATAAATTCACCAACTTTGAAATCCCACAAAAGCCAAAGTGAGAAACTCTAATAAACTTCCAACATTTCATTTCCATTTATTCCCCACTAATCCATCGCATTGTTAAAATATTTTCCACATCAATAATTTTACCTTGCGTTGTACGACGAGTTGTTGTCCGAATTGTAGTACGAATTGTCGTCGGTTTTGGTGTTGTTGTCGTTGTCGTCGTGGGAATTTTAATTTCTATTTAAATGAGTGATGAATTAAACGAGATAAAAATGGAAAGTTATATAAAAAAGAGACATAAGAATGCTTTTTATAAGATAATTGAAAATAATTAAATTTATATAATGAATGGCTGTGGAAAGGAGGCAAAACTGAAATCACACTGATGGCTGGCTTATTTTTCATTCGGTCCGGTTAGTATTTATTAATATGTCACTTGGGGATATTAATGGAGTTCTAAAGGGAGGTAGAATGGATGACAAAGGATATTGAACCTTTGAAAATGTGTGTCACTGAGATGATTTATAACTTTAATGGATTTTAGCTTAACGAGGGACTTTAATGATGAGGTAAAATATTTAATAAAAAATTTGTTCGTTTATTACGTAACGCATTTTAGGAGAGGGGGGTTTGAGAAAATTTGACAATTTGTTACGTTCTCAATTAATGAATTATTTTTTGAAATTTTTGATAAAATATAACCAAAATCCGTCAAAATATGAATGCATAATAATAAATTCGTATTTTTTGGTTAAAATACATATAAAAAACTTATTTTCTTTCAAATTTTGAAGACTTGGAAGCTTGAGGGTTTTTAAAAAACACAGCAATCGAGTTCTAAAAACATCCAAGAGTTAGTTATTGGTATCTTAAGGTGCTTTTAAGGGTACGCTCATTTCAGATAAGTATAAATAAGTACTCTTAAGTATATGCTGAGTTTAATTGAGACAAAGGATCATTATGTGACATACTCTAGGTATAATTTGAGTATACCCAACAAATTCTCTCAGATTATAGTAATTTGCGATCCTTAAACTTCAAAAAACAAAATTCAAACGAAAAAAAGAACCTCACAAAAAATGTGACAAAATTAAATAAATTTCCTTCACAAAACCCCCATTAAATTACACACAAAAAAACTTCTCCGTTGTAAAATCATCCACCCAATTACTCGCCTACATGTAATTTTCATCAATAAAATTAATATAATCATTAGATAATCCACAGTAAATTGCCTCCACACAGAAAATAAAGTGAGTGTAAAAATTGTGAGAACAAAAAAAAAAGAAATGACGATAACGAGGCACTTACCATATAGACGTATTGTAGAATTAGCACGTCCCATCATGTTCGATGCTATACACGTATATATGCCAACATCACTCTCGCTAAAATTTGATATTCTCATTTTTAATGATGTTTTATAGTATGAGTTAAAAGTCTCGCTAATATTATATTTTTCACTCTCTTGTAGAACATTTTGAAGCGGATTTTCATATGATTGTTGATAGCTTTTGCCTAATGGCTCTTTAATCCAATAGCTTACGGTTCTAGGAGATGCCTCGATTGAGCAATCAATATCAATATGTGAATTCTCTAGTACGTGAACCGATCTTTCATTTAATATTGAGACATTTGGTGCAACTAGTATAATTTTTTTTTAAAAAAATAGAACAATAAACAATATGTATATGAAAAATGATTCAAAAAATCTACACAAATATTCACTTACAGTTCACATTCAAATGAATCATTTTGGACACTGCAGGTGGCACGTCATTTTTCGCAATGCACAAATATGCGCCCATTTGTCGTCGATCGACATTATGGAAGCTTATTAGTTCACCCTCAACTGTATCACTGCGACGTGTTTTATTGTTGTTGACTTTTGTTATTATCGGATTACCGTCATCTCTGCGCCATATGATTTCTACATACGTACGTACATACATGAATGAATGGATGATTATATGTACGAGGGAGAGAGAGAAAGAGATGGTAAAAAAATACATCAAATGATACATTCAAAAGTTCAACGCTTCACATAATCTTTATCCATATGTGTGGATACGGAATATAGGGGGAATGTTAATTGGTATGAAATTATTTGGGGACTATTAAGGTTTAATCTAGTTAAATGACACTTATAGAAACGTTTCATTTATTTTAAATATGTGAATTATGATGATTTGGTGGTGGTGATGATGATGATATCCTTTTATTCCAGTGTGAAGTTTAAGGCATCTACGAGTTGCTCCACCGAGATGATTGAAAAGTAACACTGAGTCTAAAAAGGGATGATTAGTTGGTATACCCTTGGGGGTATCCTTAAGGTTACATCTTTGACTATACCCCTAGGGTAACCTCTAGAGTAGTGTTAATCCTAGAGTATACCCAATCGCCTCCAAGATTTCCAAATATAGCATATAGCACAGGATTTATATCTTCTTTAAGATAAGGGAGATTTTCAGGTTTTTTCCTCAAAAACCCTAGCAAATTGAAGAATTTTTGGGTGAAAGGTGGGGGACAAATCCCCCCTCTGGCTACGCGCCTGAAACTCGATATCTAAACTTATTAAGATGCATTAAAGTTTAGATAGGAAGTAGTTACTTTCCTCGTGAAGCATTTTAAGCGACTTACTTTTTAAGATCATACTAAAACTAGGTACGATTCCTAAAAAATCATTTCATATCAATCGACATTCCCCCTTCTTACTTCATATGACAGTATCCATGTTTTTTTTATTTGACGATGGAAATGGTTACAAAAATGTCTCTCGACAATGAAACATACGTTCCATTGTAAAGCTATATCACATTTAAAAAGGGATAGAGCATGTATGAGATCAATGGATTTACTTACTCGGTTGTGGATTTCCACTTGCAGCACAATATAGTGATGCATTCTGACCCTCAATAACAGTTATGTCTTTCGATGACTCTGAATCCACTATGTCGGGCGGTACTGGAAATTGATACATTGAAAATGAAAGAAAGAAAACAGAAGGGAAGCACATAAAGTTCAGAATATCGAGAAAGCATTTGACATTTTAATTGGCTCTGACATACAGTGTACATCGATGCATCCGATTTGTTTTTTCAATGGTGTTGTATTTATTTGGCACCTGAAATATAGCAGCATCATGAGCATCAAGGATCAGACGGATGTGGAAAAGAGAAGAAACACAAAAAGGTATAGCAATGATTAAATGTCAGTATTGATAAATTGTAATTGGTGTGTGGAAGAGCGACGTATCCAATTTGATTAGGCGTATTCAGTAGTAACAGAAAAAAGACTGAAATACCCGTAATCTGAATAATAAATTATATTTACTTACATGTAGCATCCTCGGTCTGCCTCACGGATATTGTTGATTTTTAAACGCCACACTTTCATTTCCTCATTTACTACACTATAACGTGAATTATGGGTTACAACACGTCCTTGAAGTGCTAATACTGTTTGGTCTGCCGCTCGCATCCATCCAACTTTGAAATCACCAAGATTTGCTACAAAACAACTCAACACAGCCTCACGTCCCAGCGATACACTTATATTTTTTATTGGCGATGTGAACGATGGCTCACGATCTCCACTGATGTTTTGCATCTCGGAATTGACTGCAAATTGAAATAGAATGAAATCAGATTATGTTAGCTACGATAAAGATGGAATGTTATGTTCAGATAGTAAAAAAATTGTTTACAATAGTTATGTGCAGTATGGTGAGATTGAAGTTGTTTATCGCATCAAAACTCATTGAAAATATTTCTATTATGTCATGGTCTAGTAACTGAAGTCGAACAATCAGTGTCAAATTTACTTAGTTTATTAGTATTGAAGAGAATCGTATGGATTGGATGGATACTATGTGCTGGAATGTAAAGTATAAGTGAACGAGTAGATAAAGAGAGTCGTTAGTTACGCAACCATCTAGTATGGGAGATAAGAATTCAAATTTTAAGTTTGGGGTTGTTCACTTATTACGTTCGATTTTTGATGTGAAGGGGGTCTGAGTTTTGTAATAAGTAAACGACCCCTTAAATATGGAGGCACCTCCAGAATGGATTTCTCCCAACTCTGATCTAAAATGTATAAAAATAAACTTTTGTTCAAATAATTTATCTAAAAACAACCCAAACTTGTTGCTTAAAGCATCTTTCATCATTCAAATTAAATAATTTTATGTACCTTACCCAAAACAGTAGGTATACTGCAAACAATCTTATCTTAATCAAGGGACAAACTTAATTCAGTTAAGTCATTAATTTGTGATTATTTAAATCATTAGCGTGGAAATAAATGGTTAAATAACAAACAATGTTCATTTATTGAGACATTCACTCTTCAATCTCCACTCGTGCGTCAATAAAAGGATCTGATCTCCCTAGCAGCAGCAACTTTTTCTTCTTCATTTACTTTTATGTAAAAAATATAGGGTTCGCCCACATGCACATACATGCGCATGCATGCAAAAATACCTGCATATATGCAAATTTCACATGCGCATGCATGCGCATGTACTGCATGTAAAATTTTTTTAAAAAATTTACTTTTTGCATATTTTGTTTCTTTTACCATTTTTAAAGCAATTTTAATGAAAATTTTCGTAATCTTGAAATTAAAAAAAGACAAAAATGGGTAAAAAGCGCTTAAAAGCACACGTTTTTATACAAAAATCACTCAAATTTAATTTTTATTCACAATATTTTGATTAAAATCGTTTAATATGTTTAAATAATGGTTTTCATTAAATTTTGGTTAAAATTTGATAAATCTTTATTAAAAAATTAATAATTTTTTTTTGAAAAGTAAAATTTCCATGCGCATGTACATGCACATGCATGCGCATGTATGCGCATATTTTTACATGTGCATGCATGTGCATGTGATTTTGGCGAACCCTAAAAAAATATCAAAATATATCTCTCTGTGTGCACATACAAAAAAATATAGAATTTAAAATTACAACCCAACTCAAATTGAAGTGCTCAATGGTAGCGGAAGAGCTAAAAAAATTCTCATTTTATCTCACAGACGATTGGAATTTTAGCAATTAATTTTATGGATAATTCTCTGGTGAAAATGAATGGATGGATAAAATGGACTATGGTTGAGCTATAAAATGAACCGTTAAACATTTCATCATTAAATATTTTACAGTTTTGTGCATTGTTCCGGGCTCCTGAGCCTCACAAACCTTTCCGGACTCAAAATCAACTCAGCTTTTTTTTTGAGAATTCTCTCTCTTGTTTTGCCTTTTCCATTTTTATTCATTGTTATAAAATTATGTTATTGTGCTTCACTTTTAGATTTGAGATGAGAGGATGAACAAAAAAATTGTGGGAAGGTTGATGAGCGATGAGGGATTTGAGCGCAATTTTATTTAATTTAAAACTTAGTTGCTTATTTCAATATTTTCTCAAGTTCATGAATAAGATGAAGTTTGAGTTTGCTTAAATATCATACAATCCTAAAAAAGGTCAGTTTAGTAACAAAAAGATGACCCTTTTTCATTGGTGTATGTCAAAGGATGCATTGAACCATCTTTGCAAGTTTATAGCCAAGGGGGTATTTTTGGGGTCACAGCACCCCCATCGATGGAAACTTTATTCAAGTTGTTAGTGTTTTTTAAGAAAAAAATCACAAAACACTCTCTAAATTTTGTCATTCATACAAAAATAATTCAAAATATAAGAACAGAGAAACTCTAAATGTAGCCACAATAAATTTAAATTAATTTAGTGAAAGGATGTCGAATGATTCTATTTTCTAGTTTTTTTGATCAATTTTCTAAGGGTACCTCCTAGGGGTACCATAGGATATCCTAATAGTACACTATGGTAAATAGGACACCCTAGGTGGAGAGTAGGGGTTGGTTTGGTAGGGGTACCCTTACCCATTTGATCATTCTAATCAACCTAATTTCTTACCAACCAGACAAAATGTATAAAAACTAAAAATACCTCTTAAAATGAGAGCATCAAAATGTTCACGAATCTTCCCTCCCTCATCTCCTTTATTCTGAACAAAATTATAAGTTTATGTTATATTTAAAATCCGGAAGCATGAGCTGGTTGCATTTACATCAACAATTACATCCGGTTTCATAATGAAAAAACAAAAGCATGAAATTCCTTTAAACCAACAATTTCTTAAGTCCATGAACGTTGTTGAAACATTTTTGTGGGGGAAAATTTTGGTACCTAACTTAATGCTCGTGAAATGAAAACAATTTTGTGGTTAAATTCCTCATCATATAGATAAAGTTTTACGTCCACATAACTGGAAAATTTCTCAGTTTTGAAAATTGAGGCACATCAGCAATATCAGTTACGCAACCAAAACTTAATTTTCACTTTAATTTAACCTTTTCCTCCTCATTCATTGTTGTTGACTAATTTGATTTTGCTCGGATGCTTGGGTTTATTTACCCCCTGTATTCTGTGTCGCAATTCAATATATAATGAAGAAAACCAGGAAAAGAAAAGCACTTGAAAAGGTTTATGGTCTCATTCACTATCATCCTTATCCCTCCCATTCCAATTTTTCTTTTCTTTAAAACAACCTTCTTAACATCACCTGCAGTCATTGATCTACACAGAACTAAGAAGAGAATGAATACAGAAAAGGATACATTTTAAAATATTCAAAGTATACCCCAATGGATAGAATATAAATTGGTTGAATAAGCACTGCTTGGTGGGGTGATTTGAGCGCATTTTTGATTAGATAAGTAAGGGAAGCCTTGTAAATATTATTTGAAGCATAAAATGTTTGTTACGTAATTTGAATTTTCTACAAAATTTAATTTAAATGACAACTTTACAAAGCTTCTATTTAAACAATATAATTGTTCATTTAATGGTTAGTTTTGCTGATTGATGAACCAATTAATTCACTCAGTTGAACAACTATTCAAGCATGAAATCAAATCATGTCAATTGTCCAATTAACCATTTAAATGATTAAGCTTTCAAAAACAATTATAATTGGCATATTGAGTATCAAAGTGAATATGCCATTTTCTAAAAATTCTAAAAATATTGATGTAGCTCCAGACCATGGGCATATCCAGAAATTTTTCATAAAGGGGGTGGGATGGTGGTGTGGTCCTCGAGGGGCCCAAAAATTTTTTCCATACAAATTTCAGTCTCGAAGGGGGTTCCAGACCAAGAGGATTAAGTGTAAATCATTACGGCAAGATGAACAAAAAATATCAAAATCTCCTAAAAAAATTCTGTTTTTTAAAAAATTTGAAACCTTTCTGAAAAGAAGCTCTTGAATAATTACTGGTTCTTGCTCCAGACACACCACATTTCACTTCATACAACCAAACTGAACTCATAAATTCCCCATTTTCATGAAAAAAAGATTCACAACCTAAAAAAAATTAACCTAAGGTAAATTAGATCGGCAAACCGCCACAACCTTTTAAGCACACCTCGGACATGTTTTTATTCAGTTAAATTTTGTGTATATTTTACACAGACATATTACATTCTACACAATAAGGGAAAGGCAAAGGAAATGGAATAAAAAGCTTCATTGGACCCGAAGCTTTAAATAATTCAAACACAATGAGATGGAAAATGTTGTTGTTAAAAAAATTGTATAAATACAGACACAACACATACACACGTCCACAAAACTCAGTACAAATAACTCATTTAGCAGATTATTTGCCATCTCCTTTCATTTTTCTTTGTGACGTTCGCAGATAAAAAAACTGAAAGAAAAACCACATTTGGGATAGTTAATTAATTAAACGAAGGAGAAATGTAAACGGAAAAAGGAGAGACACAAAAAAAGTCAAGTGAAACCTCACACTGTGTACTTATGTCAAAGCAATGCTTTTGGTTCTTTTTGTAGCACAGGGGCGTACCTAGAGATTTTTTTACGGGAGGGGGTTCAAAATTTTTTTTGTTCTTATACTCAAGTTATTATACTTTTTGTTAATTCAAATCTTACATGAATGATTAACTCAGAAAATAAAGCTTCTGAAAAGTGAAAAATTTTCAAAAGAACAATTATTTTTGAGAAAATGTATAAAAAGTTTCGAGGGGGGACCCCATCGGACCCCCTGGTTACACCCAAACTGTAGCACACGAAAAAAAGGAAATATTTTTCACCAATGGTACATCATGGCAGATGAGAATAAAGCTCGAAAATTTCCCACAATGATGAATGAAAGAAAAACGTGAAAAATTACAACAATTTGCATATAAATTTCAATTCATTGTCTGTATACATTATGCAGTATGAGTTACAAGCCCTGAAGTAACAGAAAGGAAGAAGAAAAAAAATCACTAATGAACAGCGCTACGACAAATGGAAAAGAATTTTTCTGTCTAAATAATTAGAACAAATTATCATTTTTTTCTGTGTACACAGAGAAATGAGAAAGGAGCGAAGGACGAAGCTCTTTAATGATGAAAATAAGAGAATGAAAAAGTTAAATAATTCAGAATAAAAAATTGTGTAAAGTTTTGAGGTGTGTGGGATGTTTTTGGCGCAGTTTCTAAAAATAGTAAGCAAAGCTAATGAAACTTTTTGGAGTATGTTTATTTCTGGACATCAAGTGGTGAGTTTTACGTCAATTAAGGTAATTTATGTACATTTGGATTTTCCATAAACGTAGGTGGATTATTGAGTTCGAAATATTCACGGAACTCAACATGATTTGAGAAGTTTTTCAACTCAGACGTAACAAAATCAATGACGTCTTTTCACTTTTAAATCTTGCTACTTATAATAAATTTCCAATTCTTTGCTTTCCGTGCTGTTACAATAGAAGCAATGCTGTAGAATATTCAGATGATAATTGTTTTTTCTTTTTATAAATTTTCTAATTTTACCTTGTGAAATGATGTGAAATAATTGATTGGTGAAAATTTTAAGAATGTAGGTCATGGGATCTTATGAGTTCTATTTCCTTTCATGTCTAGGGCTACCCGTGGAACCTTATCCTTCCTTAGATTAGTTAAGATAGGTACCCTAGGGTAGGGTAGGTACCCTAGAAACCATCCCCTGGTAAAAAGAGTTGGTATATTACCCTGATGCCTAGCAAGCATTGCTACTTTAATTTATGTCGAGTGAAGTAGCACGGTGGGTGACCAGAGTCATGACCAAATTTCATTAGGTCACTAACTTAGTGCAGCCCAAGTGCAGCCATACTTTGTAATAGAAAATTAAAATTAACACAGATACTGCTATAGAAGCTATTGATAGACATCCTTAGATAAAGGTGATGACTTGATTGGCAATGCCTACAACTGTGTGATACAGGCAGATATTTTTTCTTCATCTAGACATGCAAAAGTTTAGATAATGATTCAGCAAAGGTAAAAGCTTGAATGATGAAGCAAAAGGCACCTTTCTGGTAACTCTGATTCCTTTATTGATTTCCAATAAAAATTGATGAACTTTACAAGAAAAAATCTCAATAAAATTGATGAAAAAATTTCTTCGTGCTATCAACTTTCATTGAAATTTTCAATCAAACCTTTCGCCTATTCCTCTTCGTCCATCATTTGATTCTGATTGACCAATAACGTAATCATCGCTTAGTAACAGCAGTCATGGTAAAATTTGTCGTAAATCTTTGGTTTAATGGACAAAAAAAATTTCTTTAACAATATGTCAGTACAAATTGAGATTGACAAGCACAAGAATAAAAAATAATCCTTCTTGTTTATCTAAATGTCAATTACTTCTGAAACGGAAGTCCAAAAATATCGCCTCCTACACAAGTTCAGCTTTAAATTATTTATAAGATTCAAAAAATGTTTTAAAATGTTAAAGAGTCTTATTGTGTTTTATTTGTTATTGAATTCACTTTGGCATTTGATGCTTGTTAATGTTTAAAACCCACGTGAATTTTAACTTTGTTAGCATCATAAAACCACAACAATATCTCTGTAATTTCAACTGTCTTATTTGTAGAATTTGAACCATTAAATTCTTCTTTGTCTATCATTGTTAAGAGACTTAATGCAGCATAGCAAATGCATAATAAAAATACTGCTCTAAAATTACAGAGATTCTTGGTATTGTGATGTGAAAATTGCAAGGATTCTTTTCTAACTCAATAATGGTTGAAATTACATGGTAAAAATTTTTTTATATAAATTAATTAAAATAAGGGGTCGTTCACTTATTAAGTAATGCAAAAAATTAAATTTAAAGAACCTCGTCATGATTATTCTAAGGGGTCATTCGGATATTACGTAACCTTTAAGGATGTTGGAGGGGTCTCTGAATTTATTACACTTCATATTAAAATTTCAAAATTTTCAAACCAAATTTGCTATGAGGAGAGGGCTGGGGTCAAAAATTCTCATTTTTAGCATTACGTAATATCCGAATGACCCCTAAGCTGCAAGTCTCTGCAAGCTTTCCTCCACTAAATTTCAATCAAAACAATCAAATTTATTTCCCAACATTCTACAATTACATATTTACTCTTACAAATTGATAAAGATTAGCTGAAATGAAAGTTTCGACTACTCTCATCATTCCATGACTGTCAGACATTAATTTTGTTCATTTTCAAGACTGATAGCACTTTTCCGTTCTCGTTACGAATCGCTGTGCACAATGAGAACAAATTTGAAATAATTAAGTTGATTACAGCTGTCATTTCAGCTTCTGCTAAGTAATTTATTGACGATAGTCTCATCTCGAAAAGCGTCTAAATAGGTAATAAGAAGAAAAAGCTCTGGTCATAAAGCTTTAAATGAAAGGAACAGAGAACATAGAAAGGAAATTTTCACATTTTATAACGCGATATATTTTTATGACGAATTTCATCTTTTCCTGCCTTTTTTGCATAAATGAAATCTCGGTTTTATACTTTGGACTTCCATGCGTTACAATGGGTTTGTGTCTTCAGATTCTAAACAAGATTTTTGATCTATCACGGATTTTTGTTGTCTATGTTGCTGTCACGTAATTGCTGCTAAGGTGTTTTAACCGGTGATACTACAATAGCAATTAACTGACAGTCATGTGGATAAATTCAGTATCAGATCAGCTCTTCGGTCCCATCTATTCAAGTTGGACAACATTGTCACTAGGGATTTATTTAGAATTTTACGGTTTGTTTAATCTAAGTTATATGAAATTTTTGGAATCAAAAGATACAGTGCTACTCTATTGCTAATGGCAAGCATCTAAGGATGACTTTTGAGTGAAGTTTTAACTCAAATTACTCCAATTTAGAGCAAATGCAAATCCTTTGGCAATAGAAACTAAAAGAAAGCATAAAGAACTACACAAAGAGCTACAAATAATTGAAAATTTATTATTCCCAAAATGGCTCAGAAGTTTAAGACCACCCCTCTACAATTTAGCTCTTTCTCAAAGTTTCAAGCTGAGCAGAACGAAAAAGAAATTCTGTTTCTCAATTTTTTTGTATTTTATAGAGGTTTCATTCTCCCTTTCCGCGCATAAATTTTCGTACATTAAGTATACATACACATAATAAACGAGAAACGAAAAAAAATTGCGATGAAGGGAACGCAAAAAAAGAAAGGAAATTTAATGAAGTTGAATGCTTAAAGAAAACAATTTATTTCGTTCAAAGGCAGCTTTTTCAAAGCCTTTCTCGTCTCATTCTCAATGCATACATTTTTCGCCTCTCATTTGTGGTGCTTTTTTTCAATTTCCAATTTCTCGTCTCACACTTATGAGCGAAAAAAAACGAATTTTTCTTCTGTTGCTGCTTTGATTCTCAATCTTTATTTAACAATTGCGCCATTCATATTCATTTATTTTCATTTTTAGACTTATATATTATTGTATCGCTTATATGGAATGTTATGCGATATGTTTGGGGGTCGCTTATAAATGACGTCAATCAGAAAACTCCTTCTGTCACAAAATTATAAGTCAAAATATTCATTTTGATGAAATTTGTGTCACACAGCTTCGTACCTCCATTTCCCCCTAAAAGTTGGACGTCATTTATAAACAACCCCTGATTTTTTTCTTCTCATTTTGCAATTTGTTATATGAATGTGTTTTTTCTTCTATTCGTTTTATTGCTTTTCGCTTTTGCCTTTCCTCTGCGTTTGATTATGGTGGAGTGATGAAAAAATATCAGAAAATAACACGAATGAGAACAAATAAGTGTGGGAGAGAAAAATAAATTTCACAAAAAAATAAGTTAAAGTGAATTCGGGAATCCCAGAAAATGCCTTCTATTTGTGACAATATTGATTGGATTACTGGGAAAATGAGTTTTGTTAAATAAATTTTCTTTAACAGTTTTGATGCTAGGCATGAAATTGATTTTCGTGGAAATTTTACATTATTTACAGCTACCAAAAACTGGGATTAAATGTTTGAGTTTAACATTCAAATGTGAATTTTGTGTTTTAATTAATTATGCATATTTGTGTTTTCAGGATGACACAAAAGTTTATTTTATAATGTAATTATAGTTTTCAATTTTTAGAAGCCATTAAATTTCATTTCAAATATCATATTATGTATAAATTTCAATGTGATGCGATTTTATAAATAAATTTGAACATGACAGGCTCAAAATTTAGTGGAAAGGGATGTTTGAGTTTTGTGCAACATTTTTCGAATTATTTTTTTGAAATATTTTACAAGACTTTAAAGTTTTAGTTTTTAAAAAATGACGTATTAATTAACTTTTACAAAATAAAACTAACAATAATTCACAAACCTTTTAGTCAAAAATCACAGAAAATTTCATCAAATATTTGAATTTCTAATTAAATTTTAACGTCTTAAAAGATTTTAAAATCTAAAAAACATCAAAAGTTAATTTTGTTTTTAAATTTCTACAAACGCATTAGATATATTTAACTTTTACATAATATACCTACAAGATGTTATTTGATACATTTTGAGTTGATAAAAATGTAGAAAAATTGTAAAATTGAAAAATTAAATTAAGTAATGTAAGAGTAAGGAATTTTTTCAAATTTATAAAAAAACTAGTAATGAAGCAGATCACGCTTCATGGGTATATTCACACCGTTTCAAATTTTTTCATTCATAGCTTAGTATTATGTTACAGATAAGATAAAATAATATCCAGTATTCATCCACAGCCTCTCTATAAGATCCAGTAATCATCCACAGCCTCTATATAAGATCCAGTAATCATCCACAGCCTCTATATAAGATCCAGTAATCATCCACAGCCTCTATATAAGATCCAGTAATCATCCACAGCTTCTATATAAGATCCAGTAATCATCCACAGCTTCTATATAAGATCCAGTAATCATCCACAGCCTCTATATAAGATCCAGTAATCATCCACAGCTTCTATATAAGATCCAGTAATCATCCACAGCCTCTATATAAGATCCAGTAATCATCCACAGCCTCTATATAAGATCCAGTAATCATCCACAGCCTTTATATAAGATCCAGTAATCATCCACAGCTTCTATATAAGATCCAGTAATCATCCACAGCCTCTATATAAGATCCAGTAATCATCCACAGCCTCTATATAAGATCCAGTAATCATCCACAGCCTCTATATAAGATCCAGTAATCATCCACAGCCTCTATATAAGATCCAGTAATCATCCACAGCCTCTATATAAGATCCAGTAATCATCCACAGCTTCTATATAAGATCCAGTAATCATCCACAGCTTCTATATAAGATCCAGTAATCATCCAGAGCCTCTATATAAGATCCAGTAATCATCCACAGCCTCTATATAAGATCCAGTAATCATCCACAGCCTCTATATAAGATCCAGTAATCATCCACAGCCTCTATATAAGATCCAGTAATCATCCACAGCTTCTATATAAGATCCAGTAATCATCCACAGCCTCTATATAAGATCCAGTAATCATCCACAGCCTCTATATAAGATCCAGTAATCATCCACAGCCTCTATATAAGATCCAGTAATCATCCACAGCCTCTATATAAGATCCAGTAATCATCCACAGCCTCTATATAAGATCCAGTAATCATCCACAGCCTCTATATAAGATCCAGTAATCATCCACAGCTTCTATATAAGATCCAGTAATCATCCACAGCTTCTATATAAGATCCAGTAATCATCCAGAGCCTCTATATAAGATCCAGTAATCATCCACAGCCTCTATATAAGATCCAGTAATCATCCACAGCCTCTATATAAGATCCAGTAATCATCCACAGCCTCTATATAAGATCCAGTAATCATCCACAGCTTCTATATAAGATCCAGTAATCATCCACAGCCTCTATATAAGATCCAGTAATCATCCACAGCCTCTATATAAGATCCAGTAATCATCCACAGCTTCTATATAAGATCCAGTAATCATCCACAGCTTCTATATAAGATCCAGTAATCATCCACAGCCTCTATATAAGATCCAGTAATCATCCACAGCCTCTATATAAGATCCAGTAATCATCCACAGCCTCTATATAAGATCCAGTAATCATCCACAGCCTCTATATAAGATCCAGTAATCATCCACAGCCTCTATATAAGATCCAGTAATCATCCACAGCCTCTATATAAGATCCAGTAATCATCCACAGCTTCTATATAAGATCCAGTAATCATCCACAGCTTCTATATAAGATCCAGTAATCATCCACAGCCTCTATATAAGATCCAGTAATCATCCACAGCTTCTATATAAGATCCAGTAATCATCCACAGCTTCTATATAAGATCCAGTAATCATCCACAGCCTCTATATAAGATCCAGTAATCATCCACAGCCTCTATATAAGATCCAGTAATCATCCACAGCCTCTATATAAGATCCAGTAATCATCCACAGCCTCTATATAAGATCCAGTAATCATCCACAGCCTCTAAGTCCATAAAAAAGATCCAGTAATCAATTTTGCGTAGCTTCTAGCCCCTCGAAATCCAAAATGGCGTCAGTTCCATATTCAGGCACAGCTAAGGAACCTACATACCAAATTTCAGCTCATTTGGTCAAAACATTCCTTTTCTATGAAAAAAATAAAATGTGTTTTGCAATAATCGGCTATAATTTGACCAAAAATCGCACCTTTTCGTTCCGTGTGCCTTACTGGCTGCATCCCATGACTCCAAAAACAATACAGTTCTTGCCATACATGATATCTACCAGATGCAAAAAACCGGAAGTCTTAATATTGAGTTTGAATCGAGTTATCGCACCGATTAACTAACTAACTTGCTAACTTGCTAAAGGACAGAAAGTGTTTTTTTGCGATTTCTCGGCAATGGAAGCACCAATCGAGATGCGGTTTTCACTGTTAAATTGGTAATTTAAAGCACAAACTTTCTATACTGAACACTATGGGTCGATTCCGTAAGCCTGAAGCAGCAAGTCCAAAAAAGTAGTTTCACTGAAATACCAAAAACAATATATTCACACACAATTAAAATTGGTGTGAATATGAAATCCAGAAATTACGGAACGCAAAAAATTCAATTTTTTTAAATTTGCTATAAAAATATCAGGGATGTATCCTGTATTTTTTGGGATGGATTTTTTGAATTATGACCTTTCTTAGACTAAAGTTGGTTTTCAAAAACTAGTGGGTTGACACCAAAATCCCCCTCACCCCTGAATACACCCCTGAAGAAAGTTATTATTCTAAACGAGATTTTGAATTCAAATAATTAATTTAGTTTTATGATTCTATAATATAATTAATTAGAATTACATTAATTATTAATTAGAAATTCCAGCATACCGTAGAAGCGGTTGAATGGAAGTTAAAAAGTAAATTTTTCTAAATCATCACAAACATGTCAGACCAAGAATTTTTGAAATATCATGAGAATTCAAATTAAACTCAAAACTCTTACAAACACGATAAGCCAAAACTACAACGTGTCCCATCAAAAATGCTAAGAAATAATTCATTTTACAAATCCCTAACAACCAATGAAGACATTCCCTCCTTACGTCCAATTTAAAAAAGCGTTCGAAAGTCATTGTCTGCTATAAATAATTCAGAAGATTGTTTCGTAACTTTCTTTTTACGTAAACAACAATAATTGTCCTTTCATGAACATTTCTTTTCCTCCATCAACATCCACTGGGGAATGAAATGAAAAATTTGTTCCAATATCACACGAAAATTCGCCAATAAATACGGATTTTCCTCATGTAGTTCTACATGCTTTCGGGTGAGATTTTTTTCGGAAATTGCAAACAATAAAAATACAATAAATTATTCACCGAAATTTCTCATGAATTTTTATGGAAGATAAATTATTAATAATGGTTTACATTGCCTTCCTTTACAGGGGTAAAACCAAAAAAATTACTAGGCTCCAAATTTTTTATAATTATTTCAGTTCTGTCTTAAATTTAAGCTTCAAAAATATTTCAAAAAATTTTGGAATTGAAAACTTATTCTTAAAAAATAACTATTTAAAAAAAATTTTGGTGAGGGGGTCCGGCTACCATTAGACACCCCTGGCTATGCTACTGTTTCCGTATTCTTTAGTGTTTACTAGAATAAGAAAAGGAATCGAAAGAAATAAGAAGGAGAACTTAAAATCAACACAAAAAATTTTTAAAACAAGAAAAAGAGAAACTTTGTCTTGATGCTCCACTGAACTCTGTAGCTTCGGAATATCCTCAAGGTGAAATTGGATGAATTTGTATTCAATAAATAATTTTGCTTTTTTTACACAAACATTTCTTTCTGTTTCGTTTTTCTCTCTCTACAGCTTGCTGCTATCTTCTATTATATTATACTGCAAGCTAAATAGAAAAGTTTCTCTTTACTTTGCTCTTCTGCTTTTTATTATTTCTCCAAAAATATTTTTTTCTTACAACTTATACAAAAAAAACTCTTCCTTTTCCTGCTTCTTAAAAAGAAACAAAATTTGCAGAAATACTCAGCAAAAATTTTGCTTTCTTCTCTTTTCGAGAGAGGAAGCATAAATCCATTTGATATAATTATATTGCAATCTAATTTATTTTGTCAAAAAAAATTTCGTAGCATATTTTTGTGATGTAATGTTTTGCTAGTGTTGTGTATTGGCTGGATGACCAGAGTTTTAATAAAAGAAAATAATTATTTTTCAGCTAGATTTTAAAAGAACCCAAAAAATGTTCCTCTATCTACCCCATGCCTTCTTTCAGTGGCGTAACAAGGGAGGGCAGCTGGGGTATTGGCCCCGGGCGCAATCTAAAAAACTCAAAAAATCCCATAAAAAAGGGCGCAAAAAATTTTTTTTGAGGGGGCACCATTTTTTACGGGGGCGCAAAAATTCTGCCTTCTTTTCTAGCTCTATTTAACTTCCCCTCATATCTATCCTTACCAGTTGTGTAGCCAGGGGGGATTTGAGAGTCAAAATTCCAAAAAAAATTCTAATCTTAATTTTTTCATAATTTTTTTTTGAAAATTCCCTCTCGAAAAATTTCTGCCTACGCCTTTGATCCTTACACCTTGTGACTCATTATTTTGATAACCTTAATAATGAAAAATGGTCATTTTTAGCGTAACGTAATATCCGAAGAAGCCCTGAAGAATTCTAGCAATAATTCTATTAACATTGTCATGCTAAAATTATGATTATCTTCTTATAAAGCCTTCAAATAATTAACAAAATCAGAGGACTATTACTAGAATTTTCTAACAATGTAACTTTATCCTATAATCTAATCATTAATTATTATCCCATCCTGATTTCTTAGAAGTAAGTCTCTGTATTAAGATAAGAACAGCACTCGCCCGAAATTCAAGCAATTGTAGATAATTATAATTGAATCCTGTTGAGAAATTTCTTCCAATTAGGGTTCATTTCAGACTCTTATTCAGGCATAATTTGTGCTTTTAATTATTGAACTGATAAAAGCTTTTATTACGTTAAATTTCTAAGAAATATTAATTATGTCTTATATAAGTTTGTGATTATAGATTATAAACACGAGAATAATTATTAAATTTCATGAAACTGAGGCTGGCAACCCTTCTGAAACCTACTCGTCTGACTATATTTCTGGTTTTATTTCAGCTTTGGAGATAAATATTTAACTAAAGAGGAGATTAATAACTGAACTAAATTCATTAGAGAACTAAAAAATATCTCAATATTAAGGCTCTCTTATCTAAGGACTGTTGTAAAACTCAATTTACTTAGGGGTTGTTTATAAATGACGTCCAATGTTGTGGGAGTGGGGTCTGACGCTATAAAAAAAAAAAAAATTTTGTATGAAAATTTTGTGACAAAGGGGGTTATTTTTTGCGTAATGTCATTTATGAAAGGCCCCTTTTTAGATCTTCTAAAAAATAAAACATAAAAAGAAATCCAACGAAAAATATCAAAAAATAAGAAAATATCACAATAATAAATAATCAAGCAGCACTAAATGCGCTTCATCCTTAACTAAAAAAGTGATTATTTCATCCACTTTATCTCTTATCTTGCTCCATAAATTTTCAACAATTTCAACTTTGAGCTCATCAAATTACGCTTCATTGAGTTTAAAAGGAATTTTTTTTCTACCTTATTTTGTGAACCCTTGATGCGCACAGTTCATCTCTTTTTTGTGCTTGTTTCACATAGCTTAAGGTATTGAAATAATTTACTTTATAAAAAATGGAAGAGAATATTTATGGAGATATCAGAAAGGAATTAAAATGAAAAACAACAGAAATGAAAACAAAGAGATGAAGCAGAAGAGGAAGCAAGTAATGTGAAATAACATGCTATAATTGAATAAAATGGCAAAATAAATGGATTGGCAATAGCGTTTGTAATGCAATAATCCTCCATTCAATGAATTTATCAGCATCGGATGGTAAAAGACATATAGAGCAATAGCAGGAAAGGAAGCTTGATGAAAAATTGGAGCGAGTGTATTTACTTGAACTTTTAAGTATTTTTTCTCCTTTATCTCTTTTCTATTGACATGACTACGATGGAAAAGAATTTTTTTCCAGAGCTCGTCGTCATCATCAACATAGCAACACAGAACAGAAGTATTGAATCTTTCTGTTATATTTCGATGGATAGTATCATGGATACGTGTATGACAATGAAGGCACTGTACCGGGCAACACATAAAGGGTTTATTTTGGATCTTTGAAGTCTTTACAAGATTTTTAAAGATTGCTTTAGCTTTGAAAATTAGTTTAAGCTGTAAGGACTCTTTCGTAATACTGATGAGTTCCAGATTCAACGTCAAGGAGTTTATTCAACCTTTAGAATCCATTTAAGTTCCAAAGCGTCTGAAAAATAGGTTGACCATCAATTTTTGATCGAAAAGTGAGACTTGTCTCGACATTAACCTACTAAAGGTGGGATAGATTAATAATTATAATATTTTTAATGACAATTTAGAAACTTTAAGGTTAAATTCAATTTTTAAAATTTATTTTTAGATTTATTTTCATTTAAAATAAATATAAATATCAAATAATTTCTCATCGAAATTTTCAGCCATTTTGCTACTCGATGATGATAAACGAATAAAAACAGAAGAGGAAGATTCAATTATATTCCTCACAAACTGAACATTCATACACGAAATGTCTCACTCGAAGTGCTTCTTTTTTCATATGAACACTACATACGTAAGTAAGTGAGTGTGCTTAAGGAGAATTATTTGAATTGTAATGCCAATAACATGAATTTTATTCCACCAATTTTTCTCTTTTTCATTCAATTTTTATTGGAATTTTTTTTATGCTCTGTTGAGTTTACATGATAAAAATCCTTTTTGATCATTATATGAAAGTTCTTGAGATATAGATTTTTGTCTTTGAATTCGATTTTCACGCTTTCGCTATTTTATAGAGTGAATATTGAGCATTACTCATCAAATAGATTGAAACTTGAAAGTTAACAGTGGGAATTATCAGTATAAAAGAGTTATTTTTGTATATAGGATGCAGTATGCTGTAGAACCATGCGGTCGCCACTTGAAAAATTGCATACACTTGACAACCTCTTGGCTGCCATTTGCCGAAAGTTATTATTATTTTTTTTATTATTCCTTTTAATCAATTTTAAAAATAAAGTTTTTTTGATGATATACAATGATTTTTAAGAGTTACAATGTTCAGGAAAATGTGCCAATCAGGAGAAAAAAAAATATAAAATCGTAAAAAAGGTGTTTATTTTCCAAAAATTCAAAAAAATTGTAAACATTTTGTTTGACATATTTTGAAATTTTTGGTTAGGATTTATTGAATTTTGCGCCTCTAATAAGAAGCTCTCTAGGCATACATTCTGATCATACAGAAAATCTCTCTTTATAAATAGGTCTCTAAAATGGAATAATGAAACCTATGGCTAGTAGTTCCAAGGCTTGCATGATTTAGTCTTACATAAATAAACTGAGAATCCTTAAACTATTAGTCAGTCGTCTTTGAATAAAATTAAATTAATTTTATCAATTTGTCCTTCATAAAACTAATTAAAACCAGACAGTAAGCTATTTAAAATGTTCATGAAACATCCCCGCAACATCCAAAACTCTTTGTTTAAGTTTCCAACATTTTTATCACTTTATCATGCTGTTATTTGCATCAATAAATACTTTTTCTATACTACTGCACAAAATAGCAATGCACAGCAAACTCTCATTATACAACAGCACGATTCTTTTAAAAGTTATGAATATTCTCAAGCAGAAACTCTTTCTGTTCTACATTAAACGACGGATCTATCTGAAGACTTAAATTAATTTTATGAGATGAAACTTTAGTTTTGAAGTTAATACTTTTCCTTGATTTTAAACTAATTTAAATTAAAAAATTTCATAACAAATTGTTATTTTGTTTCAAGCTTGTAATCCTTTTAAGTTCAAGAAAAGTGGGATGGAGAAAAGTTTCTATTCGCTAATAAGGATCAAGACAGGATCAAGACTTGTTTTTGAGTGACATAAATTGCAAAACTTTACTATAAAGTAGCTTTACGGTGGATAAATGGAATTGATTGTAGTAGGGAAGTTGACGGGAATTCAATTGTGTGTGATGTCATCACTGATATGTGTGGGATGGGAGGGATGTTTTTAGGGAATTTTGTGCTCAAATGTCATCAACATTTTGCTAGGTAACTCAAAGCTCTCAATCAAAAATTTCATAAATATTTAGTATGTTGTCAAAAAATTTGTCAGAAAAACACACAAATTAAATTTAACTTCAGTAACTATCAAAAATTAGAAAAACATCACAATAATTGTCAGTGTCATCAAACAATTAAGTAAAGTCTCATAAAATCCAAAATCTCATTACGAATTTTAATTTATTCTGAATAATTCATCTGCAAACTTCCATGACAAACTTCAAGAATTAAAAAGTTTTTATAGAAATTCCATTTGATGGAGAAAAATATGCAATAGGATTGGTATCCGAGAAGCATATGGAAGATAATAGAATTGTTTGAAATATGGGTGTATTCAGGGGGATCCAGATCCCTCTGATTTTTTTTTTCAAAAATCGAATGACTTTTCGAAGTTCTAATTTGTTAACTAATCATTCAAGTTCCATTAGAATTAACAACAAGTACAAAAGCTTAAGTAAAAAACCGAAAAAATATTTCGGATCCCTTTAAAAAAATCCTGGGAATTTTTATCATTTTTTTTATAGAATCTAAAAATTTTTCTGTAATTACGTGGCAAAGATTTTAGTTACCCAAGTTATATAAAAAATCTAGTGTTCTCTAATAAATGACCTTGTGTCTCTTTAAATTGGATTTGCTCTCACTAATATAGTCGCAGTCCATTTTGCTTCACCTCTGTCAGATGGTAGCACAAGTATGGACAGCAAAAAATGTATCTGTCGATCGGTATTTTAGATACGGTATCTCCCAACAATAAGACCATCCATCCATCATCCATTACTTTTATTCACTCGAATGAAATCTGAAAAATCTCTAAAGATAAAATGGTAATAAATATTGAATGAGCAGCAAAAAATCTTACTTCCAGTCGAACTACGGATGTTAAAGTACATCAGGTCAACCAATCAATCAACTAGATTAAGTTTTGCAATTTTTAGTTCATGCAGAAGTTTCTTTACCTCAGCAACTATTTTCCAGCTACTAATGGTGGTTGATGCTGTCTCATTTTCATTTCATGAGGATGTAAAAATGAAACAAAAGAAGAGAATGAAAAAAAGTTCACTTTTCTCCCTCGTGTGCTTAAAAAAAACTTTACTAACTTTTGTGTCTTTCACTTCACATGTATTCACATCAATTTCCTCGTCTCGTCGACCTAAATCACACGCAATTGAACGTAAATCGCATTGCTCAATAAAAATTTAAATCACTCCCAAAAGATTTATCTCACATTTGTGCAGGTTGCTGTATAAATAAATACGACTATATGTATATGTGAGCGTATACCGCCATAAATATAAGAAGAAATCTACATTGAAGGAAGTGCGAGTAGAGATAGATCGATAAGGTAGGGAGTATTGCTGCACATCTGTATAAACGTTTTCCTTTCTTCTTGGTATTTTTTGTGGGAATTTGTTTTACGTAAAATAAGATGAGCAAGTTAATTGAATCATTTTTGTTGGCTGGATAAAAAGATTCCCTAGACTAACAAAAACCGTTAAAAATTTATTTAAAAACTAGCTGTGACTATCTTTCGGATAGCTTTTAACTAATTTTTAACAGTTTTGGTTACTAGGGATTACCATGTGGCTCAGGCGCGTAGCCAAAAGATTTTGGGGAAAAATCCCTCCTCGCCAAAAAATTCAATTTCAATTTCCTATGGTTTTTGGGAAAAAATTCAAAAAATTTCTAGTTTCAATTTTTTCATACAAAAATTTGAAAATCCCCCTTCTAGAAATTTCTAGCTACGCCCCTGAATTCTTAGTCCCCAAAATCCTGACGAAATCTAAATTAAATCATGAAAAATCCTCTTGATTTAACACGGTGGTGTAGTAGAATTTTTTGGTACGAGACACACAAGATCAAGGGGGCTTTTCCAGGATAGGGTCCTTAATGCCCCCCCCCCCCCTCTAGATCAATATTTCATTCAAATTTTTTTTAAATTTTTAAATACAAAATTATTTTTTACAAAATTCTTGAAGACTACTAAATATAAAAGTTTAATTCAAAGGCTTAATGATTTTTTCAAAAATAAAAAAATTTGATACTACGTACAGGGTCGTAGATACAAAAACCTGAATAAAGAATATAAAAAATCTACAAAATTTAGTTAACAAGTCATAATGAGTACCAAAAAATTCGCATTATCCTTTCCATCACCCAATGATTTTAAAGCATTTTCATTTTTACTATTTCAACACCAAGCAATCAATTTTCATGGGTGGAAATGCGAGGGTAAGAAAGAGAGATAGATAGAAAGAAGAAAAAAAGATCAAAATGGAATAAAACTACAACATGGTGAAGCATTAGCAAAACAGCTCCAGTATAATGTGCTAAAGACGCTCGATATAAACAGAAGAGAAAGCTTTATTGGTTGTGTATTTTTGTGAGTCGAACAAGATGATAGAGGGGTGAGTAAAGAAAAGCTTATAAGCTCTATTGAAACCTTACATTCCTTCCATTTCACTCCGCTTTCTATTCACATAATAATTATAAAGCATGCATATAAAATTTCAATTTTAAGAAAAACACATTTCCATGAGAATCTCATGCTGATGCAAATGATTTAGCTTGTCTGTCTGTTGATTGCTTGAATTTTTTTTTATTATCGATTTTACGATTAAGAGAATTTATTCGAATGTCCAAGCGATGAGCTCATATATCAATTAATTGAGTTGCTGATGTCTCTGTCCATCATACAGTTCAATTGGATTGGAAAAAATTTAATCTCAAGCATCAATCGAATTCAATTTTAATAGCAATTAATTTCAATGACTATAGAAGTCGAGAGCTTGTTGGAATTTTACTCTGAATGAATAAAATATTTAGAGGAGATCACAGCGGTGGATATGCAAATCTTAAGAGGTTGCACATCTGTGCATTGATGATAATCTATGAGAGTGCATCCTCTTGAACAGCAAGTTTGAGTGGATTTGTAGCTTAGTCAGTTTTGAATTTAATTTTGAACGTTTTGTAGCTTGCTGAAATTTCAACATTCTTTTGTAAGGTAATTTAAGAATATTTAATGAATAAAGTCATGCTGAAGGGGGATTGGGGGAACAAATAACTTCCTCATAGAAAATCTGCCGGTCTCTAAATTTTTTAAAACAAATATTTCAAAATCTGGCAAATCTGGAAAATGTCTGGCTATATCCCTAAATCAAGATGTTTTCGATTTGAAAGGGTTCACAATTTGTATAATTTTTTGGAACCAGAGAAATCTTATGCAAATTGAGGACACCTTGGATACACATGAAGATAATATTGCAGTCAATGGTGTAGCAAGGGTTTATGTTGGCTAAATTAACTAAATTTATTAAAGAATTTTTTGCAAATTACGTTTTTAGGAAGAAGAATTTGTGACAAGGTGGATGAGGTGTGACGTAATTTTGTGACACCCAAACCTCAGTCACCTCTTATTACACCACTCATGCTAGTTGACCAAATTCAAGCATTCAAGAGGTCTTCTTAGTCTTTGTCTCTGAATAATTTGTAAAAGGTTACGAAAAATAATCATTGAGGAGTGTATACCTTACAGGGGATCGTCTGAGGGTCAAAACCAGTGGCACAGAAAAATAACCCAATGAAACTTCAACCATAAAATTAGAAATATTCGTAACTGCCTTTAAGGAACCCATTAAATTTTCTACGAAAGCTCTCTATTAACGTAACTCAAACATTAATATCCCATAAAAGTCAAAAGCTCAATTTTCCCATGAAATTTTTGTACTTATTATCTCCATTTTCACTCCTCCTCTTCGGTTACATTTTCTCGTCTTGCATTTTGTTTATTTATGTTGAACGAGATAGAGAAAGGAAAGCCAAATATTTATCGACATAGCGAATTATCTTTGTGTCTATTCCACCACACACATATACACATCTATTTACGCAACGCTTGTACATTATTCGGCGGTGTTTGTCAGATAAATATAGCAAAATAATTTTCAATATAGATGAAATTATTATTGATAAAATGCTGCCATATAAATGTGAAATAAAATAGAATCGATTGAGATAAAAGCATAGAAATATAGTCGTTATTAAATCATTTCATTGAAAGTTTGTGATATTTATCAGTTTATTACCGACTGTGGATCTGCTGTGAAATTATATCTAATATAATATTATTTGTTATAAATAGGCGAAAATATATTTTGGCATGGATTAATGCAACGATTTTGATCAATTTACCTTACTTACGTAGACACGTAGTCCAGAGCAAATAAAATTCATGGTAGAGAAAAAAATGTCAACATCATAAGTACCGAGTGATCTGCTGTGTTATTAATGTTATGTTCGTTCACTCACACCATTAAATTACCTTTTACATACATTTTCAGCTCTAATGCTAAGTGCCAACAGTAATGATGGACATGAAAAATTGCTATTATTTCTATAGCTTTCTTTATTATTATCGATATTCGCACATACACTCGCACACGTGCTTGACTATACACGTACACAATAGAATTGCTGGTAATCTGGTCACAGAGTCACATGGGAGAATAAAGTGCTTTTTTATATGAACTACAATGTACTTTTGGATTTCCGTGAGGAAACTAGCTAGAACTACAAATAACAACGAAAGAGTCAGTACCTTAGAGAAATAAAAATGTATTTTTTTGCCTACACAATCTCAAACAGAAACATGTTCAGACTCAGGATTTGTTAAAATTCTATAAAACTGGAACCAAGTGCCGATTTATGTTTCCATCTATCCTACCCTAGGGATACCCAATGTACCCTACCTATCCTACCCTAGGTATCCTCCCTTATCTATCCTATAAAATTAAGCAATTGACTGAATTATCCACAAAGAAGCAGAACCTAATTTTGAGAATTGATTTCATTTAAAGCTGAATTTTTTTAACCAATATCAGCTACTGATTTCTTTTTATCTGTTAAAAGGTACACATTAGCGTGAGCGTGTGCATGAAAGTTTTTTATGTGTTTTTGACAGTAATTGCTGTTGCTGATGGCAGCATTTTTTATTATTATATTAAATTTATTCCTCAAATTATCGACATTTGACTGCTTTTGCTGAAAACATGACTACAATTTCTTTGAAGTTTATTGACTTTTATGGTCAATCAGTCATGCTATGGCTTCACCAACATGTCATTTTTAGAATCAAGTCCATCAAAAGAAAACGTAGCTTAAATGATGACGATGAAGACGAGTGAAGAGAGGTCAGGATAATGGAGCATTATATTAAGTTAATTTCCAACACCCACACAAACACACACTCATCCACTTACTCGCACGCTAAGCATCAGAAACCATCAAGAAAAAGCTCTTGAAGCATTAAGTTCATTCCAATAGGGGAGGGATCAGTTTTTTGCTCTTAAAGAGATTAAAATGATAAATTGGCGCTTATTGCTGATGTGAATGCTGAACACGATGAAGAAAGGTTGACGAAAATATTTTTTTTTTGAAAATCTCACGTCATCTTAATATCCTAAAAATGTTATAGAGTCGACTAAATTAATCTTTCCATGCTTCTTATGATTCTTAACGTTCGCTCTTGCTTTCATTCTTTCACTCATCTAATCCAGTTCACATCACTTCATTTTACTTTCATGTTCATCATGATATACAAACATGTATGCTGTATGTTCATACATATATTACTTTTTTATGTTTTTATTCTGTACATTATCTGTTATACATACTTACGTACATGAATGTGCGGTTTTTTTGTTGTCTGGAGTGAGTGAAACGTGTGTTTTTACACACAAAGAGATTCTTCCTTTACTCTTTTTGAGATTTTTCACATTTAATTCAATTAAATCATGCTTTATTTGGATGGGTTTGAAATGGAATAACGCAAAAAGTTGAAAATTATTCTGCTTAATTTTAAACGTAAACAGGGTTTGAGGTAGGAATTCATTATGTTGAATTATTTAATGAGGACTTGTAGATGTATAATTAAGTAATTGAAGGAAGTTGTGTTAAGTGATTTTAAATATTATATAGCTCACATTTCAGATGTATGCTGATCTTTTTAAACTTAGTGTTGAAAAATGTGATAATTGATAAATTAAATTAAAATAATTACCCCTCCTCAAGTCAAGGCGGAGACATAAGGTCAAGCGCATAGTAAGAGGGGGGATTGGGGGACAAATTTCCCTCTTGATGAAAAAATTTCTTCAATTTGCTAGGGTTTTTGAGAAAAAATCCCAAAAATCCCTCCCCCTAAATTTTTGAAACCCCCCTGAAAAATTCCTGGCTACGCTGGTGCCTAAGGTGTTTGACGCATAGATTTGGGATTCTTCCTTCCTAGCTCATGGATTTTTATTAGATTTTTGGAGATTAATCATGACCTTTTGAGCTTTGTTTGAACCTATCCGACCATTTAGTAGCTTAAATAATAGCAGAGTTAGCAAGGTGATATCAATAAAGGTCATGACTTAATCCCCCCTCAAAAAATCATGTTATACACCCTGAGAATTAGGATACCCCTTAAATCCACCCAAAATTTTCTTGTATTAATGATCATAGTCTGCTTAAGGCATCAGCCTATTAGCTTTACTTCTTATCACACAAAATACCAAACTTTCAATTTCTATCAAAAGGTCAAAAATAATATTCTTCTTACATATTTAAGAAAATTGAAAACTTTTAATATCGTCAAGTATATTTCAACAATTACCAAATATTCTCCGAGGAATGTGTGTATCAACCCAAATAAAAAAGATTTCTTGTTGCTTCTAATATGAATCTCTATAAAAACCTATAAAAACTCTGTGCACAATTTACCATAAAAACCTTCTCGAAAATAAATCAACAAAATTTGAGAGGAAAAAAAAGTTTTGTGAGATTTTTTTTTTGATCCGCAAAGATTGGGAAAATTTTCATTTAATGTATATTCTGCTGCTTCCTATTCAATATCCTTCAATTTCCTATTTTTCTAAAAAATCACATTAATCTCGATGAAATATCGTTCATTCTAATTTCTTTCACAATCACTTCCGTAATATGAGAGTAAAAATGATTTTTCAGAGTTTTTGGAGCTTTAGGAGGTGTAAGGGGTCATTCATAAATGACGTCTAATTTTTAAAGGTGACCCTCCTCCCCTTTACACTGTGTGACCCTTCCATAAAAAAGAAAAAAATTTTTTTTAAATTATTGTGTCTAAAAGTCTATTTTTTTCGTGACGTCATTTATGGACGGTCCTTATGGGGTCATACAAGTGAAAATTATTTAAAAATAAATTTTTAAACCCCGAGTTTAATGATAATTTTTTAAGGATCAGATGACTCTATACTCCCTTCCCTGTAGACTCTGGAACCATCTTCCTCTTCCTACACAGCATTGTCAATTTTCAGTACATAAAATATACCCTAAAGCCACACCAACATCATTTTATTTGCATACCAGCACACAAAAACATTTCATACTCATCTTCCTTTTCTTTATTTTCAAGGGTGACTGTAAAGCTCTTTCGTTTTCCCATTTTCTTCAAAATGCTTTTAATGGTGCTCACTTTTTTGCTTCTTCACATTCACAAGCTACTTTTTTCCACTACCCCGGAAATGTGAATGAAAGTAATTTATTATCGCCTCAACCATCATCACATTTCCTTTTATGTTGTATGTGATGTGAGTGGATTTTTTCCACTCTTTTGCCTTTTTTTCTTGTTCCTCTTCTTCTTCTTTTTATAAAATGATGAGCTGTTGGGTGTGTTGATATGTGTGCTTTTATAAAAACCTTTAGGCTCAATACATTCCAACCCTTTCAATACGAATTACAGTGATTTTTTTTCTCAAAAGTTTTAATTTTTGTCGGAAAGGGAAATGATCTTTGAACTTTAATTCATGAAAAGCGAATGACCTGATTGGGTTAGGGACATAAAGAGAAAGTTAATAAAAGAAAACTTTGGTTACCTTATAAACTCAATTATGAAACTTTTACTAATTGAAATTCACAAATATTCAATTATATTCAACATAATTTTGTTGAAGCATGTTCACTTAATGAGAGGTAGCCATCTGTTACGTTAACGTATTTTGTCTGAGATTAATTTTTTACGTGAAATGATTTTGAAGTTTGTGGGTCATTAGCACGTAGATCTTAGTTAGATATTGTGGATCGTGAATTGTGTATAAAATTTAATTGTAATTTAAGAAGTTAGAATAGCAATGAACTTTAGAGGGAAATTAAATGGTCTGTTGAGATTTATTTCTATAAGCAACAGAGAATGTGACCTGTATATTATTGGATCAGATATATTGAGCTCATCGTGACTGGATTCTACAGGATTGGTAGCTGAAACCTTTTGGATTGAGCAAGGTGTGCATGGACATGATTTGAATCCTGAGCAGGGCTACCTAGGGTACTCTACCATTCCTACCCCAATGATACCATTGGTAGGGTAGATGGGGTACACTACGGTATCCTAGTAGGAATGGATAGGGTAAGTAGGGATGTTTGGTACCCCTGAGGCATTATAGAGTATCCTTTAGGCATCCCAGGATACCCCAAGAGCCCAAGAGGGTTCAGACCCTCTCGAAAAAATTTTTACATTGAAATTTTTTTCTGAAAAATAATTTTTTTAAAAAAACTTAGTAGTTTAATCATTTACGTACCTTTAAAACTAACAACATGCCCTGCAGAAAGCTCAAAAGCTTTAGAAAAAAAATTGGAGCCTCTCTAAAAAAAACTTTCTAGCTACCCCCTGATGGTATACTCTATATCCATGCTTGTCGGAACAGATTACCATTTCCCCCAGTAAAACATTATTTAATGACATTTTCCAGGAAAATCTCCACCTCCAATATCATTAATCCACTCAAATTCCAGCCTGATCCACTTCTCATCAAAATTCAAAATCTCTTCTGACTCTCTTTTAGGCCAATGAAGTGTCATGATTGATCAAGATGTGAATTTGAATTGACTCCTAGATTTATTTCCTTAAGCTAGTTATTCATAGCACATATAGTAAGTTGAGAACTTAAAAGAGATAAAAATGTCAATCGATAAATTGGATTTCAGTTTATCTCACATCGAAAAAATTGCGTTCATGAAGAAAAAGCCAGAAATTTTTTTTTGTATAAATTGGTTCATAAAAAATCAAAACATGTTGACTCTAGATTCATGAAGTAAGGAATGAGAAAATCATCCCTTTTTATTTCAGACTGTGTATATATACATATTATGGTGAATAGGCTTCCAAGAAGAAAATGAGGGATGTAAGGGAAAGGGATCATTGAAAAGAAATATCCACTTATAGCCTCAATACAAAGAAGACAAAAAGGCAGCATGCAGTGAAAAGTGCTTTGGCAGTTCCTTTTAAGATACGATATTATAGAAAAGAAAATTTTAACATGTCATACGACGATGTAAAGTAATGGTCGAGAAATGGAGCTGGCAACAACAAATCATCTCAATAGTTAGACTCATGAACACACATACACATGCTTTTAGGCAAGAAGTCCGAGAAATGTCTCCTCTGTAGAAATAGCAACCTTAAAAAATGAGAAATATAAAAAAGAATGGAAAGAAAAACTTTGCCATTTGCACCAGGTGCCTTCAATGTCATGACTTAAATACGAAAAATGAACAAAAATTTTTTTGTGTAACTCTTTTGCTGATGAAAAAGTTTCTTTCCTTCCTGCGAACTTTCATAGAAAAATGAAATTTGTTCTCCCATTGACTTTTTGAGCATTCACATTTTAACTAATATATGTGATTATTTTATTTATTGTCCACATAACTATGATTATGGGGCTTTGCAATTTTCTCCCATTTGCACTTCTTCTTGCTACTTGGAATTTATTGCTTAAGTTGGGGAAAGTTATTGCTGAAATTTGTGTTCAAATGAGATTTGTTTTTGTGATGAAAATTGTGTTTTAGGTGAGCGCAAGGTGGGTTGTAATTGATGTACCCATACACCCATTTATTAATCCACGACCCTTAGTTTCCAGTTGTCCCCTCACTTTGCCCACTTGACCTTTTTTTAATGTCGATTGTAAATCTTAAATAAGAAGATGGGACTCAAAACAATACCTTTAAAAACAGGAAATTTGAATTTTGGTCAGATTCCTTAACCCTTAACCCAGGGGAGTAGCAAGGAGGTGTTTATTTGGGTACCTATTTGGAAAAATTTCTTTAATTTGTTAAGATTTTTTTAACTTCCAAATCAACCCCCCCCCCCATAAAAATTTCTAGCCTCACCCCTGCCTTAACCATCCGGTCACCTGGCTACTTAAGTTACTCTGGACAGTATCCGTATTATTACTGACTGTCCCGCAGGCTTTTGTTCGCAACCCAGCACGCAGTCATCCAAATACTTATTCACAATATCTACATCGATGAAGCAATACACTTGTGCTACGCATTAAAATCCCTGTTGTAATGTCTCAATTCTATTTTGAAATTTCTATGCTCCAAAAATATTTTTCACCTCCCATTCCTTTTTTTGTTTTGTTTTATCTCCAAATATTCAATAATATAATATTTTCCTCCACTTTATGCTTCATCAAGTCGTCTCTTGTTTCTCGCTATTGTTAAATAGATATGATGATAAATATTCAAAAAGAGAATCGCATTTGTCTTCTTCGTCTCTCAGTGAACTCGCATAAAAATAGAAAGTTAAAGGGACCCAAGTGTGTTCGCATGCATGCTTCAGTTGCTAACATGACAAACGAATTTGATTGATGAGACAAAAATTTCAGAAGTATCACATGCTCATGTACTTACACAAGCAAACATGCGGAGGATATCATTTCATATATGAAACACATTAAAATATTATTTTTCATGGAAGATGAAATTTATGAATGTTTTATTTGATTTTAATTGATATGTTGCTTCATGGTATGTAATATGTATACATGACATATGCAACATGCATGTTATTACGTTATGCATTACTTTTGAATAATTTAATATTGTTACAAATGAGCAAAATGTAATTAATTTATTTAAATCATTGAAATTTCCTCTGTGCAAACATGAGAAATGAAAATATTCATGTTCTACGAATGTCATAAATGGAATGAGAGTTGTTGCTTGTTGGGATCAAGGTTGTGATGATTTATGGAAGTTTTAGATGATTGCAGATGTAAATTCTTGAGGAATTTGGGTTAGAAATTGTACAGTGATTTGGGTAAGGAGAAGGATGGATGAGACAATTGTTAGTAAATGGATGGGGATTTGATGGTACAAGGGATGAGAATTTCTGTCGAATCATTTAGAATTTATGGATAATTTTAAACCATTTCACAAAAGTTGTGAGATTTTTTAGAAAAATTTGGAAGTTGAGGTTAGGGGGGAAGGGGTGGACCACAAGAACCTTCTGGCTGAAGTTGCCCCTGAAGCTTAAGCACCTAAATCGTTGAAGTTTTCATCAAAACACATTAAATTCTCATAACACTTAATGATTTGCAACTCAAATGCTCTTTTCTCAAAAAAAAAAAATAATTCCACACTGAACTCGTTAACTGCAAAACTTTCAATTGAATTCATTAAAATACTCAAAAAGTCATTAAGAAACTCATTCAAACAATCTCATATAAGTAAATATCGTATAAAATAAATACAGAATCACTAAAGGAATCGTAAAATTTCACATTAAACTGTAAGATCTCTTCTGAAAAATACTAAAACTATACATTTTCAACTACAGAGATGCGCATTAAAGTCAAGCAAAGGTTCTTCAAATTTCCCATAAGAATCATAAGTCAAGGACATAAAAAAATGAGGAAAAGAATAAAATCTATATTATGAACGGACATAGAAGAAACTTATAATAAATTTAACTATCATAAAAAAAAGGAAAAATAAGAGTAGGAAAAATATATTTTTTATGTGACATATAAGCTGAATGCTGTTATGAGCTTTAAAGGTTATCGCATCAATAAACTTTTTTTTTCTTCAGTAAAGTGCCGAAAAGTTATGTAATTTTTGTGTATGAAAAAAGTCATAATCTTCTACTGAAGTAATGCTGAAACTTCATTTCCCAAAGGTAAATTTACGCTTTTTCTGTTTATCGGTAGTCAAATTTCATTTTTTGTGAAAGAGGAAAATGGATTTTGGGGACTTCACTCTCAAATAGGGGGTTCAAATCCGTTAAGTTTTCAAAAAAATTAAAAAAAACTCCGTTAAATTTTCAAAAATATTCATAAATTTCAGTCAAATTTTCAAAAAAATTCAAAAATTTCCGTTAAATTTTCAAAAAGTTCAAAACTTTCCGTTAAGTTTTCAAAAAAAATCAAAAATTTCCGTTAAATTTTCAAAAAGTTCAAAACTTTCCGTTAAGTTTTCAAAAGTTTCCGTTAAATCTTCAAAAATTGTCGTTAAATTTTCAAAAGTTGCAGTTAAATTTTCGAAAATTGCCATTAAATTTTTAAAATATTCCGTTAAAATTTCGAGAGCTTCTGACTTAGGGGTCGTTCGCAAATTACGTCACGCTTTAGGGAGGAGGAGGGTTGAAAATTTTGTGACAGTTCGAACAAAAAAATTTTTTCTTCATACAAATTTTGTGATAAGGAGGGGGGAGGGTGTGTCAAAAAAGTAATTTTTTGTGTGACGTAATTTGCGAACGACCTCATAAATTTTCAAGAATTTCTGTTAAATTTTCAAAAAAAATTTGTTAAATTTTCCTAAATTCTTCATCAACTTAAAATTTTAAGCCAACCCCTGAGCCACACTTTTAGTAAGGGTAGTTCAACCTAAAGCAACAAAACTCCCACTTTTATTAGACAATTTTTGAGAAAAATTTAGTTTTTCAGTTAAACCCCCGATGCTAAACGTTGAAACCTTAAAAAAAATTAACACATCTGCCGTACATGTCCCCCTTTTTCTACAAAGAAGAAAAAACTCTTTTCCATTTTTTACCATCCATAATAGAAACGACGAGCACACATAAAAAAATAAAGATTCTCAGAACCCATTTAAGAAGAATAGAGGTGTAAAATTTATGACTACAGCAGGTTAAACGAAGAAAACAGAGAGGAAGAAAAATCAGAAACATAATTCGAGAATGAATTTAAAGGAAATTCGCTTATAGGGCAGCAGTATCACATCAATGAAGTGGAAGGAAAAATGAAAATAATAAAAAAAATTGAATCCGAAGAAGAAGCAGAGTCATTCTTTCCTGTAACAACAAATGTTGCTTTGTTACCAATAGATATTTCCGCTCCTAAAAGAATATGAACATTCCCAAAATTGCGAGGGATGAGCTATAACGTAAGAAAAAAATGGGAAGAAAAAGCAGAAAAATTTTCCGCCAGTAAATCTTGTTGAGTGCCAGAAAATTACTTTTTTTTTGCTTTTCCACTTTCCCCCCGACCATTGATGTAAATAGCGAAGGATGAAGACAGCACACAAAAATGGAATCAACACCTTCCAAGGAAAAAAAAATCGCTTTTACAAACCGGAGGCCAGTGTCATTAATAATCTTGTATGAGCTTAATCTAGCTCCCTTCTGCATAATGGTTCTACTCTTATTATTCAATTCGTTCTGTTAGCTGATTTTCATGTCAATGGATGTGGGATGACTAATGGTTTGTCTTTTCTGGAACTGAAGTAATTTTCAACCCAATTAAGCTTCACGAAATTGGGACATTAGACCCAAATAAATTAAGTTTGGTTTTATTTGAGAAATTGCTTCAGTGAGAAGTGATAAATTACTTTGAGACAGTGGCGTAGCCAGAATTTTTGGAGGGGGGTAGAAAATTTTTTTTTCAGTTTAAAAACCCTAGCAATTTTACCCATCCACCCCCTGGCTACGCCACTGCTTTGAAACATATAATTGCAATACCCACCTCCCCCCACCCTCATCTAGGGACGAATACGGAACTTTTAGTCACACAAATACTCGCACTACAATTCATATTAGGACTTAGTCAACTATTTGAACACAACTTCACTCTATCCATATATTCTTATATGGACTGAAAATCAGCTCAAAATACAAATTTGAGAAATTAATAATTCAAAACAGCGTTGATGATGTCTCTATTCCAGCTTGGTACCATAACAGTACCAACTTTGCGATCACGAAAGCTCGCAACGCACGCTCTGCATTGTCTTTTCTTCAAGACATTTATTTCGATGAAAATCAGTTGAAATGAAGCATTATTCTCTTTACTGCAATCCCTTTTTCAGTAATTCAATACGATTTTATTGAATAGGGATAAAACTAATTTTAAGACATTTCACTAATTGAGCATACTTCTTATCAGAGTTGGCGTCGGACACCAAAAAAGTGACATCCTCCATACTCTACTTCTAATATTGTTAAAATTATAAATCCTACTGAGTTTCGAACTCAGAATCGTAAATTTACTGACTTAAATTTTTTAGTACACAAAACACTCAATCACTGCACTACCGACCCATATTAGCTAACTAGATCCACCCAGCAAACTGCCACATAACCTATAATTTGAAGGAAAAAAATGATTACCAAATGGAAGTTCCACAACCCTTTCAATCCTTTTAACCTTTCTAGAAAAAAATTAAGATACAAATTTAACACTGTTAAGTGTCATCTCAGCATGGCTAATCCAGCCATCTGCGCTTTTTGTTCCCAAGACAATCCACCTTTTTTTCTCACTTTAGATGTGAACATGTGTTCGTCGATGCTCGAAGAAGACGAGAAAGGAAAAAGTTTTGTATTAATACTCACACAAAAATACACACTTTTATCATGTTTATGGTTGTAGCAATAAAAAAGAATTTTATGGTCTTTCTTGAGCCTAACGTCAAGTCTTGTTTTATTGGCTATGACGAAGGTTAAATAATTGATTGAGAAACACACCATGAAATCACCATCCACCTCCTCTACACTTTTATTCGCTTTTTATCAACAACTTTCTTCTCCTCGTATTTCTCTTTATAATGCCGTAATATGTATAATAATCATCAAATTGAGAAAGGAATAAGAGGAAAGCTGGGAAATAAAAAACTTAATCTGATTGGATTGCGGATTATGGAATTAGCAGCTATACACGTATGATAATTTGATTGTAAATAAATAGTAAATTTTTACTACGGTAAAATTATATTAAATTTGATTATGGAATTAGATCAATAATTGAATTAAGCTCTTATATTTGGGATTGTATTGAATTCCTTTCTATTTAGGGTGATGGAGAGTATTGAATATCCTGTCCGACAGGGGCGTAGCCAGGATTTTTGAAGAAAGGAGGGGGGGGGGGCTTATGCTTCTGTATACATTAAGATGGATTCTGCGAGACTTTTTGCTTGAAAAATAAAAAAATAAAAATTTGTATTGTAGCGGTCTGTCACCAATAGCTACGCTATAGTATTGAGTTTTGATCTCAAGGGGGGTGCCTAAGGACCCTCACGGATACGCTCCTGATGGAGAGTATTGGATAAACAGGAAGGTATTAATAAAGGAAATAAAGAAATTGTCATTCAGGTCAAAATAATTCTATTCATTCAGCTTCCATCCTCGTAAATAATAAGTGAAATGTAAATCAGCATAGGCTGATATTTCCATCTTGATCAAAGGCTCATTGGTTGCCTTTTCAACCATGATTTGTTAAATTAACCACAGCATACACACTTAGTAGATTCCACAACCATGAAACCACAATGTGTATTAATTTGAACATAGATTTACTGTGGCGTGCTTTGTATGAAATATCTTATGTATGTGTAAGGCTTTAGACATGAAATGTATTGAAAACTGGATGCGGCAAGATGGGCTTTGTTCTATGTGGTTTATGTTACCTGTTCTATGAAAAATAGGTGAGAATAGATTTAGTTTTCTGAATTATTCATTCATAGGATTCAATAATATTCTAAAATGCTTCAGCAGCATTGTCAGAAATTTTCAAGAGCGTGACAAAAAATTCGTGAATGTTTTCTTTACTTCTGGCTTTCAGCATCTCGTTTGAACAATGGAATGAAAAATAAATGAAATAAAGGACTCCCTAAAGTTTATCAAATTTAATTCGAGTGAAAGAAAGTTAAACTCAAGGTGCAGGAGTGAAGATAACCTTTCCCATTATAAAATTCCAACTTTCTCCTTGAGGATTTATTTTAAATGCAGGAATCATAATAAATCCACAAAAATCACCAAATAAAATCTCTTGTTGAGAAAATTTTTCAATTATACAACTTTCTAACTGGCACAAAAAATTTATGAACGACCCGTGTCCATTGGCAGTAGCCAACAAAACAAATTGTTCCTGAGGGAATATTTATTTTTCTTCTTTTACCTTTTTCTGCAATTTTCTTTCCTTAACAACAACTTTTGCTTCTTACTCAACTTTCTTCCCTCCCTCTTCAGTTAGAGGCAAGCTAGAATAATGTATCAAATGTTTTCTTATGCATTATTTTCAAATACACGATGATGAAAACTTTCCGAGAAGAAAAATTTTGTTTTCTCAAAAAAAAAACTTCCTCAAAGCTGTTTTTCAGATTGAATACTTTCTTTTTGTGTGCAATTCAAACTTTTTTTCGCCCTGCTTCTTGTTTATTCTTTGAAAATTTGCTAGAGCTAAAAAAAAAATTTTCCATAATTTTTCTTCCTCGATCCTAAATTATGCTTCACTTGACAGATGTTAGCTGCAATGGACGATGGAAGAAGTGGAAAGAGCAGCGGCATGTAACATGACAAGAAAAATCTCTTTTTTTCGGCTTCTCACCCTCGACGAATGGGATGAAATTTAAATGAGTTTAGCGATATCATGAAACAAGTAAACGAGAAGGAAATGAAGTAAAAAAGTTTTATTTGTTAATGTCTGGTGTGAAAATTTTGATGTCAAAAAATAAAAATTTATGAAGAAAATTTTTTTTATGTAACGGCAAGGTGGAATGGGAAATGGAAATTGGAGTGGAAAAGTTTTGTTATTGAGAATCTAGGCGCAGTTTTAGAAAACATGTGGGATGGCATGTTGTTTGCCTTGATATCAGCATTTTTTTCTAGATTTTGGTGATGTTGTGCTTTGCAAAGCTTTGCCCGAATGGCACATGGCTAAAAATAGCTACACCAGGCGGTAGTGAGGCTGGCGTGGAGTTGGATTTCACGTCTTTTTTAAATCCTGTCTCATTAGGGTTGGTAACTTAAAATGATTACATCCACAATTCCACATCACGCGGGAGGCTAAAGAACTCATGATAAGATGCTGTTAATAGAGACTATATTGCTCTTGGTATTAGCTACAGTCAGCTATAGAACCAGTTGTAGGTGACAACTAAGGAAGGTCATGGATAATAATTGGTCTGTAGGACTTAGACGCGTATCCAGGGAAGGGGGGGGGTCAGGGTCAACCCTCCTATTTTTTTTAAAGCAATACTAGTTTAAAACAAAGAGGTCATGGTAAGTGATATCCAAAAAAATCATGATTTGGAAAAACTCTACCAAAAAACATCCTGGCGTATCCAGCTACGACGGAGGGTGTGGGGGGGGGGGGTTCCAAAAATTAGGTTTTAAATTCCTTTAAAGATCCTTTTTACAAACCAAAACTAATATCTTCACTTTATCCCAATTTAAAAGCTTTTTCCCATACACTGAGTGTATTAAACTTAAATATACATACTGTATCCAAAACCAACCAATTTCTCACAAGTAGTCTGCATAAAAAAATAAATATACACTTTTGACGTGGAGTGAGGAATTTATTGCTTTATGTTTTGCAATGAAATGGATCTTAGGAGTGTGTGGGATTATATAACAAGGAACACACACACATGCGTGTGTATATGTTGGAGGTTCATCAAAGTTTTAATCTCAGATTTATTTTACGATTATGGGAAGTTCCTTTCTCCTTAAAATGTCAAATGGTTGATGACTTACAACATCAGTCAAGTTTTTATAGACTTATTTTTTGCTCATGTAGGCGGTTATCTTGTCAGTACAAGGAGTCACTTATTTTTCATTAATTTACTTTTAATGTATTTTTAGAATAGACAATAAATTTGTATTTAACAAATTTGAAAAAGTCTTTGGGTGGATTATGAAGTTAGTCATGTTTTTGAAAGATTGAAAAATGATGTAAATGATTTAAATTTTCTGTAAAGGTCTTGAATTGCTTTACATTCATTGACTGATGTTTTTTCTTCTTTGAATTTAAAATCTCCAAGGTCGTAATTTTCATGCAAAAGTCTCAAAAAAATTTACGTTCAAAGAAAACAGCAAAAATAATTCAATTAAGCACCTGTTAAGCTCCAAGAAATTAATTAAATTTGTCATTTCATATTTCGAAGTTATGAGCCGTATGATTTCAATTAGCAAATTTAATTTTATTCAGATTCAGTTACAAGATTTATGATAATTACTCCACGGCAGACGATTTGAAATGTCAGATTAGCGTTGATAAGGGTGTTGTATAATGATATTTGTTCTGATTTTGTTAAGAGCTTTGTTTAGGTTGTTTGAATTTGAATTTTCTTTACTTTTTTTTCGAGTGGATATTAACGTGAATTATTTTGTGGTGAAATTGTGGCACAGAAAATTTTTCAAGAAATTAATTGAAATTAGTTGGGACAAGGGGTGTAATTTTTCAAATGGTGGAGGTTTTTCTTTTTTTGTGTGGACGCAAAAATTTGGGAGTTTGAAATCTTTTCTCGCCAAAATACCTAGCATATATGGTTCATTTCTACTTAGGATCTTGCTTTAGAGCAACTTGTTTCATAACTCTTCTCAAAGGGTCGTACAGATATTACGTAACGTTAAAAATGGCAATTTTTGACCCCTACCCATATCAAATTTTGTAAGAAAAACGGAAAAATTTAATATGTTATGACCCCCTTCCTTTAGCATTACGTAATATCCGAATGACCCCTTAATGGATAACTCAAAGTATATCAATACAATGCACCTAGCAACAATTTGGGTAGCACAAAATATGTATGGCAAGAACATCGAAAAAACATCCAAATCCGACTAGATTTTATGATGACCGACTAGATGGATGTAAAAGACTCTCACTTATCATGCTAATGGTGTATTCATTCTGCTACTTGATATATTGAAGAAATTTTTTCATCGAGGTACGAGTTTTGAGTCAATGCTCCCCTTCTTTGCGTTATGTTCCTCTTTAGTGCTAACAACAATGTGTTAAATATTCCAGGACATCAAACTTGAAATTTTGTATCGACAGAAACGAATCTGACCTCTAACTATAAATTCATACAACAAGCTTTAGGTCTAAGCTCTAACCTTTATCCTTAATGATTGCACTAATGCTTTAAACGATTTCAATTTATTTCACACAATGCGCTTCAGCCACCCTCAAAATTCAGCGTCAAAGATTTCTCACACTTTCTTATCTCATTTCTTTCTATTTTCTCACATTTGAGAAAAATACGAAAAAAAGAAAACTTTTTCATTCATTTTCTTTCTTTGCTGTTGCTCTTGAGAATTCTGAATCACAGAGAAGAAAAAATTTCAATTTTGGTCTTTATGTGATTAAAAAGTAAATATTTGTAAGAACTTCTCTTCTTGCTCGTTCTTTCTCAACGGTCACTTGAGATACATTTTCATTCCCATCATCTTTTATGTGCTCCATCTCTTATCAGTTATAGTACGAGCTTTCTAGCTATAACACTGAAACCTGACAGTTCTTCAAAAAAAGAAAATAATAGGAAAAAGAAATCTTTTGCTTCCAACTTCTTTTCCCATCCATTCATGGCATTCGAAATCTCATAAAAAGCATTTCCTTTCTTCATTTCCATTCATTCATTGAATGAAAATGAGAGAAGATGAAGACGAGCAGCAGAAGCATCAGCAATAAGGAAAAGAGTAAGAAATATGTAAGATGATGAAGCGCTATTGCTGATACAAACTGAAAATGGTTGAATAATGTTTGTCACGTTCATGCAGTAAAGAGAGGAGTGAAGCTTTCCATCAAGCAAATGACGCAATTTTTCATTTTTTCTTCCTCATCTCGCCAGTATAATTTTCGCTTATATATATTTGATTTTCCGTGCATGTACACAAAGATAAATACTTAACACTTTTGTTGGATGAATGGAACAGAATGGGGGACCGAGGAAATAATGATTAGAAGGCATGAAGCAAACGAAAAAGATTTTCTTTATGATGAAATGCTGAAACTAGTAATACGTCCGAATAAATGCGGTACGAAAGCGCATTTTCCTGTTACAGAAAGCCGCAACTAAAAAAATACATCAATGCTAAAGCTTAAATGAGTTTGGCGTAGCTTCTGTTTCCTCAAAATCCAAAATGACGTCGGTTTCATATTCAAACACAGCTAAGGAACATATATATCAAATTTCAGCTCATTTGGTTAAAGTTAAAGCAAAAATCACTTTGGTGTAGCTTCTAACCCCTTGAAATCCAAAATGGCGTTTGTTCCATATTCAGACACAGCTAAGGAACCTACATACCAAATTTCAGCTCATTTGGTTAAAGTTAAAGCAAAAATCACTTTGGCGTAGCTTCTAACCCCTTGAAATCCAAAATGGCGTTGGTTCCATATTCAGACACAGCCAAGGAACCTACATACCAAATTTCAGCTCATTTGGTCAAGATTAAAGCAAAAATCAATTTAGCGTAGCTTCTAACCCCTTGAAATCCAAAATGGCGTCGGTTTCATATTTAGACACAGCTAAGGAACCTACATACCAAATTTCAGCTCATTTGGTCAAAGTTAAAGCAAAAATCAATTTGGCGTAGCTTCTAGCCCCTCAAAATCCAAAATGGCGTTGGTTCCATATTCAGACACAGCTAAGGAAACAACATACCAAATTTCAGCTCATTTGGTCAAAGTACATCAAAAATAAAACTAAAATGAGTTTGGCGTAGTTACATGCCCCTCAAAATCCAAAATGGCGTCGGTTCCATATTCAGGCACAGCCAAGGAACCTACATACCAAATTTCAGCTCATTTGGTCAAAGTACATCAAAAATAGAACTAAAATGAGTTTGGCGTAGTTGCATGCCCCTCGAAATCCAAAATGGCGTCAGTTCCATATTCAGGCACAGCCAAGGAACCTACATGCCAAATTTCAGCTCATTTGGTCAAAGCAAATCAAAGTTAGAGCTAAAATGAGTTTGGCGTAGTTGCATGCCCCTCGAAATCCAAAATGGCGTCGGTTCCATAATCAGGCACAGCCAAGGAACCTCCATGCCAAATTTCAGCTCATTCGGTTAAGGTATGCAAAAGTTTTAACAAAAAAGTTAAATTTGTATGAAAAATGTATGAAAAGTATGGACAGCAGTCACTTCTAATGGCTATAAGTCAGGAAGGAAGTGACCAATTCCAAAATCCTTTCTTCGGTCTGGTCCTAGATATGAAAGCTACCAGTGTGCCAAATTTCAAGTCGATTGGACCTTCCCTGCGAAAGTAGATACGAGATCAGACAGAATAACAGAATAACAGAATAACAGAATAACGGACAAAGCGAGGACAATAGCGCCTTTCAAACAGAGTTTGGAAAATGCGCTAAAAATGTATTTTTGGGAGTAAGAAACAGAAAGTAATATTGTAATAGCAGCTGTACACAGCAAAACCGACAATAAATTTCTTTGAGGCACGAGGCAACATATTGAAAAATTCCTTCAACTTTTGCCATGTACACATCATATCGGACGAGAAATTCTCATCGACAAAAAGATTTTTCTTCTTGTCCTTTTCTTAGCACTAAGAATGTGAGTTCGATTATTAGCTATAAATTTCTTTCGCATGAATAAGAACGCCTGCTTCTCCGTCCTTTCGTCCTTTTGCACACATTTATGGGAGATTCTTAAGTTAGATTTTTTTACTGCTGTTTCTTTTTATTTACTCTTCAATTCTCATGCTTTAATAGAACCATTAATGTCAATTCTTTATGAACTTTGTTACGAGCAATTGAGTGCGATTTAATTTTCGTTTGTAATGCGTTTATTGGATTTCTTTTATTTATTAAAGGTATTTTGGGAATAATAGATATTAAATCATACAATTTCTGATTTAATGCTGGAATGTAGGTGGAATTTTGTGTATTTGCGGATGGAATTTGTGCACATACATTTCTATGATATCAATTTAATTTCAAAATTAAAATATGTTCATTGTTGCGAGTACGAAAATTGTAACTATGTACATGTAACACTAGCAAATTGTTATGTAGAACATATTCCTATGGCAATGCGGTTAGTGATCCATTTATAAAATCAGAAAAAAATATGTTGCTAGTAAATTACAAAATATAGTCAAAATAGTTTTATATATTTTTTTATAGACAGGGGCAGCAGAGTAGCCAGGGGGTAAATTGGGTCCAAGATCATCTCTCGACAAAGAGTCCTTTAATTTGCTAGAGTTTTTAAGAAAAATAATCCCGAAAATCTTCCATAATTTCGTATACAAAAATCTTTGAAATTCCCTCACCCCCTTAAAAATGTTTTGGCTACGCTGCTAAACAGGGGTGTATTTAGCTTGGGATTTTTAGGGTCAAAAGTACCCTCGATGGAAAATTTCTTTCAATTTGCTAATTTGTTGCCATTTTACTAAATCAGATGAGCTTAAGTCAGGGGGGTAGATAGAAAATTTTCGAGGGGGTGTTTTGAGATTTTTTTGTTTGGAAACAAAAAAATATGAGTTTTTTTTATCTAAAATTCTTACCAGATTAAAGAAAATTGCCATTGAATTTAATTTTATGGATATTCTACTACAGTGGATACAGTGGCATGGTGAATAAGGGACGAAAGTTTGAAATAAAGGGGTGAACAATTCCATTCAATGTGTGAGTCAAATTTTCAATTTATCCTCGAATGTCAAAAAATGTTTGCAATGGCAAAATAAACTATATGTAACTAAAAATATCACAAACATTTCTTTATACTCAGTAAACTAACTAATATTTGTATAAAGAAACAAAACCTTCAAAAGAGCTTTTTATAGACATTTGATTGAGAAAATAAAGAACAAAAAAATATCCACAAAGCTTGCGTGTAGTTTATTAGCATTCTGCTTCAACCCATATCATCAAAGCTCGCAAGTCAAGAAAATCAACATGAATATTTTCCTCCTCAAATCCATAAAAATTTTTCCTGTCACAAACACTGCTGGAAAGTCATAAAATTGAAGAAAAGGCCAAAATTGGAACGCATGTCGAATACCTGCTGGGCTTCTATTCAATATCAATCACTCGTGAAGAATTGCCCACTTCCGATATATATTTTCAAGTAGCACTCATATCATCCAAGAGACATAAATATACATGAATATCAATAAAGTCAAAACCTCAGCTTCCTAATAAATGCTCTCATCATAAATGAGACTATGGAGAGGAATGAAAAAAGGGAAGCAACAAAAAATTTCCATTATCCCCTTTGTGCTGAAAGAAATGAAGGTTTTTTAGCACTCATCTCATCTTTCCCTTTCAATATTATTTGCTGTATGTGCACACACATCCATAAAATGACGAAATTGAGTGTGTACGGGAAAAATCCCCAATGGTTCGATTTTTCAACCAGTACCATTGTTGTTATTCCGTTGAATAAAAACGAGTGTGGAGCAGAGACAGTAGAGTAAAATTTTTGCCGCAGAGGCTTGTGTGTGCCGCAGATAATTTTTTGACACATATTAGAACAAAGTATGTGAACGTGCTGGGCACATTTGTGTGAATATCTGGAAAATTTGTAGCCTCTATGTGTGTGCAATTTTTGTATGGCTGCATGGATGGATGGAGTGAAAGGAAGAGGGAAAGCGTTTCCTGAATATGGTAAAAAAGAACAATAATTGGAGTTATGGATACATCTATCTTTTGGCACTATTCACTTTTCGTGCTTGCATCCCTTTTTAATGGATCAAATGGTTTTGATATTCAAGATTGTGTTCACTTGAGATGGGATATTAAACAATCTGTAAGTAATTTTTGGGCTTGAAAACAACAATGTACTAAGTGTTAGTTAAGTGCTTTCAGAGCACACTTAATAATACAGCGCAGAACTGAGAAAACTAACGCATAATTGAACAAATAGATGCAATTCTGAGCAAAAAGACACAGAATTGAGAAGAAAGACACAAAACTGAGCAAAAAGACGCAGAATTGAGCAAAAAGATGCAAAACTGAGCAAAAAAGATGCAAAACGTAGCAAAAGGATGCAAAACTGAGCAAAAAGATGCAAAACTAAATAAAAAGAAACAAAACTGAGCAAAAAGATGCAAAGTTTATGACGAACTGAGCCAAAAGCGCCAAATTGAGCAAATTGAAGCAGATAAGATAGACAAAAGTTATCAGAACTGCATCCTAAAATTATAAACAACCCCCAAAATTAAACCATCAACCACTTAAGCCATACAATCATGTTCTTACATCCTCTCATCCAGTAAATCCCATAAAATCATTCCCAAATTGAAAGCTTATAAAACATCGCATAAAAATTTTAAAATCTATCAATTTTCATCGTGATATTTTACATGCCTCACAAACACAATCATCTCGTGTTACCACAATAACATCAACATTGAAATGTACAATCATAAATTTATGCACATGCAATTAATCAACGTTATATTGCTCGATAGGAGCATCAAGCATGAAAATTGATGTATGGTGACGAAAATTTGAGCAATAAAAATCGATTTTTTACTCGTTCGTGCTGTAACATAGGAAAACAAACATAAAAAATTAAATAACAGCGTGAATTGCTTTTCATCGTAAACTTTCTCGTCGCAACCATCGTGGTAGACTGAAGTTTAAAATCAAAACATGGAAATATTTCGATAAGTTTTTATACAGAGTATGTAGATGATGCCATAATTTTTTTTTACATTCTTCAAGTCTTGGGAAATGAAATTAAGATGAGATGAATATAGACATATTTCATGAGTTTATTTGGTAAGGTTTCGTGATATTTTGCTGCTAAAAATAATTTAGGTTTATTTCATGTTGCAATATTGATTCTTAGGTGTATGCTTGTGATTTTTATATAGGGCACGAAACCTTATGCAGTTAATTAAACGTATCGTTTGTACTAAGGTTGCAGGCAAGTAGCCAGGGGGGATTTTGCCCCCTTTGTCAAAAAATTCTTTAATTTGTTGGGGTTTTGAGAAATAATGAAGATTTTTCATGAATTTTTTTTCAATCCACCCCCCCCCCCCCCCCCTTGGACAAATCATATAATTTTAAATAAGGATTCTTAAAATACGTCAAAATCCTTTTGTCATACACATTTTTGTCAATTTAAATGTCTTCCTACATAATATCAAAAAATCAAACAAAACCTGGATTAATCAAACTTCAAAAGATATATTTCGAGTTTGATGTTTGACTTTTTTCTCATCAGTTATCATGTAAGCCTTTATACGTATTCAGATCGTTCATTTCATAGACTAGATCAGAGAAGCTAAATGTCAGAATGTTGAGTTTGCCAATAAATCTATTTCTGTAAGTATCGCATCAAAAATAGATTTTTGCATCCCCTTTTGTGCATTCATTCACATTTTACTTTATTTCTAGTATTCAATGTGGTAAAAATATCCTCAACATGCATTAATAGTCTCCTCACGAATAACTTTTTCAAGATCAAACGTCAACGTGCTTGTATAAGCATAGAAAATCATGAAATCAATTTCCCATTGGCCCACCCCACAGTAAAATGTTCGAAAAAAATATATTGCATGCATGACGAGAGACAAAGGAAGGTAGAAATGAAAAAAATGGATTGTTTGACTTTTTTTCTTTCGCCACTATACCTAAATTTTTCATTTCCAGTCTGATAGCATGCAATCAAAATGTAGCAAAAATGGGAACAGAAATAATGGTAAACATCTATCGTAAGCGGCAGCAACAAACAAGCAAACATAAAACGAGAAAAAAAAGAGAGGCAACATGAAAATTGTTTTGTGTGCAAACAGGCATCAAGCTTCAGGAAAACACATTATTTATGGCTTATGATTCCGTGTGTGAACTTTTTTCCTTGCTGGTACTGCCTTCCTCATTCTCTTTCTTGTCTTTTCCTTCTTATTTGAGCTCACTGCTAGCATTCGTTCCTTTTTCGGAATTTTTCTGTCAGAGATTTTTCTTCTCGTAACTTTCAGCATCAAGCATCCATATATGAACATGCATACGTATGTATATGAATGCTCGAACACCGGATGAATATTAATAGAGTTTCAGCATTCAACTCTTGTGATTTTAATCCGGTTTTTTCTCCTCTTCTTCTTTTGTTTCAATGCTGTGCAATTTTTATGTGAATTTTATACATTTTTATATGAGAGATATGTGAATTGAAAGACTGAGAAAACTTTCCTTGTTCTATGCATGAATTGATGACAGAATATGATACTGAGAATTGTCATGTCATTATTAAACTTTTTTTAAGGATTGAGGATTATAATTTGAAAGAAGTCTTTACGACTTTATGAAGATGTGAAATCTGAGAAATTATGCAGTAGCAATTTTGGATTTAAATCTGTTGCTGGAGTGTGCGAATGTACATAATTGTAATCAGTTAGATCAGGGAAGAGTGGATGGAAATTGAGTTAAGGATTGACTTAAATAAGCTTTTGGTAATTGATTTGAGAATTGAGAGGAAAAATTTGAGTTTTTGCATCAGAAGTGCATTCAGTAACATTTCTGCATAACTTTTTGCATCCAAAGCTTCATTTTTTGCATCAAAAGAGCGTTCAGTAAAATTTCTGCTTCATTTTTTGCATCAAAAGTGCGTTCAGTAAAATTTCTGCTTCATTTTTCGCATCAAAAGTGCGTTCAGTAAATATTCTGCATCACTTTTTGTATTCAGTAAAATTTCTTGCATCATCAAAAGCTCATTCAACAAAATCAGACACTAATTCACAAAGTTTCTTAGTTTGAAGCTGGAATACAAAATGCCCAATAAATCTTCAGAGAGAAAACTTTTCCTATTTCCACGAAAAAAAGTAATCTAAAAATAAAATTAGGGCATACTTTTGAAAAAAGAAGAATCCACCGAGATCAAAATGTCAGTGAGCATTTAAAACTGAATTTTTCCATTCACAAATTATTCCATTTTTTCCAATAAGGCACTCGAGTTTCATCAGTAATGGTGGAATTAGCACAAGCTTATTTTTATAAAATAGAATTGATTAATGTATAAATCATTGAGTATTTTTTTTTTATTCCTAATTGGAATTGAAATGAGAGAAAATAGACGAGAAAAATTAGTAAGTAAAATAGGAAGGACGAAGAGAAAAATGAAAATCTCTTCCTTTACTGATTGCTTCATGCCGTCCACACACAAAAAAGAAAACGATGAGAATGAGGACAAGAAGGAGAAATTTTTTTCGCCATTAAGAAATAATTTAATTCTTCTCATCTCCTCTTGTGCTGCGTCTTTTACTGCCACTTCTCATTCCCATCTATGGTCTTGTAAAATGTGATAAGAAGCTTATTTTTTTCGTTCTTTTCCCATACTATTTATTCATCCATATTTCTTGCCATTAAATGAAGGATATTACTGACTGTTTGTTGTCGACAAATTAGATGAGAATTTCCTTTTTATGTCCTCATATAGGGAAAACAAAACTAGCAATTTCTTGCTTCCGTATGACTTTATGGTTATTGCTGTGTATACACATCTTTGAATATCCAAAAAAGACTTAAAAGTCACTTTGGTGAAGTGTTTAAAAAAATGATTAAAAATTTTTTTTTGGACATTTAAATATTTTTTGGAAGCTTAAAAACTAAAGCTTTATTCCAATTTTAAGAGCTTTTCAAGAAAATATTTAAAAGCTTTTTTGGGAAATTCAAGCTTTTTTGAAAATTTATTACCGCAAAACTATCTAGAAGTTTTCAAAGGTTTAGGAGCTTTTTTGAATTTTTGGTCGTTTTTTAAAAAAATTATATATATCGTAAACTGAAGAATTTAAGTTTAACGGCTAAAAAATATTTTAATTTTAACGGTTTTCTAGAATTTGAATTTTGTAAAGTGATTTTTAGACGCGTTTTCGTTAATGAGGTTTCCCCTCATTCTTTCTTGTCCTTCTTGTGAGCGTGGAAATTGGATAAAATTTTAAAAATATTGAATTTAATTAAATTATTGCTCGAAATAAAGGCTGGAAATATTATTTTAAGCAAAACTTTTAACAATATATTTTGTAAGAATTTCGAAAGCTTTTTCAAAATTTGTCATTTTCATTTGTTTTTTTTTTAATTTTTTTAAATAAAAATGTTTTAGTCAGCATAACCTACACATCCTTTATATTAAAATAAGAATTAATACCTCTAACTATCTCGACTGTCTCGACAAACTTACCAAGAATTTTTGCGTTTGAAAAATAATATTGTTTATTCAATCGAATGTAGGAGCTGCTTTTTAGGAAATTTAAGACTTTTTGTAAGTTAATAAAAAATTCTATAAGTATCAACTTACAAAATACTCTACAGAAAAGAATGAAATTAATCAAAAAGCAGAAATTTGATTCAAAATTCTATTGATTTCCCATTTCAGCAATAAATTGAGGATGATTTTATCAATTTTCATTTGACCGCCTACAGCTATTTTTCACGACACGTTTGCGTAATTGTGTGAGGCTATTTGCTGAGAAAAACATCTTTTATTTACGACATCTAGCCCCAAATGACACCTACCGTCAATTTATTATTTTTACTATGTAATTTTTCGATACAGGACAACCTTGGAGTCAATTTAATGAAATGTGATAATTTTTTTATTTCTTCTATTTGGCTGGTCTGCAAAAATTGGTCTATAAATTAACGAGAAAGTAGAAATTAAGCTTTAAAAGCCACATCAAATAATTCAACTCAAACTAAATTTCATTTCAAAGATTATATTATCCACAAAATTCTACAAATGCCAACAAACCCATTCAAAATGAACAATTCGAGAAAAAGTGCAGAACTTTACATTAAATATTAACATTAAAGTACAATAACTCAGCGAGAAAAATTGCAATCATGATGAAAATTTTCATTCTTTGAGTCACCAAAGTGGAAAGAATTGTTTATGATTTTTTCTTATCTGGAAATTTTTTCTTTTGGTTTGTTTAGTTTTCTTGAGTCAGTGATCTTAATGTGAGCTCTTTTTTATTGCTGACATTAGAAAATTTTTAAATTAAACTGTTTTTTTGTTGCAAAAATGGAGGATTTTTGAAAAATGTTCACTGTGATTGATTTTGAAGAAATGAGAGCTTTGTGATTAATTATTTGGGAAAAGTTGCTGATTTTGTGTACAGTAATTGAACGAATGTGAATCAGGGGCATATCCAAGGAGAGGGTTCGGGTTCAAAACCTCATTGTTTTGAAAAACTATGAAAACCCATGGTCACGACTTGAAAACCCCCTCCCAAAAAACCGTCCTGACTTATACCTTCGATATGAGCCATAGATTTATAAATAGAACATAGCGGAAGGTGTTAATCCCTCATTAATATTTAACTCGAGGGATACGCTGTGGCAAACTGAACTTTTTGCCATCAAGGATAACAAAAACCACTGTCACGATGCCATCAGGTCATCCTCATGCCTTTTTGACTACGTTGTGCAGCTCGAGTAATATATCAAAGATTTCACCATCGAAAAAAGGATGAAAAACTAAATTTCACCTTCCAAGAAGTATAAATATTGCTTCTAAATTTAATTCTTCCTATTTACATACATTATAGTCTACCTGTAATTAAATTCACGTCTTCACTCAACCTTATAAAAGGTTACCACAGCATCCCTGAAGCAGAATAAAAATCAATCGTGATGATCTGCAACTTAATTTACTCTGCTTCTCGTCTTGTTTATTAAAAACCTGTGCATTAAAAATATTTTCTTATTTAGCATTTCCGTTATGATAATTTATTTACAACATTTCCTCATTTTATAATCAAGAGAAAGATTCAAAAGTGAATGAGCCTTAAAAAAGTTCACAGGAAAACAGAGAAAAAACTGCGGGGGTCGTGCAAGTGCACGTTAACTTTAAAAATATGAAATGAATAAAGCATAAGGTATATTGAGAATATAGGCCATAAGGGGATGATAGAGATGGTGAATGAAGCGAAGAAGTTAAATAAAAAAATTTAAAAAAATTGAAATTTTTAAAAATTTTAAAAGAAATTCAAGAATTTAAAAAACAATTTCAAAAATTTTTAAAAAGTTAAAAAAATTAAAATTATTAAAAAAAATAAAAAAAATTAAAATCTATATGTTGAAATGTTAAAAAAAATAAAAACAATTTAAAATAATTAAAAAATAAAATTATTTAGACAAATGAAATGTTAAAAAAATTACTATTCAATTTCTGCATCGCAATCATTTAACAATAATCTACACCCCCTAACATACACAACATTAATAGTCATCACAAAATAAATTCAAATTAAAATAAAATTAGTATAAAAATTCAAAAAAAAATTCTGCTAGCAACGGCGGGCATCAGAAAGAAGTCATGCAATAATAAAAAAAAGTACGATGAAGAAAATCCTACTTTAAATTACATTTGTAATTTCCCATGGTAATATTCGCTTGAAATATTTTTCTTTATTCAGACAGCAGCAATGAAACTTTCTCCGATGGTTTTAAATTTTTTATTTAAAATTCTCGTTTCGTAGTTGGTGAACAAGACAGAGAATAAACGAGCAAAAGCGAAGTGGTTATGGGTGTCATTTTTAAAGAATTAATTTGAATGCACTCGCTGACAACTTGAGAACAGCAAGAATGACAGACCCGAGAAAATCTCATGAATTTTTTTCATTTTAAGATTCACAATAATATTCAAGTTCACTGACACTTCCAATCTTCATTTTATCATACTTAACAAGCGTATGAAAATGGAATTTTGTGCGGAGAAAAATCTCGTTCGTACTTTATTTAATATTTTAATGGTACATAAATTCACGTCTTGTCATAAAAAAATATCTTCGTTGTTGCTCTTTTTTTGTCATCCTCTTTAGACTATCAAAATGAAATTAGATTCCCTGTTTGTGCTCGCAGCTCAATTTTCTCGTTTCTGCCTGTCGAAACCCCATTCCAAAATGTGTACAGAAAAATCTTGCGCTAAAAGTGCCACAAGGGAATAAACTACTTCGAAAAGCCAATTAGTAAACAGATTTTAAACTTCCACATCATTTTCCAATCATCTCTTTTGCTGATGAAGGATGAGGATTTTCAATTTGTGGATTATAAATTTTTTTTTTTCAAAGAACAACACATCGAAGTTAGTGGATGGTTTGTTGTTCAATGTGGAATAAATGCGCAGTTATGATGAGAGATTGATAGAGTAACCAATTTAAATACAATATGATAAGCATAAGGATGACCTTGATGCAAAATTGTAAACAAGGAAATCTAAAAATATACTGCAAGGGCCTTTCAGATGTATAGTAATGACATAAAAATATGCTATATTTAAAAATAAATTGTAGGAAACATGACAACAGTTGGAACTTTAAAATGGGGCACTTTTGGCATTAGATGAATTTCTAACAACCTCAAAAGGATGTTGAGAAGACTAAAGGGAGTTTCTTTTATTGTATTGTATAAACCAGAGCTCAAAGTCTTCCCCTTTTTAAATCGACTCTACTTCGAGATCTGGTATAAACCAGTGCTACTTAAACTATGCTCCGCGATAGGGGAGTAGCCAGGGGGTGGTTCCTAGGATCCCCTCGAGATCAAAATTCAATATAAATTTTTAATTTTCAAAATCTAAATATTAATTTTTACAGAAAAATGTAGTGGACTACTTGCAAAATCAATCTTAATTTGAAAAATACAAAATTGGGCACCCTCCCCCCTTCAAAGATCCTGGCTACCCCCTGCAAGATGTGTTGCGATACGATCTTAAATATCTCATGAAGAGTTTGATGATATAAATGAAAAATTTTTGATTTTTTTAACCCAAATGGTCATCATTAATTAAACTGAACAAAAAATTTCATCGAGGAGGAGTTCTGGTCTTCAAATTATCTCCACTCTCAAGCTACGCCCCTGCTACTCATCTTATGAACTTGAACATTGTCCTCGAAAAAATATTTTTGTTCATCCCACGCTTTTGAAAACTGTCAAGAAAACGAAAAGTATGCAAAAATTTCTTGAATAAGAATCAGCTCTGCTTCATGCATTCTAAAAGTCTATTTAAGTAAAATTATACTACATTCAATATGCCAAAATGAAATCAACAACCCCAATCATTTCACAAAATTACGCATGAACTTGACGAAAAGTTTTGCTCAGCATAATTAAAATAAATTTTCGTAGGCAATTTGTCAAAGCTTGTTATTCCTTGTGATGTATATTTTAGCTACCCTAAAAGTTTGTATTAAGAAACTTTTTATTAATATTATTTTAATCTGTTGAATTTCTCAGATAGACGCGTTGAAAATTCCGAAAAATATAAAATTAGAAATATTTTATAACAAAAATATGAAGCAAGAAGCCTAATTTGAATGAAATAGAGACAGAGCGTGTAGCAAGCTGTAGAATGGTGAATGACAATAAGAAAATTATTTCATCTAAACGCGCCTAGTGGATTTTGTATCTTGAGGCGTTCATCAAAATTTAATGAATTAAATACCGTGAATATGGAGATGAAAAATTTAACAAAATTTGTTTTTGATTTGACTTTTTTTTTTCTTTAAGGCAAAATATTTTAGCTTTAGATATAAATTGAAATACATATTTTTGACATTGTGTTTTTGAATGGAAAATATAACAAAATAAACGGAGACACTGACAAATAAGAATGTTGATATAAAGATGAAATAATTGAGAAAAAAATCAAAATTAATTCCTAAATCTTCCTTAAATAACTTTTAAGGCATGAATTCTAGGTATTAAATTTGTTTCTAAGTTAACATCTAGAAAAATTCTCTAGACAATACGTTCAATAAACGATATCTCTCATTTGTGATCTAGATTGTCATTTTGTATTTTTCAAAGGCAGATACATTTTATTAAATATTTTGAAAAGTAAAAATAAATCTGAATGTACATAATTTTTAGAATATTGATCAAAATTTTTATAAAATTTAATTAAATGCTAAAATTTTGACTAATTTTGGCACCACATATAAATCACCACATCTTGTTGTGTAGGGGCATAGCCAGGGTGGTCTTTAGTGATCAACCCCTCGTGATCAAAGTTCAATTCAGTTTTTTATATTTTTAAATCAAACAGACAACTCGCAGAATCTTAATATCTAAAGAATTATAAAAATTTAATACTAAGGTTATATTACTGTGATTATTTCAAAAATAAAAAATTAGCAGATCCCCCTCTCCCCTCAAAAATCCTGGCTACGCCCCTGTTGTTGTAACAGTCCATACAAAAGAAATTTTTCTTCTCTGTAAGATTTGTGACAAGGGGGGTGGGTTCATTGTTTGCGTGACGTAATTGACGAAAGACCACTTACCAGTTTTAATTTGCTAGCAATATTGAAATATTCTTCGTAATTCATAACAATTAAAATTATATTTACCATGTGCATGCATTAAATTATCAAACGAGTTCATATGAAAAGTAATTCATGTGTTGCAAAACCAACTGAAATTCATTAAAATCAATTCAATTCTGTTCAACTACAGCTTATTCCATTAAATTGTTTAAAAAGTTTCCAAATTGATTGAATTTTTTGGAAACAATTTCAATTTTGTGTAATGTGTGGTTCTTTTGAGAAAGCTTAATTGGAATATTTTGCAATTTTTTTCTAGATCATGTTCTTCTTTATTTCTGTGATATTTTTGGAAAAATCAATCTAGTATCGAGTAAGTTCACAGAATTTTAAAAGCTTTTCTTCACAAAATTGAAAGCACTATTTCCCTATAATTTGAAAAATAAAAGCAAAAAAGGGTTAAAACAAGGAAGGTAGAGAACCAGAAGCATCAATGTTCTCATGTCCTTACGATGTTAACAATTCAGATCCGCAATCCTCACCGTAGCAGTTCAACATAATAAATTCAAATCCCACAAAGCAAAAACTACATAATGCACAATGAAACCTTTTTTGGTGCTTTTGAGAAACATAAAAAATTCTACAAGTGAATACCGTCGTCATAAAAAATGTAGCACACACCATTTTCGAGAAATGGAAGATTTTTTTTTTCATGAAGATGTAAAAATTTTTTTATTTGCCAATAACAAATTCAATGGATTCCACCCATCTAATATTACCATTTTGACTGCGATTGAATAACTGAAAATAAGAAAGAAATCTAATTTTCAATGTTGGCTTTCGAACATGTTAGGAGCTTCTGATGCTGTTGCTATGAATTTTTATTGCTGAGAGGGGGGAACATGTGATTATCAGATGGACTTTTCATCTAAAGCTTCCAGAATATTTCACTTAAAATTTCAGGATTTTAAAAAAAAATTACCAAAAATATACAGAACTAGAATTTTTCAAAAATATGTTACCCCCCTCAACTCTTTATCTTCCAAACTCAATTTAAACAAGCTGAAATGATTATTAAGCCAGTGGCCTCGTTCAATCTTCCATTTTATTATAGCTATCAAGTGATAGATTTTAATTCAAAGGGAAACAACACGGGTAGTAGCAGCAACAGTAGCAGCAATATTGAAAAAAAATGATAAAAATTATACAATTTTCGCACAGCATGGATAATCCAATGTATATTGTATGAAAATAATAAGTAAAACGAAGAAGTGAGAAGAATAAAAACCGAAAATGTAAATTGGTTGGGATCAGAAACCATTATAATGTGGATTCATTCATTGCTCTCGTGGGAAATTGAAAAATTCAGATAATGCAATTCACAACAGTTAGCAAATAATATGAGATTGTAAAATAAAATAAAAATATATACAATTTTCCTTTTTTTTCGGTACCAAACGAGCCAAATGCATAATTATACTCTTCTGATGCTGATGTATCCTTTTGAATAAATTTTCTCTTTAAGCACTTTACATGGAATGTTTTACCAAAATAGATATAAGTAGGATGGTTGCAAAAACTTGGATCTCATTCGACTTCCATGTGGGAAGCTTTTAAAGCCATAGATTGAATATTTGAGCATTAATGCTTAATTTTAGACAGTGTCTAGTAGACAAGATATTTCGGGTCTGAAGTTTTGTTTTATATTAATTTGAAGTTTGTTGTTTACAAAAATATTTTATTCATCTAAAAATAATACCTGACTAACTGCGTGTGCATACCGCAATACACAGATTGAGAAATACTGTAAAGGATCGTCTTACAATTTACTCATTTCTATGCGCCGTCCTTACTCTTAAGAACTTATTAAGGGAAATTTCTAAATTAAGAACTTAAATTAAATAACTAATTATTAACCCACCCTTTTCTAAATTTACGTACATACATAAAAAATTCAACACACTCTCAAAGATTTTTTGGCTACACGCTTGTCTTAACTTGTTTCTTTCTGCTTTTCTTTGAAGGATGTTTTTTTTATTGGACCACATTTTTATTTTTGGATCAAAATATATACTTAAAGTCTTGAAACTCTTTCGAAAAAATAATATAACCTTTTCATATTATCGCCTTAATTACTAATTGCCTTTAAATTTATTCCTTTCGTTTAAATTCATTCAGAATTTTCCCCTAACAAAATAAGCTTCTTATGAATTATTGGAGGGTTATCTATTTGAAAGGATGCCCATTCTGCGTCCCATTCAACACCGTCCTTCTGGCACACTACACTAAATAAACGATCTCTTACTCTATTTTCTAGATGTAATATTCTTTATGGTTCTGTTTTTGTAAGATTGAAATTGGGACATGTTCCGCTTTCCTGTCATAAGCCGATGATCAGCCTATTTATTTATGACGTCTAACATTTTGTCTGAAACTTTAAGATACTAAGTAGAAAAAAAATCATTATTTAGATTTCTTGAAGCTTAAGATGAGAAGATTGAATGCCATTTCAGAATAAACCTTTAGAAATCAGTCTACATTCAATCACATTACCCAATAAATACCTTCCAAGAACTGTGCACGATCAGCACAACATTAAATTTCAATTGAAATTTTCGCATGGAAGCCTAACACTAAATCACATCAAGCCAATGATTTTTGTTACCAATGTTCCTCATGTGTGTTGAGAGTACAAAAGAACCATAGAGATAGAGAAATAAGGAAGACACACAATACACACATACACACACAAAAGAAGAAGCAAACCATAGACATTGTAGATAGATATCTCTTTTTACCATAGCGGAGATATGTCTTAAAGTACGCAATCTTTGTTTAACGAGAATAAAAAATAACACATACATAGTATATACTGCTGGAAAAAAACAGCATAAAGAGATAGAAATGGAGGATTTGTAGCTAAGTGAGCGGGCATAAAAAAGTAGATTCAACATTTTTTTCCTCATTGTTTTGTTTGAAGAGCACACGAGGAACTGAGAGAAGAACAAGAAAAAATTAACAGCACTTTTCACAGCAAGCGAAAGTCTATTCTACTGTTTTTTTTCTGCTCTGTATTTATAAACATACATGTAGGATGCTTATAAAAAAGAACTCATCCGGAGGGAGGAAAAAGCTGTGACAAAAAGGCATTGTTCTTGTTTTTGTTTTTCCAACTCTTTTCACTATCTCCATCCTCCTTCTACGTCTCACACTTTACCATGTCGTATTAACACATTAAGTGAAGAAAACATGCTTTTTGTTGTTACTTGCTTTTATTTAAATAAATGAAAAAACTATGGAAAATGACAAGTTTGGGAGTTGTCTTTTGTGATTTGGGAGTACGAGCTCAATTGGTTGTTATTTTAAGTTTTTCTCGTGCTATTTTAGATTTTTTATGGAATTATAATTTCTTGAAAAGTGTTTTTACAAAGTTTAAGGTACGAAACTTCATCGTGTGGTATGGAAAATTGAGGAGTGGTGGCTTGTAAATTATATTTTTGATGGACTCAGAGATTTTCCAGATGATACAATTTTATTACAATTTTTAATATAAAATAAGATAAAGGACCGTTCATAAATTATGTCACGCAAAAAAGTGAGATTTTTAGACCTCTTCACAGCTGTCTGTCATAAAATTTTATATGAAAGTGTTACACAGTGTCAGACCTCCTCCCCTACTAAAACTTTGACTTCATTTATGAAAGACCCTTAAGTAGTTCCTTGTACTCTCCCAAAAAGTGTTGGGGTGTTGATTTCAACAATAATTTCACTTAACACAGGTATAATATGTGATAAGCATATCGCTCAAGACCTATGACCTACAACATCAATGGAAAGCATAACCAAAATCGAAAAATAATTGCTAGAGTTTTCAGAGTGGAAAAAGTTCAGCACACTCACATAATTTTTAATATGCTTAGCTATAAAATAAATTAGTGACTTTGAAACACCAGACTAAAAACAGTATTCTTTTTGAAAAAGCACTGAAACATTCCATGAGTTGGCCAATAAGTTGTCTAGATGGAGATGGAATGAATAGCCGCTGTGTTGAAAATTATCGTGTATCTAATTGGCTAGACACATAACTTTTCGGTCATTGCTTCATTTTTACACATTTTTAGTAGTCAATGTAGCCAAGTGAAAGCTTTAAAGCCAATTAGCTACTAAACAGTATCCGATTCTAGGTTTTAATTTTAATTGATGCTTTTGGCGCTCTACAGAAGTCAATCTTAATAATAACATTCGTGATAAAAATAAAGCTTCTCAAGAATTTGATTACATTGAAATTGGTCAGTCGTCAGCAATTCTTTTTTTTCATCTCATTATATACATTTTTGCATAAAGCGAATGAATTCCAAAACAGTGTCGCAAAAAAATTGTCTCAAACAAAAGAAGAAGTTTCGATGAAGATTATGAAGAATGAAAATTTGCATACCTTTGTACACCAGTGAATTTTAAGTAATCACTTAAAGCTCATGAGAAAATTTTCTTTGTTTTCTTACTTTAAAATATTCAAAAGGAAATGCGGGCATAAGAGAGTCTCACGTTTTCGCCCCCTTTCCACATCATTTTGTTCATCTAGCTGGTTCTGTGTACACAGAAGGTAAGTAACAGTATACATACATGCATAAGAGAAAATACGAAAGGTAATCATGTGAAATTGAAACAAGACACATTTTGTAAAGGTATCTTAAAGTATATTTCTTGCAGCATAAGCCAACGATTGTTCTATGAATATAGTTGCAGATTCGTCCATGACGACGTTCATACCAAATGCTCAAGCTATAAGCAGATAGAGAACTTAAAATAGGTCAAATGGTTTTCACATTCTTACTACGTTGGCTTCACAGTTTCTCCTGCTGTTTGTAAAAAACAAAAGTTTTTGGCAATCAGTTCGAGGAAGTAAGAATATCTCGAATTCTGTCCGAAATCAAAGAGAAAAAAGTTTCTATCCTGCATTTCAAAAAACAGCGTATATTCTGACATCAAATGCATACCTATGATCATTGATGCGTAATGGTCTTTTGATACAGGAAGATATGACAAAGTTGAAGCAATCGAAGCAATATCAATGTCCTTTGTCAATTGAAAAAATTCAATTTTCAGTCAACAAATAAAATACGAGATGTGAGTTTAGTTATTGACTCATACATTTTAGATTCGAATGTGAAAATTGCATGAAAAAGTTTCCAAATTGAAGTTTCGTGCTTGTGTTGTGTCCCAGTGATGTGAAAATGTGCTTTTGAGGAATTTTTTTATTTGGTCGGGTTTGAGTGGTCATTTTATTTTGTATGAAAATTTATTTGAATAAAATGATAAAAAATTGCTGAAAATTTAAATTGTTAAATATTTTAGATAATGAGGAAGTTTAATTCAGCGCAATTAGCTGCAAAATTTCATTCAATTAAATTTTATTTTTGGAATGTTTAAATAGACTAGCTTTTATTTGCATCTGATTGCCGCAAAAAGGTCATGTTTGCTTCAGTTTGGTATGTTTTGATTCAGGCGCGTAGCCAGATATGTGAGGGTGGTGAACCCTTTTAGGGGTCATTCGCAAATTACGTCACGCTTTAGGTAGAGAGGAGGGTTAAAGAATTTCTGACAGTCCAAACATAATAAATTTGTGACATTTGGAGTCAAAAAAGTCTTTTTTTAGTACCGTAATTTACGAATGATCCCTTACTTCTCTCCTAAGCAGACAAGGATTATCAAAATTATTAAAGTTAAAAAATTTATTTGAAATTTCTTACATTTTTATACACAAACATCAGTTTTAAAAAATCCTGACTATGTACACTAATGTTTGGACAAAAACGTAGTTTATCTTGACTTCATCCAACTTGATTCAGTTTATTTTTACATGATTCATAATTAAAATCAACATCTAACAACAAACATACCTCGTATTTTCATTTTAAAGACAAAGAACATTTTTCCAACTTAAATCCAATAATTTTCCTCTTTTTCCCATAAACCATAAACTAATTAAAGGACAACCACAAACGAGTGCGGTTATTTGAGACTCCTAAGTAATACCATAAACAATCATTAGTCGGTTTCTTTCATTCTGTATTATGTACATTTCCTTTATGCAAGATTATACATACAATAAGACATTCTACAAAGGAAACAGAAAATGGGATTTAAATTTCCTCGAAATACGGAACCAAATAGCAAAGCTTTTTAAGATAAATAGAAATTTTTCTCGTTACTGGATGCTTTTACATTTAGAATGAAGGAAATGGCTGCTTTAAGTTAACATTACTTTTTTAAAAAATAATCAGAATCAATAAAATTCCAAATTTTCCCTAAACATCTATTGACTCCACTGGGTCATCATACCAATTCGTTTAAAACTCAAGCATAAGAAAAAGCGACAAAAACTTTCTCGTTTTCTTTCTCACTTTGTTAAAATAAAATTTATTTGTACGATCCATTGAAAAATTAATCTAATTTATTTGCTACAGACAAAAAATTTCATGAAACAAACAAGCAACACAAAAAAGGGTCGATTTTGTTGAAGAATCTAAAGCACTTCCAACAACACAATCTATCTCTAGTCTCTTCCAAAAAAAAAACAGAAATGTCTTTCATATTATTTTAAAGCATATAGAACTGGATAGATAGATAGATGAATGTACAAATATAATAGAGTAAAGTGAGTAAATGGTGAGAAACAGCAGCAAAAAGTAAGAAAGGGTGTCAAGAAAAACTTTACTTTTTCTTCATCATTTCCATTCTCGTTTCGTCTGTCCCATCCTCTCATTTAATGTCATTTGACTCAATTTTTTTTATTTTATTTGTGTACAGCTTTTGACTCTAGATGTGGAAACTTTTGGGTTTTTCTAAGAAAATTTTTGGGGACCATTGGGAATAAGTTAAGAATAAGACTTTATTGGTAGGATAATTTAATTTAATTTCTTTTGTCTTGTACCCATTTATCTTTTAGGTATCTGTTCTGTAAGGGTGATTGAAATTTGTGTTTAGTTATGATGCTTATAAAAATTGGTATTCAAAGCATCCCACCTTTTTAGCACAATTTGGGTATGGATTAATAAAAATTGAGTCTTATATGTCACTTAAGAAGATTATTCAACATTTAGAATGGAGGATTAGTCAGATAAAATATGACATTCTTTGTGATGAGTAGGGACGTAGGGGTCCGGACCCCACTCCCAAAAATATAAATTATAATTTTAAGTTTTTGTACTTTTAAGGTTAACAAAAATATAAAATAAGCAGTATGGTGAAACAAAAATGTTTTTTGACCCTCTAAAAATTATTTTTTGAATACGTCTATGAGTGTGGTTCAGTTAAGTATGCTTCATTAATTTTCTGTGTGACTAAAAAAAAGAAAAATGATTTTACAATCAAAATCACTCTTAAATAGTTATGAACTATCTATTTAATATTTCATAGTCTAAAGTACTGTTTAAATCTGCCTTGACTTTAAATTTCCAAGAAATTTTTTACCTAACCCTAAAGTGGCCAATTTTTTAACTTATTCACATGGTTTTGTACTTTTTGTTAATTCTAATGATAAACTAACAAAACAGAGCTTCGAAAACAAAAATTTAAAAAGAAAAATAATTTTTAGGAAAAAACTATTCAATTTAATTTAGAACTTCATCGGTTACACCCCATGAGTACGTCTATGTATCAATGTGGATTCCATACGACCTATGATTTTGAAAGGGTGGCCTCAAAACTCACCTGAAATAGAACTTCTTTCAATTTCATAAATGTATCACGGATTTGAATTATTTTGCATTTACAAACTAAAATATGAGCTTTTAGCTTTATAAAAAAAAATAAAAACCATCTACCAGAATTGAAAAATTCAAACCATAAGGAGGAATTTTTATTCCTTCCTAATGCAAATTACCCCAATCATCCCTATCCTTATAAAACTATAAAATATGTATATACCATTAAGTTTCCAACTTTTACTTCTCATATTCTAAGTTATCTCTCTGTTTTCTTGCTCCTTTCCGAAAGTAATATCACTTAGTGTAAGAGAAATGGAAATACATAGCATAAGCTGACATTTCATTGCATGAAATTTGCATTTATTTGTTGTCATTCTCAAACAGTCTTTCTTAGTCATTTATAACAATTCGTATTCAAATGAAATTCAATTTAATGACATTTAGCATAACGATTCATATTTTTCACTCTGAATTTTCTTACGACAGACATAAGTAATGAAATGATAGGAAAAAAAGGAGAAAATTTTGTTCTGCATTTATTTCTATTGTTTGACCAGTTGGAATAAAAAGAATGACAAAATAAGAAAGTCAAAATCCGAGTAAATTGTGCAAAAAATTGTGTTAAAAGGAAAGAAATGAAATTCTTGCTGTGTTTGTGTTGCCAATTTTTATACATTCAATTCATAAGGAAAACTTAGAGAGATATATGTATATAAAAATCGGAAATTCATTGCATGGAAAAAAGGGATGTTTACCAAAAAGATGAGGAAAATGTTTCCTTTTTATCATTTTGGCTTAAAAGCGATTTCTTTGCTCCTTCTTTCGTTGAAAGTCAATAAAAATGTAATTTTTTATAAAAATATTTAATAAAAATTTTCCTTCTTTTTTTGTGTGTTGCTGAAAAGATTGTTGCCATAAAGTAAGACGAAATATGTTCATATGCGGATGTATGTTAATGCATATAACAGTAAATATTAGATAATAGAATAAAATTTCCTTCGTAACAGTCATGAAAAGAATGAAAGGTAGGAGATGTAAAAAAGGGTTTAAATGCAGGATCTTTTGAAACTTTCTTTAAATTAAATTATGTTTTAAAGAATCATTGATAAGACTTACGAGAGGTTTTTCCTTTTCTCCTTATTTTATTTTTTTTACAAGATGATCCACTCGAGTGTAAATTATGAAAATATCTGAACTTAAATTGTCGATGCTTATTGACTTGAGTTAAGAGGATTATGAGACGAGGTTGTGATGTGTATTTTTGGGTAGTCAGTTAACTAACTCGAATATACTTGAATTACTAAAATGGAGTTTATAAGTTAGCTTTTATAGCATGCGTAGCCAAGAGTGGATTTGGGGGATTGGTACCCCGCCCACTGGAAAAAATTTTAATTTCCTAAGGGGTTTGAGAGAAAAATCGATAAAAACCCTCCAACTAAAAAAATTTTCATGCAAGGTTTGAAAATCCATTCTCAAAAAATTTCTAGCTAGGACGCTATCTTACAATTTTAATACGAATATTTCTTGTAATTTTATTTGAAATGTTGAACAATTATTTGCTTAACTTTCTTTTAAATCTTATCTTGTAATGTACATTTCAATGCATATATAAATTTTTCATCACAAAAATCATTGAACCAGGCGCGTAGCCAAAGGGAGGATTTGAGGGACCCCCCTCCTTACCAAAAAAATTCAAAAAATTTACTGTTATTGAGACACTGTGCCCTTTTGTCCATCTATCTACATGCCGCTGGAAAATTGCATTTTCAACGATCATAACTGACGACGACAATTAAAATTTGAATACATCCAAGATGGGTTAACACCTACGATTGGGTAAAACAGTATTCAGAATAGAACGTTTGTGTTTTTGAAAAATTTGTTACATTTCAGAATTTTTTCCGGCACACCACGTTGCCCACCATGTCCCTAAACTCAATTTTGCGTTTTGATGTGACTATAAAATGTTTGCTCAAATTTCTAGAAAATTTATAATAAAAAGTTGACCATCAATAATTCATTCTAAATTCAATATCAATGAACAATTGATGCTGGATGCAGAGAGCAAAAATGAATAACTAAACTTTTTACATTAAATTTGTCCCATCTGACCACAATTATAGTTTGTTGCTAAACTAAAAGATATAAATATTATCACGCAGACATTTTTAATAGTTGGATGGCAAATTTTATGAATAAAATATGCCAGAAACCGTCAAAGCCACGAAAAAAATTCCAACATTAATTAACATCAAATTCATTTGGAATATTAAAGCACAAACATTCTCTCCCGGGCATAGACCTCAATTCGAAAAGAATTGAAACCACAAAGAATGAATTTTCATTTGCCATAAAGCGAACACTTTCTTGTTACATTGTATTCAAGATTGCTGACCGTAATTCGTAATTTCATTTCCATTGTCACATAGCACAGATTGTATCTACCCTTCAAAAAAATTTACGATACGATGCGAAATCAACTGCCATTAAAAGTGAAAAATATTTATTTTAATTTGCTATACATTGAGATATAAAATGGAACAGACAGAGAAATCTTTTTCATTCTGTATGAGCCATAACGAATTAAAAACCAGAACAGGAATAAAAATAAGAATAAAAATGGAAAACCAGCAAGAGCTGACTTTAATTACAAAGTTCTTTTTTTATTTTGTACTTTCATTTGAAATGGTTTTTTATTAAAATTTACTTTTTATTTTATTTTCCCCCTTTTTTCCTTTCCACAAGGCGACAGTAAATGGAAGAAAAGGAATCTTTGTGTATGCATGTTTGTCTGGGATACTTGTAAAAAGAATAATTGACAGAGGTGGAAGAATTATCGTTTAAAATAGTTTGTTACTTTTTAGGAAAGAATTTAGGGTGCCGCACTAAATTTAACTCAACGTCCCTGAGTATGGTTTCTCAGTATACACCTACACCAACCCTTACACATTCACCTATCCCATATTCATACATTATAGTATAGTATACATCTGGTGTAGGAGTAATGGTAGGGGGTAGGGGGGTAGGAGGTAGGTGGGTAGGGGTAATGGTAGGGGGTAGTGGGGTAGTGGGGTAGTGGGGTAGTGGGGTAGTGGGGTAGTGGGGTAGTGGGGTGGTGGGGTAGTGGGGTAGTGGGGTAGGTGGTATGGGGTAGGAGGGTAGTGGTTTAGGGGGTATTGGGTATGGGGTAAGGTTAGGAGTAAGTGTAAGTATAAATGTATTCCGAGAAACTCAGCTTTGGCCTGGCCTTACTTTAAATTTGATTTTTAAAATCAACAAAATTATCTGTTACATAACTCATCCAGTGGATAAACACACCACCAACTCTGACTCAACAACAAGTACATCTATTGTTCTCTTGAACAGCGATAACACTGGGTGCTAAATTTATACATCCAAAGGAATAAAAAGACAGCAAAAATTGTCGCTCACAATGATTCTTTTCTTGTTTTTAATTGAATTATATTATTTGAAGTTTCTTTCCTTCTTTTCCTCACCCACTTCCTCGATTTTTTTTTCTTTTCCTTTCTTTATATTTCTCATCAACATCTTTTCGACATCTTCTGCTCTTCTTATGATTCAATCAAGATGAGGGCTTGATATCAACGAGATTTTTCTTCCTCCTCATCGTCTTTATTCGCCGCTATTGTCTTAAGCTGTGCAAAATTTCTTCTTTGTCTCGTGCCTTATTTTCATTTTTTTACTCCTCATATTCACATTATTTTTTACTCTTATTCATTTTCTTGAGTATAAAGACTCATTTTTGACTTAGCAAAGGCAATGATATAGCACACAGTAGCAGCAAAAAGAAAGAAATAATGAGCATTTGCTTTGTGAAAAAAATTATACTGGAATTATAAGACATTCGTTTATTTTTCCTTCGTATTATTCTGCATGTTTTTTTGGAAATATTTAAATAATAAGAGTGTTCTTATAAGGGATGGTAAGGGCGATGAGGCTTGATATCTTTAATAATTGTATGCAGCGCTTTTTGGGGGTTCAGCTGATGAAAATGCCTGTGATTTAGGGGGATCCATAAAAATATTTTTTTAAAACCATTTTTTAGCCACTTTAAAAAATATTTACAAAATTTAAAATTTGGTTTTTAAAATTATAAAAACTAGTATTTAAAGTTTTTCATATATACTGACAAATTTTAAAAAATTCAAGAAATTGAAAATATTTTTAGAATTAACAGTTTTTACATAAAAATTTAAAAAAGTTGTTATTCTTCCTTTATAATAACGGAAATTATCCATGAATTTGATATTTTTATATCTTCCTAAATTTTTGAATTTATATTAAAAAATTGACCCTCCACTGAAAATTTTTTAATTTTACTCCATAGTGAAATTTTCCTCGTTAAAAGTATCAACAAACTCTACAAAAATTTTCTTTAACTTTCTCATTACTTAAGTAAGAAGAGAACATTGAAATTTTACATCAATTTCCTGTTTTTATGTTTACGAATTCTCCACAAGACTTCAGTAAGGGGTCGTTCGGATTTTACGTACTACTAAATATTGCCATTTTTGACCCCTCCCCCTCCCCGTAACAAAATTTTGTGAGAAAATCGGAGCTTAACAAAACTTTGACCCCCTACCTAAGCGTTACGTAATATCAAAATATCTCAATCTAATTTTTTGCTTTGAAATATTTGCCAAAATTAAATGCAATTTCGTCTATTATTTATTTGCAGAATTTCATATGTACTCAAATATCTTAAATTGAGCGAAACATTAAACATAAGTACCATGTAGGTAGTTTGTTCCAAGTTTGTTCATGTGAGTTTAATTTTCAAGTAAACATTTTGATTACATTTTGATGTCTAGATTTTTTGAGGAATTGTGACGAAATTTTTAGGGTATTTTAATAATTCCTGAGTATTTTTGTACAGTGTTGATACTGAGAATATCTGTTGTTGGCTTCTGTTGAATGAGGAGGTGCATAATTTAAAAGTGTACTTTTGGGTGTCAAGTTTAATATTTTGTGGTGTTAAACTGGTATTATGAATCTTAAGCTACGGCGCTTGGAGTCACACACCCCTTGCTTGAGGGTTGGGGATTGAAATTATTTTGTGTAGACGAGAAAATTTAGGGGAATTTGGGGTTTTTTTTGGAAAAAAAAACTAAAACAAGGGGGTTTGACCCCAAAAATCCTTCTTGAATACTGATACCTCTGATTTTGACTTAATTCAAATTATTAATTTACTGACAATTCTTTTAAATTTGTAACTATTTCTATTTTTAAAGATTTTTTAAAAATAATAATGTTTTATTTCTTTAATTATGTACAAGTTTTGTTTATTTAATTATGACTTGAAGTCTTTTCGTCACTTAGTTTTGGTTTTAGATTTGAACTATTTTTAAAGAAATTTCCGAAGAATTGAAAACCTCCAAAAAAATTTCTGATAATGCTACTCATAACACATCTCCATTACATTTAATAAAGACATAATTCTCTTAAAACAGAGAAGACAAATACACAGAATAGAAATTCCAACACCCTGCAGCATTGTCTGTTTAATTTCATGCTAAAATATAAAGGAACACAGAAAAGAGCCCCCATAACTTTTCCTATATTTACACAACAAATCTCTTTTACTCCTAAATTAAAGTACATTTTCAAGACTCATTTTGCCGTCTTACTGTGACTGTTTGTATATATAAATGAGCCTTTTATATTACTAAACTTTATTTCAGTCATTTTATTTCATTTAAAGTCTTTTCTTCACTGCTGTTCCTGCTGCTGCTTCTCGTTAAAAAAAATCTCTTTTCATTTTCAGTTTTCTCCATGCTTGTGTAAAACTATTCAACTAGATATTGTTGTGTAATTTTATGAATGGTACAGTAATCGCATAGAAAATACTATAATATAATAAAATCACAATGAACATTTGCCATTGAAAATTTTTGAAAAGAAAGAAAATTTTCTATTGGCATTTTTTAAAAGCTGAATGAGAGTAAAAAAATTCTTCTTGTGTTTCCTTTGAATTAATTTTCGGATTACGACAAAAGAGAATTATTACAAAAGAATATTTTATAAAGGAGCGGAAATATTGAAAATTTTGTCGAATTTTTTAATTGTCTTGGAGAAGACGAAAAAGAATTGAAAAGTTTAAAGTTTATAATTGGCATGAAAATTACCGAATAATCAGTGTGCAATGTCTGGAAAATTTGTTAAGTGAATAAATTTCTTGTTTCATATAAAAATATGTCGGTGGATGAGGGTAGCAATTGTAAAAAGAAGTTGGAATGGTTCGAGGGTGTTTACGTTATATTTGAAAATTTTGAAAGTAAATGGAAACTGAGCCATGAAGTTGACCTTCCTTTGAGCTATAAAGTTAGACTACAAATGAGGGGAATTTTGAATTTTATTAATTTTGAATCTTTTTAACTTTGAATTTAAAAAATGCCGAAATTAAATTGTTATTTTTAAAATTTAATTTAAAACTAGTCTTAATATAAAAAATAAAACCGCGGTTTTTTTAAAATATAAAAACAGACAACAACAGTATTTTTTTAACAGAACCATCTTGTAGAAACCTTATTCCTTCCTATTACATTCCCTTATATCATCAGCTACAAAACCATTCTAAAATACAAAATGTAGCAATATTCAAAATTTTAAAATTTAATTCAATTTTTTTCACATTCAAAATAATTTATGGAATCGTATTTTAAGTATATATTTATAAACCTAGCCAAAAAATTAAGGAAGTTTTTTTTAAAATTCTTTTGTTTTTCGTGAATCTCTTATTTTGGAATTTTTTCTCAAAAAACCGTAAAAATTGAAATAAATTTTCTATCGTGGGAGATTAAATACAGCCAAATTTCCTTAGCTACTCCCCCGCTGCAAATTAAATGAAGAAATTCCACTGAGCGTTTAACAAGAATAGCAAATAAAGAAATTTGAAATTTGAGGTTTTAAATGTCAATTTGACTTTGAAGCTATGGATCCTCGAAAAACTCGAAAATCATATAACAATTTATTTTTATTTCTGTGAAATATAAAATTAAATTATTTGTTAAAAAAATTTGGTGGAAGTTCTATTTTCGAAATGAATTTGATACTCCATTTCCAATAAAACAGAACCAATTTTCAACACAATATTAAATTACAAAAGAAACATAAATTGCAGAACAATTTAAATGAATTTTTATTAAAATTTTCTCATGAAACCAATTAATTTTGCAAATGATTGTATGGAAATACTTCTAAGAAGAATTATTCATATAAATTTTATGCAAATTAAATGTTCAACGAGAGGGAAGAGCAAAAAAATGTATGAGAGTTATGGTGTGAGATTTATGTTGAAGCAGCTTTCATTTATATGAATATGAAAATTAATCGCATGAAGAATTTCGAATGTAATGTAAGATGAATATTAATTTTTTCAAAATGTGAAAAGTCGAAATTTTTCTGTTGTGAAATTTGATTCTGATTCAAAGAAGTTCTAAGCTTCATTGAGCTCGGTTTAAAATTTTTCAACAATTTTTCTTAAATTTCAAAATTCATCTTAAATTTTGATTTATTTTAAAATCTTGAAATATTTTATTTTTTAAAAAAATTAAGTAGAAAATTCAGGGATTAAATTTCTGAATTTCAAGCTTTTTCAAAGATTGTCTCATGCTTCAAAAAATGACCCTTAAACAAGATATTTTCTACCCCAAACAGACAACAGATCCAAAATAATGGATACAAACATTTATCGTGATTTTTCTTTGTGAAATGACCTTCGATTAAAATTTATGTATTATGTTTCTGATAAAAGCAATATCTGATATTTTTTGCTGAATCTTTTTTATATAAATATTTGTAAATAAGTTCATCGTAGTTGGCTTGGCAACTGCAGATTTTTAACATTAGCTTTGCTAATTTTTGTTTTGTTTAAAATTTCATTTGGATTACATGGATATTTAAATGTTCACTGGGAGATAGGGGTGTTCACCGGATAATTCTTTTACAATTTTCAAAAGGTGATAAACCACGATAGTCACCAAGTCTTGAATATTTAAGATGACCGAAATTTGAGAATTTGAACATCAAATGGTAAAACTTTGAAGAAAGTTTTGGTATTTGTTGTAAAAATGTTTCCCTTGAGTTCTTATTAAATTTTTCATAATTTTCTTTTACATGTTTCGAAATTTTCTGCTTATCATTTTGCGGTTTTTGTTAAATTTTGTATTAATTTCTCTCCGTCTAGAAATCAGATAATTTTTAATTTGATTTTCAGCTCTTTTGTATTAATGTATTAAAGAGAGATTTTATTTTGTGCTTACATATTTATTGCTGACTATATGGAAATGGGCTGAAGTCCCCTTAATGGCATAGAACAGAGCGTACTCAGGATGTTTTTTGGAAAAAATTTTAAAATCATGATCTTTTTTAGTAACAAACATGACTCAAAAAATAGGTAGAATTGACCCTGAAACCCCTCCCCCTGAATACACCATAGAGGTTTGATATTTAAATAGATGAATACTGCAACACCGATTTATTGTGATTATGAGTTTAAGACTCAGTAGGATAAAAATATGAAATTAATTTTAAAAAGATTTTTTTTTTTTTTATAAATAATAATATTTTATTTCTGTATGTTAAGTATGTACAAAAAAATTTAAAATACATGTTCTTGAGGTTGGTTTTTAAGGAACCAGACTTGAAGTCTTTTCGTCACTTAGTTTTGGTTTTAGATTTGAACTGTTTTTGCTTTATTCAGAATTTTGTGCTGCAAGACGAATGTTGAAATTCGCTTGCAATTTTCTGACGTACTCCTCGATGGAGGGTACTTTTGCTTCTGTGTGTAGATCTTTGATCTTTTCATATCTTGATTTGTTGAGAACGATTCTCAGGAATTTGTTTTGTAAAACTTGAAGTTTTTGAAGATGAGTTTTTGCCATGCTTTCAAAAGCTGGACAACCGTACGTGAAGATCGGTCTGATGGCTAGCTTGTAGATGAGAAGTTTGTTACGAACGTCGAGATGTAAATTTCTGTTGATTAGCGGATACAGCAATCTGAGTGCAGTAATTTTTTTTTTAAAAAGAATTTTTAATAATTTTTCCAAAATAAACCTTTTATTTAATTAATTAATTAATTCCTTGTATTTTTGATGAATAATGACAAAAGCAAAAAATAATAATTTCTTATTATTTTCTCCATCCAAAAAAAATAAAATTTGATTCACAAATTTAGTGAAAGATATTTTTTGCTTCTATTCGTCGCTGTGACAATAATTTCTTCAACCACATTAGAAGCCATACTGCTTTTTTCTATTGTTAAATTATACAGAAAGAAAAAATTTCCTTTTTCGCACCACAGAAAAAAGGAACGGAAAACTTTTCTTATTAGCAACAGACACAAGAAAAATACTCACCATTCGCAAAATTATTTGTGAAAATTTGAAACAAAAGTAATCCGAAAAGATGTTTCATAGTTCTTGGTTTTATCTTTTATTATCCACAAAATTCTTCCTTAATCTTTTTTTACGTTGCTGCCTCAACTGCTTATTATTGACTCGTTATTCTGTCATCAAAATTTTTTTTTCTCGTTTCGCTTCTTCTCCTTCGTTTTTTATCTCTGATGGAACAGCACAGCGCTTACTTATTACAAAATATATTTAATTTTAACAGCTCAGCTACTTTATTATTTACAACTTGTCATGCCATTATTCGAACACAATAAAAAGATTTCTCTCATTTTTATTTTAAAGTGTAAGTTTCTCACTTAAATGTGGAAGACACGACACGGAAAAAGTTGCTTCGCTAAGATTTTTTTTCTTCTTCAACAAACTTTCTCTATCATCGTAACTTGATATGCTTTGTAAGATGCTTTTAATCATAAATTTACTGTTTTATCGTTTTCAATTCTACCGAAAATTCAACTTCTTATTTGAGATATTTTTTCTCTTCTTCTTTTTATTTAAAAGTGTGGAATCGTTTCGATTTTCGACACTTTCTTATCGGTGATATGTCTTGTAGATTGAGAGGGTTTATATCTGAATATATATGTGTGTGTTTGGGTTAGTATGAAAAAATTGAGAGGATTTTGAAAGATTTAATATTTTTTAGGGGGATTCTTTTACAGTTTTTTTAATCTAGATGAAAAAATAAGCATGCAAAAAACTTCTGTGATTTACAAGTAAAAATAAATTCTCCACCAAACCGACATGATGCTAAATTAAATAGCATCAAGCCGGTATCGTATTGGATTTAATCATAAATTAATTAAATATTGAGAATTTTAAAGTTAGTCTTTTTATTAATTTCGAGAGATGAGAGCACTTGACCTGCATCAAAAGGAAAGTAGATCGATTCGAGTTAAGTGGTTTAAATTCCGTTTGAAATAATTATTTAAATCACCTTTTAGTCACCATTTTTATATTCCAATTTAAAGATATATAAACAGGATTAATAAAGCCAAACTAATTTTTTTAAATCTTTATTTTTTAAAAAAACAATTTTAGTTTTTAAATTATATTGAAATTAAATTTTTATTAATCAACTTTTAAGATCAAATTTTAAGATAATCTGATTTGAAATAGATTTTTAGGTAAAAATTATAAAATCTAATTTTTTGTATTTCAAATTGTCAAATGTTATGATAAAAATGATAAACTCAATAAACTTTGAAGTCCAAATTCATTGGCCTCATTTTGTAAATTCTTAATTTTTCTTGTTATCACAATTAAATTTTAGTTATTTATTTTTGAAAAGATTTTTTTTTAATTTTAAATTTTTCAACTTGGGGTACCAAGATTAAAGTTTTGGATTAAAATAGATAATATTCTCAGGATATTAAAACTATTATTTCGATAAATTCACTATTCGAGAAATTTTTTTTATTCTTCAAAATCATCGGAGTATCTAAAATAAATAATCTAAAACTTAGAATTATCCACTTTAGTGAAAACGGCCTTTAATTTTTAATCAATTTGATTTCAATGATATTTTCAAAAAAGTCCTCAAGTTTATATCAATTGATATGTTTTAAAACTTGTGGGAATTATTCAAAAAACTTAAAAATGTTGAATGTATGCTTCAATTATTTTTAGATTTAAAACTTAGTTCATTGATGAAATTTGGATGAAAAAATATGCCGGTTTAGTGACTGAAACTTAAAATGTCTAATTTCAAATTTTTATCAATTTTTTTTTAATTTACGAGCATCAATTTTACTTTCATCAATCTAATTACGTTGAATCATCAAAAGCAAAATTCCTTAAGCAATAACTGTAAAAGATCCTCATAAAATTCATCCCAAAAAATTCCTCTCATTTTTTTATACTCACCCTAAATATATTACGTATATTATTACACCATATACACCTACTTCTTCTTATATCTCACATCACGTATGAATATTTTACTTTCTTCTTGTAAACAACAAGACTAAATGTTTCAAAAAAAATTTTCTTTTTTTGCACCCTTCCTCTTAGTGTTATTTGACAAGAGCTTCTTCGCACTTCGATATTATGTTACACAGAATACAGTAAACAGAGACAGGAGTGTGTTGAGACTGAAAAAGAAGCGGAATATGAAGATATTATCATTATTTAATTTATTTGTTGAGATTTTCCTTTCATATCTTCTTTTGTTTTGTTTTTGTTCCTTTGCTTATTATTTTTTATATATTTTTATTATTTTTTCTCCTCGGAAAGCACAGAGCACTTCACAAAAAAAAGCACAACAAGAGTATGTCAATGTCTCTCCAGTGTCAGATAATTCTCTTTATTATATGTGGAATGTTACGAGCAGGCAATTGTAGCAATCTTTATTGTTTGATTGAAATGTTTATTACACGTTATTTCCATGGCTTTTCCTCATTTTTGATTATGTCATTTTCAATTCACTGTTTATTTTTCTGTTGCTTGCTTGTAATAAAAAAATATTATTTTATTTTTATCCAAGATGAAAATTTCACAACAAGCAAGATTATCGTGGATTTTAGGCAATTATTTCACTTAATTTCCCATCCACAGAGCATTCACATTAAATGAGATTAGTGATGACGAAATAACAATAAGAATAATAATAATCTCGATAAAAATTCCAACTTTTTCTTATCTCTTCTTGAGAATGTTTTTAGTCCATAAAATAATTTTTTTTCACGGATATCTCGCAGTCGTTCGATCGAGTCTGTGATAAAATACCAACTGAGTCGTGCATTTCTCTCGACTTTCAGCAATTCCTATGTGATATCAGATGGGATGGTTTACATTTTCATAGAGATGCTGTGCGGACTGAAATTCTCTCTCAATTTCCCCTTTGAGAATGATTTTTCCCCTCAAAAAAACTCTCTCTGCAGGAGAAAATCGACTCTCAGTGATGTAAATTTCACCTCATTTCATACAATTTTCTCCGTCGCATCCTTTTTTTGGCTGGCAAAATTTAACACAGATATTTTTATGCGAGAGAGAGAAAATAAAAAAAATTCGAGAGAAAAACCCCAAAAGCAACATTATCATCTGATGTTCGCTAATAAGGTTGAATAAAGGAAAAATCTGTAATCCTATTTTAATGTTTCTACTACGCGTAGGAAGAAATAAAAAACTCGGGATAAAACCGCACATGGGAAGTATTAAAAACCTTTGAAATATCTTGATGATGACTTTAAGTTGAATGTTTTTTTGAAATAAATTGGAGAATTTTTACCCTGGGAAGGAAAAAGAATTTGTGGGAAAAGATTTTCGTCAGGAATTTTGTTCTTAATGTTACTAGGAAAAATAATTTTATTAAGAATGCCACTAAATGTATCCATGATATAAATTGCTTTTGTCTAATTAAGGAAGGAATGAATCCTTTTTAGGATGAAAATAAAAAATTAGAATTTTAAAATTCATTTCTAGTAAAATATTTTAGAAATTAATTAATTAAGTTTGTACATTTTATCATGAACATAGCTGGAGTTTTTGGATATGGAGTCATTTATATATTACGGAACACAAAAAAAACTATTTTTAGACCCTACTTATCCTTGTCAAAACCACAACCTCACTATATCCTCTATAACTAGGGTTACCAGACATTTTCAAGAAAAATAGAGGACATCCCCCATGTCGACTAGTTTTATTCGGTTTTCTGGAAGAATTAGAACATTACAAATCCTTTTTATTTTTGAAAAATTATAATAATAGGACAGTCCTCTGAAAAACCAAGCAGATGGTCAGCCTATCTATAACGTGAGTTTTGAATGATTATTTTCTGGTCAGTGAAGAAAAAAATTTGATTCTCGTGAAAAAAGCAATTACTTAGGGTTCATTCATAAATGATGTCACCCAAAAAATAAGATTTTTAGACCCTCTCTCCAGCAAAAATAAAAAATCACAAGATTTTTATACAGAAAATGTTCTTTTGTATGGAAGTGTCACACAACGTTAGAACCCCCTCCCCCTACAAAATTGGACGTCATTTATGAACAAACCCTTTCATAATTCTTGGAAAATTAAATGAAAAATAAATTTCTTATGTTTAATTTATAACTTTCAGAAAAAGGAGACATTTTACTCAAAATAGAGAACAAATTTTTTTTTATAAAAATTGCTGATCTTTTAAAAACAACGCAGCTGACTACATAACTGCAACTTTAGTATGAATTTTATATTTTAAAGGAACATTAACTTAAGATCTATAATCCTGTAAAAAAAGTTGATGAAATTTTAGGAAAAGTTGGTCATTTGGTGCCCAAAACGGGACACTACGTCTCGTCAGATTCTCGTCAGTATTTCTCTATAGAAAGTGAATTTATAGTCTTAATTATAATAATAAAGAATAAGGATTTCCGTGACTCAGTGAATCCAACTGAGGACACTGCGAATCCAATTGAACCGGAATCTATTAAACCATAATTTATAGTCTTAAAAATATATAAAAATAAAATCATTTTCAAATTTTTTTATTAATATTTTTATCAACTATAAAATCCTAAATCCACAAAAATGCAAATAAATTTTATCACCAGGGGAATCTCATGCAACCAAAAATAATTGAATAAAATTAAAGACAAAATTCTTCCTTCCATCTTCTCAACTTCAGTTCTTCTTATGAGCGAATGATTACATACCAGAAATGGCATGGCTTAATCATTTATCTTCTTCAATCGATTCTTAATCAGATTATGTATTCTATCTACTATGGCAATCCATCCATCTTTCTAATTTCGAATATATTTACTTGCGGTTAATGTAAATAAAGAAAATGTAGCAATTCAATATTAAAGAAGATCTGCGAGAATCGGAGAGAAAGGCTCACACAGATACACACAAAAGACGATTTGAAGCAAGTGTTTTTCGATTTGAATTTTATTATTTGAGCTATATTTTGCTAAAAAGGACTTATTTTACCTATTTGGCATGGTATATTGAATTTAGATTCCAAAATAAAAAATATTTTTAAAAAATTCTTTTATTTGCAGTAAATCGAGATTGAAAAATTGAAGCACAAAAGTTTCTATGATGAAATATTGAGATTTTTCAATAATGTAAAATATTTACAATTTTTCTGTTCATTTCGTGCTCAAAAGGCGAAAATTTTGAATCAATTTAGGATATTTCTGGTGACCATTGTAGAGAAACTGAAAAGAATTTTTGATGAATAAATTCAAGTCATAATCTCACTATTCAAATATTCTGTTAAATGCCTTACAAAGATGAACCCAATACTTAATCCTCAATTTTCCCAAAAATTCTAATTTCAAAGCAGTAAAAATAGGAAGCAGAAATTCAATATTGTTGCACATCAAATATTGACCGCATTGAAATACAAAACTCAATATTTCAATCACTCTACACATGCATTTGGATGATACTGAATGAATGTTAGAAATTTATGTAACTTACATATTGCAGATAAGGAAGTAAGGATGTTCCAAATTAATGGCAGTCGATTCAAAATGAAGACAGGAAGATGTAATGCATGCAAATATGCAATTTCAAAAATTTAATTTTCTTAGTTTGATGAATTTTCCTGACTTACTTATCCTGTATATTGAGGTATTGAGTTTTTATTCTGCATGAACGGAATCAATTTTTTTTTTCGAGAAAAAAAAAGACATTAAAATTCATGAATTCAATTTAATGCATCATTGTGCTGCATAGTTCATCGTTCGTGATGTTCATTTATTACTATTATTATACTGTAAATGCCATCACGGCAATTGTGAAAACATTTTTACAGGTAATTCAATTTTCCAGAATCTGCGATATATTTTGTCAAGCCATAAATATGATAACTGCTGGATATTATATGGGGATTGAAAAAAATTAATAATACCGAGTAGTGAGGCATCTTCATCAGCCGTTGGTAATGTCGTCAGTTTAATCTGTTTTGTTGGATTTCAAGGTCTCAGACAGGAGTAAGACTGCCCCGATAGGTGCCTGTCACAAGCACAAATGACATATTCTGTTCCCTGGATAGGGTACCTCTAGGGTAAGTATGGTAGGGTAGGTAAGGGTACCCCTAGGATAGGGTATGATACCCCCAGGGTAGGGTAGGGTAGTTTGGGTGCTTATCGACAGATAGATTTTTTACTTCTTAAAAGGCAACTGTATTCTAGGATTGTAACCAAGAAGATATCCTCGACATAAATTATATTAAGTTTTTAAGTAATAAATAAAGCTTTTTAATGCTTATTTGAAAAAAATATAGTTAAGGGGATGATTGAAAAGAAAATCAAAATTGACCGCCTAAAAAAACTCCACAAAATCACCGCAATACAGCTCGGTATCATTCACTACCTGTACTCAATAAAACAAAATACATCCATGTACCCTATGAATAACATAATCAACAAAGAGATAATTTATGTTGTTTCATGAAGGTAATTATGTGAAAGAGCAAATACACCTCCTCGCAATTCTCGCAAGCTTCATAATCAGAATTGCTAAAATTAGTGTAAACAATTGTGCATGGGAATTGTTGAAAATTGTGTTTACATGAGTGAATAAATGGATAGCTTAACATCACATCCTCACCCAATAATAAAATAAATAAAAAAAAGTTATACATGAGGAAAAATATTATATCCTATTAGCCTCACCTACCATTCATGTTCAATGAGCTGTAATGACCACAAATTCCATTATTTTATGTATTATGGTTCAATTAATGAGTTTGCGAATTTTTTTTTCTCGCTTTGACCTTTAATAAAGCGATAACCAGAATCATTTTTGTGTTGTGTTAAAAGGCGCAAAATGGGGGAGGAAATGAAATGAAAGGAAAAAAAACAAACACAACACTTCTACATCCGTCTGCCTTCATCATGCCTTCAATGCCTTTTAATTATTATCATCTCCTTTTCAATAAATCGAAGCCCTATTGATTTAAATTAACGATTAAATTTCACCGCACGCAAAGCCTCATTAAATTAATGTTCCGACACTTTTTTCCGTTTTTATATGCATACGCTTGTATATTATGTAATGATGTAGCTACTTTTTTTGGGATGGAGGTGAGATTTTTTACGTTTTGTTCTGTTGGAAAAGTGAACATCCTCGAGGTTAGTCTTTTGTTTTAAAGATGCATATTTTATTTTTTAGACCATAGCTTAGGAATTCTTAACTTATGAGGCTTATAGAGAATACTGGAAATTAGTACAACAATATTACACTTTGTAAGTTAATTGTAAAGCTTATTAAAATTACTACCTTATGGTTTTGCTTAAATTTAGTATTACATTTATTTTAAGAGCCTGAGTTTTGTAATATTACATAAAAGCTCGTTCATAAATGACGTTCATCATTTAGGGAGGAGGAGGGTGTGGACTTTTGTGACACCTCCATACAAAAGAATTTTTTTGTATGCAAAGTTTGATAGAGGGGTGAGGGGGACTAAAATTCATGATTTTTGTGTGACGTCGTTTATTAATGGTCACCAATTGAATATTTAATCTGAAATTTTAAGTATAATCAATACCTATCAACAATTGATAGGTTTAAAATTCTATTGTTTAGCAATAATCAACAATTCAATAGAATTCAGCTGCTAAAATTCCAAAAAAAATCACCGAAAAGCCACAACCCCAAAACTATTGTCAATTTTCACCTGTCAAACACAAAAACCTCATATTTAAACAGGGATTAAATGCGCTTTCATTAAACATGTATCAGACTTTACCATAATTTATCCTTTAATCCCCAATTTTTTATTTTATCATGGCAGTGATGGAGTGTGCGGACAGGCGAGTGAACAAAAACGGAGAAAATGAACAGGAGAGAAGAAAAAAAGCATAAATTAATTTTAATTGGAAAAAGCAATTGATTTAAATGCATAAAGCTCATTAAATTCAAGCATCAATATGCTCTATTCATTAATTTACTCATTTACTTCATATTCCTAAAGAGAGCAGTGCAATAATGAATAAAAAATTCTCATTTGAATTAAAATAAAAAGCTTCAACATTTAAATTCGAATGAATTAAAAAAGGAACAGCAGAATAATGAGCATGGAGGAGGACATGGGAACAACATAATTTTTTTCTTTCCCCTCACTTTTTTATTGTTTTCATTTTAATGAGATTATATCACCATAACCTTTTAATGAGTACCTGTAGAGCAATTTATTGTTGTGAATAAAGAGAAATTCTCAAGTTTTAATATCCTGCAGCAAACACATTAATTAATTAAACATTCACAGAGATTAGTTTCTTTTGAACGTTATGGAAAATAATTAACCGCGAATTTAGTATGAGACATTTGGTTGAAGAAGAGACCTGGTTGGAAGATGAATAAAGAAAAGGATCGTTCATAAATGACGTCTGATGATTAGGAAGGAGGGGGTCTGATGATAAAATGATTGATATTACAAAATATATTTTAGTATTGAAAGAAAAAGAGTAAAAATGAGATTATAGAAATGTCTTGAATCGTGAAAAGGTTGATAAAATCTGACATTACCACTGCGAGATCTACAACGAGAGATTGATTTCCATGCAAAAATTTATTTTGAACTTAAATCTATCTATTCTTTTTTGAACCGTGTGATGCCTTGACTGGCTTAATCTACAAGATATCAAGATCTTTTATTGTAACAGGATAAAAAAAGAAGCTTTGATGATGCTGGTGTCCTTAAAATTCAAATTATTGATAGTGGACATGAAAGTATTGCGTCAAAAATTTAGAATACTTAAACAGAAACGTTGGCGTAGATATTTATAGGTTTTTCAGAACCTGTAAGATTTGTTGCAAAACATCAATCATTATTCCACGAGACATACAAAGTGATTCCATAAAACATAAACAAATTTTCTGAATTGACATCAACAACTTTTCATCTTTTTAAAAATACTGAAAACATTTCCTCGCAAATTCTCATAAAAAACTTATTTTATGAGTTCCAACTGATTATTTTAAGAGAGAATAAGTTCCCGGAATCAATTTCTTCACTTAAAATTCTGATTACATGTTTTCATGATTAAATTTGTTTCCGAGAACTTTTGACTTACTTAAATTGAGCAAATATTTCTACAGAGAAAATGTTCAATGTTGAAAAACGAAGAAATTTTTGATATTTCCTGCAAACTTTTACAACATATTTATAATGTTCGTTTTTGCAAAATTCAAAAGTCATATTCACAGATAAAATAAAAACTAACACCTTAAAAACTTTTAGTAGCAAGAGATTAATGTATTCAGGAAATTAATGTAATCAGAATCAAACATGAATTTTATTTTATTTTTCATCATTTTGTGCTATAATAACTTTCTTCCATCCAATGGATGACAACAGTAGTAATAACCGTTATTTTTTTAAAATTCCAAACTGTTTCGAAAATATTTCGAAGTGTTAAAATTTTTAAATTTTCAAAAACCGTTAAATTTTCTTATGAAAATTTGTAACGTTCATTTTTTTTAAAGAAATACATTTTCGAAGTTTCGATTTCAAAGATTAAGAACTGTTGTCGCCCATTGGTTTTCCATATTCATATTTTACAATTTTTTATAGGAAACAACAAAATTGAAAGAATTTTAAATAGAATAAGTTAAAAGTTTCAACACCTTAAACGACACTTCAAACTTTTCCTTTCTTCATTGTTGTATGGGGTTTTGAGAATTTTTTTCTATTTAGTTTTTACCATTTTGTAAAAGTTTTTCATTTTGCAAATGTTTTTTTTTGTTGTCTTTAAAATTTGGTTTGTGTGTTGAAGTTATTAAACACTTTAGGAATTTTTTGGGAAAGAACTTTTTGTAATGTGGGTAAACTTAAAGTATTAATCAATATAAGTTAAATTTTATCCATGCAAACGAAATTCAACCTTAAATTATTAAATTTATTTCCGAATTTTATCAAAATTTGAAAACTTTTTCCTATCCTTCCCAAATGCTTTCAAACCCCTGATCTAAAAATATCCAATTTACCTATCTGTAAAACATAAAAACTGTATGAAATGTTCCCTGTCATTTCACGTCTCAAATAAGAAAAAAATCTCATTTTCCTTTTATTTTTTAACACATTTACAAATCCAGTCCATAGCTTCTTGCAAGCCAGTTCCTTCTAATGCAGAGCACGCCTGTATCTGCCAATCACGATCCTTCAATTTAACTAAACCTATCAGTTCAGCAACTTCAGCTGCCTTCATAGAATTCGAAAGATCTTGCTTATTGGCAAGCACAATTATCGGTACAGACTTCAACTTTTCATCCTTCAGTAGTTCATTAAATTCTCCAGTGCTCTCGCTCATTCTCTTTCTGTCACTGCTATCGACCTTAAAAATGTTTTTCGAGATGGAAGAAAAAAAGATATTTTCTTACGTTAACATCATGCAATATTGGAATCATCATCAGTAAAATGTACCACAAATATGAGAACATCTGTGTTCTCGAAATAGTTACGCCAGTAGGGTCGAATTTTAGCATTTCCACCTACGGTGTGTAAGAAAAAAGAAAAATTGTATATATTTAAATATGAATAAATACTAGAATGGTTGCTCGCTAAGTTAGGTAGAAGTATTGAAGTGAATTAAATGGGGATGTTTAAACTAAAGCTAAAAACAAGAAAAGTTAAATAAAATATATATTTTCAAAGACAATTACCCAATTTTTTTAAATTTCAGAATTTTAAATCTATAATATTTTAAACAGTTTAGTATTTAAAAAAAATCAAAATTTAAAAAAATAAAAATTAAAAAAAAAATCAAAATTTAAACAAAAATCAAAATTAAAAAAATTATAAATTTAAAAAAATTCAAAATTAAAAAAAATCAAAATTTAAAGAAAATAAAAAAAACAAAAAAAAACAAAAATTAAAAATATAAATTATAATTCTAAATTTAAAAAAATTCAAAATTTAAAAAAGAAAAGAAAAAACTTCAAAAAAAGGAAAAAAGGCTTCAAAATTAAGAAAAAAAATCAAAATTTAAAAAAAGTAAAGAGAAACTTCAAAATTAAGAAAAAAAACTTCAAAATTAAGAGAAAAAAAATCAAAATTTAAAAAAGAAAAGAAAAAACTTCAAAATTAAGAAAAAAAACTTCAAAATTAAGAAAAAAAAATTCAAAATTTTAAAGTTAATATAGTTTAAAATTTAAAAAAGTTTGAATCTTAATAAAAATTTAAAAATTTGAAAATATTTTAGAAACATTAAAAATTTTAAAGAAATTTAAAAAAAATCGTAATAAAGGTTAATTGAAAATTTATTAAAAATTGACTTGAAATATATTTAAAAATTTCTTCGAGAATTCAACATGAAAAACTATATAACGTAAATTGTATAAAGATGCATGAAGATAAAATAAAATTAAGTCAACTGTATATTAATGTATATTAGATGAGATGAAGTGATACATACAAAATATCTTCAGATCCCCAATTTCACTTTACCTCGTCTTTCTGTCATACTCACCCAAATCCCACACATTTAAATTTAAATTATTAGATGATATCGATTTGATATTAAATCCAGCTGTAGGTGTTGTTATGTGAGGTGTCTCTTCGTTTGCCAAATGTCTTAAAATTGTAGTCTTGCCACTATTATCCAGTCCGACAAGGACGATTCTTAATTCCTTATCTGATGATGACCGAAGTTTTCTTAATAGTGAGAGTAAACCCTGAGAATTAAAGGAGAATATTAATGAAAATGTTCAAGCGTCTCATGATGACGATAATGGCAGTTCAGTAAATTTAATACACCCGAGAAAATGTGTGGTGCGAACGAAAAGGTAGACCATTTAAAGGATAGACTAACAAAATTGAATTTTAATTGACGAGTGACTCTTTTCTGTAATTATAATCACTTTACTCACACTTCTCTCATTTTTTTTGCTAATTATAATTAAAAATTTGCTGCTTCTTTTAACCCGATGGGTAAATTTAGTAGAAAATATGAAAATGCTTAACCCTTAGCTGTCTCAATTAATATATTCATTCATGGGCTTGAACTTTTTCATTATTTAGGTTAGTGGCTCGATTTCAACAGATGGTTACATTATTAATATTTAAATTGATTTTTTAAAGGTTAGATTGGGTTATTTTTGGTACTAAAATTGTAAGCATATAAAAAATTAATTTTACTTTTTAATTACATTTTAGTATTTTTGCCGAATGAAATTCAAAAAATTTAATAAAATTGAAAATGTTTTAAAAATTTAATTTTTTTAAATGAAGCTATATAGACTGAAGTTTTAAAATTTGAAAATTTAAAAACTGAATTCAAGAAATTTGAAAATTTAAGACTGAATTTTAAAAAATTGAAAATTAAAAAACTGAAATTCGAAAAATTTACAATTTAAAAAACTGAATTTTTAAAAATTAGAAATCTCAAAACTTAAAAAAATTGGAAATCTCAAACTTTTTTGAAAATTCCAAAATTTAGGAAACATAAAGCTTGCTTAAAGCACATAGAAAATGCAAAATAAGCAAATTTTAAATTTTCGTTATCTAAAAAATTCAAAATTTACAATAAATTTTTAAAAAAATGACAGATTTTCAAAAACTAATAATGAAGATTTTTTAAATTAATTAAAACTTTTAAAATTGTGAATTTCATAAATTATTTCTTTAAAATATTTTTCTCATTCTCAAAGGAGAAATCACTGAAAATTCCACAACGAAATTAAACAATAACTCATAAAAAGCAAACGACCCAATGTCCTTCACCAGCTTGCTCCTTTCAGAAAGGTTTGTTGACCCATTTAGTTGTAATTACGAATGAATAAACGGAAGATAATAATCTTTGCTTTTTCTTGCATGCCTATTTTTCATAACGAAGCAAACGAAAATAAACAATGAAGAAAGGAAAAAAGTCGAAAGGTAAATATTGTGAATTTGAAGAAAACGCGATGGTTCACTGCATAATCGGAAGGAAATTGAGTGTATTTTGGGATAATAAGAAATTCTACTCAATATGTATTGAACTTATTCTGAGAAATGAAATTAAAACATGAAAATTTTGAATAATGATCAAACAATTGAAAAGAAATTTATGTTTGGTAATTAATATAATGCTTAGTTATGTATTTAGGACTATAAGATAGATTTATGATGGATTCTTATTGTCTTTGAAAATTTCTCTAATATTCGAAAATAACACTCTTCTTAACAAGACTTAAAATGTAATTACTGAACCAATTCTGATGAATTTTCCCGACAAACTCTTGATGCCCCAAAGTAATCATTTAATTTCCAATGTTTACAACAAACTAACAATAGTAAATATTTCTTCAAATTGCAACTTAGCAGCACTGTTCGTTTCAAACAATTTGAAATTAACCTAGAGATAATTTTATCACTCAATTTACGATAAATTTAATTACAATGCAAGCAATCATGGATAATTTTTGTAACAAGCTTTTTTTCTACAAAGAAATGTTAATTAAATAAAAGATATGCTGCAATTTAAGTAAAATAACTAGTTGGAGGTACGCTTTGGACTATGAATATTGATGGACTCAAGATTCAAGTAAAGCTACATAAACTGCAAGACCAAAAGAACTAGACTTGAATCCTTGGTGTTATTTTATGGTTCTGATCTTGTCTTATCTAGGATATAATTCATACCGCTAGGGGTACGCCTAAGAGACCCAGAACTGTAGATCATTTAAATTAAACCAACAAAACAACAGATGTATCCAGAAAATGGAAAATACGCATAAAAGGGGAGTAACAAGGGTCGAAGGGTGAAACATTTGCCAGAAGAACCTCTTATGGAAGGCGCATTTTCAACATTTTTCCCATGCATTATAAACCTTCGATACGCCCCTGCCGCTTACTACTCAGATTCAATTTTCTTAAATATTTAAATCAATGAGCATTTAGCATGAGGTCATACTACCGATTGCTTACTACTTACTGTCCAACTTAAACTCAATTTTACACAGAATTCGATTTTCAATTTTATTTCCCTTAAGCATCTCTTACTTGGAAACAAATCCCCATTATTTCTACCTTTTTATATTGACCAAAGTTCTTGACATCATTCCTTCCAATAGAGTGAACAATCATCACCATCTATCATTATCAGAAGGATCTACAACCTCAAATAATTGAAAACTTTCAACTTCATGTTAAAGTCAAATTACAGAAGAACGAGCAAATAAAATTAAATTAAATTAATTGCAAAGTCAGTAATGGACATTTAAAAAGTCTTTAGCACACAATTCAATTGGTATTCTCAATTCAAGGAATAAATTACACGAATGAAATGTTTCTACTTTAATTTGAGGATGGCAACAAGAAATCTAATTTATCTGAGAATATTTATCTCTCAATTGAATTGATACATCTGAAGGTGTAGCATAGACACAACAAAAAGAAGAGTATTGTACCTATTATAACAGCAGTTAAGGCGTCTAGACGTGTGCTTTTTTCTTTTCTTGCTTCAAATTTCAGTCATTAAGTAACAAGAAACAAAATAAAAGAATTTCTTAGAGTTTTCTCCTTTCATTCATTTCCTTTTACTTTCTTTTGTGTTGTTTGATAAAAATAATGACACTTTGGGATTCATGTTTTCATTAAATAAGAAATCGATATCTTTCTTAGAAGGCTTTCATTAATTGCGTTATTGAATGGCTTTTAATTATTATCACGCTAAACAACAAGCATGCAAGAATGATATAATTACTTTTACTCATTTCATGTCATGAAAAATAAAAGTTACTGAATGGAGACAGAAGAAAAGAAGGGAAGTAAGGAAATCTACTTATGAAATAGGAGTCATAACACATTTGGTAAAATATTGAACATTTAGTGGTCATGCTTGTATTTTTAGACGACTTATCTATACTTTTTCTAATCTTTGGCAAATATTTTCGACTTTTTTATCAAAAGTATCCAAAATCAGGTACCTGGCAAATTAGCAAATGTAAATGGGACTGGACTGGTCATTCACTCAGAAAAGCACCCCTAAGGTACCCTTAGGATGGCCTTAGATATCATAGGATGTCCTAGTACCCTAGAGTAAACTAGGACACCCTACCTATCTAGGGTATCCCTACCTACCCTACTCTAGGATTTCCTACTCGGGGTAGGGTAGGATAGGGTGTCCTAGGTAGCCTTAGAATCAGCCTAAGAACAATATTTATTGTAAAACGACCATCATCATCCCCAGTTTCCATTTACAAGTTGTTAATTTTCAGCACAATCGCATAAAATAATCACAACTGGGTAACTCCATGAGTAAGTGAAACTGGAAAAAATTGACTTAAAATTTATCTCAACTTGTCAAAGTTCGAATAATTTATAACCGTTAAAAGTCAACTAGATTTTTACTTGTAAAATAAACCAATGTAATATAAAAACATTAATTAAAGTGTTTCAATAAATCCTACATTTCTAATTTTAATTAAAGAACATTTAGCTTTAATTTAATAGTAATTTTTGCAATTTTTGGAACATTTACTGAATAGAATACACCTTAAATTCAAGTTTGACTTTTAACGGATAAAAAATATTTAAATTTCTGTTATGATAATTTTTGCATTTAGTGGGATGAAAATTAACTGTTTGACAAGTTTTTGATCAGAATTCTCTTTAACTAAAGCTTAATAGGTTACAGAACTCACATTAGTTTATAAATATTTTCTTTAAGAACATATTATGTTGAGTTTCAAGGTATAAAACTCTATATTTAAAGAGAATTTTGATAAAATTGGGTAAAATTATTTTGATAATTTTTGAAGCGTTAACTGTTTGACAACATATAAATCAAAATATCTCTTTATAGACAGAGTTTATTAAGGAAGTTTATATGACAAAAGAAGCCTATCTAGTTATAGTTTATGATAAAGCTTCGAAATTAAGTGATTATTTGCAAACTAATGGGAAAAAAATAAAATAATTTTTTTTTGTCGAATTTTTCACTCATGGAGTTACCCACTATTTTATAAATTCAGACATTCCTTTCCATAATCCAAAAGAATTTTCTCAATGATAATCCGAAGACTAATCCATTGACTCAAATTCTATCTGCTCCATTAATATGATTCTTGAACAAAATGAACACCCAAAGCCACATGCTCCACAAATATCTGCATTGAAAAATGAATTTTCATCTTCCTTTCCTTATTGTTCTTTCCTATCACACTTTCTTCATACGTAGAATAATTTTTTATGGAAGAAAGCCACTTAATCTCAATTTCCCTTTCTTACTTTCTTTCCTATGAAAGGAAAGTATATCAATTAAAGCTTAAGCACATAGAGCACAAGACAGAGTTAAATAATTACACATTAACATCAAATGCCATATTCCTTCTTTATATCCTGTCGTCATCTATCAGGTGGGTGGCTAGAAATGGTCGTCTTTTATTAGAGATGGATAAGATGAAGTTTAGATTAGAGTAGATGAGTGATAAAAGGAGACAAGAGAGTGGAATGACTAGAATTTTGTAAAAATGTCACAATAATTTTTTAATTCTTAAAAATTTGACTTCATGTGGAATGACAAGCAAGATTAGACACAATTTACATCCATCTAGTCACCCCATCCATAAGACAACATATACATGATCGAAATGAATAAAGGACTAAAGAAATGAGTCAAGATTTAATTGCCACTTTAGAAAACTTGTTTCCAACACTTTTCATTCTTGCTCATTCGAGATTTATGGACGAAAAATTATGTATTTTGTGCCATACCGATGAGACACATCCTATGACTTTAACTTTAATGGATATTGTACTAACCATAATTGATTCCTTTTTTCCTTATTTTACGGTATTAAATTTTTCTTCCTTTGTCAATGTATTTTTTTGTGTGTTTTTAATGTATTAAAAATCACAAACTCGTTTAATGCGAAATAATATTGCACTTAGACACACAAAGAGTTAGTGCACGTACACATAGAGTAAGGTATTATATTAATATTAAAAACTCTTTTAAATATTAAAAAATTTCTTTTTTATAACAATTTTCTCGATATTTTATTTTATTTTTCACGAAATCAGCTTATGCACTTTCTCCATTCACTCGAAAAAAAAGTGATATAATATGCACAATAGAAAAAAATGGAAAAACTATCACATCGCTTGTTTTTTTGTTGTTGTTGGCACTCATGTTGCCATTGGCATCACAAGTTTTAACTACTTTTTAAATGATGTTGAGTTTGTGTCAAAGTGAGACGCTCATGGCATGTTTCTATGGTGATAAACATTCAAAACATAAGAATTTTTTTTTGTTTATTTTATTTTTATTTTTTATGGTAAAAAGTATTATGAAAATATTTGCATGTTTATGTGGTAATGTGTTCTGATGAATTTTTTGTGATGAAATGATAACATTTTAGAGATTGATTTATGAACTATATGAAGAATTTAAGGTGTTTTTCTAGGTTTTTGAAGAGAAATAGTTGACAGTTACAACTAAGTTTGAATTTTTTTCTAAGATACCAAAACAAAAGGGGGAAATTAGTCAAAGTGAAGAGTTTTTTTAGCTGACTTGATTTTCAACTGATGCAAAATACTAGCTTAAATGTTAAAAAAAAGTTTAGTCTAAAAGTGAATCTAAATACTTGTTCAAAAGTTAGGTATAATTTTGCATAATTGTCAATTAATTTAATAAACTAATTAAAAATTAACGGCATTTTGAAATTTAAATTTTAACGTATTTTGCAAATTTGAATATTTTTTGATCTAATAAGTTTAGTTCTAACATGTTCCTTCAGTAAGAAATGGATAAGAAAATTTAAGATAAGATTTCTTACTGAAGAAACAAGTTTAGTTCTACTTAGTAGATCAAAAAATATTCAAATTTGCAAAATACGTTTAAATTTAAATTTCAAAATGCCGTTAGAATAGATGCAATATTGGGTTTGAAAATGCAAAAAGATACTGCGATCGATGATCTGTTGTACCATCCCAAGTCTCTACGATTAAATCCTTATGTCCTTGATAACCGTTAATTTTCAATTAATTCATCAAATTAATTGAAAAAATAATAATTAGGCTAAATACTAAGTCAAACGTTAATTAAAATTTAGCATCAACATTTTTTGTAACATCCAGTCCATGACATTCCCGTTTATTAAAAAATGCATCACCATCTGTACCCCCTAATAATTTTAAAGCTATAATTTGCTATTTAAACTAAATTTTAAATTAAAAGCCTTCCAAATCAACCTCAAAGGGGAATACATACCATCTTTTAATTACGACAACGATTATCAATTAAGTAAATCGATGAAAATTTTCTCAAATTCAGAATCTGAATATTTCATGAGCCACTAAAAATTATTATATGATTTAATCTACCTCTCTCGTGCTACATGATGAAGCACATGGATATATAAATATTTAATTTGAGGGGATGATAAAGCATGGTACAAACCATTGAGGATGTCTTCCGGTAATTAAAAGCTTTAGTTTCTCCACCATTTGCAATAAATTGAACTATTATTGTTATTACCATAACTTTTAGCAGTATGTGGCCAGAAATACTGCGATGTGTATAATTAAAGTATGTTGCGTATGGGGTGATTTTAGTTGGAATGGATAATCGTTTGGACTTGCTTTAATATTAAAGATTTTTTTAACATCATTAAAAGTGATTCAATTTTTTGTGAGATTTTTTTGTATTCAATTAAAGCTAAGTCAGACTAGATTAAGAATAATATAAACCAGTCCATTAAAATAACAGATTGTTAATTTAAACTGGTACCATGACTGGTTTATGCTCTGGAAGTATATCGATCTTGTTGGATAAATCTCCTTCTAATCCCCTGATCCTCCTGGATGGTTATTTTCTCTAATTTTTTGCCTATACCCCTGATTCTAAGCCATTGGTTGCAAACAGTTCTTATTATTCGAAAATGGTTCTTTTTTTCGAAGACAAAATTTCGAAAATTTGGTTTTTTTTAAATTGAAAATGACCGTTTTAAATTAAAACAAAATTTTTTTGCTTATTTTAATTAAATATGGGTAAAACTTGCAAAGTTGCTAGCTGTAACTAAAAGAAATCAATGAATCATGTTTTTGAAGTGCCGAAACATTCTATAAATAAGAATGAGTGGAATTTTTTTAACGGTATTTTCAAATTCAAAAAATTTATCAGTCAAAAGTTTTTAAAAAAATAACGGTACATGGTGCTATTTGCAGCCAATAGATTCTAAGTAATAGACTTTTGTAAAAATACAACAATTTAGGCGAGTAGCCCCTGATAGCAGGGTGGTAGAAGCATACGACTAGAAATCATAGGGTGTAGACACGAGTAAGTTCGAAATGCTTCTAGTTATCAAGCTACTGTTCATTTAAATTTCTATTTATACCAGAACAAATTTCATTTTCCCTGTAGAAAAAGCGCCTACTAAGGCAATAAAATACATACCAAGAAAATTCTTTTCCATTTCAATGAACCTCAACATCCACATAGTTAGGCAATTAATCATACAGTAATGCATAATGTCAAATTATAACAGATACACGTGAGGACATAAATAAACAACAAGCAAGCGTGAAATCATCAAGATACTGCAGAAGAAAATGAGACAAAATAATTAGTAGGAGCTAAGGGAAAGGCTGTTGTGACATGAGTAATAATTTATGTACATTTATAATGAATACATAATATAGATTTCCTATAATATTGTAGACATAAATAAAACGTTAAACATCATCATGAATATATAAAGTTATTCGCTAGACAGCTAATGGTTTGGGTAATACAAAAGGAGAGATGAGAGATGGAATTGAAAGAATTATGTAGTAATCCATGATGACATTATTCGAAAATCTATTTGAATTTGTTTCAATGAGAGAAAATGATTAAGTAATTAAAGCTCATGGGATGGATGAGGACAAAATGGATGGATAAATTGTCATCAAATCCTCACATGAATTAATATAGTTCTTTCATGTTTTTTCACTCATCATCATCAAAATCAGGAACATTCTTTTTATCCTCAATATCAGCATTGTTCGGATGCATATTGTGTACATAGGCACAGCCATTATTTCCATGGAGTGTGATTCTTACCAAATAAATATTGATACAGGCAAAAAGAATTCCCTTTGGGAAGCCTTGAAATGAATAAAAAAAGAATGAACGAATCTCTTTCGACATCTGAATAAATAAGTAACTAAACATGAAGAAAACAAAATGTTGGAGATGTCAGTGTACAGTATAAGATGGATGAGAAGCATTTTTGTTGTGAATCTTTACAAGGACCCCATTTTTACAATTTTACACAAAAATATGCATTTAAATTAAGGAGCGTCAGGCTTAAGTTTAATATAATATTCAATTTACTTTATAGCAAGCATTAACCGAATAAAAGATCAGTTTTGGATTGAACTCGATGTCATAACTGTTCAGTAAGTATTTAGAGATCGTTCACAAATGATGTCAAACGAAGCATGGAATTTTTAGACCACGTCCAGTAGTTTTTGTAGACTTATGAAGTGGTTCACAGCCTATCCTTTCATTTGAGTGTTGGACATCATTTGTGAATGACTTCATCAAGAGTGTGGTACTGATCAACTGAATTTTGATCAGTTCCACGTATTTGGACCAGGCGCGTAGCCAGGAAGTGGGGATTTAAGGGACAAATACCCATAGCCAATTTTTTTTTCAACTTTCTATGGTTTTTTAGAGAAAAAATTCAAAAACAATTTCTTGTTTAAATTTTTTCTTACAAACTGGCTACGCCAGTAAAAATTCCAAAAAAAAATCATTCCAAAAAAATCAATTTCCCAAAAATTGTAGTTCCATGAAATTTTTTAATTTAAAGATTAGTTTATTTCTAGTCAATAATCATCTATACCATCCCAAACGAACCATTTCCTACTTTTTTGTGTACAAAATGCTCCTCAAGACCAGAAAACACATGCATAGAAAGAGAAAATTTGTTTAACTAAATTGGATATCAGTAATGTAATGGAAATAAAGTTTGCTCGAGAAAAAACTTTTTTTCTCTTTTTTTCTTTATCCACCGACATTAAGATGACTTCTCTCCTACACTTCTATTGCCTTTTTTCCATTTTCATACGGATTAGGCATTAACATGTGGAAATTAAAGCTGTCAAAATATGTAGTAGTTAATGTAGATTAAGCAACAAAAATATAAATAATATTTCACACTCTGTCTTGTACTGAAATTGTCACATCCAACAAATGAAATGAAAGAGAAAAAGTTAAGACATGCTGTAAATATCTAACGTACAACAACAGTTATAATAATAATAAATATGTGGCATGAGATTTTGACTGATATTTCCCATATGATAACTTCAACACCAAGCTATTGTTCGCATCTATTGTTGCCAGAATAAAAAAAGACAAAAAAAAACTTTTTCAAGCAATTGTGCTGTGACTTTCTGAATTGTTTAGACTCTTCTTATTTTAATGACATGTACATAACTTTCTTGATATTGCTTCAAATTGTCTGAGATATTGAGACTTTCAATTGACTTTTTTCAGACAGTTCAAATGGATGATATTTCAAGCATATCTTTGTTGCTTATTTTGTGAATTTTATCAGTAAAATGAAGAATAAATCAGCAAGGCAATTGATGCGACACAAATGTAAACATAAAACCACTTTGCAGCTGAAATTTGTTTGCGTTTTACCTAAAAAAATGAGTCATTGGCGCTGCTGTAAAATGTCATGGTGAGATTTTAGGCAAGTAAGAGAAATATTTGGAAGTTAACTAGTTAAACTCCCAGACTTAATTTAAAGGTTACTTCTAAAGTTTTATCACTAATCTCAGGCATATACCTCAGTACCAGGAACCAATAGATTCTAATTATATCTAAACCACTTCATCCTGTATTCTACAATGGAAGGATGTGAGCTAATAAAAAAACTTTAGTTATCAGGGGCTGGTTGCTCGGTATACCCTAGGATATATCCCTGGGGGAGGGTAGGAGTAACCCTAGGGTATACCGAGGATCCGGCTCCAAATCAATGAGATCCAGAGCTGCGATTGTGTATTTCGAGGCTTATAATTGTTAAGCAAGTGGTAGTTCGCCAAGCCATCGTACTCAAGTTAGACTTACAGTTTTTAGTGGGATCAGAACCACTCCTTTGATGGCAAATCTGACTCTATCCTCATTTCCAGTACATATCCAAACATAGGGAAAAACTGGATCAAGCAAAAAATATTGAATTTTCCTGTATCTAGATTTCCCACAGTTACCCAGACGCAAGCATCTGGTAAACAACCTAACCAGAAATTGGATGAAATGCGCATTAATAATTTAATCTTTACGAAAACCAGGATAAAACAAACTTTAACATACATCCTTCCTCTTTATATCTTATGTCATGTCATTTCTCATATATGTACGCATTGTAAAGCTTCTCTAATAAGTATCTGTATATGTCTTTGTGTCTCTTTTTCTGCATTGGCGAAAGAATTTTAATTAAAAAACTTTGCCGACATACCGCATGGTGTAAGAAGCTTTAACATCAAAATGAAATATAAAGTCTCATCTCAACGCTTCTCAATTACATTTATCACGACAGGAAGTTGTTATGTACCGAAAAAAAAGTGAACGAAGTGGGGAGAAAAAGAAGGAAAAGTAAAACAGAAACAACAAAAAAAGTAGTTAAGCTTAACGCATGTTAAAAATCGGAGACTGATGTAGCATTTTAAGTGACTTTTTTTCTTCTATTTCCCTTTTCGTTTCATTCTCTAATCAAATAAATGCTTGCTTGTAAAAGTGACGCATTAATTTTATATGTATGCTTTGTGTGTATAATTTTCCGAATGCTGTTAAAAGGGAGAAGTTGGAAAGGATGTAAAATGGGTTGCAGGTGGTTAAGGTGAATTTTTTTAGAATGAATTTCTAGATGTCTGGAAAAGATAGCATAAATAGATCCCTTTTCTCTGTAAGAAGTGTATAACGCATCATCTGGCAACTACTACTCAAAATAGTATCTGTATTACTTAATTGACCACATTTTTGGATATAGTCTACAAAATATGGGGTCGTTCACTTATTACGTTCGCTTTTTAGGGGGGAGGGGGGGGGCCTGTGTGAAGTACGCCGGTCCAAGTTTGAATTTCGAGCTGAAATTTTTCCTGTTTATCGACACTTTTGCGACACTTTTCGACAACTATTTAGTTTTTTTCGACACCCCATAGATTTGGAGATATAGAGGTGTCAATTTTGGGGTAAAAGACCGGCGTACTTCACGTTTTCTGCCGGGCTAATTTCTTAAACCAAACTTTTATAGACATGTTATATATCAAAATTATAGTACTTTTTTCGACACTTTTCGACACGTAAACAGTTTTTGGAACTGATCATTCCTTGTTGAGTTATGGCTTGTCAAAGTTCTGCATGTGGACCGAAAAACTACTTTTGCTATAATTGTCCATTTGTAATAAAATTTATATCAAAACACATCTACTTTTCGTGACTAATCTGAATCTGTAAAAAATTTCTCAATCCGATTATCTGGTGCCAAGTTATGGGTGGTCAAATGACCTCTCAGGTAGCTAAGGTCCATTTGGAAGATTTTTTCTCGACATTTCTCGACAAAATTTAATTCTAATACTTTTTATCACTTTTCTACAATAAATTTGTCTCATATATCCAAATCTGAAAAAATATTTTCATTTTGACATTTGTGTGCTGAGTTATGGCTGGTCTAGTGACCTGCCAGGCAACCAAGAAAAAATTTAAAATTTCTGATTTATTTTGAATTTTATCTTTTTGACTTCAAATGAATCTATAGTTTTTCAAAATTCGATAAAATACGATATTTAAAAACTATGTTGAAAATTTTAAATTTAGAAAGAATATGAGATTTGAGATTTTTATTATTGTTTATTTCAAATCTTTGAGATTTATTCTAAATAAATAAGATTTATTTTGAAATTTTGAACAAAAAGTTTTACGAAAAGTTTATAAAAAATTAAATTCAAGGCAAATTTTGAAAAGTGTTTTTGGAAAAGTGTTTTTCATATTGGTTTGTTAAATAAAAAAAAATCTATGTAATTCAGGATACAGTGACAAAATTAAAAAAAGATTTTAAAAAATTCTGCTTCTTCAAACCTCAAGGAAGATCAATCAAAATAAAAAAGCTATATTGGCAATACAACAAAATTTTGATTTTTTTTATTTAACAAACCAATATGAAAAACACTTTTCCAAAAACACTTTTCAAAATTTGTCTTGAATTTAATTTTTTATAAACTTTTCGTAAAACTTTTTGTTCAAAATTTCAAAATAAATCTTATTTATTTAGAATAAATCTCAAAGATTTGAAATAAACAATAATAAAAATCTCAAGATACAGTTAAAAATTTTAAGATACAGGAAGAAAATCCTTGCCAATGATCTTTTATGCCTTGGACCAAAGGTCTACAACCAGTTGCCTCTGGAAATAAGAAAAATTAGTCGATTTAATCAATTTAAACACAAACTGAAGACTTATCTTTTAAAAAATAAATTAATTTTTCTGATGGGCAATCAACTTGATGTAAACAACATATTCAGATCAACATAATCGACGAGATGCAAAAAAGAAGATGCAAAAATTCAAATTTCAAATGAACGTTTTTATTTATTCTTGAGCTGCTTTTTTTTTTTCACTTATCTTATTTCTTTTTGATATTGATTGAATGGAATTATTTACTTACCTAATTTGTGCGTGCACATACAATTTTAAATTATCCTATCAGCACTATCAAGTGTAAATCTGCTATATGTTACTTCAATTATTTCACTATTTATTTATATTTTATAACAAATCCACTATCATGTATGCAACAAATATTTATGTCAAATTCTTATGATCATCTACCCGAGAGGGTCAATAAAACTTAAATAAATAAATAAAAAATAAATGTCAAAATGAAAATATTTTTTCAGATTTGGATATATGAGACAAATTTATTGTAGAAAAGTGATAAAAAGTATTAGAATTAAATTTTGTCGAGAAATGTCGAGAAAAAATCTTCCAAATGGACCTTAGCTACCTGAGAGGTCATTTGACCACCCATAACTTGGCACCAGATAATCGGATTGAGAAATTTTTTACAGATTCAGATTAGTCACGAAAAGTAGATGTGTTTTGATATAAATTTTATTACAAATGGACAATTATAGCAAAAGTAGTTTTTCGGTCCACATGCAGAACTTTGACAAGCCATAACTCAACAAGGAATGATCAGTTCCAAAAACTGTTTACGTGTCGAAAAGTGTCGAAAAAAGTACTATAATTTTGATATATAACATGTCTATAAAAGTTTGGTTTAAGAAATTAGCCCGGCAGAAAACGTGAAGTACGCCGGTCTTTTACCCCAAAATTGACACCTCTATATCTCCAAATCTATGGGGTGTCGAAAAAAACTAAATAGTTGTCAAAAAGTGTCGCAAAAGTGTCGATAAACAGGAAAAATTTCAGCTCGAAATTCAAACTTGGACCGGCGTACTTCACACAGGCGAGGGGGGGTCTGAGATTTTGTAACAGGTCAAACAAAGAAAAATTTTTTTCTTGGAAAATTTGTAACAAGGGGGGAGGGGGGGTCTAAAATTTCGTTTTTTTGCGTAACGTAATAAGTGAACGACCCCTTTTACCCTTTATGGAAATTTTCTTCAATTTTCTAAGGGGTTTTGAGAATAAAATTGCCCTCCATAAAACAAAATTTCAAAACACCACTTCAAAAAATTTCTGGCTACGCCCCTGACTATCTATGATTCGAAATAAATGAAAACTTACTTTTCTGAGTTTCAAACTTAGGATTTCTGGATCAAAATTGCCGTTTTCACAACCCACGAGCTGCACGTTGAGACAAACTATGATTTTTGCTATCAAGTTAGACAATAATCACCGTCAAGATGCCGTCAGGGCACCCCATATCTTTTTGACGCTCTGCCGTTATTTGGTACCCTAGTGACTACGTTGTTCCGCTCAGAACTAACTGCAATCTTCCATAAAATTCTTCTTTTTTTATAAATAATAATATTTTATTTCTGTATGTTAAGTATGTACAAAAAAATTTAAAATACATGTTCTTGAGGTTGGTTTTTAAGGAACCAGACTTGAAGTCTTTTCGTCACTTAGTTTTGGTTTTAGATTTGAACTGTTTTTGCTTTATTCAGAATTTTGTGCTGCAAGACGAATGTTGAAATTCGCTTGCAATTTTCTGACGTACTCCTCGATGGAGGGTACTTTTGCTTCTGTGTGTAGATCTTTGATCTTTTCATATCTTGATTTGTTGAGAACGATTCTCAGGAATTTGTTTTGTAAAACTTGAAGTTTTTGAAGATGAGTTTTTGCCATGCTTTCAAAAGCTGGACAACCGTACGTGAAGATCGGTCTGATGGCTAGCTTGTAGATGAGAAGTTTGTTACGAACGTCGAGATGTGAATTTCTGCTGATAAGCGGATACAGCAATCTGAGTGCAGTGTGAGCTCTGTCACTCACGTACTCCACATGCTGCTTTAGAGTCACTCTCTTGTCGATGACCATTCCCAAATATTTTGCTTCGTTTTCCCACTTGATGTTTTCGTTGAGAAATTTGATGTTGTTTCTTGGAAGTTGCCTGGAGTATTTGTTTGTGATGAATAAGGCTTGAGTCTTCTGTTTGTTTAGATTTATCTTCCATTTGTCCATGTATTGTTGGACTCTTCTTCCTGTGTGTTGAAGGTGTGTCACTACATCTGCTGAATTTTCTGAAGAATGATACAACGCTGTATCATCTGCGAAGAGCGCGATGTTTTCCGTTGTCTCTCGTACAATATCTTGAGTGAAGATGTTGTAGAGAGTTGGTGAGAGCACTGCTCCTTGTGGGACACCGAATTTGATTTTCTTGGTTTCTGACAACTGACCTTTTATAAAAACTGAAAAAGATCTTTCACTGAGAAAAGAACTAACAGTTTTTATGAGAGGCAGCGGAAAGCTGAGCTTGAGCATTTTATACAACAGTCCGTTGTGCCAGACTCTGTCAAATGCTTTTTCTACATCTAAAATTCTTCATTCGTGCATCATTTGTGAACAAACCTAATCATCAAGCTAATCCAAACAAAATGACTCAAAAACCCACCTTCTTATCCACAACAATACGCTAAAGAAAATTTTCTAATGATGATACAGCATCATCGTATGCGAGAGGTATATTTGCTGTATTATTTAAATTGCTTTTAAATTTATCACATGAGATTCAGCAAGAATTTAACGTTAAGCTGTTTATTCTCACTTAGGAGTGTATGAGTTACATAAATATGTATACACATGATATTACTCTCAATGACAACGTTTCTCTCTCTCACACGTATAAATATGTATATAAATGCGAATTTTGTATAACTACATACATTAATCATAATATTATGAAAAGAAGCATTCGATGTTATTTTATCCTTTTCATCCATTTATTTGGAATATTATAGATAGGTTTTGGTGTGCATGAATAAGAAAAGAGTGTTTATTTGTATACATAATGGTTTTTAGCGCATTTTTGAAACTTGTTTTAAAAAGGTAGCTTAATAATGCACTTTGTTCGGCTGTTCGGCTGTTCGGCTGGCTGTTCGGCTGGCTGTTCGGCTGTTTGAGATCTCTTTAACCAGACATCGTAGAGAGCTCTGGTTTTTTGCATTAGCTCCGTGCCATCGAATTATGTGGGCCATTGTTATTTAAAAATCTCAAAACCATCTCTAAATACTATAATTAATGATTTTTTGTTTTCAATACAATAGAGCCAACTTCAAGTGGGATAATTTCAAATATATTTTGACCGTTAGAAAATTTGAATTTCAAAAAACCGTTAAATGACAAACCATTTTATTATATGAAAATTCACCGTGCAAATTGTTAATTATACTATAATTAATGATTTTCAAGTGCATTTATGCGGAATATTTTCAAATATGTTTTGACCGTTAGAAAATTTGAAATTCCAAAAACCGTTAAATGACAAACCATTTTATTATATGAAAATTCACCGTGCAAATTGTTAATTATACTATAATTAATGATTTTCAAGTGCATTTACGCGGGAAATTTTCAAATATATTTTGATCGTTAGAAAATTTGAATGTCAAAAAACCGTTATAAAGCCGTATAAGTCACAAAATATTCATGATTGACTTATTTGATGCGAAGTACTTTGCTAATCAAATACTGATCGCTAACACAAAAATGCGCTGAAGTCACTCGATCTATAACACGAGGACTTTCTTTAAATTTTTGAATGTATAATGGGAATATCTAGGATGTCCATCTGGTTTTTATTAATCAGGGGTGTATCTGGGAGGTAGAAGGGGTACTAATGGGTCCGCCCTCTTCGAAATATTTCTACTATCGCCCGCTGCCAGGGAGACAAAAAAATCTTCAATTTTCTAGGGTTTTTGAGGAAATAAATTCCAAAAAATTTCTGGTTTAAATTTTTTCATAGAAGAACTTTGAAAATCCCCCCTACGAAAAATTTCTGACTACGCCCCTGTCTGGTATTAATTATAACTTTTGAGATAAATATTGGATACATCTAATTTGATTGAATATGTCTGAAACTCAGGGTCGTAGCCATTTTTTTTCTCCAAAAATTATTTACCTCCCCATTAATTATTGAAGTTGATACACTGGATGATACATTTTAGTGTACGAACTTTTGATTTCTGGACACGTGTCCCAATGAGCACCCCTGGCTACCCCCTGCTGAATTTTCTGGTCATTCTGAATTTTGGACATCCCAAAAATGCCAATTTTTCTCAATATTCAACATCCAATAATAAAAATTTATATATTTTGATTACACGAAATTGAGTTTGTGAAATCGACCGACTTGATAATGCTGAGTTGAATTTATATAATCATAAATTGTAATTTTGCAAACATTTGAGATAATTCGTGGAAATGATAAACTATTGCGTTTATTTTCATGGCGCCCCATTACATTTCAAATAATCACCATAAAATCCTTAATTGCATGGTGTGAAATGAATGTGCAACATGTTGAATTGTCAATTACACAAACCCATTTTGAGCCTATTCAATTGATTGAGCTTATATGGTTATAATCAGTACTATTCATTGATAACGAATGAATGCTCTACCAAAAGGCAATTTTAATCGTAAGCTGATTAAATTCAATGATTATTAATTACTTTTGTAATTCAACCGATTCCATGGAATTGACAATGATGCTTTTAATGTTGCACATCAAGCTTTGGTTGAGATTTAATGCCTTTGATGGAATTAATTCATTGTGCATACTGTTGATGGTTTTAAATTTTTTTTTCGAGTCCTGTAAAATATTTTAAAGCTACGGTTTTCAGATAATTTCATAACGTCTACAGAATAATTTCCTTTAATTTTGGGTTTTGTCAATTAAGCAAACTTAATTTTGACTCCACAAAAGAATCTTCATTAAATGTCACAGAAGACCCCAATAAAAATTTTAATAATGATATTTTTTATCAAGTCTAGACTTCATAAAAATCTCAAAGCAGTTGTTGCTGCCTTCTTTAATGAAATTTTATGGTATTGACCTATCTCTTTATAGAATCGACTCGAATGAAGGATGCAGTAATATTTACAATTCTCCACTTTTACTTCCTATGATATTGAATTCTATATTTTTGATATTAAGTGGAAATCGGAAATGGAAAAGGTTGTTCATGTATTTTTATTGCTTTAATTCCTTAGTTCAGGTTCCAGATTGAATCAAGATTGTAAGGATGTGCTGCGTGAGACAGTTTAATACTATGTGACACTCATTAGTTACTTACATGCTTTACTTTAAAGTTAAGTTAACAAAAAAATGAATTCCAGTTGACTCTGTTGCTATTCTTGCAGGGAGCGTACCCAGAACAAATTTCCTATTTTCATGGTTTTGTACCTATTGCTAATTTTAATGGTACGTAAATGAAATGGTTTAGAAAAACTTCGAAAAAAAATTTTAAGGAGGAGGAGGGAGGGTTCATGTACACTCATGTATCTTTGTCACCTAGTTTATACAAATTCGCTGTCTGCATATTAAGCTGACATTCTGTCATCAACGTTCTGCACCATGTCGCTTTTTGAAGCTTTAGGATGTCTTTTGCTTCACTGAATTTAGAACTTGAGGTCAACTCGGATTATGCCAGATCTTCTGTGAACTTCATTCAAAATTTGTCTCAACTTCGAGTTCTGATTGCATTCAAACGTAAATATTTTGACCAAGAATTGAACTTCTTTGGAACATCCGTGGATATGTCACTTACTAAACATCTATCTTTGAGCAAAACAAGTATTGGTGAGTGCTAAGAATTATTTTGGCAAGGATAATACGCTAATATCCTAAAAACAGGGACTAGATATAATGATAAAAATGTAAAATATAATTTTTATCCCAAGAAATTCAACTTTAGAAATTCAAGAGTTTATTAAATATAATCACTCAACCAAAAAGCATATTACAATCATTTTATAATAAAACTCTCAAAGGTATTATCATCATAAATTGCTTTCATCTCAAGTGTATACAACAGCACAAAGCAAATAAATGAGAAAAAGAGAGGAAAAATCCGATATTATTCATGTGAGATACATTTCAATTAATCTACAAAATAATCATTTGCTGCAATAATTTAGAAATCTCGTATCATGCATCATATCAACTATCACAATAGCCCTAGGATGTTTATACAATTCTCTATTTCCTCTTATCTCACAAATTTAATAGTCCTTAGCAGCATGAAGACTGTACAGTGAGAATGCATCAAATATCATTTAAAGCTTGTTATTTCATCGTATTTATTCAATACAATAGAATGTTTTTTTATGAAACAACACAGCATCATCGTTGTCATGAGACATTTATATATTTTCCATTGAATGTATATTTTGTGTTTATTTATTGCAATATAATGAGAAACATTATGAGGAATTCAGTAATTAAGTATCGAAATAATAATGAATTTACAATTGAAATTATCAGTAATTAAACATTATGAAAGCACCCCAGCAGATAATTAATTACGGTTCAAAAGATGAAGCATATAGCGAAGAGAATGAGACAGACAATGGTGAGAGGCGTATTGCATGAATTCACATCATCATATCAATGCAATATGTTTGCCATTGATAACCACAGAACAATATGCAATGAATGGTGAGAAGAAGGGACACAAAAAAAACTGAAACGAGAATTTTTCAATATTTGCTCATTCGTGAAGCGCCAACAAAATTTCATATGTATGATGAGTTGTGGATGAAATAAAAAATGTTGTTGGATGTGAATGAAGAAAAAAAATTGTGAAGGCTTTTTGAAGGATTAATGGTAGCTAAGGCGCAGTTTTGGGTTATTTAAACTGAGACATTTAATAAGAAAATATATTTTTTCTGTCATGAATGGTTCAAAATAACTCAAAAGGGTGCGATTGAAGTTAGTCTACATGCTGTTACTATGCAAGTTGTAGATGAGCTCCTTTAACTAAAATTTTGAAGAAAAAAAATCGTTTCTGTCGAGTTTTATGTCTAAACATACCTATTTTTAACGAGAATATTCAATTCGATATGTGACAGTATGCAGACTTACTTTAGTCACATCTCAAAATGGCATTGTTACAAATTTTTGAACGTAAGGATTAAAATACTGAAAGACGTAAAAGCCCCCTCATGGAATACTCTATGGATATACCAAAAGTGAATTTGAAAACACTTAATTCATATATACTGTGGGTATGCTCATGGTATTCATTAGGAACTCAAAAATTCAACCGAGATATATAAGGGGTCGTTTCTAAATGACATTCATTTTTTAAGGGGTAGGAGGTCTGACGCTGTAGGACAGTTCCATACAAAAAAATTTTGTATGAAAATTTTGTGACAAAGGGGATAGGGACGTCCAAAAATCTCCTTTTTCCCATGACATCATTTATGAATGACCCCTAACAACTAATTCAAATAACGTACTTCCATAAAATCATCTTATAATCACCTACAGTGGAAATATCAAAAAGACAAACTGCCAAATCATAATTATTCCAACACACTTTTATGTACAGTTCAGTTTCAGAAAAAACTTTTGGCTCTTCCTGTCATATTTTTTTTTTCATAATTTCACTTCGATAACCATTTAAATAATGAAACAGAAAAAAAAATAGTTTCTGTCGCAAATCTACAAAGAGATAGTTTTATGTATGATGACACTGATGTTGATGTTGATTTGACTGATGCTAAAATAAACTGCTCATATTTTTGCTTGGTTTTGTTTTAAAAAAATATCTGAGCAGTGCTGACAGGTTTTTATAAATAATAAATCATGACAAGTATGAGAGCTGCTCACGTTGATGATAAAAATAAAAATTGTATGAAGAATAATTGAGATTTTAATCTAATTCTACAATGAAGAGGAAAATAATTTCTTAGATTTATTAATAAATGTGCAAAAGCCTATGTTTGAAATAAATATGAGAAAACAATGCTCTTGATTGGCTGGAAAAATGAAGAAAATTATTTTTAAATGCAATAGTTTGAGGAAAAATTTCTATGATTTTGTTTAGGATGCTGCATTTTATTAATTTAATTAGGCATAATTTTAAGTATTTTTATTTAGTTTGGATTATTATTATGGTCATTTAAAGACCATCTAATTTTGTAGTAAGTTAAGGATGCATTATGAAGAGCTTTGTGATCAAACATTAATATTTCTACAGTTTTTTGGAGAAAAAAATGGATTTTTCGTCCACAAAGCCACCCCAAAGCTCTTTTAATAATCTCCCCTGATATATGAAAACATCTACAAAACTGCAATAATTACTAGTCTTTTGATCTAAATGAAATTTCTATCTCATAAAGCAATACAACAATTTCTGCATCAGAACAAACATCAAACAGTACACAACAATATTTTCAAGCATTCATCAAATTCCATGCAATGCAATTTTTCCATTTACATCTATCATCATGCATGTCTCATTAAAAAGTTATTAATGTGTAACTGATTGCGAAATGATTTGACTTTTTATGATGAAACAGTGGTGGTGAAAGTGCAGAATTTTCTTGGAAAGCCTCATATTAAGGGGCGCAAAATTCAATAAATTCTAACCAAACAGGTAGACAGAGGATGAATTTTTATCTTTTTTCTCGTGACATCATGGATCTTCGTTACGCCCCTGTAATGAAAAAAATGGCTTTTTGTGCTGCAATTTTTTTCTCATTACACTAAAGTGTTTAAAAGCATAAGCAAAAAAGGCAGTAGATAAAATGAAAATTGCTCATGTCCTGAAGGAATAAAAAAGACTGAATGGATTCATTTTTTTGGATAATTCAGATTGGAATAATGAAGAGTAAATGGAGATAGACTCCTTCACTTTGATCATTATGCAATTTACGAACAACCCCTTAAATAATCAGGAAGCCTACAAAAAAGAAAATTGCCATGGATAAATTCATCTAATGTGAGGAATTAAAGTAAGAGAGGGTGAAGATGTGACATAAAAAAATTTAATATCCGCTTTTTTCAAGGGTTGCAAACTCACGTTCAAATTGTTTGTAAACATTTTAATGTGCGAGAATCTCAAGTAGCAACGTTTCTGCAAAATACTTGAAATTGTTTATTGCCATGTTTGTGATTCTTGTTTCTTTTTAATGACATATAATTGCATTAAGAGAAGACGAGTAATGCTATTTATTACTCAAAAGCTTTCCTCATATCCGCATTCAAAGGATGATGGTTGCAGAGTTGGATAATTTGAATTGGAAATTTTATAAAATTATCTAAATTTAATATATTGTCGAATTCTACGTTTGGCAGAAATTCTGGGGTATAGCTAGATATTTTTCAACGGAAGTTGGATTTTTTTTTCATAAATTTTAAATTCTCATGTGAGTTTCAAATTTTTTCCATTCAAATTTCCTTTACAATAGGGGTCCAGACCCCGTGGACCCTTAAGCTACACCCTTGATCCCACTTACCCTATGAACAAGCTTATTTGAATAATCGGCTGGATTGAAATCAAATCCAGCCCTATGCCAGAGTCATATCAGCTAGGTTCTTAGTGTGAAAAAATGTTTCAATAAATAGAACATGTAAACATCAAGCAAACAAAGCTTAAATGCCATCAAGCACCAAACGACCATAACTACCAACCCTGCTAATGAATGTCATAATGCGACAACAATTTTCTTCCTTTTGAAATATCAACAAAAACATGACATAGAATGAGAGCCTTATACTTAAGAGTTTTTGTTTACATTTACAACCAGCATGCCGCACTTGTAAGTCAAAGCAAAAGATAACGACAACAAAATCTCAAAGGGAACTTTTGTCGCACTTTTATGTGCTTTTTTTATTTTTCCCATGACGTTAAATTAATAATTTATGCTCCTTTTATGCTATTTATGCTGCTGTTTTGATGTATTTTTGTCCTTCATCTCGTGCATGACGTTACGCTTTCTTCTTCCCTTTTTCTTCATTCTCACACAAGAGTGTGTGTTTTTTTTCTGTGTGTATAAAGCTATGTAAACAGGCTCTTAATATGCCGTATATGTTGCATTTAATATGAGTGAAAATTTCACAACGAGAAGTGGTTACGCAACAAGGATTTTTTTCCAGCTCATGTATGCTCATGATATTGAGAAGAGCTTAAGAAAAGATAAACAAACATAAAGCTTTATAAAGAGTTGTATGAGAAGAGTTAAAGCTCTCCGCTGAAATTTTCTCAAGAAGATTCTTTTCTTCTCATGTTGGAATTGAATTTTTTTTATGCTGAGTAAATTGAATTACAAATAGGAATTTGAGTATGAATCTATTAGTAAAGCAACAGATATAAAATTTAAAATTCTTGTTAATGTTGAGTTTCAATTCGAATAAATTTGAGATACAATCATTTGGTAAGAATAGAATTAAGATGAATTGTATAATCCAGCTTTTTTGAATTAAAATGGAATTAACTTTGAGGCAGGATTAATTTTGAGTAGAAAGAATGTAAGGATAATATTGACATTTATTTACATCTGATGGGGTTATGTTAATTAAGAATATTTTGATATGCAACATTTTTTGAATGGGATTATTATTTTTTGTCATCGACTCGACGTTTGAGTAGGTTTATTGTGATGCTCTTATTTTTAATCCTTTGAGATAACAAATAAATGTGCAGGGGTCGTTCACTTATTATGTTCGCTATTTAGTGGGTTGATTTTATAACAGGCTAAACTAATTTCTTGTTTCTTCTTAAAAATATCCATAGCAACTTGGAAGAAACAGTCTATCGAGCTCTAAAGGAACCAGAGTAAATCTCTGATTTCTTCTCTAAAATCGGATTGTCATAACCATCGTTCTAGGCAATAATCATTACATTTGAACGTTACATCTACAAAACAAATGCTTCCTGCTTCCATCTCACTGAAAAAAATTCTCAAAATTTTACACTGCTCTAAAATTAAAATTCAAAGCAGGTGTCATCTTCCTAAAAATCAACGACAAACATCAAAGTCATTGCCTCGTGCATATACTCATCATTTTAAAAACAAATTTGTATCTTGAACAAAATAGGAAATTCAATTAATTTCAATTTTAACTTCCACTTAACTTTTCGTATTAATTTGCACGTGTCACAACAGCAATCATCGTAGTCAGATAGCGACATAAATGCCATTAAAATGTTCACATCACGTTACACCATTTTTCATTGTCTTGTTTTGTTATTTTCAATCTCATGCTACCTTAATTACAGACTTAATTTCTCTCTAATTGCTAATTATCATAGCAACATACAAAAATAACAATAAAACTTGGCGTTGCTCGCAAAAAAAGGTTGAAATTGCTCCTTTACATTGTAAAATTGCATAAAACGGAAATGAAATTAATTTTGTGTCACAATTGTAACCCATAGCATTACATTTAATTTTATACAGCCTTTTTAGAAGGCACATGACGTAAAAAAAAGAGTCAAAATCAAAGCGTGGAGGTGCAAAAAAGAAAAAGTCTCAACTCATTCATGGATCAATGACAAAGCAAGTTCAAACAAGGTGAAAGATTCGAAGTACACAAAAAAAAAATTTTTCTTTGAGGTATCATCTCCGCTTTAATAGCTAGCACATGTGTGTATGCATGAATGTCAAATCTGTTCAAAGAGGCTCAATCCTGCTTTTTATTATTGCTGTTTTACGCTTTATTTTTAGACTCTGAAAATAGCAAAAAAATGATTTCTTGTCTCTTCTATCTGACTTGATTCTCATTGTTCATTCTCTTGCAATTTTTGCTTCTATTGCTACACATCTGCTCCGAAGATTACATTTTTTAATAGAAATATTTTAGAGTTTTCACATCCATAACTTTTATCGTTTTGAAATATATTCTTATGAATGATGATTGATTCGGTAGATTGTTGTTTGAAAATCAATAATATTTTGATGTGAAGATGTAAATTAGCCGATATCCGAAAGATTTGTGTATTTCAATGACACTAAGATGGCTTTACATTAGCCTCATGGGCACGAGGTTGTTAAATGTAGCAAAACTAAAATAATTCAATCCTAAAACATTCTATTATTCACAATTCAGTAGCTTTGGTTTAAGGTCCCCTAAGAAAGTCACTCATTTTTGGTCCAGTCGATAGTTTTGTGCTCCTTAACATCATTGCCTCAAAAAAATCATAGTTACCTGGTTGTGGTCATGAATAGTTTATTAAGCACACTGAACTGATTTTTATTACTAGATCACCCAAAAAAGATCATCCGGAATAGAATCCAGCATTTTTTGCACGTCAGGCTTAAACTTTAACACATAATCCACACATGACTTTTTTACCCATAAAACCATATTCCAATAAAACCCCTAATATTTTTCATACCATATCCTCATTTAAACATTGTTACATGCGTAAGTCCTCAGTCGATATTCATCATTCCCTCAAAGGATAAAAAAGCATTTTATTACAAAAAGAAAAATGACAAAATTTTCATTTACCCTTTTGTCATTGTGAGCTTAATAATTCTCCATCATCAATCCATCTCTCTCTCACTTTTATTTCAATTTTTATCTTCATTGTCAGTAATTTTGCACAAAACATACACCGAAGGATATGAAAAGCTGTAAATCATTTGAAGTTTATATGAGAGATACATCTATGTACATCAAAGTTTTTGTTTAAGGCTCATTGTCGTTCTGTGTTTGAATTTAAATTGAAAAAAAAATATTCTGTTATGGAGTGGTTCGGATATTATGGAATCAGTAGTTGTCAGACTTTTGATAGGCTTCATGAAAATTTTTTTGGTTACAATTAAGTGAAAGTTGCCATTTTGAGCTGTACCTTATATTCAAACAACCCTTAAGCTATCTGTCATCCGAATGAAAATATTCAATAAATTCATTGAAATCAAAAAACGGAAATATAACGAAAAAAAATTAATTTACATTTTAAAAGTATTGAAGAGTGCCGTAAGAATAAAAATTCAAGTATGTAAATTGAAATTGTGTGTGAAAATTAAGCCTCGAAGCGCACACGCAGGAAATCCTCTGAAATAAATGAAAAACTTTTTTTCCCTTTACAAAATAATTTTCTTTCCCATTAAATCTACTCGGTAAAAAAGGTTTCAATTTCCATCAATTTTTTCTTCACTTCCTTTCTTGACGAGCTTCATCGATTTGCATTTGATTAACTCTATCATCTTTACTTCTTCATGATAAGAATAGGAATTGAAGATTTTTTCTTTTTTTGCGTTGATTATTTGACTGTGAGTAGAGGATGAGAATAATGATTGCGTTTGTACTTGAAGTTTGGATACCGCATCCGAGAATATAAAATTATTTAAAGTTTAGCACCATTTTTTGGTTCAAAAAGTTTTAAATTAAGCCTTAAAATTGAGCTACCTTTAAGATGGGGCGTGATTGGGTAGACACCCCAGATTGAGTTTTAAATTGATCACTCTAGGCTTTTTACCACAGCATCAAAAGTCAACAAAATCAAGAGACACTGAAACTTCCCACGGCAAATGTTGAATAAATTCCTCAAAATCTTATCAAAACATTATTATAATCTCAGAGCTCGCACCAACTTTCAAGCAAATCTCTTCAAGGCTTTCCTTAAAATCTCATTCAAATTGCAAGCAAATCTCTTCTTAATCTTACCTTTAATGTTTATCAGCAAGGACAAAGTTGTGTGATTTCTTTTTCATATTTTTCAACTTTTGTAGTGAAGGTCAAGAATGTCTTAGTCGTGTACATAAGGAATTAAGAGGAGATTTACATCACAAAAAAGATTTAAAGATGATGGAAGAAATTCTTTTTGAAGATTATAATAAATTGAAATGTCAACGACTTAAGAGATAAAAGCTACCACTAAATTATAGTCGGGACAAAAATCTAGACATGAGCATAAAGTGCTTAAAAAATTCTTGATCATAAAAACTGCAAACAAAATTTCAATTACGCTCTTACAACATAAATAATAACGGGTTAAAAAAAAGTATGAAGATTGAGATTCCACCAAGAAAATTTATTATGCGATTAATGCTGTTCACTTGAACGTAAATTTTTTAATCTTCAGTAAATTTAAAGGCATGGAGTGGGTGAGCATCTCAAAAGAGTAAAAAGAAAGTTTTTAAGCGAAAAATGTTTTTTTACATCATTCACCAATTTTTCGCTATTAAAGCTGCAAGGGAACCTTAGTTTAAACGATAAAGACGAAAAAGTACTTTCTTCTCTCATCTTAAAAAGTATTTAATTAACTTCAAGACCTTTCCACTCATAATGAAAGAAGAAGAAAAAGTTTGGATGAGATGAAAAACTCAAACTTTTTCACGATTTATTTCTTGAAACGGAAATTTCAACGCTTTGTTCTGCTGTCTTTATCTTTTGTGGGGTTTAACGGAAGTTGTAGAATTATTTGGTGAATTAGTAGGATAAAGAAGGAAATTTTTAATTTTGTAGGTTAGTGGGGAAGGTGGATTTATGGATGACATTCAAATGTTTTGAAGGAATTTCTTATAAAGGCCAGCCTCAAAGGTGATAAGACTTTTGAAAAAATATTATAATATTTTGGATTAGACTTCTATGCAAGTTAAACGGTGGTTTTACTTTGGATTTGTTTGGACATTATGAAACGCTAAACAGACGGGAGTCAAGCTTTTGTTGCACTTTCTCCAAATTTCGAAGTAGACAGAGCTCAAATTCGACTGAATTTCACCGGGTCGACTTGACTTTATAGAAAAATTGTCTCAACTTCGAGCTCTGAAGCTGGTTATTAGGCATATTTTAAGGTATACACTACCTCAGGGGTTACCCTAGGGGTATAGTCTAGTGTATACCTAGCAACCGGTACCTGGTTAGAAAGAAAGGTTTAAAATGCTATTTTTTACCAAAACATATCATAAACCATCCAATTTTTAAAATAAGATATATATTAAGAATATATCTATCCTCATTAGTGAAAGAGTTGTATCAAAAATTGTAGTTAATCCTCTGGATTTAACAAAAAAGCTAAATAATAAATACTTCTGATAAACTTACTAGAATCCTATCTACATAGGATTTTCACACCTATCCTGCATTACTATAAACCAAAATCAGAAATATTGCAACCCCCAAAATATTTAAGATATTTACAAAACACTGAATTGGATAATCCGAAATCGAGGATAATCTACTTTAGTGAAACAGGCCGATAGAGTTTGATGCCTAAAGTTACTAGAAAAAATGAAGTAATTAAAATTTAATAAAAGATAACTTTTTAGGACACGTCATCTGAGAACGACCACCTTCATCTTCAAGAAAGATACCTGGAAAATAAATAAAATGTTTTAAAACATGATTTTCGTGTCACTCTAGGGAAATCTTCCATTTCCTAAAATATCTTTATTTTCAAAGAATGTATCCGCAATTCCATTTTACAACCCTTCCTAAAACGACAATTTTTAATTAAAATATTTCATGAAAAAAAATCCCCCAAACGCATTCAATGTCTCAGGATGCCTCAAGAAGATTGCGTTACTTATGTCAATTATTTATGAACCTCCATCGTTTGCCTTTTTAAAGACTGAATGATTTAAATCTCAGCTCCACTTTCCTCGAACATTCAAGCAGCACAAAATTTATTTATTTTATTTCATTCTGCTTGCTGCGTGTATTTTAAAAAAATATTTCCTCTGCAGTTTGAGGCAGACATGATGGGGCTGAGCGGGAGGTGAAAAGGAAAAATAAGGGAGGCAGAAGCAGTAAAAAATGTTTTTATATTGTACACCAAGAAAAAAAAGGAGAGAAAGTGTAGAAGAAAGTGGGAGGACAGATACATCCACTCTACAAAGTAAACACTTGTTTTTTAGATCATTGAGACTGATGATGATACTGGAAATTGCCTCAACACCATAGGCATGTGTAAGTACAAGCTTTATAACTCAATTAAATTTCGATTTATTGTCGTATGATGTGCAATAAAAAATTTACTCACTTAACTTTATTCGTCTTTATGAGGATGTATGTATGTGTAAAAAGGAAGGATGTTGAATCTGTATCAATGCCTCACTGCCCACAAAAACCGAGAATCTCATATAAATTTTATGTCTTACTCTCTCTCATTCACACGGCAAATGAAAAAAGTTAAATTAATTGGAATCATAAGAAATGTGAAAACTTCCTGGGAAAAACAAGCTCTTTTAAATTTAGTTTTATAGTGGGGTGGTTCAGGACTTCTGTGAAGTTGGGGATGAATCTTGATTGGATTTTGTTTTGAGGAAATTATGGTCAGCTTCATGCAGAGATTCTAGAAGAAGTGAGTATTAACATGAAAAAAATGGTCTTTACATAATCAACTTTGACTAGTGGAACCGTCAAGTTTTCATTGAAGAACTGACGTTTCTAAAAGTTTATTTAAAAAATTACAAGAGTAAATTTGAAAAAATCCTAAAATTTCATAGAATAGCGTCGAAAAATATAAGAATATCCTATATACATACTCGAAAATAGTGAACCTGAACCTGACCAGGGGCGTATCCAGGATGTTTTTGTGTGAAGGGGGGATGATCAGGACTTTTTTGGGTAATAATCACGACTTTTTGTTTTAAACTAGTTTTTTTACCCCGAAAACCTCACTAAATATGCTCCTGAACCTGACCAGACGAGTGTCAAACCTGAGAAGAAGCCTTAACCTAAAAATTGTCAAAAAAAATTATAAATCACAAAAAATCAAAAATCAATAATTAAAGTCTTTTTCCTTTAAATTATACTGAATTAGCTTGTGATATAATCTGGAAATTTATTATAATTTCAATTCATACAAAAATTATACATATTGCCAGGGGGCCCTAAAGTAAACATATCCTACTTCACACAAATCAGTCTCATATTTCAGTAATTTAACCCATTTTAAATTAAACTTCCCACAAGTAAGCACAGGAGTAATGAAACTTAAGAAAGTATCAAAGGCACAACATGAGAAGTAGAAGGAGATAAAAAAAATGCTAATTGAGTTTATAATTCTCCCACCCCGCAACTCATTAAGTGCACAATCTCTGTGAATAATGTTCAACATTGCTCTTGAAATTAATGTTACAGATTTGCCATGCCTTCTTCTGTTCCTCCCTTGTGTAATAGCAATATATACATTTATTCTCTAACTACGTTTGAAACTCATCGTTAGTGTGTCTTCTATAATTTTTTTTACAACAAGCTCAAGAAGAAAACGAATGCGTCATTGAGCAAAAATTTAATTTGAATTTTCATTTCTTCATTTATTCGTAAAATGCTCGAGTTTGATACAGCCTTAGTATAAATGAGCAAAATTTTCTTACTTACAAGAAAAAATATAAAGAACATGAAGAAAACGATAAATTTCCCTAGGGTTGATAAATATGTTCATAAATGAAGACGAGTAATTAAGTTGTCAATATTTGATGACTTAATGCGCATTTAATGCTACTCAAGAGCACAAAATCTGAATGTTAGATGAGATATTGAAATATCTTTTCTGACTTAATGACTTAATAACTTCATGATTGATTAATAAACTATCAATAAATGCGCATCGATGGGCATCAAGTTTCTATATTCGGATGTGCTAAGATGTTGTTGTATTGAAAAAGAATCGAATTGATACAGCGTTGCTTAGTCATGCAAAAAAAAACAATAATTCGAGAAAGAATCTTGTTGCTATGTAATTTTCAGTGATTCATTAAAACTTATATTCAAATATATTTCACCAATTAAAAATTATATTTAAAAAAATGATAATTAAAATGGTAATTTCTACATAGGAACTATGTGTCGCAATAATTCTAGATGCGACGCAAAATTTTTCCAAAAATGTGTTTTTGAGGGAGGAGTTTTCAAAATCTTTAAGAGGTCTTTTTAGAAGTATGGGGTTCGACTCCAAAAATCGTTATGCCTCTACTCCTTAGTTCAAATCAGTATTGTTAACTAGGTGTCTTGATCTAAGTATTTGTAGCAAATCTTCCCCAGATATTGATTAGTCACAGCAGGGGTGTATTTAGGGGGGTTGGGGGTCAAACTCCCTCCTTTTTGGGATTTTTTTTTCAATTTGCTAGGGTTTTTTCAAGGTTTTTTAAAAGAAAAAATACCAACCATCACCCCTTCGAAATCACTTTAAGAGGTCGTTCAGATATTGCGTAGCGCTTAGGGGGGTCAAAGTTTTTTTACACTTCATATTAAATTTTTCGATGTTCTCACAAAATTTGTTTTGGGAGGGAGGATAGGGAACAATTCAAAAATGGTCCATTTTAAACATATAATCTTATACTTAACAAAAATACTTTTACGATGAAAAAGCCGATAAATGTTTAATCATCAAACTCGTAAACTTACCCAAAAAATACCCCAAATCACTGTTTTCGAATGACTCTTCCAAAAATCAATACACAAACGTAAATCAACACTCAAACACAACAGTGCACTCGCATACCATTTTCAATTTAAATTTTGCGCCCAAATTGATACATAAAATGATATAATTTCGACGAGAATGAGCTTCCAGGAAAGAGACACAAAGCTATCTTCATTATACACGCATAATCGAGCAAAAGTAATCGATACTTTAATTTATGCTGTAAATAAGTACAAAATTAGGTTATAATATAGCATCTACACGCTGTACTGCTATCACACACAGCATAACGACGACATAAAAAAGAGAAGAGGAAGCGACGAAAATTGTGAAATGAAGTAGGGTGATGTTTAACAAATTATAGACGACGAAGCGACACGTTAGTGATGCGAACTTAAATTTTTAAATAAACAAAATCTCTTGAATATAAAATGTAGGCAAATATTTTAAGTTAGTCGATAAAACGTGCGGGAGCTTGTTTGATTTTCAATTAACTTAATTAAAATTTTACTTCTTCCTCGTTATTGTTTTCACGCTTTCATGTTTCAATTATCAGCGTTAATTACTCAATGAAAATCGCCACCGCGTATTTTGTTGGTACCAGCATGGATTATGTGAATTAATTAATTGAATTTATTCAGTAAAAAACATTATTGATGACCATATAAATTTTATGATTTTTTCCCACTGCCTCTTCACAGCTCTAATTCATTTTTCATTTTCAACCAAATGCCGCAGAGAAGTTTTTCGCGCTTTATTTGGATGTTTTTGTTTGGGTGTGAGTAAATCATTTTGTAATTAAATTTGATTGACTCGAGTACAGAATAATAAAGTTTAATGTGAATTTATTCACATGACAGAAGTGATAACAATCAATTGTTTTGAATGACAGCTATCGAATAACGTTTTGGGTGTTGACTGATAGCGATGCTTAATTTTTGTATTTGGAATGTTGGTTGGATAAACTATTTAATGATTACAAAATTCTGCAATTTTATTCTGCAAACAGGATTCAAAAATTGTTAACTACTTACCTCCAGAGGACGTACTCGTGTCTTTGCAATGTGCAGAGCTTGCAAGTGGTTCGGATTCCACTATAAACTGTAGGAATAAAGGGTGTGGTACAATAGATTTCTATAATCGTAGTGCCTCTAACTTTAAGCTGGGCCCTTCACGCATTATTATTATTACCTCCAGAGGCATGTCTGGGGTGGGTATCGACTCCTAAGTTCTTCCTTTTTGTTTAGTGTGACTATTAATTACACTCGAAAGAATATCTTAATTACCCGAACTGAAATTAGCTTTAATTGACGTGGTGGCAGCGTGTGTTACTTCCACATATATATATTTATCGGCCTGCATGGTTATCTTCTTACTGCTATTTTCGCTAAGGTATCTTGACGGTGATGCAGTTGCGTAGCCAGATTTTTTTTGGGGAGGGATGGAAAATATTTTTTGTCAGTTCAATAATTTTTTTTTGTTGTTTGGGCAAACTTTTTTCTAAACGGGGATGGAAATCGTGGCTACGCAACTGAGGTGATGACACGATTATATTTGGGAACATCACCATGCTGACACCAATTTTAACCTAATATCAACTGCCATCAACTGTGATCAGTACAGGTGTATAAAATCTATGTATATAAAAGTATAAAAATTTAATAAAAAAAGTTATATTTCAGTAATTTTTTCAAAAAAAGGGACAGACATCCTTCAAAAATTCTGACTACACCCTTGGGCCAGCGTCTAAATATTTAGTTACGAATAAAATACTGAGCATCATCATTTGGAGTGTAGAAAATGCCTGATTCTTACCTAACTTTTTATAAATTTATTCATTATAATTCAATAATTCTTTTTCACAGTTCTTATAACATTTTAATCTACTTTTCAATTTAAAATTATTACATCAGACTATGAATGTCCTTTCACAAAGTCTCTCAATCCCTATTTACATAAACTCTCATAACTACAGTAACAAACGATAGATTGAAATAACAGTAGACAACACCTCATCGTATTTTATCCACAATATCTCCACTAATCCAAAAAATTATCTCTACAATGCTTGCTTTAACATCGCTCATAATAATAAAATTTATTTATGCATTGTTTATGTTTTAACATCTTCATGTTCTTCTGTTCTGAGCTTTTTTAATATACTTTCTGCTTTATTTCCGATTACTGTATATGTATACAATGTGAAAATCTCATACAATAATATTCACCTTCCAAACAAACATGTTCATATACATGCAAATTGTAAAATAATAAAGGCGATAAAAACAAACAGAGCAAAACAATAACAACAACACGAGTAGCTTGTCTGTGCGTTTATATTCCATGAGATTGTTATGTTTCTCTTTTATCAGAAAAACAAGGCACGAAAAAGGATTCTCGAATATTTTTTTTCATCTCTGAATTGTCATCACCTGTTTATTGAACAATTTCCGATAAATTCATGACAATTGCCTGCCGCTTTACTGCTTGATGTATCAAATAAAATGTGTATACGTATAATGATAATACGTGTGCTGGTAACCATATCCATAACTACTCTTATTTTGAAAATATTAATCAGAATTGATTGCTTTTTGATTGGCACTTGAAGCAATTTCAATGTTTATTGATTTCTCAGTGCAAAGGGAATGATTTAATATCTATTGTGATTGTTTACAGAAATCTTGAGGTTTTGTGTGCTAATCAAATATAGTTTTGATTGTTGTTATCTTAAAATCGAAACTTGAGGAGAGTTTACTTTATTTTGTGAATATAAATTAGAAATTCATCCAAGGTTGGTTCAATATTTCTTAAACTAAAGCCTAAATCAAAGCCTTAAACTAAAGCCTCAAATTTTGAACCTATCTGTGATCTACGTAGAGTTTTTTCAAATTTTGACGGTTTTTTTTGTAGACTAAATCTACTATTCAAAATCTCAATTAACGGTAAATTAATTAACCTAGAGTGTGCTTCATATTTTAGAATTATATTATTGTATTATTATTAATGAACAGTCAGTAAGGCAATAAATACAAAAATACATACATACATTGAACCCACCTTGAATTCGACTAATATTGAGAATTTCGTAGATTTGCAGCAAAGGGGGGTCTAAAATAATCTGGTTCAAATTTTAAATAATTTTTTAATTTTTTCCAAAAAAAGGGGGGCTGAATTTTTACCAATACACTTTAGCTACGGCCCTGGTTTTTTCTATGATTAACATAATAGCATAATTCAATAAAATTTGTTTCTTCTTTGTTTATCCTTTTCTTTTTCCTTACCCCACCCCCACCAATATTCCAATTTATCCCAAGTATAAATCTCAAAAAAAATATTAAAATTTACAACACATATTGCTTTTTAGTCCTTAAAAGTTCTTTATATTCAATCGACGTCATACACAAACTCTTTCAAATACTCATCTAAGGCTACATTAAAGGAGTAAACATTGAGCATCCTTAAAGAGCTCTCATATTTCAAAGAATAAAAAAAATTGATACAGATTCAAGTTTTGTAAGTTATTGTGCCATAATGGCTGCTTGTGTCGATCGCATCACGTTTCCATATGAAAACTTAAATCCGCACGTGTTGTTTGAGAGCTTCTCTAAATTTTCTGAGGATTCTTGAGAGAAATTTCATTGTGTAGGATGAGATGATGGAAATTAATGTGTTATTAATTAAACTATAATGATTGTTTGGAACTAAAATTGGTTTTGAATTGAAGATGTAAATAAGGAATGAAATTTTTTGGAGGAAGTTCAAAAGAAATTTAATTTAATTATTTAAAATTGTGGATGAGTTGAACAAGGAGTCGTTTGGATACAATTTAATGGTTCGCACAATTATTTTTCAAATTTTAAATAAAAATCTTGTTACAAGGATGCGAAAAGATGACTAAAATGGTCTTTTTAAGGATTTATGTTATTCCTTTATGGTTCTTAATTGAAGTTTATAACAAATCAAGTGCTGTAGTTTTATCGATTTTCGCAAAAAAAAGAAACGGTAATAAAGAGCTAAGCCAATTGTATTTAATTACATATGAAAGGATTCGAACCTCTAATTTTAACAAATATTCGTAAAATATTTTTTTCATTTACATGAAGATTTTAGCTAAAAATCCTTTAAAAATGATTAAAACATTGAAGAATTTTTTTAATAAAAAATTGTCATCACCAAAACAGTTTAAATCCATACTGACCTTTATAATTGGATATTTTCCACCAAGCAGTCCCTTAAATACTTTTCCAAATGACCGAAAATCCGATAAATTTAGCATCATTTTTAAGACCTTCGAAGAAAATGTCGTACACCCTCGACCAAATCACCCTTAAAATTTAAATCTCTATAGATTTCCTTTAAATCTTCTTGTCCACGATAGCAAAAATTTATTTCTTTATTTAAATTCGTCGCATTAGTGAGTGTGTAAAGCGAAGTAAATGTGAATTGCCACAACATTTGTTTAACGACCTATTTATCTCCCACGTAGCACCATTGAGCCGAGAGAAAATCAAAAGCAAAGAGCAAACAGGAAAAAAATAAGAGGAGCTAGTAAAAACATGGAAGAAAAATTATTATGATCCTTGATGTTTCATCATTAATCATTGAAAACAATGGTAAACGAGCAGTTTCAGTGGTCGAGTAAAAAGAACAACATTCTGGTATATGACAAAGAACTGTTTACTTAAATACTTTTTTATCAACTCCATCCACATAATTTTCCATCTAATTTGTCAATCAAGCATCCGAGTGGAGTGGATGAAGAAGAAAAATCGGATATGTGGGGAGTTATTTATCCATGTAACGTAACAAATCGTTTCTCAATGTGTTTATAAATAATTTTTTTTCTCCTTTTACATCTACATCCTTTTTATTCTCAACTAGACAATGTAAACATTTTTATGGTCCAACGGGTCGATTTCAACTTAAGTAACAACGAAGAAATGTGAAAATCCTTTTAATTCCGCTTGGTTTAAAGTATTTTTATGTATTTTTTTAGGAAGGGATTTCGTTGTAGATTTAGATTGTCTGGCTGCCTAGATCTACGATTTGGTTGCTTGGATGACTGATTACCTGTATATCTCAATAAATTAAGCTTTATTTGGCAAATCAATTATTGTTAAAGTGAATTACTAATTGAATGTAAGATTATTGAATGCTTGAATTGAAAATAAGTTGTTTTTTATTATTATGGGTTTGTAAGTATGACATGAAAGCAGGTATTAACTGAATTTTCAATTTTTTATTATCTTGGGGCGGTCTCTGGGGCTACCAAGGGTACCCTACTCCTTGTTCCATCTGCATATCCCAGGTAGCCATAGAAACCGGCCCCTGATTATCAACTTATCACATTTTCATCAAGAATTTCCAGAAAATTTGAAAAAATTAATCATAAAGGAGAGTGAGGATGACCCCCGAACGTTCCATAGATGAACCCCAGAACTATTCATTCGTGGACAATACGAATAGTCCCCCAAATCCTCCCTATGTCCATGCTTCTTTTTGAAAATACTCACTACATAACAAAGATACAGATCTTTATCACTTAAAAATGCTTTTTAATCATAACTCCTCTTAACTGAATTTACAACAACTTTTAAGCAGTAAGAGTAGAAAATGAATTCATTTTGCCATGATAGAGACAAGATGATGATGATGAAAAATTTTTCTCCTCCTTTCCTTCATTCTTATTCTGATCACGTTTCTATCCTTCTGCTAAAAAAAATATCTATTTATCTATCGAAAAAAGGAAGGCCCAAACAACGACAAGTAACGGTTTTATTTTTATTGACATAACGATTCTCGAAATTAAAAAAAAAGAGGAAGACGAGAACGAGATAGAGATGGAAAATTACATTTTGGAATATCACACAGGACCAAGAATCCATTAGCACAGCTGTCATCTGGTTGTAATAATTTTTATACATTTTTATCTATTTACTTTTCCTTTTTTCTACGTTCTCTCTTCTCTTATTTTCCCTTTTTTTCATCTGGGCAAAAGCATCATCGAGATGAAAATTTATTCATTCTCATTTCTTGCGCATTTTTATGACTAATTTTTGAAAAAAGTTGAGATCCATCTATTTAGAAGAGATCTATCTATTTTTCTGATTAATTTTTTAGAAATGTATGAAGGCATAGGCTCATTTTGACAGATATAAGTATGAATGAATTTTTCAATACAGTGTTATACAGTTCTAGACCTTCTGCTCCTTAATGTTGAAAGTTATCTCTAAAACTGCCTAAAAACACAAAATTTCATATCCAAACCCCATTTTTGTGAAAAATTTATCCAATTTACTCAAAAATAATTTGAATCCAAAACATTAAACCAGCATTTAAAAAATTCTAATCCATCAAGGTGCGTCAAATCATCCTTAACCTAAAAATTCCTCTACTTTTCTATTCCCTGGTATGTTAAAAATTAATCAAATAAAATAAAACAAAGGAAAAAGTAAACTTTGAGTCTTAAACATCCACTTCAGAAACTTAAAATTTCCGTTCAATTATCTTTACAGTATCTCTTACAGCACAGGAACTGAACGACACTTTTCCTCGTTGTGTTCAACATAACCATCTATCATTACATTTATTGAGACATTTAACGACATTTATTGGATGCTAGATTTAATTGAAAAAGCGTCAGTGATTGATAAATGTTGTCGTGGGTGGGTAGCACGAAAAAGGAACAGAAAAGGAAGCTAAAGAGAATGAGATTCAATAATGAAAGCGATTGACCGGCAAATGTTTTATATTGCCTTACCATTGAACAATCATGAAACGTTCAGTGTCGCATTAGTTTTAATTAAAGTCGGCAATAATTTTTCATTCCTCAGCCATAAGGGAAGCTAGAAAAAAAGCTGACAAAAGTTCCTCTTCCTAACAAATGTGAGACATTTCGGGTGAAAATTTATGAATCATTTTTCAATTTGATTTTAAAGGATAGTTGTTGTATAAAATATTATGGATGTATACTATCAGAGTTGGTTAACCATTTGTAGTATGCAGATTTTTAGATGTTAGGAACAACTTGAGCGGAATAAAGCAGAGTGAGACTAGTGCAAGTCACTAGAACAAGACTTTTTCGTGTTGATCAAATTGGGATTCGACTTGTTCAATTCAGATTAATTGAATTGGGATGGGACTAGTTAAAGTCATTGAGATGAGGATAAGATTAGCTCAAGCCAATTATATTAAAATGAAGATAGTTCATGTCGATCTAATTGGGATACGATTAGTTCAAGTCAATAAAATTAGAACAAGAATTTTTTGAGTCAAACGAACCGGGATGAGACTAGTTGGGATAGGTTTAGTTCATGTCAATCTACTTGGAATACGATCATTTAATGTCAGTCAATTTGGGATACGATTAGTTAAGATTAATATACTTGGGATACGATTAGTTCATGTCAATAAAATTAGAACAAGACTATTTTGTGTCAATCAAATTGGGATGAGACTAGTTCATGTAAATAAAATTGTGATAAGATTAGTTCAAATCAATAGAATTCGGTTAAGATTCAAGTCAATAAAATTGGGGTATAATGAGAATGCAATTTGAATACAACCAGTTAAGATCAATCTACTTGGGATACGATTAGTTCAGATTAATCAACTAAGGATACGATTAGTTAATAAAACTAAGATAATAATAGTTTAAATGTCCTTCCAACCCTGAAACATTTAGCTATTACATTTTCCTATCCAATACAAAGTTCCATGCTACATAAACATAGAATTTTAACTGCAAACTGCCCATATTTTATCCATCTCTGTGTAAATTCAAATAAATATATAAACGCATAAATTTTCTAAAACTGACTTGACCAATTTTTATCAGTAGTGTCTCATGAATGGCACTGTACATACAAATGCAATAAATTTCACTCTCGATATTTTATTTTTGTTTAAAAAACATAGAAATGAAACTGTCGAACCTCAGTCGGTGCTTCCCAACGATCCATTTTTTTATTCTTCTCATTTCCTTTTTGTTTGGTTGATAAAGATTGCGATGGAAATGGACCGAATAATGGATGAATTGGAATGGTTATTTTCCCATGCAGATAAAGTTTGTTTTCTCTTTTTCTTCTCTTTCCTTACGAAAGGGAAATTTAGATTATCATGTGGAATTTATCATAATCGAACAATTGAATTTCTCTGCATTTTAGATGATATGGAAGCTACCCCTCTTATTTTTTTCATTCACTCTAAGGATTTGACGCTATTGGATGCAAAGATGATGGATTAACTATTGAGATAAAAGAGATGGGTAGATTTATGGATTCCTCTTGACTCCATTAAAATAATATCAGCTTAGTTAATCGATTGAAAATGAAATTGAGTATTTAAAGTTTCTGTTTTTGTTTTTCAAAGAGATTTTCATGGTTGAAGTAATTTAAAGTGCTGGAGGGAAAGTCAGAAGGTTGCGTGATGAAACCTTTCGATAATCTTGCAAAAGGTTGAAATTTTAAGTTGTAATTTTCAATCTCAGTGTTAATCAAAGAGATTAATGATAATTCAAAATTGAAGATCTCCTTCTAAAGAGGTCCTCGATTTGCATAACTTTGGTTTATCTGGTCCAAAACATCCCAATCAAGGACCCTTCCTCTGTATGTATTTAAGTGTCTGTGTACAATTTACAAAAGTTAGCAAAATTTGACGAAATTTTATAGGATTTGAACCCATGACTAGAGGGTAAGGTAGACTACATGGTCAGATAACCCTTGCAATCGATTATTAAGGCACTTTTCTCATGACAATCCATCACATGCGGACATATAGTTTTATGGCAAGTCTAATACTTAAGCCTACATGTCTTCTGAAAAAATGCTCTCTAGCCGTTATTAAGAGTCTTAATCTATAAATTAATCTATGATTAATCCCTGAGATACCTAAGTCTCACAAATATGAAAATAATGGCAAATAACTTTAAAATTTAGATATCAGATAAATTTAGATAATTTTTTTTAAAACGGCTTAAGGTCATTCGTTAACGACGTCCAATTTTTAGAAAGGGGAGCTACCTGGGGGGCTATATCTGACAGTATGTGACACTTCCATACAAAAGAAATATTTTTAAATGACAGAGGGGAAAAAATCTCGTTTTTTGCTTGATGTCATTTAAGAACGACTCCTAAAACATCCAAAAATTTCAATCATTTTCAATTTACTGGAAAAGCTACACTAAAATACCAACAAATAAAATTTAATTAATAAAAAACTTTCAATCTTCTTGCTTAGCAACAAATTAACTAACAACATTTAAATTCAAGCCAAAAGCATCATCGCGTGGCTGATTAAGTGGGCTAGCCTTTCTCACCCGTGCATAATTTAAACTTAAAACATTACTATCGCTTCGCTATATTCATGGACATGAATCGTTAGCAACAATTTTTCAAACTTTTTTTTTATTCACTAGGATTTTTTTCCACATGATGCAAAATGTTTGCGGATAGAAATAAGGGAGAAAACATCCAAATTAGATTAAAAAAATACAAAAAATGAAAATTTAAAGTTTCATAAATATTTTAATACGTTATTCTGAGGATGTTGAATAAATGTTTGCAATATATATGCATTTATGTATATGTGTCTACGGTGAGATGTGCACATTGAATGTGGAAAATGTTTTTGCGGCAGAAAGGTACATCACAATAATTTTTTTCCTGTACAGTTTCCAATTTAAGCATGAATGGATTCAGAGGGAAAGAGAACGAGAGTAAAGAAGAAAAATATTTTTCAATGCATTCCATTTTTACCTTATGAACTAGATAAACACCAGTTTCTACCGCAATTTGGAGGAATTTTTAGTTTCAAATGCAGGAATATACAGCGTTTATGAATATAAAAGTGGGATTTCTTTTGTGGATAGTTGAGTGGGAAGTTTTAAGCAGTTTGTCATGACTTTTAGAAGAGGTAATTGGAATTTATGATACTTTTATGATTTAGAGACTCAACTGATGGACAGAGAAGTGTCTGCTTCATAATATCCAAGTTGTAGAGTTCATAACAAGCTTAAGAGTCCTCTTTAGTCTATAGGATTCAAGATTCTCCCTTTAAGTCACTTTACACTCCAAAACTTTTCCTTTAAGTTTGCAAATCCAGCAAATCTATAATCTTCCAGATCGCTAATTTCAACTCTTCCTTACTTCCTCCACATCTCTACTTTTCCTCAACAAACTGTTTGCTTGTCAAAGATGGATTTTTTCACACTCATAATCAAACACAAATCACTTGAATCAACATTTTTCTTTCATGCCAATTTAATGGAATCATTGGATGAAATTTTTTTTTGCTCTCCCAGTTCATTCCTTTCAGTATATTTATTATCTCATGATTTTTCCATGTCTGAATTTTTTTTTTATTCTCGAAACGCGAGAAAATTTCTTCCTCTCTTCATTCTGACATTTCCTGGTGATGTAGAAGCATTTCTGGCTGTGTTTGAACATTGAAAATGAAGCAACCGGATAGAAAAATTGACGTTGGAACTTTCTCAATTTCATTCGTGTGTGAAATGGCTCATTTTATGCCTTCACATTGCTCTCTATTGAATTTTGCAATTGCTATCATATATGAGTCTTTTTTTGCTGAGCATATGAATATGAATGATTGAATTAGACTTTTTTGTGGCATAAAAATTTGATGCAAAAATGTGAGTAAATAAAGTACGCCAATTTACACTTTTCCATGCCTCATGAGCACGTTTATGACAGGTATACGGAAGTATTGACTCTTTACACCTTCTAAATTGATCTATCTGGAGTGCATGAAGTTAAAGTAAGAGTGCGATAATCAAAAATTGATGTGATAAACATGGTGACAGATGTAACGCTAGGAAATAAACAGGTACAAGTAGGCATTTCGAGAGTCCAAAGCACATCAGACAAATTTGGTCAGATCTTCTTAATTTGAGGGTGTAGTCCAAAATGTCAAATATCCAGCTAATAATCCTTGATACTTGCAATCAACTAGAAGCTAACCACTGAGCCAGCCTCTTGTTGATATAGAAATGTCACTAAATAATAATAATTTAGAATAAATGAATCTAAGTGGGACTCGAACACATTGGGAGATCTCTTCCATTCAGGACCTTTCTGTTTGATATTTAATAGTGTATTTTCAAAAAATAGGGAGGAGGTTGATTCCGAAAAATCATTTGAATACGTCCCTGAATTCATGCACTCATAAAAAAAATTATGAAACCGTTTTTAATAAGTTTTAAGAAGTCACTTTAAAAAATATTTTTAAAATTTAAAAAGATGATTTTTCAATTTTTTCAATATATATTGACAAATTGTCATATAGATTTACATGCTTCGGTGGCCTAGTGGTTAGAGTACTGGGCTACCAAAAAAAATTAAAAAATGTTTTTAAATCTCTTTATACAAATTTAAAAAGGTTTTTTTAATCTTTTCTATGGGTGTGTCTTACGATTTCTGGTCACATTTCCATTTTCTGTTTTTTCCAATTATTTACCATTGTCTAGTCAATTTTACAGAAATCATATTTCAAACAGCTACATCAGCTAATTTAAATTTTGAAAGAAAAATATAAAAAAAAGTTTACAAATTTCATCCTCAATCAAATTCTTCTACATTGTTTCAGGTCAAAAAAGCTAATTGATTTTCAAAACAATTTACTTTGTTATATCATCTATACCACAAAAATTGCTTAATAATCAGAAAATCAAGAACTAGAAGAGCAAAATTACTTGCTTACCAAAGTTAAAACGAAAAGGTTCAAAGTTTATATTGAAAAAGAGACCCTGACAAAATTGAAAATTTTCTATGCGACTCGCACCGCAAAAAAGAAACAAAATAAACAAACAAAACAGCAATATTTGACATGGAAACTCGTTACAACATCTCACCGAAAGCAGAATTTAACCATTTTGTTTTCCATATTTGTATATTAAACATGACTCTCATCCAATTTCTCCTTAATCATTCCATTTCCTCACATCTCTGATTCATTCAATGTAATCAGAAACTGTTTATTATTGTCAAATCATCCTCGAAAGGGTTTCTGTTTTTGTTTCCTTTTTTTCAATAGAAATGAAAATAAAAAGAAAATTTCTTTTGTAATAAGAAAGCCTTCGAGAACCTATGAGACTGAGGCTGAATCTTCTCAATCACTGCATATTGAACCCAAAAAAAATATAATAATAGAAGAAAACATGAAAATGGAGATCTATTATGATGTAAAATAAAATAAAATGAAATGATGCCTCGCAGGCATCAACTGTTGAGAAAGACAAAATCATTAGGGTGGAGTTTTCACTTCTTTTTCATCGTTCTGCTTCTCTCGTATGTTTCTATATTGAATAAGATTAGATGAAAGATAGAGGATCCATCCTAATTTCTGATAATTCAGGCAAAATCAAGTAAATGACGGTGATGATGATGATGATGCGTGAACATATCCTTATCACTGATGTGATTTTATATAATCATCATATGCAACGAGAATGGGAAGTTGTGATGCAAGAGGGAGAGGTGTATTAAATGGATAAGCAAAAATATGATTCATACACGTAGTACAAGCGCAGGGACGTAGCCAAAAAAATTTAAGGGGGCCCAAAAATTGTTTTAGTTACTGTACTCATATTTTTGTACTTTTTGTTAATTCTGGAAGAAAAACAATTTTTCAGAAAAAAATTTTGAGAGGGGGTCCGGACCACCTTGGACCCCTCCCTGGCTACACCCCTGTACAAGTGCATTTTGAAGAATTAATTCCTGAAGAAGAATTGAGAATTTAGTGGTCCCAATGTTTTCAGAGCGCGACACACTTAACCAGAGCCTTAAATTTCGTGACACATATGAATACTTATGGGCTTCTTTTACACCCCCTTCCCCCACATTACATTTTTTTTAAAAAAGATAATATACCTTTTGTAAAGATACAGGTTCAATCAATGGCGTAACGAGGGTGGGGAAAGTGGACCATTTTCCCTGAAAGTCTCATACTAGGGTGCACATTTTAGACTTTTGTTTCGTCCCTAGGCTCAATTCCCACCACAATCTGGTTGCCTCGGTATATCCTAAGGTAGTGTACCCGATAGTTGGTTGGCCCCAACCCCCCCCCCCCCCTGAATACCCCTAATTGCCAGTATCATTCACCTTTGGTGAGTCTAAGTCTTCCCAAAAAATTCGTACTAAAAATAACTTCATAATGAAGTACATAATATTCAATGCTGCAAACGAAATTGCCTTAACAATCTCATTCTCTCTTCATTTGATTTCAATTATTTTTTTCATGCCTCCTCCTTCCACATCAATTTCTTTTTTCACTTAACAAATAAGCAAGCAAGTTACACACATTCACACCAAAAAATGTATAAAATTTCCATCTTCTTGCCTCCTTCACTCGCATTATTCTTGACGATAGAAAAGAAATAATTCGATTACGTTTACGAATTTGGAAAATATCTGGTAGTATCATCAAAAACGATGGCATTGAAGATAATTTTCGTTCATGATTTTAATTAAATTTTCAAAATCATTTGCCATGTTGCTGATGCCTTAAAAATACTCCTCACATATGATGATGAACAAAAAGAAATTATTTTTATAAAATGAGTGACAAAGCGATGAGATAGAAAATGAGATAAAAAAGTTTCATTCATTGTTGATGTTGTTGTTGCCGTGCCGCTGTTTCCTGTACAACTTGAGTGCTTTCGACACACGAATGTAAAATAATTTTTCTTTCTTTTTGTTATCTCTTCGATAAGATAAAATTTAATAATTAATTGTGAGATCGCTCAGGGCTGTGTTTCTTCTTTTCATGACGAGCTAAAGCGAATTTCAATTACACAATTGTTTCAAAAACTTTCAATCACTGCTGAAACAATTAAACAATGAGTGAAAGAAGCTCAAGGGAGTTAAACGATTATGAAACTTGCTTTGTTAAAACTTAACCATAAGTGATAATGGTTGAGGTTATGTGACGCATAAATCCTCATTAATGGGATGCGTAGGATGAAGATTGTTTGATGTAATGCTTATATTGTTTGCGCCAATAATGCCTTAATGTTGGTTTAACATTTACTTTATTTGAGATTTAGTCTTTATTGCCATTGCTTTATATTATTTGAGGGTCAAATAAAGGAATTTGCAGTATAAATAATTAATTATTGCCACAGTGAATCCTGAAGATAAATTTTAAATTTTGCTTACATTAGCAAATTATAAGCAAGGGGTCTGAGTTGAAGAGTGTTGGTGTTTCATGGCAAAGGATCTAGATTTAGTTTGAAGTTACGTATCATTTTATAAGGATCATCAGGGCCGTAGCCAATAATTTTTCAAAGTAGAGGTTTTTGAAATCTTTTAGTAGGGAGGGATTTTGCTAAAAACTAAATTGTCTTCTAATTAGACTGACCATGTCTCTGAAAAAATCGAATCACCCTACCTTTAATGTTTAAAGTGAATGAGGTCTAAAACTGATTGATACTACATAGAAATGTGTACGAAATTTTTGATGTCATGGAGGGTCACAAAATTCAACTTAAGATATATGTTATTTCTAAACATAGATTGAACGGCTTTGATTTTGTCTCCAAATTTGTGAACCATCAGATTAGGGGTTGATCGTAAATTGCGTCAAGTTTTTTTTTGAATTCAATTATCAAATTCTTCATTAATTCCAAATCCCTTAGACAAAGTGACTCAATTTCATCCCTAATACCTCAATAAATGAATGAATGGAATTGAATCACATTGAAGAGTATCAAACTTTTCATCATCTACAGCATGTAACACAAAAAAAAGTAGAACAATAAGAAGAAGAAGCAAGGAAAAGCGTAAAAGTTTCCACAATAAGAATTTAAAAGCGATTAGACAAGTGTAGCATCCTTACAGCGATTTCCTCTTTTTCACTCCTCTTCTATGGATGATAAATGTATGCTTCCCATATCCACACATTACACAATAAGCTTGAAAGTGTGCAGGAGAAAAAATATCATTTCATCATGCTCATTTTATTTCAAGCGGAAAAATTTGCTGCTCACATTCATTGTAGCTTCCTGGGGTGGTTGAATAAAAGAAGAAACAATTTTTATATGCATGTGATGTACATGTACGGAGACACATTCAGCATCGTTGATGGAATGTCAGAAAAAAATTGATTGATGGTTGAATGTTGAATAAATCTTTGTGCGTGAGTATGTAAAGTTCCTCATGTGTATGAGCTATGAATGATAGAAAAATGAAAAGTTGAAAAATGAGGTCGTTGATTTGAAAAATAATAAAAAAATGTGTTGAATAATCGGAGCGATATTGAAGGTAATTTCCTTTTTATTTTTCAAGTCAACTTTCGTTACGTCATTTATGCTTTTATTGTTTGATTTTTAAAACGGTCTTCCGTCTCCCGTAAATAATGAAATTTTAATTTACGATTAAAAATAATAAAAACTTTCTCGTTTAACCATGAATATAAAATTTTGAATTTTGAAAAATCTAATCAAAAATTTATATTTAAATTATGAATTAATAACCAATATTGTAATTATTGTTCTTAATTGTTAAAGTATGTATGTAAATTGAAAACTGATGAATTGCTAATTACATCATAAATATTATTGAAAATTAATTCTCAAGAACACAAAAATATTTACAAGCATGTTAATCAAGTCAAGATATCGACTAAAATTGAATATTGATGTTAATTCTATTACGAAAAATTTTCTTGCAGATTGAATTTTATAATGAAGGGGGGTTCGCTTGGCTTGTTATTTAAAATTTTGGTTTTATGCAGGGGTGCTTTTTATATTTTCAAACAATTTTGTTGACAAAATTATTTTAAAAAACAAAAGTTGAAGAAATCTAAATCTTAAATTTTAATAAAATCAAAAAAAATAGTCAAAAATTCAAAAAAATAATAAACTATAAAAATAAATTATGAGTATTAAAAAATAAAAAATTAAACCTTCACAAATTTAAAATATAAAAACAAAAAACCTAAAAAAATTATATATTCAAAAATTCACGTTTAAAAAATTTAAATAATTTAGTAAAAAACCTTTTAAAATTCAAAAAATTAAGAAATTTATATAAAACAGAAAAATTTATAAATCTTAAAATTTTCAAATAAAATTTAATTTGAAACCAATTTTAACACTTTTTTATATTTTCAATTTTCAAAAATTTATTCACTTGTCTTCCGTTTAATAATCAATTTCAAAGAAATCGTTGAATTTCTTCTTAGCTATCAACACTGTCAGTCATTTTCAATTTCCCATTAAAGTAAAAATCCATTCATACTTGGAAAAATTGAAATTTCTTATTCAATCATTTAACACAAGCAATTTTTACCCTGTCACCCTCAAAACTGCTCTTCATCTCTGACGATGAAGAAAAATGTCATTTATCCCTTTAATAAAGCTACTCAATATTGTCATCTATTATTCTCGTCATTTTCCTCCCCCGGTCTAATCATAAATCTCCTTACGTAAGAAAAGTAAAGAAAATGTCAAAAGCAGTTCATGTTTATTATTGATTGTAAACTATTGATGGATTCCCGAAAGGAACAAGCAAATTTTCGTGCAAGACTGATAAATAAGTAAAAAATATCTTGCATCAATCAAAAAAAAAAGAAATGAGAAATTTTTCATGGAAAAAATTGAGAGGAAATGAAAAATGTGGAAAATTTTTATCAGCCGTGCTGCATGAGAAATGTTTTTGACTGTTTTATGGAAAATGATAAATCAAAATTGCCAAGTTTTGTGGTTTGGTATTTTTTTAAATTTTATACTAAACATAATATTGAATAAAATTATTAAATAGTCGGAATTAAGATTTAAAGGGTTCAACCCCTAACTTCACACCTGCCTCACTCTCTTAATTAAAACAGGCTGCATTCTCAATCATCATAGAGAAATGTCAAAAGGAATTTCTTCACATGAAAGTACTCCTGAATGAAATCCTCATATTTACAGTCACAAAGAAGTCTTCAAATATTTGAAGAATTGCCAAACTCAAATGTCTTTGAAAGTATTGAAACGAGATTTTGTAAAAAATATTTTTTGAATTGGATTTGAATTTTATTTCTACCATTCAAAAAGGCATTTTTATCATGGCACTTTTCAATTCTGTCATGACATTTTCAGAGTCTGAAATGTTTTACATGATTTTTGTAAGAGGAAAAGGGGATGTCGAGAGCATTCGAAAAAGAAATATTGAATGCACATCAATGTTTGAGGTAGTTGAAAATATATGAAAATATTCTGAGTAGCACTGCAAACATTTTCAGAAAAATTCTTTGATATAAGTTTGTTAATTCAGGGGGCTCGTTTTCTTATGCTGCCTCAAATATAAGTAGGACCACCATCTAATTTTCGTGAAAATACAGGACATAGAGTAAAATGTGAAAACTAACGGAAATTTTCGTGAAAAAAAAAATACAGGACATGGAACAAAATTTAAAAATTTATACAGGACTGTCTGTTGAAAAACTATGCAGATGGTCACCCTAAATATAAGGGGATGTCCTGAAGTTGTGTTTTATTCTAAATCTAGCTATTATCTGAGATAAAATGATTAATTGACGTCATTTGAAAATGATCCCTTAGTTTTTTGCAACATACTTCTAGCCAGGGGTGTAGCCATTAGAGTGCCTCTTTAGGTTCATTCAACACAAATTTTTATTTATTTTTTATTTTTAAACCAAAAAACTAATTTTTTTGCCAAAACTGCTGAAGACAACTCAAAGATTCTGGCTACGCCCCTGTTTCTAGCTACTAACTGTTACATAACATCCTGATCATCACAAAATATATTTATGTGCTTACTCCATAAAATTAAAAAGTACATAAAGGATTTGAAAGATTTTTTGAAAAACTTTTTTTTCCTACAAAAAATATATTTTTTCATCTTCTGTATGTGGCAAAGGAACTAGATAAATAAATTTTGTAATGCGGAAATTTGACGACATAAAGGAGAAGATATGAATGTGAGATTTAAAATAATGATAAAAACCGTAATTCATACAAGTTGTGCAATAGATTTTTGTGTGTGATAGAAAAACTTTTTTCTGAAAAAAACTTGATTATCTCACAAAATCCAAAAAGTAAACTTTTTCATTAATTTATCCCCATTTTTAACTTTGTTTAATTCATTTAATTTTATATGGAATTTTTACAATTTTATTTACTTATCGGATTGTGGATAAAACCTTTCAATTTTATTTGGCTTTACTTCTTTTTTAAAAATAAAATTGTATTGATGGTATTTTGAACAAATTTTATTACTTGACATTGGAAAGTTACTACAAGTATGTCGATGAGTCGTCAATTTACTGTTAAATTGGTGTCTTCCTCCATCTTCATAATGTATATATTTATCAATAACATAATAATACATGTTTTATCCTTTAAGTAGAAATATTGGTTAAATTGGGCTTAATCAGGTTGAGCCAGGCTAAGTACCAACAAGGATACCAACCCAAGTCCCAAAATAAAGTGAAAATTTTGATTGCAAATGCAACTTAAAAATCAATAAAATCCCCAACTCATTAAAAATTTCATTTTAAAAGTAATGTGAGCAATTACGAGAGCTTTCTTACTTTAAAGTCCATTTAATGAACACAAATAAATCCTTCCATAGACCACTAAAGAGAGTGGAAAATAACCAGCAAAAAATAAATAAATAATGATTCGAATGATCGTAAATCTGTGCAAATTTATCGTATTTACCATGATATACATTTTCATCTCTTTTCTCGTCCGTGTTCACCAAATGCTGCTGTAAAATTAAATTGACGAATAAAAAAAGGGAGGAAAAAAATTCAATGGGATTGCATAGAAAGAAAGTTTGTCTCATAAATTTTCATCATTTTTCGATTTCCTTTTACTTACAGCATGCCATACACAAGGCATTTCAATCAAAAGACATTTGCTACAATGCTCGTTCAAACAGTTATTTTTTCATCGAAATATTTGCAAACAAAAGTGAGTAAGAATGGATTTTGGGTTACAGTAAAGACGCATTTTCTATGAAATTCTATGGCTAAAATGGATTAAATCTTATTAACCAAGTTCAAAACTGATTTATTTGGTTCAAAGCTGATTGAACCGGTTCAAGACTGATTGATCCGGTTTAAAATTGATTCATTCACTTCAAAACTACTTGATTCGGTTCAAAACTGATTGATCCGGTTCAAAAATGACTGATTTGGTTCAAAATTGATTGATCCGGTTCAAAAATAACTGATTCGATTCAAGATTGGTTGAACCAGATTGAACTGCACCAAAACAAATTCACCCGTTAGATAGACAAAATGCAGAACGCAAACCAAAATTTCCAAATAAATATCGAAATAAGAAAACAAAAGAAAACAAATTATTCAAATGAATTCACGAGATGAAATGTATTAAAATGGTCTTTAAAAAATTCATTGCCATGAAAATGGAAAAATCATAAAAAGGGAAATTTTGTTTGTCTTTTTTATTCGTGAGGATTTTGAAGGAAAATACAACAGAAAAAAAATTATGACGCAATTGAAAGGAAATAAAGTGCTGCATTAAAAGGCCCATGACAGTGAATAAATCTCTCGCACTTCTTTTTTTATATTTGGGCAAAAAAGAAATTTTCACAATTAGGTTCCACTCTATGGAAATGTATAAATAAAACAGCTCTGACTACCGATATAAAATGTTTATTCCATAAATGTACGGAAATGTCTCTCTCTCGAGTCTCCATCACCCACATACATGAAAAAGAAATGTGGTATAAAAAAAAGTTTATTTGTTCAAAACGATGGATTTTTTGTTGTAATGAATCCTTTATTAACGGAATTTTTAGATAAAATTAGATTCATTTTGACAATTGATTTACATTGAATTTCATCAAATTTTGGATAAAACATACGAATACTTGAGAATACTTGAACATAAGAATACTTGAGAATGGGCAAGAAATATGGATTCAGCAGCATGGTAAGGGTTTTTGGTGCTAGCTAGCACTATGGGGCAAAATGAAAAAAAATCGGACATTCACTTTATTTTTGGGAAAGTTTCGAATATCCATTTCAATGTTATTTTTTCTTGTAGAGGACATAAAAATAGACTTGTATGCCAAATTTCAGATCATTTGGTGCTAGTTCCATGATTCTAGGGCTGTTTGAAGTCGAAAAAGGGCAAAAAATGTGATTTTTTCACACCATATTTGAACTAAAAAATCTCTGCGATGGTAAAAGATATTGAAAAACGGTTTTCAGTTCGTAATAGTGGTATATAAGAGCTTCATTTTGACACCCTACAAAGTTTATAACATTGTAGTTTTGGTACCGGTGTACTAGTAAATGCATGAAAATCATAGGAAAAATGTCTTTAGACATGCCGCAACTACCTAAGATTATCGAACCCCGAAAGATACGTTATACCACTGGATAGCTCATGATTTCTAGTTTTCAAAACTGTATTAACATTTGACAAAAACCCCCTCCGGGAAAAAGTTATGACTATTTTAGTGAGCCGATCTATATATAGCCAAAAACAAACTTTTCTTAGAAAAAAATGAGAACTATAAAAATAAATAAGTTTTTTGATGTTTTTTAGTGATTCATGCTGTTTCAAGACAAACTGCGAAGAAATTTTTCCAAAAAGTTCAAAATTTACCGAGATATGGGGTACATGTGTTCTTTGACGACTTGACCCTTTTTCATAACACTCAAACAGCTGTAACTTTTACATAGTGTAATATTTTTTTATTTATGTCTTCTGTTTATTGTAGTTTAGACTAGTACCTTTCTAGCAATATATAATACTTGATAGTTGAGTTTGGTCTTGGCCATGAATACGGCCCTTGTTTGTGACCGACCCCAAACTAGTGAAAATCTCAAAAACATCAATTCTTGATATAGCATTTAGGAACATAATTTAATATTGTATTTAGGTTTTTTATGTTCAGTTATGATAATTATGAGTCCTAAGACTCAAATTTTGTGTTTTCAAAACTTTTTGCTACCTGTGGGTAGTCTCTTGCTAGCCTCCTAGGAAGTACCCTAGTAGCCTCAATTTGGTCAACAAATCTTGCAACTGAAGTTATTTTAGAGACTTTTATTGATTGATCTATGGAATTTATACATGTTGTAGGCAAAATACATATATTTTAGGTACATTACACTGAAAAATTGGGATTTTTGGTAATTTTGTTTGAGATTGGCTTGCGTTGGTCAGATTTAATGCACTACCATGGTAGCAAAGACTACGATATATCCAGGTATTATACATTTTTGGAAAGGTATTAACATCAGCTAGCAAAAGCAGAAAACAGGATCAAGAAATATTGTTCCTATAAAAAGTTATAAGTCTTTAAGTAGTCTCAAAAAGCATCTAATCGACAACCAGCTTAGGCAAAAACGTAATTTTGAAAATTTTGATGATATTTCAGAAGTATTTGAGGCAAAAAGTAATTAAAAGTCATAAAGAAACTTAAAAAAATGTATGAGAAACCAAAACAAGTTTAAAATTTTCAAGCTGGTTGTCGATTAGATGCTTTTTGAGGCTACTTAAAGGCTTATAACTTTTTATAGGAACAATATTTCTTGATCCTGTTTTCTGCTTTTGCTAGCTGATGTTAATACCTTTCCAAAAATGTATAATACTTGGATATATCGTAGTCTTTGCTACCATGGTAGTGCATTAAATCTGACCAACGCAAGCCAATCTCAAACAAAATTACCAAAAATCCCAATTTTTCAGTGTAATGTACCTAAAATATATGTATTTTGCCTACAACATGTATAAATTCCATAGATCAATCAATAAAAGTCTCTAAAATAACTTCAGTTGCAAGATTTGTTGACCAAATTGAGGCTACTAGGGTACTTCCTAGGAGGCTAGCAAGAGACTACCCACAGGTAGCAAAAAGTTTTGAAAACACAAAATTTGAGTCTTAGGACTCATAATTATCATAACTGAACATAAAAAACCTAAATACAATATTAAATTATGTTCCTAAATGCTATATCAAGAATTGATGTTTTTGAGATTTTCACTAGTTTGGGGTCGGTCACAAACAAGGGCCGTATTCATGGCCAAGACCAAACTCAACTATCAAGTATTATATATTGCTAGAAAGGTACTAGTCTAAACTACAATAAACAGAAGACATAAATAAAAAAATATTACACTATGTAAAAGTTACAGCTGTTTGAGTGTTATGAAAAAGGGTCAAGTCGTCAAAGAACACATGTACCCCATATCTCGGTAAATTTTGAACTTTTTGGAAAAATTTCTTCGCAGTTTGTCTTGAAACAGCATGAATCACTAAAAAACATCAAAAAACTTATTTATTTTTATAGTTCTCATTTTTTTCTAAGAAAAGTTTGTTTTTGGCTATATATAGATCGGCTCACTAAAATAGTCATAACTTTTTCCCGGAGGGGGTTTTTGTCAAATGTTAATACAGTTTTGAAAACTAGAAATCATGAGCTATCCAGTGGTATAACGTATCTTTCGGGGTTCGATAATCTTAGGTAGTTGCGGCATGTCTAAAGACATTTTTCCTATGATTTTCATGCATTTACTAGTACACCGGTACCAAAACTACAATGTCATAAACTTTGTAGGGTGTCAAAATGAAGCTCTTATATACCACTATTACGAACTGAAAACCGTTTTTCAATATCTTTTACCATCGCAGAGATTTTTCAGTTCAAATATGGTGTGAAAAAATCACATTTTTTGCCCTTTTTCGACTTCAAACAGCCTTAGAATCATGGAACTAGCACCAAATGATCTGAAATTTGGCATACAAGTCTATTTTAATGTCCTCTACAAGAAAAAATAACATTGAAATGGATATTCGAAACTTTCCCAAAAATAAAGTGAATGTCCGATTTTTTTTCATTTTGCCCCATAGTGGCTAGAGGTCGAATCAAGAATATAGCAAATTAATTGGATTTTTTCTCACTCCCATGGACGAGTTTCTAGAGTTACCCAAGGTGCACTGGTGTACATAGGAGTACTCTAGGGTTATCCCTGGGTAGTCTAGGATGTATATCCTAGAGTACCCCTACCTACCCGGGGTAGTTATATAATAAAATGGTCTCTAAATTTTTTATTTTTATATAAAATTTTAAGGGGGGCTTGGCATTTTTTCTCAAAAAAATCTAGCTAATTAATTTTTTCCCATCGATTGTGTTTTGATATCAACCCCCCTAGATACACTCCTAATCTAAGGGGTCGTTCATAAATTCCTTAAGTCGTTCCCCTCCCCCTGTCACAAAATTTTCATACAAAAAAATTACTTTTGTATGAAGGTGTTACAAAATTTCAGACCCTCCCTTCCCCCTAAATTGTGGACGTCATATATGAATGACCCTTAACTAAAAATTCAATTTTTAGGTCTACACATCTGTTGATGTAATTTCGTTTTCTAGTTTGAATAATTGTTCACTAAGCAACCATTCCAAATTGCTCTCAATTCATGCGAAGTACCCTCATTCTTCCTGAAACATTCGCATTCCCAAAAATTAGTTTGTCGAGTGTATTTCCATGACAATAATTAAATTTCAAGCCATTTTTCTAATCTGTTGAAGTTAAAATTGCGTTATGATCACCAGCTACCATGGTTTTATACACTTATTTATGCTATATATCACAATTCACAAAACATTTCTTTTCCCGTTTAAATGTGTGCTTTTTTTGCAACCATTGAACCCACATAAAACCGCCAAAGAAAAAAAAAACAAAAACTTTTTTTTTGATACCTGACAGAACCAGAAAAAGCAATTACACATATGGATATGTGCGTATTGTTTACATGTCCCGCTGATTTAAAATTCCACAGCTGTAACATTGTTCTGAAACAGATTCTGAAAACAAGAGCGACGAAATTTCACGTTTTAATCAAATTTTTTTGGGGAGAGAATGGTTGAAAGCAAAAAAAACTAGAACAATTTTTCTAGAATCACGATGTATGAAATGGGTTGCATCGGAGGAGCTCTAAATTATTTGAACATGTCATGTGCTGTGAATTTGATAACATATCACTTTACATTTTTTTGCTCTCCATTTTCTGCAGTCGCGAGAGCATTTTTATTCATTGTGATGGGTCTTGTGGTGCTGGCTGTTGTGAAAAGTGATGAAAAATTGGAAATGATAATCAATTCTATTGTGTGAGAATTTTTCAGGAAATTGTATATGTTACAGCTTGTGAATTTTGAAATTGAAGTACTTTCGAGAATTTTTATCGAGTTAAGCAGCTCTTGAAAATTCTGAAAATGTTCTTGTCGGATTTATTCATGAAAAAAATTCTTCAAAAAATTTACATTTAAAGAAAATAGAAAATTTTACCAAAAACACATTAAAGAATCCTTAAAGGTCGCTTCCTACTAAATATTATTGAAACTCAAAATTAAATTAATCAAAAAATAAATATTTTCTCTTCATACACCCGCGAGCAATTGAAACCTTAAAAAATTACTTTAATCGTGAAATTTGATACAGACCAATAGAAAAAAAGCTCGTAAATTCATCACGTCTTGTGTTCCAAAAAACTCGAATCTGCCGTATCACCTCAGCATACTCATTCATTATGATTCAACGTGAGCCTTAACCAGAGTACTTTCCTATTATTTGCTCCACGATTTGCATAAAAAATTTGTACACAGCCATAAAATTCTCACTCATGAAAAGTGGTGGGTGGAAGCTGTGTATACTTTTGCGGATGATTTTCGCAAATTTAATTAAATTCAGGAAACGCTCAAAATTGTTGGAAATCTTTCATTAGACACACAATTTTCGCTTGGGCATGATTCTCGAATTGAGCGCCTGTCTGTCTATATTTTTCTTTCACTTACTCACATTCTCTGCCTTAATGAAGCTAATAGAATTGCACGGAAATTACAGCATCCTTGAGTGATGTGAGAGAATTGAATGAAAAATCTGTATCAGGCAAATTTTATATGTCAATAAAAGTTTTCGTCTTAGCTCAATTTTCATCTGTCAGGTTTACTCGTCTGACTGTATTAATTTACGTCTGACAAAGCCAACGTGAAGATTGAAGGAATTAGAAAGATTTCCTTTCCTCTTAATGTCTTTCCTTAAGAGATGTAAATTGTGAGTTTTGTAATTTTATCCTTTAGAAAGAATGAACGAAGAGTTGGTAGCAGTTGGAAGTTGCTGATTGTGAGTCTATAGGAAGTACATTTGAGTTGATTCGTGTTTTCTTTACTAGACAAGAGAATATGCATGGCATCTTTAAAATCTTTAATGGCTCTATAAAGTATCTGTTCATCCTGAAGTGTCTCAGTAGACCCCAAATAGACTCTGTTGATCCTAAAGAGTCTTTGTTGATCCTAAAACTCCTCTGTTCATTCTTGAGAGTCTCTTTTGATTCTAAAATGAAACTGATGCCCCTAAAAAGTCTTTCATATTCACACCAATTTTAATTGTGTGTGAATATATTGTTTTTGGTATTTCAGTGAAACTACTTTTTTGGACTTGCTGCTTCAGGCTTATGGAATCGACCCATAGTGTTCAGTATGGAAAGTCTGTGCCTAAAATTACCAATTTAACAGTGAAAACCGCATCTCGATTGGTGCTTCCAGTGCCGAGAAATTGCAAAAAAACGCTTTCTGTCATTTAGCAAGTTAGTTAGCAAGTTAATTTCCGCGATAACTCGATTCAAACTCAATATTAAGGCTTCCGGTTTTTTGCATCTGATAGATAATGTGTATGGCAAGAGCTGTATAGTTTTTGGAGTCATGGGATGCATCCAATAAGGCACACGGAACGAAAAGGTGCGATTTTTGGTCAAATTATAGCCGATTATTGCAAAACACATTTTATTTATTTCATAGAAAAGGAATGTTTTGACTAAATGAGCTGAAATTTGGTATGTAGGTTCCTTAGCTGTGCCTTAATATGGAACCGACGCCATTTTGGATTTCGAGGGGCTAGAAGCTACGCAAAATTGATTTTTGCTTTAACTTTGACCAAATGAGCTGAAATTTGGTATGTAGGTTCCTTAGCAGTGCCTGAATATGGAACCGACGCCATTTTGGATTTCGAGGGGCCAGAAGCTACGCCAAATTGATTTTTGCTTTAACTTTGACCAAATGAGCTGAAATTTGGTATGTATGTTCCTTAGCTGTGCCTTAATATGGAACCGACGCCATTTTGGATTTCGAGGGGCTAGAAGCTACGCCAAATTGATTTTTGCTTTAACTTTGACCAAATGAGCTGAAATTTGGTATGTAGGTTCCTTAGCTGTGCCTGAATATGGAACCGACGCCATTTTGGATTTCGAGGGGCTAGAAGCTACGCAAAATTGATTTTTGCTTTAACTTTGACCAAATGAGCTGAAATTTGGTATGTAGGTTCCTTAGCTGTGCCTTAATATGGAACCGATGCCATTTTGGATTTCGAGGGGCTAGAAGCTACGCAAAATTGATTTTTGCTTTAACTTTGACCAAATGAGCTGAAATTTGGTATGTAGGTTCCTTAGCAGTGCCTGAATATGGAACCGACGCCATTTTGGATTTCGAGGGGCTAGAAGCTACGCAAAATTGATTTTTGCTTTAACTTTGACCAAATGAGCTGAAATTTGGTATGTATGCTCCTTAGCTGTGCCTGAATGTGGAACTGACGCCATTTTGAATTTCGAGGGTCTAGAAGCTACGCAAAATTAATTTTTGCTTTAACTTTGGCCAAATGAGCTGAAATTTGGTATGTAGGTTTCTTAGCTGTGCCTGAATATGGAACCGACGCCATTTTGGATTTCGAGGGGCTAGAAGCTACGCAAAATTGATTTTTGCTTTAACTTTGACCAAATGAGCTGAAATTTGGTATGTAGGCTTCTTAGCTGTGCCTGAATGTGGAACTGACGTCATTTTGGATTTTGAGGGGCTAGAAGCTACGCAAAATTGATTTTTGCTTTAACTTTGACCAAATGAGCTGAAATTTGGTATGTAGGTTCCTTAGATGTGCCTGAATATGGAACCGACGCCATTTTGGATTTCGAGGGGCTAGAAGCTACGCAAAATTGATTTTTGCTTTAACTTTCACCACATGAGCTGAAACTTGGTATGTATGCTCCTTAGCTGTGCCTGAATGTGGAACTGACGCCATTTTGGATTTCGAGGGGCTAGAAGCTACGTCAAACTCATTTTTTCTCTAATTTTGATATTTTTGACTAAATAAGCTAAAACTTTACGATTTTTCGTAAGTCTTGTTAGTAACATAATACTAAGCTATGAATGAAAAAACTTGAAACGGTGTGAATATGCCCATGAAGCGTGATCGCTTCATTACTAGTTTTGGTATCAAATAGTCTTTGTTGATCATTAGGAGACTTAAAGAGACTATGTTGGCCTTAAAAAGTCTTTCTTGATCCCCAAAGAGTCTCTGCTGCCCATCAATAGTTTCTATCAACGCTATAGATTCGCTAACGAACATAAAGAACCTTTGATGATCCTAAATGATATCTGTCGACCATAAAATGACTCTGTTGACCTTTAAGGGTCTCAATTGACCCCAATAAACATTCAAAACAAGCTTTTCCTATCCAACTCTGAATATCTCTCAAAAATTTTCTCGAAATTCTATCTTGAAGTAAATCATCTTCACATGCAGACATTCATTCTGTTAAATTATCGAATCAGCCACGAAGTAGGTATCTCAACATTTTAATACTAAAGCAGTCCATTGAACATACAGAACGAGTACACGAGCAGATTTCATAAAGCTGCAATCAGCAGAAAATAAAAAAAATTCAATGACATGTCTGTCTTATCTCCATTCCTCTTATTACTCATTCTCATCTCAAATTTCAATGCTAATAATCAACTTTGTCTCATCTTCTTGTTCCATACCCCATTCTACATACCTTGATTGAATGAATATATATTAAATTAAAGAGTGAAATATATTTTCAGAAAGATGAGTAATTTCTGTGAGCATGCAGATGAGTAAGTAAGTACAGAGAGTTTTACAAAGTTAAGATTTACTCAGATGCTTCAAATTTTATTTTTATTTACTTTGTGCACTGAGTGGAGCTCTATTCCAATTAAATTGAGAATCTTGTGATTTCTGTGAGATTTTAGATGATGTTGATTTTTGTAGACATTTGTAGATGGGAATTTTTGGAAAATAATCAATTTAAATTAAGTTTAATTTTCAAAATAACCCACGTGTCAATAAGAAGGAATTTAAATTAAATTTAGAAAGATTATGTCATTTTTCAATCCTGTTTATAGTTACACACAATTTTGAAGTTAAAAATTTTAAAATTTTAAAATTATGAATTTGAAAATTAGAATTTTAAAAATTAAAAATTAGGAATTTTAAAATTAGAAAATTAGAAACTAGAATTTTAAAATTTGAAAATTTGGAATTTTAAAAATTAACAATTAGAATTTTAAATTTTTGAAAATTAGAATTTGAAAAATTAAAAATTAGAATTTGAAAATTAAGGCAAATCTAGATTTTAAATCTAGACTTTAAATTTCCAGATAAAAACTTTTCATGTTTTAAATTAGTTTATTGAAAAGGGCAATCAAAAAATCTTTTGAAATAAACTTAAAAGAATAAATTCAATAATATTAAAATAATTCATTTGAGGGGTATTAAGATTAAGTTATGCAATTTTGATGCTCAAACTAAATTATCGACGAATGTTGATTAAAAACTTTTTCTTGCTTCTTTGAATAAACATTTTTTGCCAATTTGCCGAAAATCATTTTCATTCAATTTCAGTAGAAAAAATATTTTTCTCAACTTTATTGAAAATGTTTTATCCTTATTGTTCCTCATTTAAGGAGAATAAGATGAAGAAAACAAGACAAACATCGAGATTATTTGAAGCTTTTTTTTGTGAAGTGCTTCCAAAAAGCGAGGAAAAAAACTTTATTAGCATCGTTAGCAATTTAACTATGAAAGCTTTTTAAGTTTTAATTTCAGGTCAATGAATATAATGAAGAGGGTAATAATAAAAAAGCGGAAATGAATTACAAAAAGCTTTCATCTCGTTTTTCGCTTCCGAAAGATAATTAAAAGACTTTTTGAATATTTTTCATTGTGATTTTATGGATTTATCTCTTCTTGGATTTTCATTGTTTTATGTTAGTTTTCCGATTTTTATTTGCTTTATTTGCTCAAATTGGTAAGCTTTGCATAATGATTTGGTTGGAAATGAGAATGGTACTTATGTTTTATTGAAAAATTCTGATTTATTTTGTTTGGAATGTCATTAGTTTTATGGTTGAGATGTTCAAAATATTTTCAGAAATTTTAATTTTTTATCCGATCATTCACTGGTGATGTTGAAAATTTGGGGGATATAAGAATCTGCATGAAAATTTTGTGACAAAAGGGGGAGGAACTTTACGATTTTTTGATTACTGATATTTTTGATAGATTTTTCAAATAATTTTGAAAGTTTAAATTTTTTCTTAAAAAAGTATGAAAAATTAAAACTAAATCGTCTTTTAATAAAAGTCAATTAAAAGTCTTAATTTTTGAGTCTTAAATGTAAATTTTCTTCACTTTAGTTAATAGTACCGGTTTTCACAAACACTAAACAGTATTCGATCATGACCAGTGGTAGATTGAAGGTATGTAACTACGGATACCAAGTACAAGAGTTAAGGAGGGCAGATAAAAATCAATTTTTGAACAATTTTCTAATTTTCATAAAATATATTTTTTCAAAAACACGAAATACAAAGAAAAGTTTGAAAATATTGAATAAACAAAATTTTATTCCATTGAATAACCACGCAGATGATCACCCTTAACAAGAGAAAATTAATTTAGAGTTTAAATAGAAATAAACTTTTTGAGCTACGCGATAAGAAGTTTAGGAATCAGTGGATTAAATTTTTTGTACTAAGAATCTTAATCACAAAGAGTCTCGTGATATGATAAACGTATTATACTCATTGATAACATATCAATCACATGTATTGGGCAATTTACTAAAAAAGATAATTTCAGTATAAAGACGCTTGTTTAAAGTAACAGACCAAGTATTATTAAATCAAATTATTGATTAAAATGGATCAATTTCTTAACAAAAAGTACAAATTAGACAGAACGGAAAATTTTGAGGCAATGATGAGAGAAATGGGATTTAATTCAGTAATGATAAAAATAGCAAAAGCATTCACAACTGTAGTTCAGCTAACCAAAAAGGGAGATGTATATTCATTAAATACAACAATCATGCTCTTCTCAACCAGCCAGAAATTCAAGTTAGGCGAAGGAAAAAACGTCACAACATCTGACGGCAGAAAAGTTCTAAATATTTTCGAAATTCAAGGAAATAAATTGATTGAGAAGCAAATTGGAGAAAAGACGTTGATAATTGAGCGAGAATATTATGAGGATCAAATGATAGCCAGGGCTGGATTTGAGAATGGGGTAAAAAATTTAATTGTGGTTTTTTACAAACTTTTATTGATTAATTTAATTCATTTCTAGGAGGTTTGTACGAGCTGGTGTAAAGTTGTGCCGAACTAAGCAATGAAATAAGTTTTATGAACTAAACTTTCCAGTCGCATTTTTCATCATTGCCTGCATAAAAAATTAATGAACAAAAAATTTATTAAACAATGAAAATAAAAGTTCAACTGACAAAAAGACTTCAAAACTTTATAAAACAAAAAAATATTCAATATAAAAATTAAAATTTCCAATAGTAAAACTTTTCCATTCCTTCCTTCAATTTTCAATTCCTCTCCGAACTTCAATATTTAAAAGACCAATCAATTGCAATTTGCAGTGTACTCTCGTATAAAACTTGTAAATGAATGATGACTGAGAACTAAATAATTAAAAAAAACTTTCATAGCTATAGCAACAGTACACCATAAACCAGAACTGAGGCTATTAATGGAATTGAAATGATGTCGATTGAAAATCGTTGAGAGGAAGTGTGATTTATGTATGGAGTCATGAATGCGGATATTTTACGTGAACAGCATAAAGCGCATATTATGAGTATACATCAACTGTCAACATCATTTTTGAGGGAATACAAAAAATGGTTGTGTGCTTATTAATTGAAGCATAACGTGTATACTTACCACATCACTGTATTATAGATGATTGAGTGACATGAATGCAGTGTGTTTTAATCATAATGATGGGTGACTGTTTTAATAGTTTTATGGAGGTTTAGGGTGGAGTTCGAGTAAATTTTTTAAATTGGCTTTAAAAAAAACTTTTGATTGATTTGAAACACTTGAAATAGGTTTGTTAATTAATTAAAGGGGTTTTCAAAATTGATATTTATCAAAAATAAGATTTTAAAAATCTCTCCTCAGTTACAAAAAATGTTTTTATGGATCTACAGACAATCAACCTCAGGGCATATTTAGGGAGGAGGTTTGGGGTTGATCCCCAAAATGGGGGTAAAAAATGAGAAAAAATTTCAATTTTCTGGGGGTTTTTAAGAAAAAAATGACGATTAATAGTTGATAGTTGGACGTCATTTGTGAACTACCTTATAATAACGTAATGAATCACAAAATCCTTACAAAATTCCATATAATTATGACCCCTATCTACCTAATCTGCATTACTTTTTAGAGGAATGCATTCTATTTTCTAAACTTGTCCCCTGATTTGTGCTTTATTTTTATTCAAATGTCCTCTATTTCTTCCGTAAACTCGACGTTTTACATTACATATAATGAACATAAGTACCGAACCAAAAAAATGTCGAAATTCAAGTTTAGAGTATCAAGTTTAGGCTCTATATAAGAGGATGTTTGATAAAGCATCTCGTAAGGTCAGAGACGTACACAGGAACTGCCCCCTACGGAAATCCAAAGCTAATACAAAAGATTTTTGAAAAAAATACCATCTCGTTCGGCGGCAATATTTATTGAAATTTATCGTCTTATTTGATTAATAAAATTATAAATCAATTTCAGAGAAAAAAATCTTTGTCCCCCCATCTCATGAAGTTTTCTGGCTACGCTACTAAGTAGGGTGGTACTGAGCACATGCTATGCCACTCCAACCCCAAAACAAATTTGATTGCAAATTTTAGCAAAACAGATTGGTAAATACGAACAAATATAATTTAAACCGCAGTAAATGGACGAACCACAATAAACTATTTCTACAAAAACCTCAAAAATTCCGCTACAAAGGAAAATAATTTCCATATCTCATTCCACATTCTCCATCATGTCCCCTTTCATCAACAATTTTTAAAATAAGCGACATGGCACTGATATTTACAAAGCGAGTAATTTTTTCACATTTTCACACACTCCGTGAATTTCAGTCTGAGAGTATGTATATGAATATGACGTTGAATATTGGATGGAAGGAGATTCCTCTTCTGCACACTAATCTGTTTTTTATTAACATACAACAAGCACCGTTTAGGGACGAAGAATGAATGCGATTCAGTGCGAGAAATTAAGAAGAAAATACGGTAATTTGGAGCAAATGAAATGAAATAAAAGAGAATGGTGTAAGGATGATACACAAGAAAGTACACACATATAGGAGCATATTTGATTACACAGAATGTAGTACGAATGAAATGCTCTAAATCAGTGCTAAAGGAATTTTAATTAAAAAACTTTTTCTTTTTACTTTTCCTTCGTTTTTCATTTTTTTCTCTTATCAACGCCATCGTGAGATGAAATTGAGCGGCAAAGGAAGAAATATTGACTGCATATATGTGAATGCGGTAGCGATGAAAATTCACACGAGGGAAAAAGAAGAAAATTCTTTCATTTCCACAAGAAACTCATCTCATTTTATCCAATTTTTCATCACTTTCTCTTTCTTACTCAGTCAGTCGCTCACTCTGGTGTGATTCTTTGCGTTACAAATCAAGAAAAATTGAAATTCTTTTTTTTTTCGCTCTCATTTTATATATTAAATAAATGTGCTGAACAATGATGTGTCATGATAGGCAACATAATATGGAAATTTATTTTATTTAATGAAGTGAAATTTTTATGTGGGAGAATTTTCCTCTTATTCGATTTACTCGACGAGCTGAGCTTCACAAGAATATTATAAGCATTCTTCAAGACTCGAAGTGAGGCGGAAACGAAGAAAAGAGAGATTAGAGCTTACAGAATCTGAATTATTTTAATAAAGCTAAGAACGAAATTTTTATATTAAAAAAGACGTTATTATTAGCACAGTTATTGAAAACTTCTTGGAAATCGAAATATGAGTGGATTTCAGCTTGATATCTTATGGCCCAGACCACAAAAGCCTCTTACCTCACCAGTGACGTAGCCAGAAATTTTTGAAGGGAGATGGAAAATATTTTTTTCAGTTCAAAAACCCTAGCAATTTTAAATAATTTTTTTGTTTGAGCCAATTTTTCTCAAGAAGGGGGGTAGAAATCCACCCCCCTGGCTACGCCACTGTACCTCACTATATTCTTGTATCGGTTTTACATATTTTTAGAATGCCAGTTGTAACTTGGTGTAGAACAATTATCTAGAATCTAGACATTGCAAAGCAAATGTTATAAATTCTATCAATATTCAAATTTCGTTCTGTAATCAAAGCTCAGAAACTTGGTGGTTATTGGTGATATCTCCCATCCCAAATATCTGATCCATCAATTATCAAGAACTTTTGCTAAGGATTTAGGTATTTTTTGGTGGTATTTGGTATGTGGCATCAAGGTCTTAGTGTTTTATTCTTCTTCCATGGCCAAAAAGGACCCACTTAAGAGGTTAACGTTATTTTAGTGTACCAATAATTCTTTACCGCATGTGGACAATGTCGACTAATATTTGGAACATTTTCTTTGGTCGACCATGTGACTAACCATGTGACTGAACCACTAAATGAAAAAAAATCAAACATTGTCAGAAAAAAGCATTGTTTTAAAATTTATGATACAAATTTTCATCCATAAATCTTTTCTTTTTCTCAATATCCACAACCCACTTATATTTGTTTAGAAAAATTGTTACATGATATTGGCAAAAGCTCTCTCAATATTATGACAGCTCAACTTACATCATAAAACAAAAAAATTATTCAAAAAATCAAAACCATATCTCATCGAAAAAAAATTCCATGTTTCTCGTTTTGTTTTATCATCGCACAAGTTCTCTAATTCATAATGCTTTTAGACATAAATTTTATTCCTATGTCTTTCAATGATTCATTGCACATACACGTTAAAATCTTTCTCCATATCTCTAAAAAAACATGTAAAATTCATCTTTTTTCTGTTTTATATTCTCAAAATGTTGTTCTTTTCCTCCTCGTCTCATGCATGCATATTCACTCATTCATAAATTTTTTAAAAAAATATTTTTATACGCAGAAAAATTCCGTTTTTTTATCGAACAATCAGTCGAAAACAACATTTGCATATGATGAGCATGTGCATCACACAAAAGTATTTCTCGTTTTTTATTATTTTTATTTGTTTTAATAACGGCACATCCAACAATGGCAACAATATATACATGTATGAGAAGCGATAAATTCTTTTCGAAATACGTTTTGGTTAACGGCGCGAGTAAAAAAAGGAAGTCAGGAAGCGAAACTGAAGAGAAAGTGCATGATAAAAAGGAAGGAGTGAGGGTGGAAAAAATTCATAAAAATCCAATTAAACTCGCAACGACATAAATCATATTTTTTCCGTCTGAATGTTAAATTTTTTTATTTTTTTCTGTACATTCTTTTGGTAGCTGAATTTTATAAAGACAAAAATGAATAAAGTTTGTATTGGGTTATAGAAAGCCTTGACTGTCCAAGATATTAAGATAATAATAATGAAAGGCTATTACTGAGGAGTGAAGCTGATTTTCTGAATTTTTCGAGGGGGGGGGGGTGGTTTGAAATTCTTTTGTGTGGATGGAAAAATTTAGGGGGTTTTAGGAATTTTTTCTTAAAAAACCCTAGTAAATTGGAAGAAAATTTCCAAAAAGAGGATAGGGGAGAGTTTGACTCCCAAAACCCTCATCTGAATACACCTCTGGGGTTTAGCAACCCATAGTAAAGATGAATCCAAAGTTGACGTTTGGTTTGTATGCCTATGAAAGGGTTCTGATGCATATCCTAATAATTGTCTATCAATGTATAACATTTAAGTTCAAACATAACCCAAAATGATTCAAAAATGAGTTTTGTCTTTACATGTCGTCCCAAATAAATAGACTTCCAATTGAGGAACTGTCTATGAGGTGGAAGAGAGTCAGAAAATATAATTTTTTACACAAAACCATTTGACGACCTCTGCAATGACAGTTCTTCAGAACCAGAGGCATATCCATAAATTTTTCGAGGGATGGCTTTTGAATTTTTTTATAAATACGTGAGAATTTGGGGGGGGGGGTGTCTCAGGATTTTTTTTTCTTGCAAACCCTAGCAAAAAAAATCTTAAAAAACTCACCCTAGTTTGACCCCCAAATTCCCCCTTTGAATACACCCCTGTTGAGAACACTCCAAAGATACCTCAAAATTTGAATCACATGCGCCTAAAATTCCTCAACACATCCTACACCGATTCCGAAAATAAAGTTTTAGTGTTTTTTAAAACAAAAGCAAAACAAAACTCATTCAGTACAAATGTAGCAGCGAAAAAACTGCATGGAAAATTTATCGCTTTTAAACTGAAATGTGTGTACAAAAGTACTCTTTTATTTCGGTTGTCGGTTGATGTGAAATGATGGCAAAGTGTATCATTTTTCAGTGGCTTTTAAGCTATAAAAAGCTTTCGACTATCAACACAATAACGAGACGTGAGTACAATAACAAAAACAAAAAAAGCAAGTGAAAGGGAGAGGGAGAGAGAGAAAAGGAATGAAAATGAGATGGGATCGGAAAACAATCAGTAAATTATGCTCAATAACAGCCTGCACGCAAATGTCTGTACACCTACACATTTTCATTCATAATGGAAGTTATAGTATTTTCACCACAATGCATGCACTCAGCAAAAGTGAATTAAATGATCGTCTTTTTGTTCTCTCATCTGATGTTAATTAAAATTCAATTTCATGCAATGCATGAAATCCATTCATTATTGAAGAAAGTTATTTTTTGGTTCAATGATACTTGAAATGCATTTGTTGATTTGCTCTTGAGATGCTTTTTGTATTGGGGTAGGAAATATATCGTGGTAATAAAATGGATGAAATGTTTAATGGAAATGAAGGGGAATTGATGGATTTTTGGAGGGTACTTGACAATTATTGTAAATTTTAGGAATTCTGATGATTTTTTACAAAAAACTCAAGACTGTCTCATCAAAAACATAATTTTTCATCGATTTTAATTGCGTTAAACGTAATGTTTGGAGGAAATTTGCTCCAGATGACCCAGACCCTTGCTACGCCACTGAAAAACCTTAGCAATTAAAAACAGAGTCGAATGGTGTAACAAGGGAGGGGAGGGGGTGGACGACCCCATTTATAAAAAGGTACAATGTTCTTAAAGTATGCAAAAAAAATTTATTTTATCCCAGGTGACGAAAACAATTGTCAAACAAAGCAGGTGATTTTCCACCCAATTGACCCCTTCTTGACTATGCAACTGTTTTACACTGACATAATTCAAACATGTAAAACAAGGTTAAACATGTTCCATATAACAATGTAAATAAAGGCTTAAATCATTCCATTCCTGATTTAAGACTTCAGTAAATACAACAAGTACAATATTTTTCCCATAAAAACCGTACGCATCAAACATTTTTATTACATTAAATGCGTCAAAAATTAAGGCATTTTGTGCTCACAAAAATGGAAATAAAGCAAGCACAAATGAAGTAAATTTATCTAACTAATTTTCTCTATTTTTTATTACATCTCCTTATATTCATTTGCAGTCCCAAAACTGCTTGTCTGTTAATAAAATAGAGATTAATAAAAACAGCAGTAGCAGGCAGCATCAGCAGGGTATGGTATCAACACATATGCTATACAAATTCCTTCCTTTCAACATCCGAAACTTTGAAGATTAAAAGGAGAAATTCTTTTGCAACTTGCTTCATTAAACACAACACACGAGGCAATAATCTCATCCTTGTGTTTGTATTTGCTCATGTATGGTGTACGAGAGATGGAAAAGGAAGGCACGAAATAACTTTGTAATGAATCACATACGCATGAATTCTCCATATTCATCACAACTAAAAGTCAATAAAAGTGTTAAATTATTCACATCAATTAACTAATTATTGGATCTTTCAACAAACCTTTCTCATTCAAATATACACGATAACTCATTGCCTGGATTCACGAACACATCATCATCATCATCACCTATATTCATTTTAATGCAATTTTCATTAAAATCAAAAAAAAAAACTTTTATTATTTTTCGTAATTGAATTATTTAAGCGCGTGATTGTGAGGAAGTTTTATACGAGGAATAGAATAAAGTAGGGAATATTTTGAGTGATGCGGTTAAAGTGCATATCAAATAGCTCTCAATGATGTATTCATAGGGGGATTTAGAGAGTTAAATCCCCTACGATCTTCTATAAAAAATGTCTTCAAATTGTGAAGTTAGATTCAGTGTGGTGCAGGGGGTAACGAGGTACCAAAATATAATTTCTAATTAATTACTCGTGTGAATGACTTCTTTAGAGAGTCAGTGGAGCCAGAAATTTCTTGGGGGGACGTTTGTTTATATTTAAATTTTAAAATGAAGATCTTTTGCTACAGGTTGATCGGTATACCCTAGTGGTACACACTACCTCAGAGGTTACCCTAGGTCATACCCCAAGTGTTACCCTTGGGGATACCCTATTGTATATCAAGCAACCGACACATGGCTACGTTCCTAAGAAGAAATCATTAATTTCAGATGTGCACCTAGGGGAAATAAGAGATAGATACCTCCTTGACGGAAATCTTTTTTTAGTTTGCTAGAATCTTAAATGTTTTCGTTCACAGAAATAACTTAATAATTTTTTAAAACTATATATATATATATATCAAAAAATTTAAATTTATCTTCAAATTTCACACATTTTTTCAGTCAAAAGTCGATGGTCAGCCTAAAGATAAACCAACAAAACTCAATCTGACAAAATGCCAAAACATCACCTCACTAAATTCACACCAAATTCGCCCAACAGCATGTACACAGAGAGCGTGTGAGAAATAAATCGAAACAAATTGAATTTGAAATTTGTTTTTAGATACATTTAGAGAGTGAAAAGCTGCAAAAAGTTTCGCTTTTTTTCTCGACAAATAATGAAGAAGAATTGGCAATGGTATTATAATTTGATAAAATGTATTTAATCGTAAATATTGTTGAATGAAGCGAGAGAAAATGAGATTTAATTAGCAAAACATTGAGGGTTAGAAAAATAGTTTGTTGTTTTTTTTGAGTGGGATTAGGATTAGACTGTGTAGGAGTTTTACTCATTGGGAATTGTTAAATAAGGGAGGTAATAGAAAAGTTTTAGATTTTGTTTTTTGGAGCTATTTAGAGGAGAATTTAAAGCAGTGTTTCTCAATCTTTTTAAGCATGACACACTGAACCACACCATACATTTTGCGACACACTAGTGTACCGTGGAGCATAGTTTGAGTAGCACTGATCTAAACTATGAATCTGAACGAATATTTAATAGATGCGTATCCTGAGGGTTTTGTGAGCCCCTGACAGATAACCCCTTTCCTGTCTCTCAAAGATTTATTCATACACTCCTGATTACGTCTGTATAATAAAAAAATATATACATTCCTTTAATAATAGTTCATTATTCGAGAAAAGTTCGTAGTCACAGCAATAAATTCATTGTGGGAAATTTGTGCAATATGCTGCAATAAAACTTAAAATTCATGGAAATAAACTCATTATAATAATGAAATCCCTCAACTAGGGCACAATAATAAATAAAGAAGGTTCATTAAAAATATAATGACTTAATAAATTGTAAAAAAATAAATCTATTTTTAAGGTATAGATGAAGGAAATGGAAAATTTGTTACAATAATTCTGTAAATTTTCTAAACAGGTCAAAAATGACTCAGAATGCCCCCATACCTGAATCATCTCAAAACTATCATCCTCACTGGTATTTCTACCTCATCAATGCATAAAAAATCAATAAGAACGATTAGACCATTCGTCACACCATTCATCTCATCTTCAATAATAATCTCTCAACTCAGCGACATCAAAAAGAACATTTTTAATTAATTTTCTCTTCAGTCGCGATGAAGAAATCAATAAGTGAACACGCAAAACGGATAAGAAGTTTTGCAAAAAAGCAAGAAGTACCAAAAGCACCACCAAAGGAAGAAAGTGACAAAACTCCAGGAAGAGGAAGATCTTCGATAAATTCAATTCCAATGCCGACTCTTCAAGACGTATATACAACAACTTTAATGAAAGCTGAAGCTGAGCTTGAAGCTAGTGTCAAAAAAGAAGAACCGATAAAGGAAACTAAATTGAACGATGAACTTTGCAATGCTTTCCGATTTGTTGTAAATTATGGAGTATTCGAACCGAATTTTGAGTGGCTTCCCCACGAGGTAACTTCCTTGATATTGAAAATTTTCTCAAACTTGAACTTCTAGTTGATTTTTTGAGACTTTCACTTTCAAAAACTCAAGTTTAAATTTAGTTTTTTTTTCTATTTTTCTATTTTTAAAATTAAACAACATTCGATTAGCTCATTAATGTTTATTTACAATTATTCTAATTTTAGCTGCTCATTCACATTTTTCAATATTTAAACACGCGCGACTTGTTAGAAGCTGGTCAAGTCTGTCGACAATGGATGGAAGCGACACAATATTTCAGATTATGCCGCAAAATTCTTCTCCATTTTCAAATTTTTAAATATTCTGACACGGCATATCCAATAAATCGCTTCCTCAGCTGCTCACGATTTTTCCCAAACATTAAATTTTCAATTGTGAAATTTTCGCCGAAAAACGATGCCTTTTGGGAGCTTTATGGTGAAATGGTTGAACAATTGACATTCAATTCGTGTTTAATTAATAAACCGGAATTTTTGAGAATTATTCGACTGTGTCCTGGTTTGACAATGTTGAGTATAACAAGGTGAGTCAAATGACATGATGAGCAATAATAAATTGAATTTTCTGATGTGTGATGGAATGAGAATGGGTTGTCAATTGAATATTTTGATCGTTAGTGATTATGGATGAGTGAGGCAAAATGTGTGGTTTATCAATTATATCTGAATTCATGAAATGGGAAGTTTATTAAATATGTGACTGGAAAATTTGTGATTATTAATTTATAAATTTATGGAAGTTAAGAAGTGGTGGATCTCAAACTTTTAAGCAGACGACCCTGCCTTAGTAACACTGGTGTAACCACAAAATTTTTTTAAGGGTCCAAAATTGCTTTTGTGATCTTATACTCACTTATTTTATCTTATCATTTTCCAGAAAAGTTTTTCTTGTAATTTTTTTTTTGAGGGGTAGGGTCTGAACCCCATCAGATTCCCCCTTGTTGTGCCCATCCTTAATTAGGCTGACATCTGCTTGGTTTTTCAGAGGACTGTCCTCTATTTCCATAATTTTGTCGCTTTACACTAGATAAGATGGACTTAAGCTTTTTTGTTAAAAATATGGAATATAGTGGATCATAGTTAAAGTCAAACTACAGTATAGGTTAAAAAAGCATATGTATGGGGTCAATCGCAAATAACGGGGGGGGGGGGGGTCATAAACTCTATGATGCTTAATACAAATATAATTTTTTGACAGAGGAGGGGGCCTAAAAATAATTTTTTAATAGCATCATTCGTGAACGATCCACAGAGTAATTCAGTATATTAATGTACATTTAGTACCTAAATTAACCTCCATATTGTAAATTTGATCAAAATTCCTACAAAATTTCAATCAAACCATCAACATCCACAGGCCAAACATATTAATATCTAATTTCCATTTCAGATGCGACGATTTATACAAAACATGGTCTGTTGTAAAGAAAACAAATCATGTCAAAGAGAAACTTCCTGAAATGAAATGGTTGAAAATTCACGAAACATCATTATTAATTAAAGATATTTTCAATTTTATGGTTGCAAGCATGCCGAACCTCACAGCATTGACTATCGCAAATTGCTTTGGTAATTCAAAACCAATGGACAGAGCCGAGATACTGAATGCAATCATCGTTTTCCTCTCTAAACGATCGGAACATATAAAAGTTTTAAATTTTGTCTATACCCAAACGGATGATTTGTTTTTGGAGAAATTGGCTGAAATCAAAGGCCTTAGGTTAGATGAACTGCGTTTGACATTTAATGGCATCGTTACAACACTTGGCAAATGTGGAATATTAATGTTGATACGTAATCAAAAATACTTGAAGATATTGGATCTCACCGACAGCAAGAGTCTATCAAATTTATGTCTGATGGAGATCTGCAAACATATAAGTCAATTAAAGAAACTCATCCTCAATAAATGTTGGCTTATAAATGACGTCGGTCTTCGTGAAGTTCATCGTTTGTTACATTTGGAAGTACTTGACATCACAAGTTGTGACCGAGTCACAGATTTGGGATTACTTGAGGGTCTCATACCGCAAGGAAAGAAATTTTTTAGATTAAAAGAGCTTTATTTAGGATTATTGCCATACATGAGTATATTGGCTGTATATCGCCTTAGTCAGCAATATGACGAGCTTCAAGTATTAGACTTATCAGGCAGTTCAAATTCAATTACAGACGAGACACTTCAAATGATATTTCGTTATCAACTCAAATTGAAACACCTTAATCTCGATTGCTGTGCAAAAATAACAGACACCGGAATGACGGGCTTGTCGGATCACGATGAGCTTGGCAATTGTCAGAATTATGTACCGTATACGATAAATAATCTAAAGGATTTACAGTATCTAAATATCACCGGATGTTATCAAATATCTGACAAATCCCTGCTCAAATCATTTGATCTGCCTGAATTAAAGGAAATCAACATGTCCCGCTGTCACAATTGTACAGAAATTGGCATAAAAGCTCTGTGTAAAAAATGTCCATTGTTGGAAGTTATCGATTTGTCAGAATGTTTTCACGTCAAGGATAGTACTGTGGAAATTGTGACTAAAAATCTCATTCGGTTAGAGACATTAAAGCTCAACGGATGTGAGCAAATAACAGATGGAATTTTAGATGATATTGCAGACAACTGCAAATATTTAAAGGTTTGATTTGTTCAATTCATACTGTATTCAGGATGATGAAGCTGACCTGTTTTGACCTAATTTTGTGGGATTGAATTTTTAATCGTTTTGACAATTTCAAGTTATGACCAGGAGCGTATCCATGCTAGCAACCTTTCTCGGCTAGTATTGGTTTTCAAAAACAGGGGGTGGGGGAAGTTGATACCAAAACACCCCCTCCCCTTCATCTTTCGACTGAATACGCCCCTGTAAATGGTAGCATAATTGAAAATATTCAAAAATATTCCAGTTTTTAGTCAAAACTAGTCTAAACACCTGCTTGGTTAAGACTTTTATCTATAATTTTGGAAAATATCCTTTTCTTGACCCAAAAATGTCAAAAATTAGGTACTTTCTGCCTAAAATTAGCTTAATTTGATTTAATTTAAGGAATTTCTTCTATTTTTTTTTATAAAAAGTCGTAAACTAATTTAAAGGCTGTCCATCTGCTCATATTTTTGGGTGGGTTGTTCCAATTTTTCAACCACAAAAACCCATCAAAAGTTGATGGTCAGCCTATTTATCAATCCAAATGTAAAATGCGCTTAGCTCATCAATATAACTATAATTCATTCATACTTATATTTCTGTCATTTTTACAAGCTATTGACTCTTGTCCTCTCTCTATTTTTCAGAGCTTATACATTCGTCGATGTCCAAAAATTCAAACAAATCCATTCGAGATCCTCAAAAATGTTCGTTACATTCATAATCAATAAAATCACCACTGATGTCACAAATCATTGATGTTCGAGAAATAGCCTATGATTTGTGGTGAATGAAAAATATTTAATTAGTTAGATGTAAATTTTTGATGCTCAGTCATAAAAGTTTTCTGAATCATATGATGTAATTAAAATTCAATTATTTATTCATTTATTTTAGAGTGGAATTGAAATCCAATTAAAATGTAAATAAACTAGACTATGAAAAATAAATTTAATTAAAAACGGTGATTGATTTAATGATATTAAACATATGTATTTGTGGATTATGTGGTTAATTATGGTATTATTGCACTGATATAAAAGACCTGCAATAAATAACATTTCGGATGCAAATTTTAATCCAATTTGCAATTAATTTTTTATTTGAGTTGAATGTAAAACGATTTTTAGAGTTCAAGTTTCAATTGCCATTCAGATAATCGATTAACATTAATTTTTTTTCGAGAGTCAATTGAATTGACTCATTAAATCAGGATATGATTGAAATTGGGACATTCATTGAGAGTAATTGGAATTATTAACTTCCACGCATTGCGTGCAAGTTATTGTATTCACTTTTTTTGAGATTTTCACTAATTTTGATTTTTTGAGTCAACGGAAGCATGAATCTTTACGTTTTTGGTCTCATATGACAGGTATTGAAAATATCTATTACATGAGGTATGTTTGGTTCCAGTCAGTTCCGTTGCGTTGGAACTAGACGCAAAAAACCGTTAAAAACCAAAAATTTGTATGGAAAATTTTTTATGCGGTGACTTTTATACAGTTTCTTGTATCTGATTCGATAGACCGTACCTTAAAACCATTTTGTGCTAAATAATATCCGAACTTTATGTCCATTTAGTGACCGAAAAATGCAAAAAACATGATTTTTTATGACAGTTGCGCCATTTTTGATTCCGCACTGGAATTAACATTTCAAGCCTTGAAATAGGCATAAAATGAAAGATCAAATCAGGATCTACATTTAATATCCGCTATGTTGGTACTTTAGAAGCTCCTGTAAAAAGTTACAGCATGAAAAAGATTGTTATAAAAATTATAACACTTTTGTTTACGTTACGTAAAATCCTTACATTACGTAAAATTACGTAACGTGAATTTCACTTAAAAATATTTGAATGGACATAGAGGCTGTAGATCATTACTGGATCTCGTTTTACTGGACATAGAGGCTGTAGATCATTACTGGATCTCGTTTTACTGGACATAGAAGCTGTAGATCATTACTGGATCTCGTTTTACTGGACATAGAGGCTGTAGATGTTTATTGGGTCTTGTTTAATTGGACATAGAGGCTGTAGATCATTACTGGATCTCGTTTTACTGGACATAGAGGCTGTAGATCATTACTGGATCTCGTTTTACTGGACATAGAAGCTGTAGATCATTACTGGATCTCGTTTTATTGGACATAGAGGCTGTAGATGATCACTGGATCTTATTTAATTGGACATAGAGGCTGTAGATGTTTACTGGATCTCGTTTTACTGGACTTAGAAGCTGTAGATCATTACTGGATCTCGTTTTACTGGACATAGAGGCTGTAGATGTTTATTGGGTCTTGTTTAATTGGACATAGAGGCTGTAGATCATTACTGGATCTCGTTTTACTGGACATAGAGGCTGTAGATCATTACTGGATCTCGTTTTACTGGACATAGAAGCTGTAGATCATTACTGGATCTCGTTTTATTGGACATAGAGGCTGTAGATGATCACTGGATCTTATTTAATTGGACATAGAGGCTGTAGATGTTTACTGGATCATATTTTTACTGGACATAGAGGCTGAAGATGTTTACTGGATCTTGTTTAATTGGACATAGAGGCTGTAGATGTTTACTGGATCTTGTTTAATTGGACATAGAGGCTGTAGATCATTACTGGATCTCGTTTTACTGGACATAGAGGCTGTAGATGTTTACTGGATCATATGTTATTGGACATAGAGGCTGTAGATCATTACTGGATCTTATTTTTATTGGACATAGAGGCTGTAGATCATTACTGGATCTTATTATTATTATTATTACCACGTTTTTCTTAACTTGCTTTCTTGTCTGTTTGTTTGTCTTGGGTAAATTTTGCAATCGATTTTTCGACCACTTCTACTGCTCTAATCGAGCTAAATTTTTTTATACATATGTATTCTCGATGACAATACAATATTTTAGCATTTTGGAATCACAAAAATGCTTAATTATAGTATAATTTAATTTATGAATTTTTATATGAGAAAATAATCCAATATCAATGATGTCATTTTCTCATGGACATTCTTTAAGAACATTTCATTTTTCCGAAATGTCATGGGTTCAAATCTCACCAATGACAAAAAACTTTTTTGATTCTTTTTTACACTTTTTTGATGCTTTACGATGTTTCATGATTTATTTATGCATAATTAAATTTTTCTAAGTCATAAAACATCAAAAAAGTACAAAAAAGAGTGAATTTTGTTTTTTGTATGAAATGTCGATATACTTCACAAGAGCAATAATCTTAGTCTATACATACATATATGTACATTTGCCATACTTTCATCCAAATTTATGGTTTGTTGTTCGTAGTGACATGTAAATAAATGCAAGTACTGTGACTCGATAGATAGGTGGATTTTATTAGTAATTGAGTTTTGGTGAATGGAACAGTGTTTTTATATGCAAATTTTTTTTGTTAGGATTTTGCATTTTAGAAGTTTATGTGAAGGGATGGAGAAAGTCGTGTCACGTTAACAATTATATGGTATGTCAATGACGAGTATCATGAAGAGTTATAAAAATGTATAAAAATCAGTTTATACACGGTTTTATGGGGCTTATATAAACATTTAAAGTTACATAGCATGTAATAATAAACCGTGTACAAAATTGAATAAGTGAGATTATTAAACGTCTGATAAATTGATAATATATTGACATTACTACGTTTGAGTAATGGTCGGGCGCAGCTCGAACATAACATTAGAAGACTGTAGATATGTGAGAAAGTGTTGGTGATTTGAGTAATAATAATTCGAGCGGAGCTCGAATTAGAAATTCGAACGTAGTTCGAACTAAGTTGAGCGTAGCTCACAAATTTTTGCGTCCTGAACGTAGCGTAGCGAGTGAAGGCGTGAAAATTTTCCAAAGCCGTTAGAAAACTGCAGATATGTGAGAAAGTGTTGGTGATTTGAGTAATAATAATTCGAGCGGAGCTCGAATATAAAAGTTCGAACGTAGTTCGAACTAAGTTGAGCGTAGCTCACAAATTTTTACGTCCTGAACGTAGCGTAGCGAGTGAAGGCGTGAAAATTTTCCAAAGCCGTTAGAAAACTGCAGATATGTGAGAAAGTGTTGGTGGTTTGAGTAATAATAATTCGAGCGGAGCTCGAATATAAAAGTTCGAACGTAGTTCGAACTAAGTTGAGCGTAGCTCACAAATTTTTACGTCCTGAACGTAGCGTAGCGAGTGAAGGCGTGAAAATTTTCCAAAGCCGTTAGAAAACTGCAGATATGTGAGAAAGTGTTGGTGATTTGAGTAATAATAATTCGAGCGGAGCTCGAATATAAAAGTTCGAACGTAGTTCGAACTAAGTTGAGCGTAGCTCACAAATTTTTACGTCCTGAACGTAGCGTAGCGAGTGAAGGCGTGAAAATTTTCCAAAGCCGTTAGAAAACTGCAGATATGTGAGAAAGTGTTGGTGATTTGAGTAATAATAATTCGAGCGGAGCTCGAATATAAAAGTTCGAACGTAGTTCGAACTAAGTTGAGCGTAGCTCACAAATTTTTACGTCCTGAACGTAGCGTAGCGAGTGAAGGCGTGAAAATTTTCCAAAGCCGTTAGAAAACTGCAGATATGTGAGAAAGTGTTGGTGATTCGAATAAAAAGTTCGAACGTAGTTCGAACTAAGTTGAGCGTAGCTCACAAATTTTTACGTCCTGATCTTCTGTTAGAAAACTGCAGATATGTGAGAAAGTGTTGGTGATTTGAGTAATAATAATTCGAGCGGAGCTCGAATATAAAAGTTCGAACGTAGTTCGAACTAAGTTGAGCGTAGCTCACAAATTTTTACGTCCTGAACGTAGCGTAGCGAGTGAAGGCGTGAAAATTTTCCAAAGCCGTTAGAAAACTGCAGATATGTGAGAAAGTGTTGGTGGTTTGAGTAATAATAATTCGAGCGGAGCTCGAATATAAAAGTTCGAACGTAGTTCGAACTAAGTTGAGCGTAGCTCACAAATTTTTACGTCCTGAACGTAGCGTAGCGAGTGAAGGCGTGAAAATTTTCCAAAGCCGTTAGAAAACTGCAGATATGTGAGAAAGTGTTGGTGATTTGAGTAATAATAATTCGAGCGGAGCTCGAATATAAAAGTTCGAACGTAGTTCGAACTAAGTTGAGCGTAGCTCACAAATTTTTACGTCCTGAACGTAGCGTAGCGAGTGAAGGCGTGAAAATTTTCCAAAGCCGTTAGAAAACTGCAGATATGTGAGAAAGTGTTGGTGATTCGAATAAAAAGTTCGAACGTAGTTCGAACTAAGTTGAGCGTAGCTCACAAATTTTTACGTCCTGATCTGCTGTTAGAAAACTGCAGATATGTGAGAAAGTGTTGGTGATTTGAGTAATAATAATTCGAGCGGAGCTCGAATATAAAAGTTCGAACGTAGTTCGAACTAAGTTGAGCGTAGCTCACAAATTTTTACGTCCTGAACGTAGCGTAGCGAGTGAAGGCGTGAAAATTTTCCAAAGCCGTTAGAAAACTGCAGATATGTGAGAAAGTGTTGGTGATTTGAGTAATAATAATTCGAGCGGAGCTCGAATATAAAAGTTCGAACGTAGTTCGAACTAAGTTGAGCGTAACTCACAAATTTTTACGTCCTGAACGTAGCGTAGCGAGTGAAGGCGTGAAAATTTTCCAAAGTTGTTAGAAGATATGTAAGAAAATTTTGAGTTAATTCCTGCGACTTATAAACAGTCGGACGAGCGGAGCGAGATTCGACAACCCCTGTGATCTATAAACAGTCGAACGAGCGTAGCGAGATTCGACAACCCCTGTGATCTATAAACAGTCGAACGAGCGTAGCGAGATTCGACAACCCCTGTGATCTATAAACAGTCGAACGAGCGTAGCGAGATTCGACAACCCCTGTGATCTATAAACAGTCGAACGAGCGGAGCGAGATTCGACAACCCCTGTGATCTATAAACAGTCGAACGAGCGTAGCGAGATTCGACAACCCCTGTGATCTATAAACAGTCGAACGAGCGGAGCGAGATTCGACAACCCCTGTGATCTTAAAACAGTCGGACGAACGAAGCGTAGCGAAGTGGAGTCCGACACTACTGTAATCTGTATATTGTCAACTTATGAGCAAGCTAATAAAATATTTGATATCTGGTATAAAAATTGTATTTATGGTATCATCATGGTAGAAAATAAATACGCTATAAAAAAATACTTTTTTTTTAAAAAAAAACTACGTTTTCCCATAGAATACTGTATAAAAATTCATTTTTTCCGTGGACTAAAAAGAAGAAAATAACTTTTATTTTGTATTTGTCAGAAATTAATTTTAATTTTCAGATTTTATTTTTAAAATTTTATCCTATTGTCAACAACGTCTATTAATTGCGAATAAGTACACCTCGAACTTATCGTATAGTTCTATAACTAAAAACGTGGGCGCATCTTATGAGAAGTTATAATTTTAATGGGAAAAACTAAGCGATATACCTCACTCAATTAACAACTTACTATTCAATTAGAAATCTTCTTTTCACATTTGCTGGATTCAATTCTTGAATCACTTCTCAGCGTAGCTCGCCTTGGGATCGATATTAACCGGCGAGCGTAGCTCGCCTTTGGATCGATATCAACCGGCGAGCGTAGCTCGCCTTTGGATAGGTAATTGCCGTTGGCGAGCGTAGCTCGCCACGTGGAAGTTTGTGGTGTGATCTATACATCGTGTTTTTATGAATGAATATTTTTCATAATTTCATTGGACTTTTTGATATTTTATTACCCTTTTGTGGTTCGTTTTAACTGAATTCTTTAAAAAAAATAAATTATTTATCACAACTCATTCACAACTCACAGAAACATTGTCGCACAATTTAAGAGTAAGGCTGAATAAAATAATTTCATAATTTCATCATTCACAACTGACTTCTTTTTAAAATGGAGTTTTTGAAATCCTTTTCCGGAGCGTATCCAGATTTTTTATTTTTGGGGGGAGGGGGGTTGGTTTTCGAGTTTTTCGGATATCTTTTCGTCAGGACCTTTTTTATATCTTTTCAAAGCATGACCGTATGGTTTTTCCAAAAATAGGGGGAGGGGGTTTAACTCCCAAAACCCTCCTCTGGATATGTAACAATTCTTCTAGAAAAATTGTTTGTAACCCTCCAAGGGTGAAGCCAGGGAGGGGTATGAGGGGACCAGATCCTCTCTAGAGATTCAAATTTGTATGGGAATTTATTGGACCCATACTTTTAAAGGTAATATGAAAATTTAACGATATTGATAATTCGAAAGTATCTTGATTTCAGACCACCCATGAGACCATCCGACAAAAAGTTAATGACATTTCTGCTTTTTTGATTATTTACTGTACACAATGATTTTAAGAATAAATTTACAAAAATCTAAGCTTCTTCAAAATTGGCCAAAAAAATAAATTTTGATTCCGTTAAATTTAAAAACCACAACTACAATAATTTCGATGAAACTTACATTCGATGAGAAACACCAACGCTGTATCGCTGCCAGTTGACTTGATATGAATTTTTGAAATACGTTACACAATTTTTATTAGCTCAACATTTTCTCCCAAAAGAAGCTACAAAGGTAGATACAAAATTAACAGAAAATCAATCATCAATATTTCCCTTCAGACCCCCTTACGAGCACATTTATTTCTTTACTTTTTCAATTTTAATTCAACATCATCGATAATTTTTAATAATTGCATATTGGAGAAAATAAATTAACAGTCGTATGGCTACCGTCTTGACATTTAAATTACACCAATAAATACTTATTGTACTAAACTTCAGAAACCTTAATTATGTTCATTTTTCATTACGCATTGTGCTGGAGAATCTAATTGATGAACATGTAGTTAAGCAAAAAGGTGTCAATTGTTTGTTTATTTGTGAATTTTTGGTTGCTACTTGGTCAAATAATTTGATTATTTAATAAAAAATAATTTTGTATGTCAACGAAAGGCAATTAAATGGAACTTGACTTTTTTCTGCGTTGGATAGTAAAGCAGCAAGTCATCATCATCATCATCAATAACAGCAACAACTACTGCACGCAATTATCGTTTACATCATACCTTGAATAAAAATAATTTCTTTCATTTTTTTCTTCTGATGAGTTTCCGATCTTTTTTATTCATCTTTTTTCGTATGAGATAAATGTGACTGGTTAATATACTGCGATACTAAAGAGCTTTTTTACCTCATCATGCAGAGGCATATGAGACTTCGATTGTAAATTATAGGCTAGTGTTATGCGATGCTTCAATAACGTGAAGATAAACGTACATTGTATGAAGATTACTCTACTGATTCGGTATGAGAATCACGATGATGATGATATGCACAGTCGACTATTTTATTCAATGATTCGATACGCATTGTGAGAAAATGTTTCGTTTATTAGCAAAAAGAGTAGCCGTAAGTCCCGTAACTGGTCTCCAAACTATATAACTCTGAAAATAATCGAAAGATAAGGAAAGTGCAATTTTCTATTAGAAAAAAATTAATATAATATCAATCAGCATTCAAGAAATATATAATATTGATTGTCATCAGAAACTGGCATTGATTTTCTTATTCGTTCACTAAATTGATGTTAATGTTTCCTAATTTATTAACAAAGAAATTGCATTTTCACATTCCTAATGCTTCATCCAACAAAAATATTTATATTTATGTAGACAATAAAGCTGTTTCCTTCAATTATATATTTTATTTTATTGTGAGCTCAAAACATTAAGTACTTCAATGGAACAGCCACTCAAGCTACTGACCAAAAATATTTGGTACATCCCCGATATAACGGGGAATTTTTCATAATTTTTGATTTTCATGCTTAATTTGAGAAGCGAAATCTCTTGAAATAATAATAATAATAATCTATGAGAGAAACACTTGAGCATTTTTGGAAACGGCTGTAATGCACGTAAAAACTCAAAGAAATAAATTTCAATTAAAGCTTCAGATCCACACAAAATAATACCATTATGCACCAAAAGGTCACAATGTTTTAATCAATTTACTTACGAAAATGCTAGAGCTACATTCACTAAGTCTTCAAAAGTTCAAAAACCTTTTGAAAGGCCAAAAGTCACACACAAAAAAAATACTTTCATAGAGCAAAAATATTTACTACAAAAATAAACAACGAATGTCTACCGCTCATCAAAACCGCCAAATTAGTATAAAAAATGAAGAGACATAAATTTCCTCAAATTTCACAGAGACGCATTATGTCACTTAACATCACTTAATCTCAAAATTACGCTTTCCACTTAAGTGAAAATTTCTTTTGATGTCACAGACTCATCAGAGCATGACTACTTGATTATTATTATTATTTTATAAAAATCACCATAATGATTGTGTTAGTGTTGCTGAATTATTAAGTATATCAATTTATATTACCAGAACTCAATTTTATTGATTTGACTACAAATGAGACCATTAAATTTGACGGGATTCATGTAAATGTTAAATTTCCATTTTCACTGATGATCACCATGAAATTGTACAAACAAGATGATAGTGGATGCTTAATGGCACTTAACATGATGGAAATGAGACTTGTTAACCTGCTGTTATTTTCTTTAATTTAATTTAACCTATGTTAACAACAAACGAGCCGCTTTAAGATAAATATTTGTCATACTCAGGCAAAAGATGATTGTTTGGCATCAATTGGATGCACTCAACTAACTGATTGTGGAATTAGCGGTAATCAATTAGGATGTGAGTTGTTGGTGTGCAAAAAAATATTTTTTTGTCTGCATTGACGGAATTTATCATTTAAATTTTTCACATTCTCTCTTTTGTACCGACTAATCAACAGCTGAATTTTTTGTTGCATTCTAAAAATCATATGACATTTAACAAAACTGGATCTAATTTGATAAAGATAATTTTATTTTGTCTTATTCAACTTTCGAAATTAGCACAACGTTTTCACAGAAAGAATTTATCTCGAGGATATTTTTATCATGTTGAACTAGTGATTCTCATACTTGACTAAGCACCCCAAAGTATCTCAAACGTGAAGCCCCTTGAAGTATCTATCCTAATCACTAAGACTTCTTTTTGGTCATGAAGAATGGAGAAAAAAAAATTCTCATATTGTGAGACAGATTTCTCAAAAATTGTGGTGAAACACACTACATATAGCAGTGCTACTTAAACCATGCTATTCACTAATGTGTCGCCAAAAACCTTCAGGACTGTCTCGAAAAGTACACATCAATTGTATATTAGATAAGCACGCTGCGGCAAACCGCACTTTTTTCCATCAAGGAGGACACAAACCACTGTCTTGACGCCGTCAGAGCCATCCCACGTCTTTTTGACGATTTGTCGTTATAACGTCGATATAGTCGAAAAATTTGAACATCACTGCTCTAGAGTGTCAAGAAACAGAGATTGAGAACCACTGTATTAAACGGATATCTTAAACAAATTAAATTCCAACATCATCCATAAGAGTTGTCAAAAGATAACATTTCTTGTTTTCAACAAATTTGCTGATTCAGGATGTTTTTTCATGAAAGGTATTTAAATACCTGATATTCTGGGATAGCCATGTTAATTCAATTATTTACAACTTAGTAACAAGTCTGTTTAATGATTCTTCTTATAACTGAAAGAGTTCTTGAGGATGAGCTCCTCATATTGTATTTATCTAAGAATAATTCAATCAATTGTTTATTCTTGATGGATAAATGGCCTTGACTAGCTTCTGACATGATTTTTGAATATTATTTCTAGCAATTTTTTTCGTAGATGTTTAGTTACGATAATCGTCTTTTTTAAATGATGATTCCTGGCAATTTTGCGTGAAATATTAAGGCGCCATGACAGAGCGCCAAAGCGAATCAGTTACGTCTACCTTAATTACTTAAACACTCTTTAATCTTAGTTATTAATTTAATTTCTTTAATTAAGAATGACAAATTAAACGAGGGAAACTTGATCTCGTCTTTACCTAGTCTAGTTGATGACCAAACCCTCTCTTAAAGCCTCTCGAAATTCTTCAAAAATGAGAAGATTTCCAAAATATCTCAAATCTACTCATCATCCAATTAATATAAGCTTCACGATGATTCAAATTAAAATAATAACAAAAAATAAATATTTATGAGAAAGATAAGCAAATGACAAGAAAATTTCAAATGTTCAAAGTGTGTGAAAAGCTACTGTACAATTGTTATTGTCGCGTCATTCTTTAATGAATGCTATGTACAGTGTCACACTAATTAACTCTTTAATTTAAATATCTACAAAAAAAGATTGTACATCCCAAAAAATCCATTGTAATTTTTTCATGATTTAATACGATAGAATATGAGCTTACGATCGTGCTCTTCTTCATTGCCGATGACATAATTTTCTGTAATTTTTTTTTCTTTTCTCACAGACGCAGGTGGGCATCCAGTGATTAAATCTTCAGTCTCATCAAATAAGAAGAGGAATGATCTTCATGTTTTTTTTCTGGTGAAAGTGAGTGCAATTTAGCATTTTTTGAAGGTGCTTATATGAAGATTATAAATACACAAAGTATTTGTTGCTACTTAAAATTGCATATTTTGAGCGTTTCAGTGGAATTGAGAAATGTGAGTGCCGATAAATTTTTTTATAAGTATAAAGCTGAGCACCTGAATTTTACTGCAATTAAAGTGGGACTTGTATCGATGACATTTCTGTCTTTAATAAATTTAGACCTAAAATACAAAAAGCATACTATTACATGTTCAATGAGCACAATGCTGTCCCACTGAGTATGATTATTGTTTGCCAGGTAAGCCTTAAATCAGATAGCTTTCTGAAAAGGGCAAATAAATTAATTTCACGCATAAATTTAATTAATTAATTTTTTTATAGTAATTAAGATATCATCCATAGTCATTCACCTATGAAATATTAAGTAATAACGATTCATATCTACATCAATCTTAATTGTCCTTACACTTCGTAATTTTTAGTTGACTATTATATTTTTATCATGACTTCACTACATATGGCATTACCAGTAGGCTGACCATCTGCATGACTTCTTAAAGGACTTTCCTCTATTTTTGAAATTTATCCTCTGTTCTCTGAAAGGTTAATTTTGTCTCTTTTTTCATAAATTCTTTTATTTCGGTTAAAATTCGATAAAATTGAACTGAAAGCTGCTAAAAGCAAGGCATAGAAACCAGTAGAAAACATAAATAAAAAAGCCATTCGAATCTTGAAATTACTTACCAAATAATATTGTTTTCTCGTTCGGTGATTATTAAGGGATATTTTGGTATTGATTTTTAGTTTCCGTGCTTTGATTCAAAGTTTATTAACCAATTTTATCAACTATTTAAATTATAAAAGCTTTGTTTTTGAAAATTTTATGTTAAAAATAGAGTAAGGGGCGTAGCCAAAAATTTTCCGAGAGGGGTTTATTAAAAATTTTAATGGACGGCAAAATTTAGAAGGTTTTTTAAGCATTTTTCTCAAAAAAACCCCTAGCATATTGAAAAAAATCGTCAAGAAGGGTGTTTTGACACCCAAAACAACCCAGCACCCTGGATACCCCTCTGAATAGAGTGCTTAATTCTAAAATTGTTCTAATGGACATCCTATTTCTTCTCAGAGTACCATTAAAGTAATCTCAACAGGAATTTCACACCAATTATTCTCAAACATACAAAAAATTTCACTCCTCACTTTTGCTTTCATTTGATTCTTTTTGAAAAGTCATGATCATGACGATGAGAAGATAAAAATCAAGAAGAAGTTGTGTGAAACCACAAAATGTTGAAGAGTAGCAAATATTTTTTAGAAAAAAGCACTTCAAAAATCAGTGATAAAAAAAGCATTTAAGAAAATTGCCTCTATCAAAATTTCATTTAAAAATAATAATTCAAAGCAAGACATCAAGCAACATGCTACCCACAACATATAAGAAGCACAACATCAGCCAAACACAAAACTTTTGACTGCATTGTGCGAAAACAGAGCTAAGCAATTCATGAGAGTTTGTCAAAATTTTCTTTTTAAAATTGTTGTCTTCTTTACTTTCGGCAAATGTACAAGCCATAAAGCAAAACAATTATTTTTTATTATTTAAATGAAACTTTTAATGTGAATATTTTTATTATGTAAGCTAATCTTTATTATGTTGGTCATTCATGAATGGAACTATTAAGGCGAATATTGTGAATTAATTTGGATTCTTAATGCAGGTAATTCATGTCGTTATGAAATTATATTTGTATTTCTAGATGGAATTTTTAATTTCAACGTCTGCAACATACTTCAAAAATAAAATAAATTCGTAGCGCTAAAAAATAAATTTGCTCTAAAAGTGCCTTATATTTGAGGTTAACGAACTCTTTTACACCAAACCTGGAAAATAAGTCTAATTTTTCATTTTTTAAGTCACTTAAATCATTAGATTTGTATTATAAGCTTGAAGCTAAGTCAAAAGTTCAATTATACAAGCTGATGTAACTCGATAACTTAATAATAATTTAGTAATGATGATTACACATTACGCAGCTATATTTAAAAAAATTTTTGATGCGTTTTTGATGAGTCTTTATTGAATATCATTAATAACGAATAAAAATTAAGTTAAAAATGATAAATTTTTACTCGAATATTTCTTAAGTATAATTGAATCGAATTAATCACATTATCTGCAAGAGAAATGTTTAATTTACATATGATGAGTTTAAAAAGTAGTTTATTAAAAATTCATCACGTTTGATTTCTGCATCAACAAAAGTCAAAGATAGTTGAATGACCGTTGATTTTTTGGCTCGATTTTGATCACACGATCTCCAAAGATACCATTTTAAAATGCAAAGTGCTGCTAAATTGCATATGGAACAGTGTAGATTTTGATGTAAATTTATTTGCGGAATAGCCAGGAGGGTCTAGTCCTCTCAGATATTTTTAAATATAAAAATTGTTTAAAGTATTTTTGGAGCATTAATTTATAAATCTATTATTTATAAATAATATAAAGAAAAAAAATAAAAACTAAAATTACCAATAAAAAATTTAAAAATTGAAAAATAAAACTTATTTATAATTTTAAAAAACTGAAATAAAATAAATTTTTTAAAATCAAATTCCCTTGCGGTCATTCTGTCATTTCAACATGATCTCTCTCTTAATTTTGCAAATAAATTTAAAATATTTGGCAATACTTTGATTGTTATCCAAGTCAATTGGATTATTGCAATCTCATCAAAACTAAATAAATTTTTGACACAACTAAAAAAATCGTGAATTTGTTACTCTCCTTGAACTTTGATCCATTCACTCGCAAATTTACAATTATAAGTCATGAGAAATCCACCCATAAAATTAAAGTAAAAATAAAATTAAAAAATGATTTTTATTAAACTTGATAGTTCAAAATCTCATTATATCATTTTAATAATATGAGCTTCTTAGGAGGTATGTAAAATGATGGTTATTAGTAATTTTAAGAGAAATTTTATTGGTTAATTAGAATGATTACTTAATGGAGGTAAGTATGATTATTAGATATTTAAGTGGTTATTTGTATTCAAATATGGAATCAAATTTGACGATTATGATTACGTTTTGATTGACAAAACCCCCTGGCTACCCTCCTGATTAGTATTTTGGGCTTATATATTTCGCAAATTGTATCGTCAATTTCAAGCTCAATTTACATTAAGCAATCAACAAAATTAACAATTTAATTTGCAAACCATGTCAATCACCTGCAGTCATTTGTAATTAACAACTCAAACTCAAACAAATTAGCTCCCTGAAAGCAATCAAACAAAAAAAAATTTCACAAAACTGTCATACATTAAAAATAAATCAAAACTGAACATTAACACATTTTTATTTAATGAATGGTTGTGAAAAAAATATAAACAATATTAATAACCTGCTATTTCAATATATTTATCAAGCACTGTCATTACAAAATAAATAGTTTTTTAAAATTCCAAAAAATCACCGGCATGCTTAGAAAACATACAAAAAATCCCGCAAATCGTCATTAAAGATCACCAGAAAAAAATATTTGAAAACATGTCCAAGGTAATTTATTTCAATTGAAATCAAACTGATTATTATCGATGATCATAAAGTAAATTCACAACATAGGGATCGTACATAATTGATGTCAATCAAAAGATTTAATTTTTAGACCCTCTACGTCCTTGGTATAAAATGATTTTGCAAAGAAAACGTCATACATGAATGACCCCATACAACAAACGAGTCTCAAGAAAAAGATCAAAATCAACGCCGCCGCTTAGACGACTCTTCATTTTCTATTGTTACAATGACATCATCCATTGAAAAGTTTCTTTCATTCTGCTTACTGGAGATCTGCACCGCATAAAAAAATATAAAGTAACAACTAAAACGTACTTCACGTACAGAGAAGATTTAAAGTATGCGAACGAAGTCAGCATTACCAAATAAGATAAGGGGATTAATGTGTAGATACCGAGTGGTTGGTGCATAAGGCGCAGTTTTTTGGAAGGAGATTTTGTAGCATTTAACTTTTAATGTAAAGCTTAGTAGACTGGATATAAGCTGATTTCTCGGGTATACCCTTGATATATTGAATATAATTCGTGGGGTTTCTCGGATATCTTGGGTTTCTGGACCACGGGGTTTCTGGGGAGCGGTCTTTTGGGGGCACGTGCCCCCTATCCGAAAATCAAAAGTTCATACAAATAAAAATTTTATTGAAAAAAGTACTTAATAAAAAGTTAATTCATAACTTCATACTTAATTCATAATAACTATTATTTAAGATAATCAATGGAAAAATAAATTATTTTTAGAGAAAAAAAATTGTGCCCCCCACCCTCATGAAATGTTCTGGCTGCGGCCTTTCAGTCACATCAATCACCCAAAACAACAGCAATTTCACTCTACCTTCTATAAAATTTAGTTTAAAAATCTCTTATTTTGTTTGTTCGTACGGAAAAAGAAAAGATAAAAAAAATTAAAAATTCACTTGGCCATACAACAAAAAGTAAAACATTTGCAACATTGACTCTACTTACATTTGAACAATATAGAGGCATAGCAATTAAATGAAGTGTATTCAGAAGAGAAGTTAAAGAGTTGACAGAAATGTTTCATTATGCATTAATTTGTCTTTGAGCGCTTTAAGTGAACCCGAACAGAATAATTTGTCATGTTTAAGTCACGAGGCACTAACATCGAGATTTTAGATATTAGATGTTGGAGAAAAAAATATGTTTTTTTGAGTCGTTTGAAGAAAAACTTTTTGTCAAGCTTTTAAAAATATTAAAAAGGAACAGAACCGCAGTGCTTTTAGCATCGCAACTCTTTAAGAAAACATAGCTAATAAAAGGGTTTTTTGGTCAATGGGGTAATTAATTTCCAACCCCCTGGTTTTGACCTTTTTTAAGCCCAACAATACTAGCTATGGTCCTAAAATGTATAAAAATTTGAAGTCATCAGTCATCCCATCAGTTTTTGTTTAATTCATCGAATATCAAATCATTTCCATAAAGTCATCAACAAAGTTACATGTGACTTCAAAAGCTACCTTCCCTCCGGGTCAAAAGTCATTATGCGTGAGCTGCAATTGTCTTTTCACCTATTTTCTTTGTTTATGTAATTTCACGCATTAATCAAACTTTATATAAAATATCATTTTGACGATGCGAAATAAGAATATGGTATTGTGCCTCATGTGGTAAGTAGTTCAAATAAAGAAAGAAGAAATGAAAAAATGAGAAAGAAGAGAAACAAAAATTTACTTTTCTGCTGTTTTTATGATTTTACTGGAATTTACATAATAGTTCATTGATATTTTTTTTTATTTTTGAAAAACCTATCCATTTATTTTAGCATTTCTCGAATTATTTATTACTATGAGATTATTATTACCGTTTCCGTAAATACAACTTTTTTTCAAAGCGGAGAAGAAGGCGGCAATTTCTGTTAAATTGTTATGAAGTGCTGTTATGAGAAAATAAAATAATAAAATCAAAATTGCGATAAACTTAAATTATTATTCAGCATCGCTAGTCAATGAACATCTTCAATTAAAAATATGACAACCCGATTCGAGCCATTGAAAAATTGGATATTTTTATGTAAGAATCCTATTTTTAATAACGCGGGATATCGAAGATGAAGTTTATTGCACAAGGGTTAGAAAACAATATTATTATGCAGATATCAGGAGCGTATGCAGAGTCTGGACTCCATCGGACACCCCTGCTCCTAGAAAAAAATTTTTGTAAATAAAATGAAATCTAAACCTGAAATTTGGATAAGAATTAAGTCATGCAAATTAAACAACTTCTGAAAATACCAGATAGCTCTAAAACTGGTCATTATGACAGACTTAATGGAAATGACTTTAGGCAAAATCATTACAAGATGCTCAAGATGATGTGTACGTCTCTCATCATTCCAATATTTTTTAAAACAATTTCTTTGCTGCTATTCAGTATAGAATTGCATATAATTAACTGATCATCATTTTTATCATTGACATATTAAGCAGAATTGATTGAGTTTAAGTTGTAAATTTAGCTTGAGGATTTGAATGATCAATGTCTTCTTTTTAAAAAGACTTTAAAATTAATTATTAGTAATTTTTTCATAAAGGTTATATTCACAGGTTGTTCGATGAAATGCTAACCTTGTTCTCACATTGTGTGCCACGGGACAAGAGCTTTAGGGGTAGGACATAAAATTTTCTAGTTTTAAAAAAAATATTAATTTTTGTTAAATTAAAAATTCTTTAAAAATTTCATATTTCGCCAGACATTTTTAAGTTAACTAAAACTGATGTTCTGAAAAACCTTTTTCTCCTAAATTGTACCAGCAAACCATCAAAATGGCAGCTAAAGTGCAGTGTACATGATTGAAAACTGGTGTTATTGTGGATTCTATAATTTTTATTTCTAAAATTGTTACATCAAAAAATCTATAGTTAGATCCTGCACTAACCCAGAGCAACCGGCCGCAGAAGTGTACCCAAATAAGATGGTAGATTCTTGTATTTTTATTAAAAAAAATCAAAAACCTTGTGAAGCCAAATTTTTAATATGAGCTTTGGACTTCCAAAGGGGGCATGAACCTACAAGAACCCCCTCTGGTTACTCCCCTGAATCAATATATATGAAGCATTGTTAACAAATCATCAAATTTTATTTCATCTTCACAAAAGCGTAAATGAGCTCAAAACGTCGATGATCACCTTAAAAAACTTTAAACAATTTTCTTTACAAAAAATTCAAACAAAACAGAAGTTTAAGAGATATTATTGTTAAAACCAAACAAAAACTGATTATTGTGAAAATATTGATCTCAAAACACACAATAAAAGATTCAATCAGACCATATATTTTGCAACATTTGTGCCAAAAAGACGATTTGAGTGAAAAGAAAGGTATTTGAGAGTCATTAATGCTCATTAGTAATTAGATGATTACATCTAAGCTATCGATCAAAATTTTATCGCTGATTTCTCACGATCATAATGTAGAGTAATCCGAAATTAAGTCATGCTTCTTAAATATTTAAGAGTGTAAGTCCTTGATTGTTAATATTTGAATGCAATTCATGCTGATTATTGCAAATCATTCAGCATGAGAAGTTCATTAAGCGAGGTTGATCTATTGTGCGCTACCAGCACACTCGAAAGCTTTTGATTCATGCATTTTCGTGAAGAAACAATAAATTTTAATCCAGTTTCTTTGCAGGCATCCATAAACATTTCATCATCGACAAATGCATGCAGTCAACACTCAAAAAAAGAGCAAATTAATTGCCTTCACACTTGATGAATTTCATAAGATTTCTCGATATTCTTTTTTTTTTTTGTTTTACGGTTCAGCAGAAACATGCACAAATGGAACGATCAAAAAATTTATTTCATTTATAAATGAAGAAAAAGATTTGACATGCGAATCATAATGAAGAAAATGTATTTGATGCTGGAATATTGTGTAATTTATACAGAAATTATCAAGTTTTTGGGTCTTAAGATAATTTTCTTCGTAGGCACGTTGGGCGAAAAAGTGAAAAGTTTGGCAAAAATTCAGCTTATGGGCTTATGTTGTAGACACTAGGTCATAGTCTATGGGAAAAATAAAATTTTACCCCAAAAGTGTACAGTGCGCGAGGTGGGGGGGAAAAGTGTTTTTCACGTAGTTGACATTTTCAAAAAAATCTTGTGCTTTTCCAGCTCAACCGATTTTTTTCAAATCTTTTTTATTTGATAGATAATAGTAAGAGCTTTCATAAAAATATACACATGATATACTTTTGATGCACTATGGTTACGTTAAGTGAGAAAAAGTTCTAAAAAACTAGGTTTTTTGACATTTTTCATCCTCATGTCCATGTAATGCACTACGAATTTTTGTAAGCTACTGTTTATTATAGATCCTGATTATACCTACAAACATTATATACATTATGTACTGATATTATGTAGTTTAAGTGGTGAAAATTGACTTTGAAGTCAAAAATTTCCAATTTTTAGCACATTTTTTCTCTTAAATGATGGATTCGACTCACTATACTTAGACGGCTCCCAAATTTTATTTCCTGTGTTTATACATTTTGGTATGAGCTATCGATTAGTGTAATAAAAATAAATAAAAGTATGCCGGGAACTTATCCAAAAATGGACCTGAAGGTGGTCTAGTGGGGGTACCTCAAAATTCAAAAATTTATAGCGCTTCCTAATCTTAATGAAAAAAGATGAAATTTTCAGGGAATATTTAAATACAAATGTACTTAACACCCATATCATTAAAATTTGATGCACGATGCAACTTTGTCAAAATTTTTAAAAAATTGAAATTTTGGTGTTATGGAAAGGTTAATCGCTTACTAGACATACTGTAACTAGCTTAAATCATCATTTTGCATTAAACTGTTCATAGTCTGTCAAAAAACCTTTCCAACGATATATAATAAGCTATACTTGGATAAAATATCTCTTAAATAGAGCGAAAAAACCGAAAAACTATTCAAAATTTTGCGATTCTGAAGATCTATACATTACAAATTTGCTCATAACTATTGCAAATCTCAAGTATATGTAACAAATTTAGTCTTATTAGAAAGCTTAGAGTAGAGATAACTTACAAATATAAAAGTTTGAGTTCGAAAGTTCCTTAGTGTACAGTTACGCTAAGTACAAAATGTCATTTTTTGACTGCCCCTATAAGAAGCAACAAACATTAAATTTCTATTTTTTGAAGTTTTTTCCATAGACCTATGCTAGAGCTAAATGATAAAAGTCAGAAAAGTTCTTTTTCGTCATTTATTGCAGCAAATGAGTAGGTGACATGTTCCTAAATTTTTCGAAAAATTGCTATTTTCAAGATTTTTCCATTAACCCATTTGCTGCAATAAATGACGAAAAAGAACTTTTCTGACTTTTATCATTTAGCTCTAGCATAGGTCTATGGAAAAAACTTCAAAAAATAGAAATTTAATGTTTGTTGCTTCTTATAGGGGCAGTCAAAAAATGACATTTTGGACTTAGCCTAGCTATGCACTAAGGAACTTTTGAACTCAAATTTTTATATTTGTAAGTTGTTACTACTCTAAGCTTTCCAACAAGACTAAATTTGTTACATATACTAAAGATTTGCAATAGTTATGAGCAAATTTGTAATGCATAGATCTTCAGAATCGCAAAATTTTGAATAGTTTTTCGGTTTTTCGCTCTATTTAAGAGATATTTTATCCAAGTATAGCTTATTATATATCGTTGAAAAGGTTTTTTGACAGACTATGAACAGTTTAATGCAAAATGATGATTTAAGCTAGTTACAGTATGTCTAGTAAGCGATTAACCTTTCCATAACACCAAAATTTCAATATTTCAAATTTTTGACAAAGTTGCATCGTGCATCAAATTTTAATGATATGGATGTTAAAAACATTTGTATTTAAATATTCCCTGAAAATTTCATCTTTTTTCATTAAGATTAGGAAGCGCTACAAATTTTTGAATTTTGAGGTACCCCCACTAGACCACCTTCAGGTCCATTTTTGGATAAGTTCCCGGCATACTTTTATTTGTTTTTATTACACTAATCGATAGCTCATACCAAAATGTATAAACACAGGAAATAAAATTTGGGAGCCGTCTAAGTATAGTGAGTCGAATCCATCATTTAAGAGAAAAAATGTGCTAAAAATTGGAAATTTTTGACTTCAAAGTCAATTTTCACCACTTAAACTACATAATATCAGTACATAATGTATATAATGTTTGTAGGTATAATCAGGATCTATAATAAACAGTAGCTTACAAAAATTCGTAGTGCATTACATGGACATGAGGATGAAAAAATGTCAAAAAACCTAGTTTTTTAGAACTTTTTCTCACTTAACGTAACCATAGTGCATCAAAAGTATATCATGTGTATATTTTTATGAAAGCTCTTACTATTATCTATCAAATAAAAAAGATTTGAAAAAAATCGGTTGAGCTGGTGAAGCACAAGATTTTTTTGAAAATGTCAACTACGTGAAAAACACTTTTCCCCCCCACCTCGCGCACTGTACACTTTTGGGGTAAAATTTTATTTTTCCCATAGACTATGACCTAGTGTCTACAACATAAGCCCATAAGCTGAATTTTTGCCAAACTTTTCACTTTTTCGCCCAACGTGGTAGGTTTCATACTTTTTTGGGTTACTGGATCTTAATAGCAAAATGTGAATTTATTGAAAAAATTGTAGTTGCTTTTTGTATAGATATTATTATTATTATTATTATTGTTTTATTTACTAAATAATTGTACATGTAGTTTATAACAATCATATCATAATTGATAATTCTCAATGATTCAATGAATCCTTAAAGAAAGAAGATTTAACGTATTTTAATTATTCGAAAACATGAAAATATAACGGAAGTTCAAAATTCAAATAAAAGTTCAATTTGTAAGCAAAGTGGTGAATATTTGAAAATGTGAAATTATTACTTTCGTTGGATGGAGACAATATTGAAGCTTAAAATGCGAAGATTAGACGTAATTACAGCTCGAACTATATGATGAAACTAAGCAGGACTCGGCATATTCACAGGATCAGAAGTAAATATATGTTTCAATTTAAAATTTACTATGTATGAATATTTTCCATAAATGACCAAAAATGAGAAGTTAGGGGTCGTTTGCAAATTACGTCACGCTTTTAGGGGAGAGGGGGGTCAAAGAATTTGTGACAGTCCATACAAAAGATTTTTTTCTTTGGAAAAATTGGGACAAGGGGGGAGGGGGGTCTAGAAAGTCGTTTTTTTGCGTGACGTAATTTGCGAACGATCCCTTATTAGCAGTATTTTTGAAAAAATTCATTGGAAGTCATAGGTATGGGATGCTGGAGGTAATTTGAAATTTTCGATATAAGAAAATATGTTTTGTTATCAAGATTATGATTTAAATCATAAATTAAAATCTTGATCACTTTGCAAATATTTTGAAAAAAAAAATTTTTGATTAAAATACTAAGAGGTGGTTCACTTATTACGTAACTCGTTACCTCTTTTTATGGGCAAAATTTTGAAAATGCACATACAATTTCATAAATTTTATTAAAATCATCAAAAAATAAAGGTATATTGTAAAAAATTATTACAATTCCAAGAAATAATGAAAATTTTAAAAGGAAAGAAGAAATAATACAAAAGGTTATATCAGTAAAATGAAGGATAAAACCTTACTTCTCGTGTGCTCTTCAAAGTTGCGTCATCGAACTCTCTTTTTACTGGATCTTCTTTTCAATAATATTGATCCATTGCAATAACAAGTGTGGTGAACTCGAATGAGTAGAACCTCTCATAAGTCTATTGTTGTATTGGACATAAATAAAACTTGAATTGGTTAATGTACTTAAGAGAAAAGAGAATAACTCAAGGTAGATCAACTTCGATTGGAAATTAAATTGACTTTTTTAGCAGACCTTTACAAATTACCTTAATAATAATTCACAAATTATGTTCAAAAACCCTAGCCTTTAGAATCCCTCAATCTCCCTGGATACGCTCTTTTTTCAGATTCTAGCGACATAGAGGATTTTTTTAAATTTTGAAGCAATAAATGGAATGTCACACAGATTAAGACATATCCCTTCCTTTTCTCTCTATATGTAGGATTTCAAGAATAAATCAATATCATTAAAAGTATCTAGAATTCTAAATATTACAATAATAAGGCACTTACAAAAATAAGGCACTTGAAATAATAATAATACCACACCATCCTTAGTTCCAAAGAAATCAGGTTCACCTTATCTTCTTCAAAAGTTGACGCACCCTGCCAGAAAGTCCACCACGAAAATAATTCATACGTGTGTTTAAATCGATTAAAAGCAAGAGCGAGATGCACTGGCAAGATGCAGTTCTCAAAAAAAATCTTGCATATATAAAGGCGTTGCATTTTCCAATGCATCCAATTGTCCATTATCATCTGAATTGACAAGACTAGACGAGTAGTAAGAAAGTAATTTTTTGTGGTGCAGTTTCTGAAGAAAAAAAAACCTGTAAAAATGAACCGAATCTGTGCGGTAAGTCGAAAAAAGTGCATGCATAATAAAAATGAAAGTAAGGTGAAAGAGTAAAGAAAAAGGACTTTTTTAAAAAAAATGCAGTGCAGTGCAATAAAAAAGATTGAAAACTTGTTTTAAATTTTTTTTCTCCTCTTTGCCGTCTTCATCGTACTTACGAATGATGTAACTATGTGACTATCTGATTACAGATATTTTTGATGGTTTTATCAACATCATTCGCTGAGCCACCATCTCTGACTTATGGAGTACCTTCATATCCATCTGGCTGGGAAACAATCTCACCTGGATATTCATATGAACCACTTGTTGGATCAACTCACTACACATCACATGCAGTAGGACACATTCCTTCTGAGGGTGCACATATTGACTCAAAACTTCTCAATACAGTCAAGCAAGTCATTCTTGCTCATGAAAATTCTAGAACTAAAGTCTCACGACCGAACAGTCTCTATGGAGTACCACAGACTTCATACGGTCCACCAAGTCATGGATGGAAGCCATGGACTTCAAGTCGTGTAACTGACCTCTGGTTCGATCATCCAACTCAAAGCCTCCCAGTCGCTTACTACATTGGACATGAAAGCTATGCACCAGCACATAAAGGATGGCAACCAGCAAACAAAGGATGGGAAGCACCAAGACAGACTGTCGTCATTCAAGTTCCAAAGCAAACTTATGGCGTACCTAGATGGTAAATTCAAATGACATCAAATGGTGCAGAAGAAGTTCACATTTTCTTCTCATTTCCATCTTCATTTAAATTTTTTTAATGCATTTAATTATAAAACTACTCGCAAAAAAATAAAGTCACCGTTTTTATTCGAAAAAAAGCGAATTTCAACTTTTCATTTCGGATGAATCGCGTGATGATCGTCATACCGGTCGATTATAAAACACAATTTGGTACATACGCTTTTAATATTACCACTTAATGCCTTAACTCTTCATCTTTTTTCTGTAATTCACAACGTGCAATACACAGGAAGTGGATAGAAATGAAATGAATCTGAAAGTGATTGGATGACGTGCATATAAAGCGCATTTTTATGGAGATGACACATATTAAGATGGTCTCTTATATGAAGTGAAATTATTGCGGTAATTTTAATATTTTTTTTTTCGAGGAGTCGTGCTTGTGCAATTGGATTTAAATAGATATAAAAAAATATTAAGAGGCTAGTCAATGCATTGCATTTAGTGATGATGTAAAAATTACGATCCTTGAAATGTGGATTTTTGATTGAGGCTAAGATGATTTAAATATGTGAGCTAAGGAATCGATTTAATCGTAATTTTATACCACGATATAGCCCTTCGATATCTTCGACTAAAATTCCTCAAAACTCCTCGTAGAAAAATAAATTAATGTTTTTAAAAAGGTCATGATACTTTCAGTGGGAGAAGAGAAAATAAATTAAGTAAGGCAATATTATGATCCATGATTTGGTACCAACAAAATGGCTCGTTAATGCTGTGACATTTGACAGTAAATAATTTATAAAAAAGTTAATGTCATAAATTAATGTAAAAGTTTCACTTTGCTTCATGATCGTACGTGTTTTTTTATTAAGATTAATTTACAACTTACTTATGGTAATTGTAGATATAATATCTGTTGGGGATATTTCAAGTAGTGTGGTATTTTGGGAGATTTACATGTTGACACAAGTCGTAATTTGATACCTTAATCCAAATTATGGTGATTATAAAGAACAATTTTCATAATTTTACTATTTTTTCCTTTTACATACAGTTTGGAACCAAGTAAGAGCATACTCAAGGTTTGTGTCGGTCAAAACTTAATCTTAGCTCCCTAGCTTTTCTGTAAGATAAATTATTTGATGCTATAAAAGCGTAATTGCGGTGATCATGTGGTGATAGGTGTGATGTCAGCATAATTGTTGACCGCTTTTACAATGATTGATTGATTTATTTTCAAACTTATTACTCACTGTGAACACCTAAGTTCGGTAAATGCTTAATTTTTTTATTATTATCTAAAACTATCTTCATGAAAAAAGTTTATGATTAATTATCTAAAAAAATATTTTGTGTTATTTATGATATGAATGTAGAGTGTCTGTTAGATGGATTTTGTTTTATTGGGATAGGCCTTAATACAGGCATCAATCTATCAAAAATAGTACAGAGTGTATAATCTTTGTCCAAAGATAGAAGAGACTTGTTCCTCTTCAAAAAAAAAATCAAAAAATACTATGGTAAAATTTTCGTTAAAATTTTTAAATTTTTTAATAATTTTAAAATTTTTAATAATTTTAAATTTTTTAATAATTTTAAATTTTTTAATAATTTTAAAAAATTTAATAATTTTGAAAATTTTAATAATTTTTTTTTAATAATTTTTAAGAATTTTAAAATTTTTAATAATTTTAATTTTTTTAATAATTTTAAAATTTTTAATAATTTTAAATTTTTTAATAATTTTAAAATTTTTAATAATTTTAAAATTTTAATATTTCAATTTATTCTACAGAAAGTTTTTATGAGTCATACTCAAATGACATCCAACTTTTGTGATGTCTGGAATTGTATGACTTTTTTTTCTTTCAAAACTTTGTGGCAGAGGCTAGATGGGGCAGCATTTATAATATTTTGAATATTATGGTATGTTCCATACTCTCCATATTGTGTCATGACACAAAGTTTGTAAGACACTGCTGTGGATAAAAGTGTCTTGAAGTTTTTAAGTTAAAGACAACTTTGTGACAAAAACGATCCATCAATCATTGCACCGTAGACCATACATTTAAATATACATTTAAATAATTAGCTATGCTAAAGTAAAAACTTTCTGTGGATCGACATCCATAAATTTTATAGATGCGTCACAGTCAATTATTTCAAGGACTTCTTTTCAAAAGAATGTAAAAAGTGTTAATATTATGCAATGTTAAAGAATATAAAGATTGTAAATAATATTACCTCATTTACATCGCCATAAAAAGAAGTGCGTAAATTTTATACAGCACGAACTAAATAATTACTTGTTATTATCCACACTAGGAATTTATGTACCAGTTTAAGTATGTACACTTTAATATCGGAATTAAAATCCCTAATTCACAAAAAAATTGGGTCTTTCCTTAGAATAGAATATAATAAAGGGGTTTCTTAAGGCAAAAAGGCACTGCGATTGATGATCTGTTGTACCATCCCTAGATTCCGCTATGAAATACCTAGTTCCTTGAAGTAACTAACAATGTCCAATTGCTCTTTCCTTAAGTTATATATAAAAAATTTAAATCTTTATACAATTCGAAGTAATAACTACTTAAGCTTTTTAGATTATCAAGTATATCATTATCCCAGAAATAATAACAAGCTTTACACAGTCATTAGCCATATTGCGAACTTTGAAAAAAGCTTTTAAATTTTGATTTGAAATCAAAATCTTCAAGATAAAAGTGAGAGAAAAATTATTAGGTTTTTTAGCGTACTAACAAAAAAAGTAACACAGATTTTTGATCTATCGCACTGGAAGAATCCCCTGCATATGGTTCGATACCCCACATTCCACTGTGCTTAGACACTACAGTTAGTCATGCTTAGACAATAATTTTTAATTTCTAGGAAGTTAGTTTACGTGAATTCTTGTATGTAAATTTTCTTAGTTATTTAATAATTCGATCGCAGTGCCTTTTTGCCTTTAGCAAACCCATTATTGTATTCTATCTATCTATCTATCTAATAATTCAAACTACATTACATGACTTTCTGCATACAGAAAATATTAATCAAGCTCAAAAAACCCCTAAAAACTTCTGCAAAATTCAAGTATCGCACAGACAACGCAGCAAGAAATGAGATTGATCTAAAAGTTGAAAGAAATTCAACAAACGCAATTATTCGCTTATTATTTTGCATACTCATCATGCACATAAAGAGAACTGATGATTGCGATGCCATTTAGTGTTCCATTTCGCTCGCAGACTCGCTCTTTTAAGTAATGCAATGAAAGTGAATGGTCTCGCGAGACGAACCCCACCGAAAACAAAAATATAAAATTCAGATTGAATGAAACGCTTTAGTAGATATGAGAAATTTTGTGTACATGTCCATGCTGTGAATTTTTGTACACTTTTTGTTTCATTTCTTCTTGCAATTTTCTTTCTCTCCGCTTTGTTGTTGTTTTGTTGTAGCTGGTCATGACTGTGTTTATAGTAAGTATTGAATATTTTTCATAAATGTACTGGATTGTGGTATTACACATCCAAAAGGTAAATAAATACGCAAGAAGAAGAAATTGTAAGATGGTAAGTTTATGTTGTTTGGTCTTGCCTGTCTATTCAACATATTAGGCAATTAATTCGTTGAATTTTACTCACGTAGTCATGAATTTTTTAATAATTTTTTTAAAGAAAAGGTTGTCAACTTTCAAAATTTTAAAATACAGAAAGTGTGAAAATTTGAACAAAAGTTGATATTAGAGTGGTGAACTTGAGAGACTCAAATTGACACCTCGGATGCTTTTTTTGAATCTATTAATCATAATTATAGACTGTTCATAAATTTCTTATGATAAAATGAAGCTAAATTAAGAGCAATTTTGCAATATCGCACGGGGACAAGTTATGTCTATCGTGAATTTAATTGGGTCGGGGATACAATAATCTGCTTAGGTATCTAATCATTATAGTAAATTTTAAGGGTATTTGGATCCAGATCCATTTTGCAAATTATTAACCACAGGTCCCTCTATATGGCATTGCATATGCCCTCTATATTCCGAATCTATATAACTGATATGGGTTCGTTCGCAAATTATGTCACGCATTAGAGAAGAGAGGGGTTCAAGAATTTGTGACATTCTAAGCCCAGAAATTTCTTTCTATGCAAAATCTATGACAAGGGGGAGGGTGGGGGTGTTTCGAAAAAGTCGTTTTTAGGATGACGTAATTTACGAACGACCCCTATCTAGTTTTCAAAATAAATTCCAATTATCTTTGATTATCCATGCAAGACTGCTTTATCTGAAATTTTTTAAGTCAGCAGAAAACAATATTGATGCTTAACTTTAGCTCCAAAACAAGCAAACAAACTCATAAATCAATATCTTTCTTTATTACATAAATATACACCACATGCTGTACTTGTAAGATCTCCAAACAGATTTGAGTGCACCCCAATGGTTTTCTTCGCTTTCGAGAATAAATTTACTTACATGCTTACACTATTATGTAACTTTAAACATCATAACCAATAATTCATGCCCTTAAAGTACGAACATCAAGCACCAATCTCTTAATTCAGGTGCTATTCAGTAACTATCAACTGTCAATGCTTCTTTATTCACGAAAAATGATAAATTGAATCTTATTTTCATAAAACATCGATTATTGATAAATCATCTGTGAATCTTTCTCTTTCAACATGATTAAGGTATATCCACAAAAAATGAAATTCAATTTATTGAATTATCGTGGTTTTATTATTACTCAAATCTTCATGATTAGCATAAATTTCATGAGAAGCCTTCAGAGTCAGTTTGCAGTTGCATGCTCATTTCCTTTGATTATTTCTTTGCTGTGCTGATGATGGTGAATTATATTTTTATTACATGCTTCAAGGGAAGTTACGATTATACCGTAATATTCCATTTGACTCATTTGGTTACGTAATAAAATGATCAACAGGAAGAAGTCTTTGTGTTGAGTACTTTGAAGAGTTTTGAGACTCAATGAGTTCTTGGTCTTGATATTTTTGAGTGCTCTTAAGAATTGTGGGAATTTTGCTTGTTATTTAGATTTTTTTAAAAAGCTTTTATTACAGAAACCATCAGGATAAGCTCGCTGCTACTGGTAGCTGTTGGGGACTTTAAACTTATGATTTCGGATTTCGCTAAGCAAAACATTTTTTATTAGCCATCAAACCGTTTTCCTAGCATCCTGTCCTGGCTATGAATAGCTTCATTTTCTAGATATCATGAAATGAAAATCAAATATTAAGTATCGGTTAATTTTATTTGAAAAATTAGGATTATATTCAAAATTATTCATGATTTTTAAATTAAAAATTTAATTTTAATTTTTTTCTTCTAGATATTAGCACCATTAAACTACCAAAATGCATACTCACCACCTACAAGTCTAACAAATCTACATCATTTTATGTTGCATCATTTAACATTAAGGCCAAAACTATCAACATACCATAATATTTACATCAGATTGCATTTAAAAACATTAAAAGACGCTACTCATTATTTTCATATGCCGAAATAAAATTATTAAATGTGTGAATTTGACGTTTCACTTCCCAAACTTATGAGAATTGTTACAATAATGCCACCATGCATCTAATATGACACAATCTTAATAAATCTTTTGTATTAAATTTAGAAAATGGTTTAATTTAGTTTCTCATGAGTTGCAACATTTACGAGAAATTGTCGTGGAATGAAAATTAAGTCAAATGTAATTTTGATTGTCTCAAAAAATCTTCGTTTATTAATTGAGCACCACCAAAGAAGACATGAATTTTTTTTTCGAAATCGTGAGAGCACCCGAAAATACAGCAAAAATATTCTGATGGGACAGTTGCTCATATAACTAGGCTGACTATTAGGCATGGATTTTCAGAAGACTCTCCTCTATTTTTGTGATTTTTCCTGTCTTTTGGAAGTTCAAACTGTTGTCTATTTTCATGAATTGTCTTCTATTTTTTTAAATTTTATACTAGATGGTATGAAATTAAGTATCGAACCAAAATCATGCATAATTAACCCTAAAGATTAAGAATGCTTTTTCCTTTGGAAAAGAGAAAATAATTAAAAATTAAATTAAAGATTACATTGATAGTCTTAAAGAAATTTAGTGCAATACATATGAACGACTTCAATCTTAAAAGCTGAAATCCTGTTCCTCAAAAATCTGTATCCATCATCAGCTTTAAGTGACACGGTGACCATCTGTTCATTTTTTCCAGGAACTGTCTCATTTTTTAAAAAGATTCCCGTATAATTTTTTAAAATAATTTGCTCTTTGTCAGTGGTGTTCAACCTTTTTCCCATCGTGACACACTTATTCAATTAATTTTTGTAAAAATTTGTATTTTCATTTAAATTTTGATGGTCACCTTAAACCCTTTAATAAAGAGATCTATCCAAAAAATATATTAGTCTAGCATTTAAATGAAAGTTTCTAATTTTTAATTGCTGTTGATTCAGAGTTTTTTACTTTGGACCTTAAAATATTTTATCACGCTGGTTAAAGATTAATAAATCACTTGACATTCCTCAATATTTTATACAAAAATAATTTTTTTCACTCAACAAAAATAAAAAAATTTATTTTCCATAAAAAATCATCAAAAATTAGAAAAATTGTTCCGAACCATCGAACAGCTTCCTAGTAAATACAATGGAC